>VDFB02253974.1:0-600000 GCA_007258455.2 Sequoia sempervirens
TCCGACAAATCGGATGATCCTGCTTGAAGTCCTGAGGCAGCTGGAAGAATACTAGAACATCCAGAGGCCGACTAAAAAGGCGGCTGTTACATTCCCATTTTTCATCGGGAATATGTTAGAATCTTGTCCGTCAGCGCAAGCAGCTGAAAGCGCCAGGCTAGAAATCCAGTGGTACCCCTTCACGGCCTATAAGTCCAAGGCCAATTTTGACCCACATCATCATATCCGGACAGTGGATGGGAGAAGGTACAAGCACAGAGTGGAGCTAGAGGACTTTTGGGCGAACACCGCTGATGAATATGAGGTCAGGAGAAGATTATGGTCCAGAATGCTAGTAGACTTCATGAGGGCGATTGAACTTTGCCGGGTGCCTGATCAGTTGCAAGACGATGGGAATTATGTCCAGCCACGCTTCGAGGAGAGTCGACCTCTTCCTCCCGTAAAGTGGTCAAAGCCTGAGCACTCAGACTTGGCAACCTTGATGAGACCAGTGACCAAGTACTCTCAATGGTGGGTTGACCATCATGTCCAAGAGATGAGACAAAAAAGAATAACGCTCACGTATGATTTACTGAGCGAGACAGAGTCATATTCCTCTAATGCTGGCGCATCCCATCAGGATTTGGTTGAGATTGGAGAGAAGAGAAAGGAAGTAGTTCCAAGTATAGAGCCTGTTCAGAAAAGACAGAGGGGAGAATCATCTCGCTCCGCGGTGTCTCGGAATATTGATGAACTGGTGGCCACCGCAGAGGAATCCTTGGTTGAAATGATTGGAGCTTCTGCAATCCAAGAAGAGAACAATGAGCCTAATCAACTGGATGACGAGGAGCCCTCATCTCATACGAGCACAAAAATATTAGGTTCAGATAATGAGATGGAAGTCCAAGATGATGACTTCGAAGAGGGAATGATTTCCGCTCTTAGAGAAGTCTTGGATGCTCCCAATGAAGAGAATGTTCAGGAGGAAGATTGCATTGAGCAGCCTACCATTCCTGATTGGATGATAGAAAGGATGAAGATTCAGGCACCAGAAGAAGCCCAAGAGGAGGATGATACTGCGGATTTCTTGGCAAGGTTGGAACAGGTTGCAGTTAAGAAGCCTGCCAAGAAATTTTCCACCATTCAGCGGGACGAGGCAGGCAATCGTTCCATACACATCGCAGTACCGACAGTGGACAAGCCACAAGATGAGATCACTCCTCAAGAGTACGCCATAACCACTATAGATCTTGGCCCAACCACAAAAGGTCAGGAAGTGGAGGAACTAGATAATTTTGTCTCAACTGTCAAGGCGAGACTGGAAAAGGAAGTGGCGAAAAAGGAGTATAAAAGGGAAGTTGAACGCCTAAAGGAGTACATACGGCATCTGACCCAACCACTCAATCAAGGTGATGCAGTAGCTCCTCCTCTCCTTAATTCTTCGCAGGAGATAGCCAAGGATGTAGAGCAAGGGATGGTCACAACCAAGGAGGCTCAGGAATGGATGATAAGCGAGGGCACGGAAGCAGCCTCGTTCATGGAGAAACTGGCACTTGCCTACGGGAAAACTTCTTCTTTTCTTTCTAGGTTGGTTGATATATGGCCGAGAAACTTGGGGCGACCTTCCGGATATTGAGAAGAACTATTCCATGCCTGGGGGTCTGTTGTGACCTTTTCACACATCGCCCCATTCAAATGGGGACCCCTTATTTTGCTCAGTTCGGTCTTGGCTTGGGTTTTCTGGCTCTCGCTCTGTCTCTTTTCTGGTGTCTGTCTTTCCGGGGGGTTGTGTCGTCATTGAGCTTAAATGTGAAGATATTGGCCAATTCTAAAATTAGGGTTTTATCATTTTTTGGTCAAGTCAAGGTCAAGTAGGGCCAGTAAATTGAAAATTGAACTTAGCAATGTTGTCGGTAGACATCCAGCAGGCTTCCAGCCAGTTTTCATTGAATTCCGAGATACTTACTATTTTTAGTGAGTCTGCAATTCCAGGCAATTTGTCAGCATTTTCGAGATTCCGATCATCACACAGCATTCAGAGTACATCAGACTGCTTGCATGCCAAATTTGAGCAAAATTGGACAACTTACTATTTTTAGCAGTCCGGCTTCGAGCGAATTCCGAGGTCGAATCGCGAGAGTTTTCTTTGCATGCGGATTTCCTTACAGGTTTCGAGACCTTCCAGCGGTGAATATAACATGCAAGTCGAGATGATCACTTTCAGGATTCAGCCTTCCGAGGCTATTTTTAGGGTTTGCATGTCGAGCTTTTCTTTGCATGTCAGGTGATTCCTGATGGGTTTTTCGAGAGCTTCGCGATGGTGTGACATGCAAACAAGGATTTTCACTCAGTAAGGAACTTGCTATTTTAGCGGTATGTCCCTAGGCGTATACCAGTGGATTCGATTCATGGTGATCGCAATGCCTTACAGCGAAGCAAAGCGAAAGATCTTTTGATCGCATGCGGTACAAGTTAGGGTTTCGGCTTAGAACTAAAATAGAGCATCAAGGGTCAAAATCTTTGGCGATGTAAACCCCACTATGATCGTTCTTCAAGCTATCTGGCGGTGAAATTTCAGGTCGAAGCAGACACTTACTATTTATAGTAAGTCAGATTGGAAACATACTAAAAATAGTAAATCAGTTGCATGCGTCAGTGTCAGCCAGCAAGTCACGTGGTGAGGATCGCCTCATTCAAATTTCAACTCGATCGGAGCTTGGGAGCTATCAGAATCAAGAGCTTACTATTTTTAGTAAGCCACCCTCAGAAACAGGCTATAAATAGCAGGGTGACTAAAAGTTGCAGTATCGACAGGTTGAAAAGGTTATGAAGAAGCTGTGTTTAAAATTCCCGAGGCCATTAAGAGCCGAGGTACTAAATTGAAGAACTTTAAATAGCAGGGGCACGATCTTTGCGAGATGATAAAATTTTGTCTAAGTCACGGAGTCTCGTCAGCGAGCATGGCAAAATCGCCAGTTGATGAAGGCATAAAATTCAAGATGCAGGGTTCATCCACCACCGCAGGGAACTAAAATAAGCCCAAAGGCGGGAAGTCAAACAAAGTCAAAAATTTCATCTGCTTTCGGGGTCCAAATAAAGCCCAAAGTAAAAAGAAAGAGGAAAAGTTGAAAAAAAAATTTCTAAAGTATGAGAAATCGCCTGAGAGAGTCCAAAATAAGCGCCACATCAACTACAAGCATGAAAATGCGCCCAGTTCACAAGGTGGTCAAAGAAAAGTCAAACAGGAAAATCCGCCACCCTCAAGGAAATGCGCCCAAGGTTGATTTTCATCCTTCACACAAGAGGAAATGCGCCCATCCTTCTCTCTCATCAAAATGCGCCCAAATCATGCATGTAAGGACAAAGTTTGGAAGGTGAAAGGTCACCTAAAGACGTTGGAGAAACTTCATCCATCAGCCACATCAAAATGCGCCCAAAGTAGGAGAGGGTCAACAAGGTCAAACATTCTTATCCTCCTCACCCTCCAAAATGCGCCCAAGTTCATGCAAGTCAAGACAAAAGTTGGAAGTTGGAGGGTCACAAGGCGTGGAAGCTATTTTCATCCTTCTCTCTCATTGAAATGCGCCCATCCTTCTCTCTCAAGGAAATGCGCCCAAGTTTGAAGTGTAAATGGTAAATGCGAATGGTAAACAAGGTGAAAATGTTACCTAGGCGTGGTAAACTCAAGGTAAAAGGTGGACGTTATCCTCCTCCACACTTAGAATGCGCCCAAGGTGGTGGGCCTTAGTGAAATCTTGCTAGGCGTTGGAAAATATTTGGAAGTGTGGAGAATAAAATGCTATGTAAAGTGTGCGCCTAGAGTAAGGGAGTTATAAGGTGTTGGAAATTTTTTCAAAGATATTTGAAGGCGTTAAGGATGAAATGGCAAGTGCTAGGCGCCTTGGGTAGAAATAAAATATTTTCTAAGTGTTTAAAATTTGCCTAGGCGTTGGGCTTTTAATGAATATTTTCCAAGTGTGTAGTGTGGAGTGAAGATGAAATGTGCAAGGCATGCCGGAACAAATAAAAATTTTCTAAGTGAAAGTTCCTCTCCACTGGCGATCAACAAATTTTTTCTAAGGCAAGATTTCAAAAGTGCAAGAAGATTTTAAAATATTTTCTAAGGAAAATTATTTTTCTTAGAAAATGCGCCTAGAGCTCCAAGTTGATGAATTTTCCGGAGCACGAGCAACTCTTCTCAGTAATGGGGTCAGAAACAATGATATTTCAAGTTCTTCAATTTTTTTCCAAGAAGTCAGAGCAACGCAGAGTGATCACAGGCGAAGAACGAGTTTAGATGATGAAAATGATATTTTTCTAAGGTTCAAAATTCGAAAAATTAAATGAACCCGTTCGTTGGGTACCCATGAAATCGAGACATTCTGATGAAAATTTGCTTCTGGGTACTGGACGTTCGTGATGATGAATGGATTTCTAAATCTTTCAAGCTTCGCCGACACTTTTTCAGTAAGGAATTTAATCGGTGCTTGAATTGTGAATTTTCCTAAGGAAGAATTTTAAATTTTCTAAGGAAAATTTGAATAAAATGTGTTTTCAAGATGAATTTGCTTCGAACGATGAATCTGAAGTCAGTCGCTTAGATAATTTTGATTAAATTCTTCGAAGATGAATTTTCCAGAGTTGATGATGAAGTTAAGAATTTGAATTCAAGTGACGGAGCTCCAGCTGGTGAGTAAAATATGATGAAGTTAAATTAAATTTTTTGAAAAGGAATTCAAAACGCCAGTCAAAGTCAAGTTTCTAGAAGAATAATATTCCTGACGACTGGAGACAAGTGTCAGAAAAACCAGAGAGGGAAAATTCGAATTCTTGAAGTGGAGTAGTGGAGTTTAATGGCACTGGCTAAAATTAACGTCTTCTAGAATTTGAATTCTAGCTATAAAATGGAGAGGCTTTTCACTCATTTTCACAGCTGGAGAAAGGCAAAGTTGCTAAGTCTGACTGTTGCTTGGAGAAGTCCGAATTTTGCTAAAGAGTGCAAGTTGCTGAGGAGGCGCATTTGAGAGTTGCCGAGAAGAGGACGCCTTAAGTTGCTGAAGTTCGAATTTTGCTGAGGAGTGAAAGTGAAGAAAGGTACGCCATTGCTAAGGAGGTTTTTGCTGAAGTTCAGAGTTGCTTGTGCTGAGAGTTGAAGGAGGTACGACTTTGCTAGTGGCTGAAATCTGATTCATTGCTAAAGTAAGTACGCCGGTTGCTAAGAATTTGGATTCGTACTTGCTTATATTTAAGCTTAGTGAAGTAAAACGCCATTGCTGAAGTAAAGTTGGAAGGGACGCCTTGTATTGAGATGAAACATTGAGGAACTTTTAAAGTACGAACTTGCTAGTGTGGGATTGCTGATTGCTGATACAAAGTCATTCAATTTGCTGATTGAGAAGTAGAATCATCAGAGTTCACTTAGAGATCTGTTCTAAGTGTCGGAATTTGAGCTTATTCAAGGAAGAGGCTGAGGTTTGCAAACGAGAATTATTGCAGCTTCTAGAATTCAACTGCAGCCCCTATATCCTGCCTTATTATATTTAAATCTGATTGCTGATAAAAGTTTATTATGTTGCAGATGGCTGAAGCGAGGACAACCGGAAAGGACAATGGTGCCTCAAGACAGGCTACGATCAAGAAGCTGAGCAAAACGTTCATGCCGGAGTCAAAGTTTATTTCAAAGTTGGGCAAGTTGACGGATACGAACCTGGGCTCTGTCAACCTGGAAACATTCAAGAACAGGCTGTTTGGGATTGGAAGTCATCGTGCTTCGGTCGCCATACAACATCGTCCGAAGTGGACTATATCTGTGCTGGTTTTCATGACTATTCGGTCGGAGTTGATTATGGAGTGCGCCATTTATTCTGAAAGAACCGTCGATCCGTCACGGATGGCCAAGTACTACCAATGAGAAACTCTCCGTGACCATTAATTGAAACTTTGGGATCCGATGCAAAACGCATGATCTACAAGTCGGGGGAAGCTGGCGGGCGTATGCTTAATATACGCTTTGAGCGATCATGGACACAGTAACACTCAACTGGATGAAACTTTTCGAGGAGCCGTCTGGAAATGCAGAAGTTCTTGAGATCATAGCGAGAAGGACACGAAACAAAATCTTGTGATCTTATCATGTTCGGCGGGGTTGGTGGTTGCCCTCAGTCTTACATTTTTGAGCCGTGGATGTTTTATTACATCAACCTGGTGTTGGAGGGCAAGGATTATGTCAATTGGGCTGAGATGATCAGCGATAACATACATGAGCAGCTCCTGAGTTTGCGGAGGACAAAGACATTTTACATGAGTTCCTATCTAATTTATATGTTGGCACGGATGACGAGGTACAGAGGGATTTCTTACAAGGAACCCATCGGTTGTGGCTCTCACCAATTCAAAATTCATGAGGCGTGTACACAGTTGCACCTTTCGAGCACAACCCATTACAAGCGTGTCAGCGATTCATTCACCATGTACATCACGAGGCTGCTTCAGGAGAGGTTACAGTGCAGAATCTCTAGAAATGCCCAGGAGCTAATTGAAAGGTATGGGTGCTGGTTTATTCAATTTCCGAGATTTTCATACATTAGGCTGCAAGGTTTCTCGTCATACCCTTATAGGCTGCCCAAGTACCCAACAGATAAAATAATAATGCTAGAGATAGCTAGACAGTTGCTAGCCTTTGACAAAATCCAGAAGAAAAAGAAGAAAGGAGGGATAGAGTTTCCAATTGTGATGGGCAACTCGGATGAGGTTTGTCCTTCGATACAGGCATGTAGAGAAGCTGAAAGTGAGCTTCAATTTTATCATTTCTCATATCACACTAGTAGACAACACTATGACCCGCACCATAACATCAACTGGGTGTTGTCAGAGGAATTCAAACACAAGGCCACCATTGAGGATTATTGGGCTGATGCAATTGATGAGATTGAAGTGAGAAAGAGGATGTTCTCTAGATTGCCGATTACTCTGATCAGGGAGTGTGAGGTAGTTCTGGTTCCGGACCAGGTTAATGAGGATATGGATGTAGTCCATCCAGACTATGCAGCCGTTCGGGATACTCCACTTCCGCCTATTGATTGGTCAGAGCCCGAGGTTGCCGACCTTGATACTCTCTCTATCCCGGTTATGACATTCACCAGGGCATGGGTCGATAGGCGAGTGAGCAGATTGAAAGGTAGGTCAATTGCCTTGACTTACAACTTGATGGGAGATCACAGGACGTCCACCACAGGAAGAAAGAAACAGATCACAAGGGGTCCGGAGTCCAGAAAGAAAGAGCTAGTTCAGCCAGAGCCTCCACGTTCACGGTAGCGGCACCCTTGGAACCGTTCTCCAAGCATACAGAGGTTTCTTTGTTTTCTGGCGATGGAGGCTACAGTAGTCAGTACGAATCTGAGAATGATATTCAGCCTCCCGCGGAGAGTGATTAGCGAGCGCCAATGTACTGTATCGAGCTTGTCAGCGGAGATGATGGGGAACATTCAATTTCAGCAGGAGATAGAAGCGGCCATGAATGATGGCGACGATGATGATATAGTGTCAGGTGACACTCAGCCACTTGAGGACGATGAGCCTCGCCAGAATGAGGAAGAAGTGGAACAGGTTAGAGAAGTCGAGGCACAGGAGCAGCGGCCTTTTGATATATTATATGAGGTGCTGGGTGGCTTAGAGGCGAGAATCGCGAAGAAAGCGGCGAAGAAGATTGATCAACGGTTGAGAGGAAGGTTTTTGAACGGATCAGCGCTCCTCCACCGAAGAAGAAGGAAAGAAAGTTCTCGAAGATCTCCACCGATGAGGATGGCTCTCGTACTCTTCACGTTGCTGTCCCACGAGTCGAGTGTGACCGGAATGAAGCAGCTCCTCAAAACTATGTGGTCACCACTCTTGACTTGGGATGCCCTACGGGGTGCCTGAGATTGTTGAGGTGTGATAACTCCTTCCTTGCCTCAGGAGGATAGATTATTTAGGAAAAGGGAAAACACGAAGTTTGAAGCGAGAACTTTGTTAGTTGGATATGTTGTGATTGTCTGGATTCGGCCCGAGATGTACCAGTGATAGAGCCTTCGGCAGATATTCCTAGAGAGTCGATCAGCGGCTTAGTAGAGTTGGGGAGGATGGCACAGGAGGCAGACAAATGGGTCACAGGAGTTCGTACTGAGACAGAGAAATTCATGGAGGACCTATCCTTTGCTTTTCAGCAGGCCTCTACTATTTTGGCACGAATGGATGCAGTGGATCATGCTTGGGGCGATGCCTCTATCTATCAGAGTAAGGTGATCCAGCGTCTTGAGGCGTTGAGGCATGTGCCATTGCAGTTGCTGATTGATGGAGGTGTCATTCAGGCGAATGGCCGATATGATTTCTCTCGGTGGTATTCTTCGGCTATCACAGGGCGTGGCTTCTTCGATGCGGCTTGACGGTCCGACCCGAGGGATACATAAGGCTAGCTGATATTAGATGGAGTTGAGAACACCTTTGAGCCATATTTGCTAGGCGGCTGAATCGGATGAAATAAGTTTTGATAATTTGAGGGGTTTGCTGGTTCCCTTCTTCGCAGATGTTAAGACCTTCGTACAAGATGGCTTTGAAAATACTGCTACATTCTCCACTTTGATCCAGAACACGCAGGACTCATTGGCTGCTTGGAGAAAATCTTGTACGAGGCACGAGCACTCAGTTACAGTGTTAGAGTTTCAGTTAGATTGTGTTCCATCTATTTCAGTTGAGGAGGTTGAGGCCGTACTTACCAGATTTGTTGAGTTGGCAGTCAGAGAGAAGGCTAATGGGAACACACTACTGGACGAGGATCTTCTAGAAGACTGAGCATTTATTGCATTTGCTATTTTGGGAGTGAGTGGGAATCTTTGATTCATTTAATGTACCACTCCCTATTCTGGCAGTTTTTAGGGTTAGGGCTGAGGTGGCACGATTCTGCCACTCTATTGATTGTAACCCTAGCCGTCCTTTGGGACTTGGCTAGCTATAAAAGGGGGAGTCCCCCTCATTTGTAAGGCATTAGAATTAGAAATTAGAGGTCAGAGATTAGATCAGAGCTAGAATTGAGATAGAGTTAGAGCTAGATTGTAGAGCATTTTTGCATAATTTGGAGAAGAGAGAAAGTTTTCCCTTTGAAAACTTTTGAAGAGATTGTTGTGTAACACATTTTATGATAATAGATCTTTTCATTGATGATGGAATTCGTCTAGTCATGAAATGCTAGCAAGGTTTCTTCTTCCTTTCGTATCCAAGTAGCTTAGTTCATGCAAAGTAGCTTACTTCGGTGTATGGTGTTTTATTGAGATAGCTTCGCTTTATTCCATACCACTAGCGGCTTGTTGATGATAAGTCTGCCTTGCGTGGTCAACTGGACATTATCTTGTGTTTAACTTCGGTTATGGCTTACATACTTATATGCGTTGTTCTGATGGTGTACGTATGTTAAACTGTAACTTGAATACCTTTCGCTATCCCCTTTGAAGATTGCACCGATTTTGCTGAGGCTGTCCGACGGAGGCTAGGTGAAATCTGGTTGAAGTCTATTGAAACGAAGCCCCATATACCCTGCATTTAAAATAGAGTACAAATTTCTTAGGCCCTTTCCCTTTTACTTTCCGCATACTTCTTGTTAGTTTTAGAAAAGAATACACATTGCCAAATCATACACGTAAGAATCCCCTTCAAATTACATATCAACTGCTGACTGTGAGAAATCTGAACAACTACGTAAGTCCCCTTGACATACCAGCAATATCACATCAAGCCAAACTGAGCCTATTCGCACTAAAGGAACCTTGGAGTTGAACGCACGAACTTTCTGGCAATCTTAGCGTGCGGAATACTTTGATCAAGAGAGAATAGAGCGTCCGTTGGGCGACTTTGTTCTGTGTTGGTGCGGTCCCAAAAACCACGTCAACAGGTCCTGAAGGGCGTTCCAAGGGAAGAGTTAGTTGAAAGAAAGGTGATTGCTGCAGGAGCGGCGTATGATTTTCACCATTGGTTTTGGGCAGTGACTATACGGAAAGAGGTTCTCAAGAGGGCAAAAGTGGATGGGCTCAGAGTTGAAGAGCAAATCAAAGAAATCCGAGAGAAAGTTTATATGACAGCTGCAGAGGTGTTTGACCGTGAGATTGTCCGGGAAAACGACATGCAACTGGAGAGGTTGAAACGTAAGGTTCAGGAGGTTTTCTTCTCTGCTACTAGACCAATTATGAGACAGGATTTCGCGAAAGTGGCAAATCTCTTGGCCATCTAGAATGATTTTGTGAGACAGGAGGCGGATTGGGAAAGCACCTTCACCAAATGTGCTGAGGACTTGGATGGACTAGAATTCCGGATTAGCATGCTACCGCCCGTCACGATGGAGGAGGTTGTCACGGTCGTGTCCAGATTCATCGAGCGCAATGCTGCCCAAGAAGATAGGGACGCCTCTCCTTGATGATAGCTCCAACTGCCACTTCACTGCCTGTTACTGATTGTTTACTGATTGATAACTGATGTTATTTTGGGCAACCCTAATTAGGGTTGGGTTGTAATAATCTTGGCCGTCGATATTGTTTTAATCTCGGCCCTTCATTTGATTTTTGAATCTCTATTTAAAGTGGTGATCTCTCACTTTCATTTGTGTGGAGACAGTATATGAAATTGTTGCATTGAGACTATTTCCAATAATAAAAGCTCTTATGCATGATTTGCTTTGAATAACTTTTATTGTCAAGTAGTAAGCAAGGTTGCATATCTTCTACCATAGATTAGAGTTAGAATTAAGTTAAGTAGAATTTGCTTTAATATTGGTTAAGTGAATGAGAGATTGATCGTATAGATTCAATGGCGAAATATTGCTCATACTTTCTTCGAATGGATGATTTGTATTCGATGCGTAAAGTTAGCCTGAACTTATAATTGTGGAAGCTTAACTTCAGTCTCATTCGAGATTTGAAAATCATTATCACACCCCTTGAAGATTGCACCCACTTTGCGTAGTTGTCCTAGGGAGGCAAAACAAAGCACGGTTATCCCTTTCACCGAATCTTTACTGTCTCTTAAATTCTTAGGCGTAGAGTAAATCCCCTGAACCCTTATCTTTTTGCCATTTTTTTTTGAGATCCAAATTGAAGTCCTAATTGAAAAAGCCTTTAATGATAAATCCGCCTAAGTCCCAAACTTGTGAAAATTTCTTTAACGTAAGTCCCCTTGTGTATTACCAACAAATCACAACGCCCATTGAGCTTATCCACACGTCAAGACCTAACAAAAGAAACCTTGGAATCGCCATATGATCTTCTCGCAATCTTAGCATACGCGGTGGTTTTTCAAGAGAGGATAGAGTGTCTCTGGACATTTTATTCTGTGTTCGGTGGATGATCAAACGTACACCAACAGGCACCCTGAACGTCTCGGCCTTACCACCAGAATTGCTAGATCTTCCCGCAGAACAGAATCACCAACAGTTGATAGCATACAGAAAACACTTGAGAGATCAAGTGGAGGAGTTTGTTCTCAAAGGTAGATGTATACTGGCAAATCTATACCAGTTACAGGATAGAGCACATAGACTTCGTGCAGAGATTCAGCAATCAGAGCAAAGAATTGTAGAGAAGAGGCCAGAAGACAAGACCACAATTACAGACTTGCAATTGGCATATCAATCAATCTACTCAGAGGAAAACAAGCAACATCTCTTTGCTTGGAGAGAACAGCTGGCATACAAGGTGAAAGCCTATGACACTCATTCAGTAGAGTTGATTGACTATCGACGAGTGGTCTCCAATATTATCAACTTCACAAGAACGTTTGTAATATCTTTTCCTCACATAGAATATCAACGCGAGGGAGGAGAATACATCGAGATGGTCACTGTACAGAATCAGTTCAAAGACATCATCCACAGTACCCTTCTTGATGATCCAGACGGTTGCAAGCTAGCCAAGGTGGCAGCATTGTCAACCAAGTTCGATGAAGTAGTGGCACAGTGTATACACTTCCAGCATCAGCTTACGACAGGCGAATTAATGCTCAAGCGCCACGTCATCATTTTGTGGAGCATTAACTCCCCCGAAGCTGAAGAAGTCAACGAATGGATAGAAACATTGTTGACCAGTGGTGATTTGTAAAGGCACCAAGAAGGACGTCCTACCCTCCAATTGGCATTTATGATACTCGAAGTTGACTTGATGCCTCATTCCAAGTCAACTCAAGAGGACATTTAATGTAATTGGAGTTAACTTGATGCCCCTTTCCAAGTTAACTCCATATCCCACAAATCATGCATTGTCAAATCCCACTGATTAAGGATGTCTAATCGGCGTCCATAATTTGTGGATGTCTATTTTGGAGGTATACTTTACATTAAAGTTCACCTTTTGTTTACTTTCAGTCAACTGAAGTAGTTTCCAGTTGACTCTTTGTTTACTTTCAATCAACTGAAGTAGTTTCCAGTTGACTCTTTGTTTAGTTTCAATTAACTGAAGTAGATTTCCAGTTAACTGTTTGTTCCCCCTTTTTAGGAATAAATCTTGCTAATTGATTGGCAAGAACTCATTGTTAATTCAAGGAGATTTTGGGGTTGCC
The DNA here is from genome assembly GCA_007258455.2 of Sequoia sempervirens. Classification (NCBI taxonomy): domain Eukaryota; kingdom Viridiplantae; phylum Streptophyta; class Pinopsida; order Cupressales; family Cupressaceae; genus Sequoia; species Sequoia sempervirens. The sequence goes on from VDFB02253974.1 coordinate 12,550, forward strand.
CACTCCTTTGAGTTCTATAAATAAGAGCCTTGGGCTCATTGTTTGTTTAACCTTTACTTACTATGCAAAATTGCTACGCCATTGTTGCCAACAAGTTTGAAAGTGATTATTTGTTCACTCTTGGATGAGAGTTGATTGGTTGATCGTAATTGTGCATGATTTCGTGCCTTTGTTGTCCCAATTCTTTTGTAACTCGTTGATGAAGCTTGAAGAAGAAAATCAAAAGGCGCTTGCATTTTGATCTACATATTTGAGTTATTTCTACGTTTTGTATCTAATAGCTTGTTGTTTCATTTCCCTCCTCGGATAGGGGTTCCTCCTCCTTAGATATCTGTTATTAAAGGTTATCGTTTGTTGTTGTCTAATGGATTGTCTTTCAACCTATACTTCGGATAGGGGTTCCTCCTCCTTAGCAAGTTTGTTAGCCAAGACATCGTAAATTTGTTGTTTCTTGTAAGTTGTTTCCTAGCCCATACCTCGGATAGGGGTTCCTCCTCCTTGGTAGGTCTCAAATCCAACTTACCGTGAAGAGCGTTTGCTTGTACAAAATCTTATCCCTGCGTATATCCGAGAGTTCAAAGCCTCGGCCATATTCTAAGGAGACGGCAGATTCAAGTTATCCAACCAACCCATTCCCGCTCCTATGCCCTCATGCTTTGTTTACCTTGAGGATTTAGGATAGATTAAAAGCTAGAATAATCGTAGTTAAGATATGCCGAAACTAGAGAAAAAGCTTAGCTATACCACATTGCGTTTGTGCACCCTTGTGTACTACCACTGAGTACAAAAAGATAGGAACCTTAGTTTACCCTACCCTTCCTTACACATTACATCAGCAGAGAGGGACATCTCTTTAAATAACGAAGAAGTGTTGCAAAGCATTTGTAATAGCTGAACGTTTACAATCAGCACACCAGAGGTGCTAATTTAAACGCCAACATACTAATAACACAATTCATGTGTTGGCTGATTAAAAAATGAACAGCAGCTACAAAATTGAAATTTTGCCTATAGCCCATCCATGAAACAGAATCTTGAAGTTCATAAATCCAATATTGAGTTATACCCGGATCCCAAATCCTGTGTTCTTCATCAAACATAGCACTAGAATTGGGTAGAGATTCATCCATCATCACATGATAATCAAAATCATATAGAGGTAATGGACTGCTGTTTACAATCATAAAAACGTCATCTAGTTCATACCTCCCACTAGTGTATTCATGGATCTCATGCACACCTTCTCCCGCTTCAAGATGGTCATCATTAATAACAAATTCATGGAGTAAATCACACTCATACAAAGACAATTGACTGCTGCTAATACTCATAGAATCCACATTTTCTTCATTTTCAATTGTGTCTTTGTATGTCTCATGCATACTTTCCTCCAATCCCAAATGCTCCTCAATAACTGCTAATTCTTGAAATGTATTGTACTAAAATCTGCCCTCATTACCTATTACATCTATTGTATCATGGCTGCAACTTGTACCTTCATTTGAAGATTGATCCTCAAAATTCAAGAATTCAGTTTCTTGATGTGGGTTCCAATCCCTAGTAGCATACTAAATCTCTCCAATATGGAAAGTTTTAGAATTATCTTGCAATATTTCATCCCTATAGAGTTCATCAATCCCTCCAACGATTTGTTTGATCTCCATAGTCTTTGTTTCAATTTCTTGATCCTTGGATGTGGCTGCGATAGGAATAGAATTTTTTGTCTTGTATAATGAAAAGTGAGCCATACTTAACTACAAGCAAAGACCATCAGCCTCTTTTTCCTTAACTTCAGCATACTTGAATGCACGATTTATGTCCATAAGCAATTGCAAATAGTCTGATTTCATCATTCCCAATGCTTCTCTAATAGTGTACAATTATTTAAGAGTGACTCCTCTTGCTACTCCCTTTTTCCTCTCCTCAATTTGAGCTTCCAAATGAGTTCTTCCACATATTTGTGGGTATCATCTGCTCTTGTTAACACTCACACCACTTTTTCATCAGTAACCACAAGCTGGTCCTTCAAATCTTGCAACACTAAAGGCCTCTGATCAAAGTCCTCAATGTGATTTGGGCTTGCTATAAACTAGATTTTCTGATTTGCTTTTCTGTGTAGGAGCCATATCATAACCAAAGTCAATTTTTCCACTAGTTGATACCTTGCAATCCTCATGTGAAGATGTTGAGACAGCATTATAGTCAAACGCATTATCTTCCAAGGAATCCATCTTCTCCTCACAAGGCTTATCAATAACAATCTCTAAATCACCTACATAACGACTTTTGCAAACCTCACATATAGAAGCATCAAGTGAATCTTTTTCCTCAATCTCCTTGGTATTACACTGCTGCAAAGAAACACTATGAAAATCATTCTTTTGATTGATTGTCCCTATCTCCTCATTTGCTGAATCAATGAATTTCACAACAGCAGTTTGCTCATTCTCGATGCTATCATGAAGATCAATGTACCCCATTTCGCTGATGGAAATGTTTGATGAACTAGCTCCATTCTCAATCTTTGTAACATCATGATCATTAGGAACACTTTCAGCCACTTGTATCTCTTTTCCAGCCTCTTCTTCTATGAATGTTGTTGTACCCAAAATAAATTTTTGGCATTCTGCTTAAATTGAGCTAAATCATGTAAAAATGCCGTCAAAAGTCTGTTTTAGGTCAAACCAAACATAAGGTCTTTGTGGGTTTCTGTCAAGGAACATATGTGTAAAATTCTGAAAAATTGAAAATTAGGGTTTCAATCCCCTATTTTTAGGGAAACCCTTGAAAATAGGACTTTCCCGGAAATGATTGAAAATGATTTTGATAGGATTAATCGACTTCACGATCACACTGGTCAAGTCAGAATCATCAAAAGACATATTTTACTCTAGTGGGTCTAATTCTATTTTTCAGGAACAAAGTTAGGAGCTCCGCAGCCATTAATGGCAGATTGGCCATTACCAAGTGTTGAAAGCTAAGCTTCAAAAGCTTCAACGACACAACCATGGTGGAAAAGGATAAAAAGATGTTGTTTGACGAAGGAGATTCTGGAAACTGGAAAAGGCCAAAATTTGGCTAACTCTGGAAATGTTACCAAGGAAAACACAAGGTACCAAAAGCACCCCTACTGAAGAAAGGCGCCCTTGGATCTCAAGGGCCAAATGCAGTCACTAGATTCATCCAAGGCAGTCATCCTCTTCGCATTCCTGCTGGCTCGATAACAAAACATTCAGCAAGATCATCTGATTCAGTGATCACCGGCAAACATCGACGGAGTGCGAAGAGGTTGTTATCAAAAGACATCCAAAATGGCTGCCTAGCATGAAAAAGGCGCCCTTGTGAAGAAAGGCGCCCTCTCTTTTGGGCCCTCACATGCTGTCAAATGGCTGAAGGACCCCCAGGATGATCTTCTCCATTTGGATCAACATCGACAACGAAACCGTCAGAGAAGGATTCCGACAAGGCAATTATCCGATGACAAAGATCAAACTGTAGCAGTTTTCAACATGAAATAACTAATCAAAAAGAGCAAAAGCGCCCCTACTGGAGAAAGGCGCCCTTGCTTCTTGAGACCTTAAACTGACTTTCAGGAGCTAAGACACTAGCCATCCTTTTTAGGATTGAGCTAGTCACCTGATGAATCGTCAAGCGAGATTGTCCGACTCATCAATCAACGAGGATATCATCAGAGCACGGAAGGTCTGAATGGAGAAATTGAAGAACCTACATTGAAAATTGACTAAGGCAAGTGCAAAAGCGCCCTTGCTGAAGAAAGATGCCCAGTCTTCTGGAGCCTCAAACTTAATTTTCCGGCTTAGCATCTCCTAGGCACATCTCATCAGCACGGATCTATCTCAATAGTGAATCTATTAGTAGCTACTCAGGATCAACTGATCAATCTGGAGCAAAGATCAAACAGATGTCATTCAACATAAAAAAAAAGATGAAAAAGAGTTCAAATCTTGAAAAGGACGCCTAAAATAGTCAAGGCATGTTTTGTTGACCAAATAAGAGATTTTGGAGGAAAATTTGTTTCAAACAACCCACAATCAGTGGAATTTAGCTTTGGGAACTCAAGATCAGGCCAATTCCCTCCAAAATCATGAGTTGACATCCACATTTGAAGGATTCAAGCTTGAACCTCTATAAAACAACTCTAGGCGTCCCATTCTACTCATTTCTTTTGCAGGTTGAAGATCAAAATAGCAAATAGCTCTCAAGGAAATCCTTTTAAGATCTGGCAAGGGTTTTTGACCGTTCTTCAATATTTTTTGAAGATCAGAAGCACAAGAAGATTTCTTCTCAGAGGTTGGATTCAGAAACAGATTTTCTCAGGGAGACAGCTAAAAACTTCCAATCCACCTCTTGTTTACTTCCTCTTTTCTTGTCTTAGGTTTTCTTGCATGTCACAAATCTGACCAACTGGGTATGATCAACATCATTTTTCAGTAAAACCCATCTTGTCAAATTTTCCAAAAACAACAAACTTGCTGCCCCTATTTTTGGGGGGTTTTTTGAAAAAGTCTTAGGATCAAAAATTCGAGGAACTGGGTTTGTTCAAGATTCAAGCACAAACAAAACCCATGTGCCATATTTTTTCCAGAAAAATACTTCTAGGCAGGCGCTATTTTTAGGGGTTTTCAGAAAGTGTCAGAACAGGGTCGTGTGCACAATCAATCTTTAAGTTTTTCAGGATGCAATACTCTCAGGTGCAATACAAGACCAAAACGGCCTTGTACCATGATTTCCTAAAAACGACTAACACAGACTTGCATCAAGTGAACCCAATGGTTGATTCAGAAGACTTGGAGGGCATGAATCAAATCACATTACAGAACACAGAAGAATCCAGGTTGCTTCAAGCTGCATCCATCCCCATCACATTACAGAGTGTGGAGCTTGTAATTGCTTGCATTAAGCATTACAATCCTACCACAAGAGAAATCAAATCAGTGGATGGGAGGGTAACCTGCAGTTTGAAACCAAAGGACATTGAAAAATGTTTTGATATTCCACCATGCCCTACCAACGTGGTTACATCAATGACAGAATGTGATAGAGCATTCAAGGCAGCCAAGAATAAATGCCAAGGAATAATGGCAGAAAAATTGCCGAAAGTGAAAAAGGTTAGCTTGCCCAAGTTGGTTGGACGAGGAGAATTCAGAGATGAGTATGCAGTGTTGATCACTCTACTCAGTAGAATCACTGGACAGGAAGAGAGCAATCAATTTCAGTCGTGGATGTACTACGTCATTGCCAAGATCATTAGCAAAAGAGAACATTACGACTGGGCCACCCTAATCAGTGACACACTCCACCAACAGAATACCGGGCTTCTAGAGGCTCATAGGTTCCACATTTGTTCCTACCTGGTATACCTGATTGCCTTTCAAGGCGAATTCAGGACACTGAACAATGTGGGGACCTTAGGTGTGCAGAAGGTCCATGAACACTTTTCACATCTTGAGTTTACTCAAGCAAAGCGACACTTCAAAAGGACAAGTGACCTCTTCATCATGCACACTGTACAAGACCTAGACCATGAGATGCACATGCGTATTTCACAAGCAGCCAAGGAGGCAATGGTGGACTAGGCAGATTGGTTTATCCAATTCCCTACCTTCACCTACATACGTGTGTATGGCTACATTGGTCACCCCGCCATGATGCCACACTACCCTTCAGATAGGGTAGTTTTCATGGAATTCCTAAGGCAATTGGCAGAAGTTCACACTCACTTACACCTGAAGAAGAAGCCAGCTGTGAACTTTCCCGTTCAGATGAGACTCTATAGATGTAGAACAGCGGCAGATGCCAAGTTGATGAGCCAAGAAACGGTTAGACTCAATCTCAAGTACCTCATTGAGAGAAGGTCATATGATCCAGAGGTCTCTATGCGGCGCATCTTGAGCAACGCTCATCACATGAATTTTCTATGGAAGATTACTAGGTCAATTGTGACGATGAGTATGAAGTACGAAGAAGGAACTATAGCAGGTTCAAGCTCTCACAAATAGCTGACTTTATGTCAGAAGACATTGAGGGCTTATCTAATGATGAAGGGGAAGTCATTCTCCCCTCATTCTTCATAGATTCAGTAGACTCACAACCACTCAGAAGAGTGGATTGGTACGCAAAGGAAAATTCATCTATAGAGGAGAGAACGAGTAGAGTTATCAGGAACACTCAACTCTACCTAAACAGCAAAAGGAAAAGGAAGGTAGTTCTTCCCAGAATAGAGCCGCCACAGGTTCAATCTACGCTAGCTTCCATGTCAAGGAAGAAGCCCAGGCAGAAGCAATGGAGCAATCCTCCCAAAGGGATGCGGATGTCAGGACACACAAGAGGAAGAACACAGGGATTATATGTGGAGACAGCCACACACACACCTGAGATAGTCATGGGAATTGTTGCCCCCGAGCCAATGATTGAGATAGTTACTGCAAAGACAAAGCCTGCAGAGACAAAGCCAGCAACAGAAGTAGCAACAGCAGAAACGGTGCCTGTGATAGAAACAAAGCCACCTACATCACCACCATCACAGCAGTCATAAGTCCCCATCGACTTGGAATCGCCATCGAGAGACGTCACTCCAACACAGTCTCATTCATCGGGCATTCAAGGGCCCCATATTCCTCCTTCCAGTGAAGCTAGCCGGGATTCTATCTGGCTTGAGGGCTTCCTAGGAAGGAAAACGGAAAGGCCCTCCTACAAGCTTGACTTCACAAAGTTCGACCATGTCCCACAAGACATGCCGGCAAAGAAATTGAAGAGGCAAGTTCACGTGGAAAGGAATGCAGAGAATGAGTTCATCATAGAGACTGCTGCCCCACCCGAGGATAAAAGCATACATGAGGTACAAGTGGAGGACTTCACATTGTCCAAACTTAACCTCGGAAAGACCACGCATCAAGTGGAGGTAGACCTTCTCGGAATCGCCTCAATGAGCGTCCAAGAGAGGATGGCTAAGGATGGAAAGGACAAAGCAACCTTAAAGGCTGAAAACCAACAGTTGAAGATGTACATTTCCAGCTTAATGCACAGCACCCCAAACGTCTCGGCCTTACCACAGGAATTGCTAGATCTTCCCGCAGAGCAAAACCATCATCAGTTGATGACATATGGAAAACACTTGAGAGATCAAGTGGAGGATTTTGTTCTCAAAGGATGATGTATACTGGGGAATCTATACCAGTTAAGGGATAGAGCACATGGACTCCGCACAGAGATTCAGCAATCAGAGCAAAAGATAGCAAAAAAAAGGCCAGGCAATGAAGTCACAATTGCAGACTTGCAATTGGCATATCAATCAGTCTTCTCAGAGGAAAACAAGCAACACCTTTTTGCTTGGAAAGAACAGCTGGCATACAAGGTGAAAGCCTATGATGCCAATTCCGTAGAGCTGACTGACTACCAACGGGTTGTCGCAAATATTATCAACTTCGCAAGAACGTTAGTAATATCCTTCCCTCACATAGAATATCAACGCAAGGGAGGAGAATACATTGAGCTAGTTACAATGCAGAATAAGTTCAGAGATGTCATCCGCAGCACCTTCCTCGATGATCCAGATGGTTGCAAGTTGGCCAAAGTGGCAACTTTGTCTACCAAATTCAATGAGGCAGCTGCCCAGTGTATTGACTTTCAGCATCAACTCATGACAGGCGAAGTAATGCTAAAGCACCACGTCATCATCTTGCAAAGCATTAATTACCTAGAAGCTGAGGAAGTCAACGAATGGATAGAGACACTGTCGACCATTGGTGAGTTGTAAATGCACCTCAAGAAGGACGTCCTACCCTCCAAAGTAGCATTAATGAGACTGAAGTTAACTTGATGCCCCTTTCCAAGTTAACTCCAAGTCCCACAAATCATGCATGTCAGATCCAAGTTAACTAGCACCTCTGGAGTAAGAGTTGGTACGGACAACTATGCACACTACGCAATGAGTGCTCTTCAAATTAGGAGGGGAAGCTCCCTCGTTGTGCTTGACAAAAGTACTTGCAAATGGAAATAAACTAAACTATATCACGTCTTTTTGCTTCAGCTGTAGAGGTACAAGGCTTTCTCGAAAACTATATACGTTGCAGTTGAGAATTTTCTGGTTTCATAGATTCACTAACTACAACTAAACTTAATTACTTAAATTCTATCAGTCTCCTCAAGAAAACAGAGCATGAGGAAACGGAGCAAGGTTTTGACTATCGCGATAAATGAGTATAGATTCTCACTTGAAGGCAAGGTGGCACATCTATCAGCTCAATCTAAACAAGTTTATTGATAACAACATCACACGATAAACTGAATACGGATTCTCAACTTGAAGGCAAGGTGGCACGACTATCAGCTCAATCCGAATAAGTTTATTATTCACAACAACATACGATAAACTAGTGCAGATTCTCTACTTGAAGGCAAGGTAGGCACAACTATCATCTCAATCTGAACAAGCTTATTAAACACAAAACAGATTTGATCTAACTATGGAAAGAATTCGCCATTACAATTGCATGAAACCCTATGTGGCATAACAATTCATTATAACAGCAAAGACGCATGAACAAATACCAAAAGAGCAATATTGAAGGCAAGGTAGGCGCAGCATATATTTCTCTCTCGTGCAAAAGTTAATTACAAATGAGCAAAAGCTCTTATTTATATACATCAAGGTGTAGGGAACCCTAAAATCACCTTGAGTCAACTACAGTCTTGCAATGCATGCAAGATTTATTACTAAACCCTAATAAAGTAAACTATACAGTTAACTGGAAAACTACCATCAGTTAACCGATACATTTAACCTAAATGGACAATGTGCAAGCATGCACGTCCCTTATTTAAAGCAAAGTTAACTGGACACTACCTTCAGTTAACTGGAAACCCTAACCCTAACTCCTGTGATGATAATTCCAAGGACGAGATAAGCATGTGTTCAGCAGTCAAGCAAGTCTCAAGACTGAAAGTCAAGTTAACTGCCACTCATGACTCAACCCTCGAAATTAACTGTAGGCTCCAACTGGCAGATCACTCCATGTCATCTCGGTCTAACACTTCGACCAAGAACTCATCAATCTCTCTGTCATCTGGCACTTTGATACTACCCAAAATAACAGTCTGTTTCTTCAGTTCTTTGTCGCCTTCTTTGACAGTATGCACGCCATCTTTACAATCTTCAGTCGCCTTTCTAAGACTAGCTGAAATCACTGAAATATTCTCCAACTTAGGCGCCATAGGCTCTCCTTCAAGGCAATCACGAATCAGCTTCTCGAACTCAGCCTGTACTTTGTTCAATTCAACATACGTGCCATCTTCAAGAAGATAATGACACGGAATCTGAACAACAAAACCACTGACAAGTGCAAGCACTCCGACTACATCATCTTTCAGTGAAAATAACTTGGTAGAGATCTTCTCACATATCTCCATTTTGAGAAGGTGTTGCTCTCTCCAAGTGAAAACTTTCTCTTGATCCTCATCAATCTCCAAGGCATCGTATGCAACCGACAACTAAGATACAAGAACACGATCCTTGGCTAAATTCTCTGCAACCGAAACTTCAAGCAACTGAATACCTTGACGGAGTTTATGTGCATCATTCCTCAACTGATACAAATCTGCAAGAAGACGTCGACCTGCAGCAACTACACTTTCAATCCAGCTATCCAAAAGTCTCCATGACTGACTAACTGATCCAGCTTTCGTTGTTCTGCAGGTGTATTCTAAGGAAGAATAGGCGCTCTACTTGAATTTCCGTGAACAAGATCAGAAATATACTGGCGAAGTTGACTGTTTTCAGCCTTGAGCAAGGCCTTATCTTCTCCATCTTTCGTGATTCGTTCCTCAAGATTATTAGTGACGATCTTAAGAAGAGTCACATCTGTCTCTCGAGTGGTCCTGCCGAGATTTTCCTTAGTAAAAGTAAAGTCACCAACTTCGACTTCATCTAGGCTCTTACCCTCTAGAGGAACGGTAACTTCGATAACAATCTCTGATTCTGGAGTCTTTTCAATATGCCCCTGTTTCTTGATTTTCTTGTTCGACCTTCTTTGATAAGGTTCACCGAACTCAGATAAATCAAGGTTGTATGAAGGTTCTCACCTCTGTCTCCCCAAAGACCTTTCGAGCCAACAAGACTGAACAATATTTTCAATTCGAGGAGAGACTGTCCCTGATGTATCAACCTGTGGTGGTTCAGTTGTCTCTAATCCTACTTGAATTGGTGTCTCAGGCTCAGAATCTATGTCAATAGGTTGTATGTGAGGCGAACTAGGAGGTTCAATGTGAGGTTCAGCCTAAATAACTGTCTCTACCGGAACCTCAGGAACATTCTCAACTTGCTTCTGCTTCCTCTTACCAGTAGCTCTCTTCCCCGTATTTCCACTGAGTCGAACTCCTTCAAGAGGTATCACAATAGCTTTGACCCGAGGTCTTGTCCTAGAAGTAGAAGGCAATGAAGAAAAATCCTTTGGCGGCTCTGCTACAGTAACTGACTTCCGCTTGCGTTTACTCTCCAAGAACAACTTGCTAGTCTTGATAACTGATCTGGAAACCTCCTCAATAGAAGTATTCTCCTTAGCATACCAATCAGGTGAGCGAAGTGGCTGTCGAGCAACTTGATCTCTAGCATATGAATTGAGAACTTCTCCATCATCATCCGATAGACCATCAACATCTTCTAATAGGTAATAAGAGAGCTGACCAATAGTGAGTCTACAATAGTGACGACGATGAACCTCAAATTCATCTTCACAATTTGCCTAGAAATCCTCAAGTGTTGGCTTATGTGCAATCCCTCGCTCTAACCTGTCTGCATAATGACCGAGAGGATCATAGGAACACCTCTCAGTATGAGTCTTGAGTTTGAACCTTTCTATCTCGGTTGACATAAGCTTGGCACCTGTTGCCGCATTGCATGTGAAAATTCCCAATGTAAATGGAAAATTAGCCGCAGTCTTATGACGATTGCGAAGAAAGAAATGAACATGTTGCATCTGTCTAAGAAACTCCATGAAGATGATCTTGTCTGAAGGGTACCTCGGTAACATCAGGGGCTCTCCAACATATCCATAAACCCGGATGTATGTGAAAGTAGGGAACTGGATAAACCAATCCGCCCAAGTCTCCATTGCTGATTTAGCCTCGGCAGAAATACGAATGTGCATTTCGTTGTCAAGATCTCTAACTGTCCTCATAGAAAAGTGATCATTCACTACTTGGAAGTCATGCTCGGATTGAGAGAACTCCAACTAAGGATAATACTCATGAACACGTTGAACACCGAGAGTGCCATTAGTTTTCAGATACTTGTAGCTGCCTTGGAATGCAACTAAGTAAACCAAGTATGATATCATATGAAACTCATGATACTTGAGAAAATTAGTAATCTGCTGATGTAAGCAATCACTAATCAACATAGCCCAGTCAAAATGCTCTGTGCCATCAAGAATTCTGGTAATTAGGTAAAACATCCATGAGCGGAAAGTGCTAGCATCCTGTTGACCTGTAACTCGATTGAGCAAAGTTATCAAAACAGCAACTTCATCTTTGAATTCACCACGACCAACCTTTTTAGGCATGTTAGTCTTCTGAACTTTCAGCCACTTCTGAGCCACCTTTCTCTGCGAACGTTGTTGATCACCATCCCATATCTTCTCACAGGCCTCAATAACCACAGTAAAGTTATCTGAACGAGGAGGAATAGCAAAGCATTTCTCTATGTCCTTCGGTTTGAGACTGCAAACAACCCTCCCATCTGCTGATCTGATTTGACGTGAAGATGAGTCATAATGCTTGATGCAAGCAAGAACGAACTCGAGATCAAAAATGGTAACAGGAATAGATGTTGCTGCCAGCAACCCGGAACGCTCAAGATTTCTCAACGAATTGCTGCTGCTAACACCCTCCAAACTGCTTAGATTAACCACTAGATAAACATGATTTAGGTCTGTATCTGAAGTTTTGACAAAATTATGCATAAGAGCCGATTTGGCCTTATAATCAATGAGATTGAACTGCATTTTGAAAATGGCGACTTTTGACTATAAAGTCGAATGTACTTGAACACTTTCTGGAAAATTGAAAATCTCTGGGCAAGGCTAAAAATAGCCTATGACGAAAGAAATTTTCGAAAATTTTCTGAAACGTGGGTTTTGTGCAGAATCCAATTCTAAGACAACCCAGACAGCTCGTTTCTCGAAAAGATGTGTTTTAGACCCACATGCAAAGAAATTCTCGGAAAAAAGCACAGAGCTTCAGAATGAAGACTACGGGGCGATTTTCTCAAAAAAATCTAAGACATGGGTTTTGCTGCAAATACTGAAGTATGCGAACCCAGATGATCAAACTCTAAAAATATGTTGAATTTCTTTAACATGCGAAGAAAGTACCTAAGATGAGAAATAGAAAAAATAAGACAGAAGATAGAAAGTTTTGCTTGTTCTGCTTCTGAAAAATTCACCAACCTCTTCTTTGGAACTTAATGAAACCTGCATGCAAAGTGAAAACAAAGTCTGGAATCTTCTTCCTTTGATCAATCTGAATTCGTTGCTATGAAGAACGCTGATTTCTGACACCTGTAGCACCTTTAGCTTGCTGGTCGCTCAAAAAGAATGAATACTTCAGAGCTCAAGATGAAAAAATAATGGACGCCAATGCTTGATTAAATAGATTTTCATCTATGAAATTCGTACAAAGCACTAAAACCTTGAAAAGTGCGCTTGGCTTGTGATTGGACCTCATCTTAGTTAACTGAAACTAAAATAAGCTAATTAAAGCGCCATGCTTTAGGGTTTCCCTTTTCAATCTTCAGTTGACAAAAACATGCGATTTTGACTTCAGTTGACAATTCTTATGTGAATTCGCCATCCTTCACTTGCTTTAAATTCACAATTTAGAACTAAAGCGTCCCTTTTAAGACTTCAGTTGACATTCAAGAAATGAATGAATTCGCCAACTTCACACTCATGCTTTAATTCTAAAAATGGCGACCCTTTTGGAACTTCAGTTGACAATGAATGCATTCGCCATACTTCACAAAATTGATGATTCATAACTAAATCAAATATGGCGTCCCTTTTGGAACTGCAGTTGACAAAAGGTGAAGCGCCTACTTCACAAAATTTTCACAATTTCAACCAAAATTCACCATGCATATGAACTCAAGTTGATTTTCAAATATAAACTTCAGTTAACTCAACATGCAAACAAGTTAACTCAACATGCAAACTAGTTAACTCAACATGCGAACTGAAAGATCACTCAACATGCCAATATATGAACTAGAGATGACAACCCAGAAAACGTTTAGTCTAACTGCAATCAGAACTCAAGTTAGGGCGCACCAGTCAACTTATTTCGAAAATCCAACTTTGACCTTTTAAGGCGAATTCCAGACTTAGCCAATTTTCATGAAAATTTGGATTTAAACCTCTGTCGGGACCTCTGTTCATCCTCTGACACTGGCTGACTGACTTTACCGATTGGCTGGCTGACAGGTGCATCGCAGAGCTGGGCAAAAACTGATCAAAAGATACCTTGAGACTGCAGACCATAAAACTATCATCTGAAAGCTCAAAAACCCAAGCGCCCTTTTCAAAAGCTGCGCTTTTCCTCAAACTTAGCCACATTTTGACATCTCGATCTCGTACGAAGGGAAAAACAAATCCTTCATAACTTCTGTTTTACCAATTTTCAGGACTGGATCACAGGTTCACTGCAGAGCTGACCTCATTCTGGACGACAGCTGCAAAAGCACATCTCTCCAGAAAACTTCATCTGAGGGGTGAAAAACTAGGGCGCCTTTTTCAAAAGTTGCTCTTTCCTCCCCAGACTTAGCCATTTCTGGAATTGAACAAAATAACACAAAAACTCCAACTGCAAGCTGCTGAGTCATCTTCAGAATCGATGAAGACAGGCAACGGAAAGCTGAACGTAACACGAACAAATTGAACATCTAAGATCATTAAAAATAAGGCATTAAAGGTTTGAAAAGCTTAGGCGCCTTTCTGAAAAAGTGCTCTTTTGCTTTTTTCCTTTGATATTTTGACTAAGATTTGACCCTACATTTGACCTCAGGTTCAGGGACTTCCGCAACTTAGATTCACCCACTAACGAATGCGTCGCGAAGCTTGAACAAATGTGAGATAAACATCTTAGGTGGCATTTAGTCAAAATCCTTCATTTAACACCTCAAAAAGATGGGCGCCTTTTCCAAAAGCTGCGCTTTTTCCCAGTGTTAACCAATTCTCAATTTCCTCTCGTTTTGCACTATACCTCCCGTAACTTGCACGAAACAGGTCCGTTTGACAAGCTTGATAGCCCTTTGCGAAGCTGACGTGATGCCGAACAAATGCCTACTGGAGGTGACAAACCCTAAAAACAGGATCTGAGCCCCTAAAAGATAGGGCGCCCTTTTGAAAATGTGCTCCCCTCTCCAGAGATAGAAAATTTTGATGATTTTCCTTCAAATTTTCACTTTTCTTAAATCTCTTTAGTAACAGACTGACATGACACTGATACCAACTCCCTATTTAAAAAGCCCAAAAATGACCTTCTGACATCACTTTAACAGGATTAAGACTCAATTAAGCAAAATGCCTTAGTGAAGCAAAAATTTTGGTTTTGGGTACAACACCTTATTATATTTTTCGAAGCCTTGCATCATTTTTGTCATAATTTCCTACATGGCATTCATGAACTCTGTTGAACTGTCTGTCATATTGAACTTAAAAAGAAGATGAACTCGAACACAAACTGGATAAATGAGCAAGCAAGCAAGCTGATAACCCGAACTAATCAAAAACAATTTCTGCTATGAATATTACATGCTTGAACCCACCGGATGGCAGAGTCTATGGCTCTGATACCAATGTAATGGTCTACCCCTTTTTGTGTATAATTTTTTTTCTCAATTTTACCAATTGGATTGCTCAAGCATTTCGCCAAATAATTCCCCTTTGTATGTTGATGTTCTAAGCTAATTTGTTTTTTTCCAGTTGGCTTTAAATATTGATATTTTTGATTCAACACATCAGCTACTCACAATTTCAATGATACAAAACATGATAGATATATATGGCCAAACTCAAATAATACAAATTCTGGAAACCATTAATATATTATTCAAATTCTGCAGCTGAAAAATGCCTTTACACAATAGTTACAAATTTCAAAAATTATGAGAGATCATCATTTGCTGACCTGAGAGTGAATTATAAGAATTGCTATGAAGACTTCAAGTCTTCCACCAAAGAGCTCAACTCCTCCTTCAGACTTAACAACAAGCTCTCGATTAAGGCAGCGGTAGCAAATTATATCATTCCCACACGAATATATTATTCAGCTTCCATAATTTTTTAGCTTTGTTTACTTTCCCAGTCGCCACTAATTCTCCCAACTTGCGATTCTTTCCCAATATCAAGTGGTGATTTTTGAAGTCAACTTCATGAATTGCCACGGCTCTCCAATTTGACGGCACATCATCCCCAATTACCACGTCACAGTATCATCACCATGTCTCCTTATGTTCAATTGAAAGCTATAGAAGTAACGGCAGCTCCAAAGAAGTATCCACAATACTCAAGAGGCTCCCTCACTATTATGCTGGCTTCAACATTTCTTCTAACATGACATGGCAGATTCTTCCTAAGTATGGACCCCGATTCATATTCTTTTGTCGCTACGTGTCTTCCCTTGATATAAGCAGTTCTTCAAAAACATCGGCAAGAATGGAAGTCGATTTTTCTTTAAAACTCAATATTATATTACTTTTTGCCTCTTTGTTTTCCCGATTCTTGCTAATACTCCCGACTTGAATATAAAACGCCTTCAAGCAAACTTTGTATGAATTGGCACCAAATGTCAAGCCACACTCTAGTATTTGTCTTGCGATGAAGATAGCATTATCAACGATGGGTTCAATTCTAAGACGTCTCAGTGGAGTTCATCATGCCAAGAAATTCGTTATGTGGACACTTTCTAGCAATCCCATATTTTTATTATGACCAGCTCACATTAATAAAACACATTACTGTGGGTGATTGCTTCTTATTTCAACCCGAAATCTCCTCTACTCTGTCGTATTAGGAGAGATTTTCCTCCCATGACCTTCCCTGAACTGTGATGGAAGCAATATAAAATAAATTTTATTCTCCCTTTTGATATTCACGACAGCTGCAATCCCTTTGATGGCGGTAGAGGAAGAGTCAATTGCCCAAGAAGACACGACCCATAGAAATATTTAACTCTCTTCAAATCAATCTTAATTCCTCCAATGGTAATTCAAAACCGATGGTCGGGAATTTTTTTTAAAGGTGTGATACTTAATATGGAATACAACTCAAAGAATTAAACAATGGCGTTTCACTTCTTTAGGGAGTAATCGATACAAATCTGGAACTAATGGTGTCATGAACACATCAGACTGTCGTCTATGCTCCTAAATCCGAACATATATGCGCCTTTGTTTATTTTCTATTTACTCTCTTTCCATATAACTTCACAGTATAAAATCCCAATCACCTTAAACTACTTTCCACGCAAGATTCTCAAATTAATCTGCAATCTTCAATTTGCATAATGCCTATTAAAGACACTGTGAACAGAGACAAGAAGTACTGTTAACTGTAGTATTTACTCAATTTGAACTGCCATGCTTTTGACTGAACTGTTCATGTCTCATTTTTCTTAATGAACCTCGAACAAGGGAGCATCATTCCCTTTAAATTTAATCCTACTCATATGCATTCTTACCAAATTCCTCAAACTTCAACCACTAAGCTTAACTGCAAATCTGAATGATTTTGCTAGTACAAGAATTGGGTTTTCGTCCAATTCTGAAAACATGAGGGTTTTCGTCCTCAAGTTGCAAGAAAATCAAGCTTCCCAAAAGCCAAAAAATCAACCAAGCATGCTAAAATAATGCACTTGAAATCTTTTATTCTTTTCCAAACTGTAACTCCCAGAATTTTTGAATTCTCATTTTCTTCCCTTTTCCACTTTTTAATTCTTTTGAGAATTCACTTTTAAAAAGTAACTTAATTAATTCATTTCACTTTTAATAACTTAAGTCACTTTAACGCCATTAAATAATTAATTTAAATTGCCTTAATATTATAATCTCCCTGACAATTTTAAATTAATTATTTAATTATATGTTGACTCAAAATTGGGGACATTACAGAAATTATTACATTTGAAACAAATGGATTATTACTTCTATTTTCAAATCTACTAGAAATATTCTTCTATCTATTAGATTTGCTAGAGCTTCTTCAATTTATAGCTTTGTGACCGAATTTATTGCAAGAATAACAATAACCAAATGAGTGATATAACCTGTTTGGCTGAAATTCTCTTTGCAGAATGGGCTTTCTTGCTATGTTCCTTTTCTCAATTGAACCATTGTTTACCTTATGTTGGACTTGATTTTCTTTCCTTTTACTACACTCTCCTTTAATAGGGCTCTTGATAGCATCAACATAGCTTTTAGGTTTAGCATCGGTTGGATTTTTGCTACCTTGCTTCTCCTTTGTAGATTGACTACCTTCATATCAGAGACTTGTCTTAAGTTTAGGTGACCTTTGTTCATTTAGAATGTTATCTAGCGTTTCTAAACTTTTCTCCAACTTCATGCTTTTGTTTCGTTTGTTTGATGTTTTTTCTAGCTCTTTCCTTAATGTGACAATTTCACATTCAAACTTCTCACATTCTTTTTCTTTTTCTTCAAATCGGGTTTTAGTTAAATCTTCTATCCTTTTACTTTCCTCAACTTGAAGCGTCAGGTCTGAAATTAATTTCTCAGTTTCCATAAATTTCTTTTCTTCTTCGAATCTAGCCTTTCTTCTTTGATTTTTCCTTTTCAGCCTCTCAATCTCACTTATAGCAAATTCCAACTCTTCTTCCAAATCTTCTAGATTATGATCTATCTCCTTCTTTAGATTTTTCGTCCTTGTCTTTAATATCCTTTATTTCTACAGCCATGAATAGCATTTCATCTTCACAGCTTTCCATATCATAGTCACTAGAAAAATCATTATCTCTATAAGAGTATAAGCTCTTCTTAAAGTTTTCCTTTTTATTGTTTCTCTAATACTTATTATTTTTGCCTCCCTTCTTTGGCTTATACTCCCCCTCTTCTTCACTATCACTACTATAAGAATAAGGACATGCTTTTGCATAATGTCCAATTTTACCACAAGTGAAGCATTTGAAAGGTAGCTTACCTTTGTATTTCCCTGACCTTTCTTCAGTTTCCTCACAAAATTTGCTTCATCATCTGTTGCATTATTATTTTCTGCTTCCTTCTTTGATTTCTTAGATGCTTTGAATGCAGCCTCCATTTGTAGTGGTGTATCTCTCTCAGTTCTCATCTCATAAGCGGTTAAAATTCCACGCAATTCATCCATGGTTAGGGAGTCCAAGTCCTTCATGTCTTCTATCATTGATACTTTGGGATTGAATCTTCATGGGAGGTGTTGATGGGTTTTTCGTGACCGCACCAACACAAAATAAAGTTACCAACAACGACTCTATCCTCTCTTGAACAAAATCTCCTGCATGCTAAGATTGCTAGAAAGATCATGCATTCAACTCCAAGGTTCCTTCATGTAGTGGATAGTCTCAGTTGGCTTGATGTGATTTGCTAGTATTTCAAGGGGACTTACGAAATTGTTCAACAGCGGAGAAAGGAATTTGAATGCTCGAAAGGTTTGTCTATAAAGCTCATGTTTCCTAAACTAACCAAAAGGTATTGAATTGAAATGGTTGCAGGGATAAGAAAGCTCTAATCTACTCTAAGGTGTGGGACATGGCAATCAACTCTCGCAAACTTCAACCAGGCTCCGCTTTGCCTCACTTCGAACAGCTTCCACAGAATTGGTGCAATCTTCAGAGGAGTAGTTCAAGGTGTTCAGATCACAACTTAGCATGAAAATACCATCACAACGACGCATATAAACATACAAATTATGATCGAAGTTAAGTACACGATATTCCAGTTGAACACACAAGGCGCACCCACCATCAGTGAGCTTGCTAGTGGTATGGATAAGCGAAGCTTGCTCAAATTAAACACCACATTCCACAGTTACTATCTACTACTTGCATGAAATGAAACTTATTCTACTTTAAGATTCTATTTGAATCAAAAGGACAAAGAAATCTTGCTAGCTGCTCACAACAAAAGATGAAATCATCATCAATGAAAACTCTTTTTATTGAGAGAGTGTTCACAACTACTTCTTACAAAACATTCAATGAGAAAGTTTTCCTTCCTCTCCAATCTACACTATCAATCTATACTAAGCTATCTCTAAGTTGTCTCTCTATCTTCCTATCTCTACTCTAGTCTAATTCCTAATGATACAAATGAGGGGGGATGCCCCTTTTATAGCTGGCCAAGTCCAATGGACGGCTCAGATTACAATCAGATGGATGGACCAAATTGTGCCACCTCAGCCCTAACCCTAAAAAGAGGAGTGGAGTAATAAATGAACAATTAATGTCCAGCATCCTCTAGAAGATTCCTGTTTGTAAACACATTCACACTGTTCTTCTTTCTGACTGCAAACTGGATGAGTTTGATCATCCTTGCTTCAACTTCTTGAGAGGGTATGGCAGGCACGTCCTCGATCTGACTCCAAGGCGACAATTTCTTTCCCCTGCTCAACGATGATTTTCCTCCTTGATGTTGTTCTTCAACTTTGAAGTACTTGATGGTGACCATTAACGCTTGGGTTTCCATTTTTTTCTCCATCCTGAGCTTTGAAAACATTTCTTCTTCACCACTTGAGTAGGGCACATACTAGGCCTCAACACTTAGCCATTTTCTCCAAGTATTCGCTTCATCTCCCCAAGTCATCATGCCTTGGCCTCGGTGTTCACCCTGCAAAACAAGCAAGGAGAAGAGCATCAGAACACTTCATAATATAAACTCACCTTACTCACCTGATTTTCATGCTTTAGCTTCCAAGGTCTGAGTGATCTCCGGATCCGATAGGGTTCATCGTTTTTCTCTAGCCAACTTTGCTTTCTTCATGATTTTCAACATCTATAGGCTGGGGCATATAACACCTGTGCATCATATTTCAATGCCTTAGACAAGTTTCATCATCCTCAAGGGCGTATTTAAGAGATGCATTTTTAAAATCATCTTTTGAAAGTGTTAACTTCAACTGCATCTTCTTCAAGAAATTTATTTCACCGGCTGTGGTGTTGACAACTTGATCTTATTCATCTCTGACTTGAGAAGATTCGACTTCGTGAAGAAAATTGAGCAAATTTACCTAGGCAATCACTTCAAATTCATCATTCGAGGCATTTTATCTTCAACAAAACATTTTATCCTTCCTGCCTTAGAAAATTTTTAAATTTTCCCCTTAGAAAATTCATCAATTAGGTGCCCATGGAAAATCTTCACCTTGGAATCCTTGGCAAGCTGTGGAAGACTTTGAAATCAATTCCTCATCGAAGACGTCCAGTACCCAGAAGAAAATTTCCTTCAAAAAGCATCAAATTCATGTGTCCATGAATGAAGGGGTTCATTTAATTTTTTGATTTTCAACCTTAGAAAAATATTTACTCATCGAATTTCATCTTCACTATTCATCCCTGGGCGTATTTTGTTTGCTCGGCCTTGACAATTTCCTTCAATCTCATGAAGCTGGTGCATTCTAACTTCTTCTCGCCAATTTTATTCATGCCTCTAAAAAATTTATCTCCTCCATCAACTTGGGTGTATTTTCCTAAAAAAAGGTGGAATTTAAATATTAGCACTTAGGAAAAATATTCCACCACCTTATCACTAGCTTGGGCACATTTCACATGTTGTGTTGGACTTAACACCAACACCTTAGTATATATTTTTTTTTATCAACTCCACCTTTGTCTCAGGCGCCTTTAGCACATGCAGGAGAATCTAACATCCACGCCTGAAGACTTCTTCATTCATCTTCAAGATGGGCGCATTCAAAGGGTGGTGAAGGAAGTCAGCACTTAGAATATTCTCTGCATGCACAACACCCTGGGATTTTTTACTTTGCATGGGTGCATTTTGGATCCCCAGGAGGATTTAATTCTTTTGTCCTTTTCTATGCCCATATGGGCACATTTGGCATATGGAGGTTGCCTAAACTCAACGCCTTGAGACTTGCCTTAGTATCTCCCAACATGAGGGCGCATTTTGCATGTGATGAAGGACTTTAACACTTAGAATCTTTTTCCATCTTATGCTAGTGAAGTGGGCACATTTTCAAGGTAGAGGTGGACTTAACACGCCTTTGACCTTTTTATCAACCTTTATCTCCTTGGGTGCATCTTGATAGTGGAGGAGGATAAACTTCAACGCCTTGGAATTTTTTAAACATCTTCTTAGCATGAGGACGCATTTGAGGGTCAAGCTGGACTTAAGAAATGCCTTAGAAACCTTTTCACTTTCTCCTTGAGGTGGGCGCATTTCAAGGGTGAGCACGACGAAAGTCTAACACTTAGAAAATTTTCATGGAGCTCATGCTGGAGATGGGCGCATTTAGCTTGTGGTGAGGGACTTAGCTCTTTGCCTTAGAATTTTTATCAACCTCCAACCATCTGAGGATGAGGGCGCATTTAGGGGTAGGAGGTGGACTTAAGTCCAGCACTTAGAAAAAATTTCATCATCTGCTTATTCTTCCTTGGGCGCATTTAGAGGGTCCTGCAGGACGAGATTCAGACTTAGACAATTTCATCAACCTGGCTTGAAGATGGGCGCATTTTCAGGGTGGAGGAGGATGAACTTCAGACTTAGAACTTTTCTCAACTGCTTGCTCATGCCTTACTATATTTAGTAAGTTTTAGGTTTTCCCTCTTCTGAAGCTCAGATTGATTTGAAATTTTAACCACAAGATCCTCATGACCTAGTTAGTCTGTTCACACTGCCATCTCGAGCTGACCTGCTATTTATGGCATGTTTTTGAAGGTGGTTTACTATTTATAGCAACTGCCTGATTTCATGACCTCCACAACTCCGTTTGACTTGAAATTTGAATGTTGTGATCCTCATCGGTAGACTTGCCCATTCACACTGGCGCCTGTTGCTGATTTACTATTTTTAGCCTGTTTCTAGAACGCCTTACTATAAATAGTAAGTGCTCCAATTGCCTTCAAATTTTACCGATGGATAGCTTGAAAGATGCTGATCGCAGTGGGATACACCGGTTTTCGAAAATTTTGGCATTTTACCCCTCATTTTGGGTCCCGAAGCTGGAAACCCTAATTTGACTTGCATGTCGATCAAACGACCTTCGTTCGACTCCGTTTCTGTTGCACTCTGTTCTGTTCATGTTCCTGATGTGCTGGGAGGGAGCTGCCAAAGTGGATCGACTAAAAATAGTAAGTTCCCGAAAAAGTGACCACCTCGCTTTGCATGTCACATCACTGCGTAGCTCTTGAAAAACCCATAAAGAATCACCCGACATGCGCTGAAAAGCTTTGCATGCAAACCCTAAAAATAGCCCCTGAAGATGGCTCCTAAAAAAGTGTTGATCCTGGTTTGCATGTTACACCATTGCAAAGCCCTCAAAAAACCCACAAGGAATGTTCAGACATGCAAAGAAAATTTCAACATGCAAACCCTAAAAATAGCCCCTAAAGGCTGGATACTGAAAGTCATCGTCTCATTTTGCATGTTATATCAGCGCGTAGGTTTCAAAAAACCCAGAAATAATCTCCAGACATGCATCTGAAAGACTTTGCATGTAAACCCTAAAATCTGCTCCTGAAGCTGAACTTGCTAAAAATAGACAGTTGTCTGTTTCAGCTCAAAATTTGCAAATGAGCAGCTTGATGTGTCCTGGAAGCAGTGTATCAATCGAAACTTCAAAAGTGCTGAGAGAATGCTCCAAATCCGGCACTTACTAAAATAGTAAGCTGTCAAAATTCATTGAAATTTTGCTGGGAGCATGCTGACTGCAATGCCAAGGTTAGATTTCAACTTACTTCATTTGACTTCAAATTGGCTGGAAAAAAATGCAAACCCTAATTCTACAGACTTAGCCAAAATTTCAATTCAGACGGGCACATCCCCAAAAAGACAACAGAAGAGAGAGACAACGGGAAAAACCAACCAAAATCAAGCCAAAAGACCTGCACGAAGCAAAAATTAGGGGGCCCCCATTTGCAATGGGGTGATGTGTGAAAAGGTCACAACAGGAGGGATCTCAAGACTTTTTGCACTATAGCTGAATCCTTTACTTCCTCTCCAAGGCCTCGGATGGTGTTGACTATTTCGTCCACACGCAAGAAGAATCCAGCAACTTTCTCTTCTTCTCTCATTCTAAGACTTTCAAAATTGCTTCTATGAGTTTGCAATTTGGCTCCTTTCACTTTCTTGTCTCCCTCATAGGTGTGCTTTCACTTGTCCCAAACATCTTTGGCAGATTTGCAACGCATCACTTTTACTATCTTGGACTCCGTTAATATGCAAAGAATGGTATTCTTAGCCTTAGCATTGTTCTCGCTCAATATCTTGCTACAGACATTCTTACCAAGTCCCTAAGTCCAAACAAATTTGTAAATGTAGTTAGTAGAATGACCATTAAGGGAGGGTACTAAAGTAATATTGTTATATTTAATGGTCATCTTAGTCGTTTAGTTTACTTTCAGTTAACTTACTTAGATTGCTTTCAGTTAGTTTTAGAACCTTTCTGTTTATTGCTTTAGTTCACGATTGTTTCTGATTTAGAAACATTGTCTTGTAGTTTATTATTAAAGGAGTATTCCTCCCCTTGTTTTAATCAATCAATTACCATTTCACTTGTATCTTTCATTCAATTTTCCATTCCTTCAAAAAACTTAGTCTTTTAATCCTTTGAAAGACAATCTAAATGAAATACTTCAATATTCTATTTAGCTCCTATCTTTATACTAATTCAGCTGAAAATCTAATCTTCCAAAAATAGAAATCTTATCTAATGTAGAAGATGAGTTGGAAGGTAACTCTAAATCATTAGTGATTATCTACACTTTATTAGACTTATTTAGCTAAATAAAAAACTCACTTTAATCACTAAAGTGAATTCCAAAATAGACTAACTAGAACCACTTGAACTTTTCTCCACATGTTCACACTAAACCTGTGTAGAAGTTCCTCTCCAAACTAAAAAAAATAATGGTGAAGGAGCCAAATCATGACACCAATCCTTGCAAAGAGTGACCTAAAGATATCACATTTTAGGCGTAATAGGCTCTTATAACATTTTTTTATGGTAAAGTTAAAGGGGTAAGAACTAGGACAAAAGCGGCTTCTAATTCTGAAAATGGTAGGGGTAATCCTTTGAATGAGGTAAAATCAACGCAACAATCTTTCAGGGAGTCTCAATCCACAACTGCTTCTAAAACGCACAACCCAAACATGGGTGTAGGAAACATTAATTCTATCTCTACATCTCATACTTCATTGGGATTGCAAACCATTTTAGAGTGTATAGAATGGAGGAAGAACGGCCAAGAACAAGTGAACAGCCAATTGCAAATTTCTAGTTCTCTAGCCTTCCATGTTGCCAAATCTACAAACTAGCAAGGTATGGTGGATGTTATTACAATTGTAAGTCCTAGGTTCAAAGCCCCATTGTCCAAGACATTAGGGGTGGATATGCTCAGTGATGCAATACAAAATGTTAAGGATGTTGTTAATGAACATTGATTAAAGTGGGCAAAGACTAGATACATCATAATGTCAAATGGGCGGATATATAGAAGCAATTGAACTCTCATCAACTTCCTTGTCACTTGTGATATAGACGCAATATTTTTGAAATCCACATATGCAAGTATCAAATCTGTAGCCGCACAATTTGAATTGTTTGATGAGGTGGTCAGGGATGTACGGTCACCAAATGTGGTTCAATTTATTATAGATAATGTTGTTGCTTGAATTGTTGCTACGAGACTTGATGGACAAGTATCCCTTTGTGTATTTAAGCCCATTGCCTTGGTCTAACCTTGGAGGCATTGGAAAACTCAAATGGATTAAGAAGGAATTGCAAAAGGTTCACACTATTACCGAGTTCATCTATAATCAAAAAAGGGTGTTGTGTATGATGCACTCCTCCATAGAAGGCAAGGACCTAGTTCAACCAAGGGTGACAAGATTTTCTACACACCTCTTTGCATGGCAAACGCTTTGCCAAAAAAAAAAATGAAATGAATGTTTGTTTCAAATAAGTGGATGGAGACTACCTTCACCAATCAAACAAATAGCAAAATAGTGCCAAAGTGACATTTTCTATACGTTTTTGGGATGCAACAAAAGAGGTTTTCAAATTTTCAAAGCTATTTGTATCAAGCCATGGATGGGACCAAGGAGGTCATGAGGAGTAGAAAAGAAAATAAGGACACATACATGCCATTATGGGATAGAATCAATAGGAGATGAGATCAAAAAATGCACTCCTCTCTCAATGTTGTTGGATACTATATAAATCCATCATTGTTCTATGGCTACTCATTCAATAATAATGCTGAGGTCACACGAGGCCTACTCAAGTGCATGGATAAAATGGGCCCTACCCCAACAACATTGGGTGCAATAATGGCAAAGTTGTCAGTATACAAGCAAGCAAGGGATTTTTGCCCTAGTATGGTTGCTATGCAAGGCAGGAAGACCTTCAAACTAGGTAGAAACCATAAATTTTGAAAATCTCTCTATATTGTATACATGAATATTAAAACTGTTAACTTACAATAGATCGGACAAGATATAATCTCAAAATAATTTGTGTTTGTGACCAAGAAGCCAAAAACATTTAATCGATGGCAATGCGCATTTTAAACCAGCCATGCAATTCATTTGCTTGCAACTGTACTTGAGTGTTTTCAAACACATACATTCCAAAAAATGCAACCGCCTAACAACATAATGGATTAATGACTTGGTGTTGGCTCACCACAACCTCTACTCGAAGTTCAAAAACATTTGAGGTTAGAGTTCAAAATACTTGCAATTGTGATTCTAAATTTATTCATTGTTTATGTTTCACTTTCTACCAAATCTAATTTCTACAAGAAAAAAATTAGGTACCATATAAGAAGACCAGCCAATTGACCTCAACGAGATCAATCCAAATTCTGAGTGAATTGCAAATGATAGTGTCCTTGACAATGCTGATGATTTTTATCTCCTTTGGGAGAGAAAATATGGTAGTGATGAGGTTGAACAACTCAAGAGAGGCTCTAACATAGGAGCTTCATCATCAGGACCTGCAACCATCTAATGCGGATCTCTTCCTAGTAGTAAGTCATTGGCCACATCTAGTTTTTTGGAACTTTGTACTTAGTTTGTAGGTTGACTTTGTAAAAGTAGATTGTAATTGAAAATTTGTAAACTACTAGCATCTAGTTATCCTTTATTTATTATGTCGTATGCATTGTGCAATGCAAGGAAATCAGTGATATGAAAATAAATGAGAAAATCTATATTCCATAATTCATGGACTAAATTCTCATTTTTATTTGCTCTCTATATCTCTATGCTATTAAAATGCCTTTAAATTTAAAAAACAACAGGTTTTTCTCTTTTTTTTGGCCCTTTCTACATTTTTTGAAAATCATTTTTTTTTTTTCTGATTAGATCCCAATTTTTTGATAAAATCTCAATCTTTTGGTTTGCCATTGTTTGAACCACTACAAAATTGCAATTGAAGCCTCTCTTGAATTCACATAAGAGTACACTACTAACTTGTCTAAAAAATTCAGAATATTATTCACAAAGGATAAACAATCACTATCATAAGACGGATCTTTGCTAAACAAAATACCACAACTTACAAACTTGATACATTACAGGGAGAGTATAATAATATACATTATCACAATTGAGTTTTATGTGCATTCAGTGCAAGATCTTGAATAGACATGTTTTGGAATGCCTCACAAATAAATAACCATATATAGTTCCAATCATACATTCTCCCTAAGCTGATTGTTTTATATGCTGAATAAAATATTGGCAGGCACCAAAAGAGAGGAAAAACTGGCCTATGCGAAAAGCAAGTCATTTTTTGCAGTTATTATCTTCTAGCTTGCAAGAGTAAAATGGGATATCAATGATCCATAAAAAAATGCTGACAGAATATTTCTGATTGAAAAGCCAATTCTCATTCTGTACACATTTGCTAAGGCAATGAATGCTCTGTATGCAAAATAAAATAACTGCTACTGGTGCTCAAGAATCTAATCCAAACCTTGATAGCTGTTGCCAGAACTGGTAGAAGGTGGGACTGTGTATTAACTTTAAATCCATCATTTGAACCCCTGTACAATTCACAAAATAATACCATTAACAGAAGTCAAAACTTAATCAGTGTGCAAGAGGAAATTCACTCCAAGCATATGCAAACAGCAACATTCTTATTCTTTAACAGGAAAAGCAATAGTTAGAATGAAGTTTATACAGAAAATACTCATTATGCATCCATTCACATAGATGTAGAATTAGTTTAAATAAAATTCCGTAGAATTAATTTTAAAAGTCATAATTTAAAATGAATAGCAAGTAAAGTAGAAGCCAGGCACCCTCAAGAATCTACACCCTATGCAAGGACAAGCCAAGCTCGCTTTTCTGCTCCAAAAACTTATAAGGACGACTATTGGTAGGCCACACACA
Source organism: Sequoia sempervirens (assembly GCA_007258455.2). Classification (NCBI taxonomy): domain Eukaryota; kingdom Viridiplantae; phylum Streptophyta; class Pinopsida; order Cupressales; family Cupressaceae; genus Sequoia; species Sequoia sempervirens. Next base: position 40,187 of record VDFB02253974.1, read on the forward strand.
TCACCTCCCTCAATTTGAGATGTCAGAATAGTTTGCATCAAAACTAATAGATGCAATATTCAATATGATAAAACACTACATACTAATACAAGCAACAAATGAACAAGGAGAATGATTCAAAGTACCACGGTATCCTGCAATACTCTATGAATTACCTGTCTAAGTGAATAGCAAGAGTGGGTACTCGGAGTATAGGCTCTTGGATCCTAACAAGCTCATGACTGTATGACAAGGCATCATCAATATTTCGCTTTACAATCACCCGGCCAGCAACTGACAAATCTCGGTCAAACCAAGTGTGCCACAATCCACCTCCATATGTTTGAACAGCAACTTCCAGAAACCCCCCTTTACTAACCTGTATACAAATTAAAAATTAGAAAAATTAGAAAAGAATACACAAAACATTATTTCAATTAACTAAATTCATCCAAAAGAAATCACCATCCACTAAGTGCTAGATCATTAAAGATACACCTATTAGGAAAGGATGCCATCATATTGCAGGAAAGAGTGTCTCATCATCTCTTCATCATAAGCTTAAATGCATACTCTTGACTTCTACATTATATGCTCTAGCTATAAGGTGATATCAGACTTACATACCAGAAGATGAGCATAAACCTTGAGGAGTCACATTTATCAGAGTAAAATATTGGTACACAACACCATAATATTAATGGTAATACAAGATGTTTATCAAATTTTGGGAAATCGCAATATTTTCACTTGGAAGAAAAAGGGTTACTAAATATTTATATAGTTTAATCGTTCAATTAGAAAAACATACTCAAAAAATAATAGATTTCTGATTTTCAGACTCCCTGACAAATATCCATTGCATGTTCAATTTTCCAGCAAAACCATATTGTTCAACATTATTTTATTTGTGTATTTAATACATCTTACATTTTTGGCAAATAAAAGAATGAAAATAGCAAGAAGGTTCACCACATTTCATATTCTTTCATTTTAAAAAGGTGCTCCCTCAAAGTTTCCCCTGCTAATAAAGGCATAGAATAAGCTAATACATTTGAACCAAACAAGTGTGACAGAATCCTGTCCTAAAATATATGGCCATTTCCAAAAACTGAGAGCAATAAACTCCTGCAAGGGCTATTGGTAGCAAAAGTTATTATTCCCAGAACAACTTATGTGGTCTGTATCAACTACACAGAACCCAGCTGCATTACCAGCAGAAACATTTCCTATGCCAAAAGTTGATGATCTGAAGGATAAATTGAATGGAGTCAAATACTTTGCCAAGGTTGACCTTCACTCAGGAAGTTATCAAGTACTTAGGGTGAATCTCACTTAAAAAGCTGTCAAGCACCTTTTTAACTTCAAGACCAAGAAAGGACATCACTCAGAACACATCAACGCCATTATTGTTTTAATGCTGTTATGAAAGAAATAAGAAATCTGATAATCAATTCTAATGATCAGAATTTCCCTTTAAGGCACAAATCTGAACCCTTCTTGAGAAAGTTAGACCGTTGGGAAAGCAGGAAAAATATTGGAGTTCAAAGGAAAGCCCCTCATAGCAAAACTTTATGATTATTAGAATGACTTTTCTAGATAGATAAGTAAAGAATATAAACATTCCTGAGAGGCAAGTAAGCCAGCTTAAGCTGACCAACTCCAAGGGTAGTAAAGTTGCCGCACATTGCAATGTACGTAATCTTTCAGATGACCTACTACAAACTACTTGCAATAACACAAGTTTTATGGACCCTACCAAACACCTTAAGACTTGCAAACTAGTTAAAATAGCCTCCAAACTAAATTGTTTTCTCCCAGAATAAACACAATGATTACACCTTTCCTGTGCCTGAATTTATTCTTTATTAAAAAATGTCATTAAAGCTTAATTTGAAGTTTGAACAAAAATATTCTCATAATACCATAATAAATAATACTCCAATAGCCTTCCAAGCACTACTAAACAATGTGTTCACTAAACATCTGCAAAAATTTGGCTTGCCTCTGTTTAACAGCATTCTCATATACAGCAAGAGATTATCCATTTCCTAAGAAATTGTAAGAAATTTCTCATCCATTGCCTGTCCACTAACAACTTAACAAATAGAGATGTTTTTTCCATTGGTCCAAAAAGGCCTTTGAAATTATGAAAGAAATTCTTCCTTCCACACAAATATATACCAGCTGCTTTTAATTCCACCAAACCCTCATCACTGGTTTTAATGTTTCTAGTTATCAAAGAGTTCAATGGTCTCACAAGGGGGCAAACCTATCACCATAGTTTGAGGACTCTGCAAGTCCTGGAAAAGACTCTTGGAACTAGGTAGTTCTAGGGCTCGCCGAGTCAACTCGCCAAGGACTCCCAAGCCGAGTCTTGGAGAGTCCAAGCTAGGACTCCCAAGTCCTGGCGAGTGCCTTGCGCGAGTCCGCGAGTCAGACTCCCGAGTCCCAACTTGGTTTTTGTTTGTTTTTTTCATTTGAAAGTTTGAAACTATTAGTATGAATGATGAAATTTCAAATATTGAGTGTTTGAAAATCATATAACATGTGTAATATTTGAATTATGAGAAATTGATAATCAAATTAGGCTCTTATGTTCTCTAACTGCATTAATTTATTTTGATTTATTTGTAAAACTACGGTTTTCTTCTTTGTCGAGTCCTAGCCGAGTTTTTTGCCGAGTCCCGAGTCCGAGTCCTATTTTGGGCTGCTGAGTCCGCGCCGAGTCCGAGTTTTCAAACTTTTCCTATCACATTTAAAAGCATAAAACGGAAAGGTATAGGACAGCATTTATCCACATATAGTAAAGAAATGTTGCTTACAAGTGGATAAGTCCCCAAGTGGCTTTTCTGGGACATGAAATCATTGTAAATTTGTAACAATGTCAAGTTAGATCATCTCTACCAAACAGGGCATGACACATATCCATGGGCATAATGTCATCACACTTCATCTTTATAAGAATGCATTTGGAAACTAACAAGACATTGTTCCTATACAACAAGCTAATGGCGAATCTATTGCCATGACACCTTGTAGAAATTCAGGTGTGCCACTCTTTTCATTCCTACAGAGACTAAGTTATTTCTGCTACCACTATCTACAATAACCTTGTAGCACTTACCTCTAGTCTTGCAAAGAGTTTGAAAGAGATTTTTCCGCTGTGCAAGCTCCTTGTTCTCCTTTGGTAGTTTCAGCATAAAGATCTCTCCAAACTCTAGTTCTTCCCTAGTTTAAAAACACACAGACTTGTAAATCCCTAGCCAAGCTCCTCGCAAGTAAACTTGTTGTGACCTTTTCACACATCACCCCATTCAAAATGGGGACCCCCTAATTTTTGCTCCATTCGGGTCTTTTGGCTTTGGTCTTGCGGTTGTCTCTCTTTTGTTTCGTCTGTCTTTCCGGGGATGTGCCCATCTTTGGGCCTAAGTTGAAATTTTGGCTAAGTCTGTGAAATTAGGGTTTTCATTCTTCAGGCTAGTTTAGGGTTAATTTAAGTGAGCGAATTGAAATCTGAGCTTGGCATTGCAATCAGGAGGCTTCAAGAAGGCTCCCATTTAAATTTCACTAAATTCTAACTACTTACTATTTTTAGTAAGTACTCAATTTGGGACCTTTTTCTCGAGACTTTTGAAATTTTGACTACTACACCACGTTTAGAGCACCTCAAAGTACTTGCCTGCAAAATTTGAGCAGATTCTAACAACTTTCTATTTTTAGCAGTTCTAGCTTCGGGAGCCATTTTTAGGGTTTGCACGTATGATTTTTCAGTGCATGTCAAGATAGTCTTTATGGGTTTTTCGAGAGCTTTGCGATGATGTAACATGCAAATCAAGTTGATGACTTACTATTTTTAGCAGGTACCCGTATGCAGACCAGTTTTCTAGGTTTTTCTGGGTTTTTTGAGATCTCTCGGGCAATATGACATGCAACCACATCTGGCAGTTGGTTGATCACTTTTTCAGGCACTTACTATTTTTAGCAGGTTCACTCCAGCAGCCCCCAGATCTTCAGTTTCACGAGCAAAGCGGTCCAAAACAGAAATGGAGTCAAACGGAGGTCAATAGAGGCACATGCAAATGAAATTAGGGTTTCCAACTTTGGTGCCTAAAATGAGGGGTAAAACTCGAGAAAAATGAAAAACTGATGTATCCCATTGCAATCAGCATCCTTCAAGGAGTCTACTGGTAAAATTTGAATGCAATCTGCATACTTACTATTTATAGTAAGTCAATTCCAAAACAGGGCTAAAAATAGCAGGTGAGCATGAAAGGCAGGTGTAAACAGGACAATTAGGTCATGAGGATCACGTGGAACAAATTTCAGGTCAAGAGAAGTTGCAAAAGTTCGAGAATCAAGAAGTTACTAAAAGTAGAAAGCGAGGGCAAACCAGTCAAAGTTGGCTAAGTATTCAAAAGGTCACCCTTAGAGGTTTCCTTAACATTCCAGATGCAAAAACGCCCGAGAAAATCACCAAGGGTAAAATGTGCCCAAGATAAGTAGGGTGGCATCAAAAAGTTTCTAAGACATTAAAATGGAAGCTTGACCCCTCAAATGCGCCCTCAACTTGAAGCACCACCTAGTAAATGCGCCCATCAGGTGTAAGGAGGCATAAAAAATTTCTAAGTGATGGAAATGGAAGCACCACCCCCTGAATGCGCCCATCTTGTGAAGGAGACATAAGAAAATTCTAAGTCATGAGGAGTGGTAGGAGCCCCCTCAAATGCGCCCAAGGTGAAATGAGTGGAGCCTTGAGAAATGTCTAAGTCAAAAAAGTTGCCTGACACCCCCCTAGATGCGCCCAAGGTAAGCAAGAGGTTTGGAAAAGTTTCTAAGTCAAAAATGGAAGTAGAGGACCTCATATGTGCCCAAGTTGAGAGGAATGATAAGAAATTGTCTAAGGCGTGAACTCAAAGTGGAAGTTTGACCCCCTAAATGCGCCCAAGTTGAGAAGAGGCGCAAGAAATTTTCTAAGGCATGAGAAATGGTAGTACACCCTCCAATATGCGCCCATCTTGAATAGGGAGGAATAAGATGAAATTTTTCCAAGGCATAAGAAAATGGAAGTTGACCCCTCCAAATGCGCCCTCCAGACATGAGAAGTTTCTAAGCCATGAAAGTTAAATGACATCACCACCTCTAGAATGCGCCCATCATGGAGAGGATGGAGGAAAATATTCTAAGGCAAAAATCGAAGTACTACCTACTAAATGCGCCCTCAAGTAGAAGTTGTTTGAAAGAATTTTCTAAGGCATAGAAAATGGCATGAGACCCCTCCATTTGCGCCCAAGGAAGAGATAGGCTAAAAACACCTACAAAGAAGTTTGATTGTTTTCTAAGTCAGGAAAAATGACATCTTCAAGTACGCCTAGCACAAGGGGGTATGCCCAAGAGAGAGAAGATGATATGCGCCCAGAAGTTGAACATTAGTGGCAAATATTTTCAAGAATAAAAAAATTAAATGAACCCCTTCATGTGCGCCCATGAATAATAAAGTTCAAAAATATTTTTCTAAGGGGAGATATTTTAAAAGTCAAGGAGGTCTTGAATATTTTCTAGGGGAAATAAATTTTGAAAGAATTACGCCTTGGCTTGTGATTTCAAAATAGACGTTCGGCTTATGATTGATAAAATTCTCTAGGGGAGATAAAATATTTTTAAGGCAGAGGGATAAAATAAAATGCACCTAAGTTTTTTGAGATAAATTTTTTCTAAGGCACATGATTTAATATTTTCCAAGATGTGATGAAGTACGCCTATGCCTGAAGGATGAATTTTTTTTTGAAATGTTAATGGGGTGAAATTTTCAAATGTTTGAAATAACAATTGTTGCAAATTGCCAGAGGAGGGAAAAATTCAAACTTCTGCAGAGTAGTGGAGGAGAAATTAAATGAGCCTGCTAAAATAAGCCTCCTTCTAGAAGTCAAAATATTCTCAGACTCAGTTATAAGAGCTATGAAAATTTTCATTTCTCCCCACCAACTGCAAGTGCAAATTTGAGACTCTGAAGGTGAAGAAAATCAAAGTTGGAGAGAAGTTGCTGAAGAGAGCAAGGAAATTTCTAAGTGTTGAGGAGATATTAAGTTTGCTGGAGGAGTGTTAAGGTTTGAAGTCAGAATGTCAGTGATGAAGGCTTTTCTTTTTTGAAGTTCACTCCATACTCTTGTCATCACCAGGTTAATATACTTTCTAAGTTAAGTTTCTAATGAATATCTTTTATTTTTGCAGGATGGCTGCAGTAAACAGAGGAGCAACTGCAAGAGCAAACAAGGCTGCAAATGATGAATCCAGCAAAGCCAGTGTGTCCAAGCAGGCAGTGATCAAGAAGTTGAGCAAGCCATTTCTTCCGGAAGTCAAAGTTTACTTCGAAGTTGGGAGAGTTGAGTGACACAAATCTTGGCTCATTCAATCTGGGAGCACTTAGAAGTCGAATGCATGGGATAGGCGACTATCCTCCGTCAATCACAACGCATAATATTGTGAAGAGTGGACTTTATGCAGCTATTGGTTTTCAGCCAGCCATTCGATGTCCAGAGTTGATCATGGAGTGCGCCAATTGCTACAAACCAGAGCGGAGAACAATTGTTTCACCTAATGGCAAGTTGTTTGCCAATCTCACGCCTGAAGCCATTGGAGAGGCGTTTGGAATTCTTGCTTCTGAGGAGATGATTTACACAACAAGAGAAAGGGCTGAAAGAATGTATGCTTCTTCTTTCAACAGGTGTGCAGGATTGATAAATTTTGTTTGGATGCAGAAACCCAGGCCTACTCGCACCAAGCTGCCCAAGCAAATAATTTTAGATGATGTAAGGCAAGAATATTGTGACCTGATTATGATGCTCAGTAGGGTGAATGGAAGTCCCCAATCATATATCTTCGAGCCGTGGTTGTTCTATTTCATCAGCATCGTGTTAGAAGGCAAAGACCGGGTAGACTGGGCGAGGATGATAAGTGATAATATACACGAACAGTTTAGAAACTTGAGAAGAACAAAGACCTTTTATATGAGTTCATATGTGATTTATATGCTGGCTCGAATGACAAAATACAGGGGATTATCTTACAAGGAGCCGATTGGGTGTGGTCCTAAGCAGTTTAAGATACATGAGGCTTGCCCGCAGTTGCACTTGAGCAGCACCTCTCACTACAAAAGAGTAAATGATGCCTTCATGATGCACATAACTAGGACTCTTCAGCGGAGAACTCATCAAAGAATATCAAAGGAAGCTCAGGAGCTGATTGAGAGGTGTGGATGTTGGTTTATCCAATTTCCGAAATTCACATATATAAGGTTGCAGGGGTTCGCATCATATCCTTTCAGATTGCCAAGATACCCCACGAACAGAATATTGATGCTAGAGATATCTAGGCAGCTCATTGCCTATGATAGAATTCAAAAAAAGAAGAAGAAAGGAGGACTAGACTTCCCTATCGTCATGGAAAATTTAGATGAAGTTTGTCCCACCTTGCAAGCAGACAAGGAAGCTGACGATGAGTTGCAATTTTTCCACCTCTCGTACCACACTTGCAGGTAGGATTATGATCCTTACAGGAATATCATAACGGTGCTGACTGAGGAGTTTAGACACAAGGCACATATTCAGGATTTCTGGTCTAATGCAGTGGATGATGCTGAGATTAGGAGAAGGATGTTTTCCTGGATACCTTTGAACATGATTAGAGAATGCAAGATTATTCCAGTTCCAGACCAGGTGGAAGAGGATGTGAATGTTATGCAACCTGATTATGAGACAGTGAGAAATACAGCAGTTCCTCTTCATGATTGGTTAGAGCCAGAGATTACGGATTTGGATACATTATGCATACCAGTGTTGAAATTTACAAGAAATTAGGTGGAGAGGCATGTGAACAGACTTAAGAACAAGTCAATTTCTCTTACAACTTGATGGGTGACCAGAGGCCGCCAACAGTCAAAAAAAGGAAGCAGGGCACCCAAGCTTCAGAACCACGAAGAGAGGAACAGGTTTAGCAAGCGCCTCAAAGAGTTGTGGAAGCATCATCCACACCATCACGGGCTCGCTCTCCAAGCGTACAGGAGGTCTCATTGTTTGCAAACCAAAGAAATAGATTGAATGATGAACAAGAATTGCAGGAAGCAAATCAGCCACCTCGTAGGGAGTCAATTGGTCAAAGTGTCAATGCGCCTAGAAGAGAGAACCAGCAAGAAGAAGAGGAAGAAACGGCCACAGATACCCGCTTCCAGCAGGAGATTGAGGCAGCTTTAAAGGATGAGACTACTGCAGGACAAGAGGCTCAAGTTTCAGGAGAAGAAACCCAGCAGACGAAGATTGATGAGCCTCATCAGAATGTTAATAGAGAAGAAGTGCATGAAGAAAAAGCGAGAGAGGAGCAGCCACTTATTGTTTGTGACCCGCAGCAGGCAATGTCGGATTGGCTAAGGGAAAGAATGAGAAGGGATCCTATTGAGGAGACTAACCCGGCAATTGAGATGGAAGAATTCCTCAGTAGAATCAGTGCACCGCCAGAGAAGAAGAAGGCCAGAAAATTCTCAAAGATTTCTACAGATGAGGATGGTTCTCGCACACTGCATGTGGCCGTTCCCAAGATTGAGTGTGAGCGAGATGTTGTTCCGGAAAATTATATGGTCACCACTATGGAGTTAGGCCGCCCTACAGGGGCTCAGATAATTGAGGAGTGTGATAGCTCCTGTCAGGCACTAAAGGACACGTTGCTCTGAACCGAAGGAAAGTACAAACGATTGAAGAGGGAGCATAGGACATTGGTTGGTTACGTGTAGCACTTAGCCCGTCTGTGTGGACAAGAGAATCCAACAGTTGACCTTCCAGCAGAATTCCCGAGAGAATCAGTTAGCGGCCTGGAGGATTTGAGAAAGATGGCTCAGGAGGCAGATAAATGGATTGGCAATGTTCGCACTGAGACAGAGAAATTCATGGAGGATCTCATTCATTCTTATCAGCAGGCCTCTAGCATTCTAGCGCGCATAGACACCGCTGATCAAGCCTAGAGCGAGACCCATATCTATCAGACTAAGACTATTCTTCCTTTGGAGGCTTTGATGCACATGCCCTTGCAGACTCTGGTGGAGGGAGGCGTGATACAGGAGGGTGACAGATATGACTTCACCAGTTGGTATTCTTCAGTGGTCATGGGCCGAGGTTTCTTCGATGCATCACAGGCAGATTCGGCTAGAGTTAGAAAAGCTATGAGTAATATTCTGAAAGGAGTCCTAAACACACTCGAGTCTATATTTGCTAGAAGACTGACTCCGGAGGAGATGACTACAGATGGCCTGAGGAGTAGATTGGAGCCCTTCTTCTTAGACGTGAGATCATTTGTCCAGGTGGACTTCGAGAATATCTCAACCTTCTCCAACATTGTTCAGAGTACTCAGGATGCCCTAGTCGCTTGGAGAAAGTCTTGTACTCGGCATGGGTAGATAGTCACGGTGCTTGAATTTCAGCTCAACCATATTCCACCTATTTCAATTCAGGAGGTTGAGGCAGTGTTGGCCAGATTCGTCGAATTCGCGGTCAAAGAGAAGGAGAATGGAAACGCCTTGTTGGATGATGACCTTCTAGAGGATGATGGTGGGCATTAATTACTCATTATTACTTCGGGAGAAAGTGGGAATCTTTTGCTCATTTATTACCCCACTCCTCTTTGTGGCAGTTTTTAGGGCGAAATCTTGATGAGGGCTTATGTGGCTCAATCTGAGCCCTTCATTGTAATTCAATCTGAGTCGTCCATTGGATTTTGCCATCTATAATAAAAGGGGCATCCCCCCTCATTTGTACATCATTAGAATATAGAAGATAGAGAGACAGCTAGGAGATAGAGTATAGAGACAGATAGCATAGATTGATAGCATAGCTTAGATTGACGAGGAAGGAAAGTTTTCAAATTGAATGCTTTGTAAGAGATTGTTGTGAACACTCCTATAATAAAAAGAGTTATCATTGCTTGTGGTTTCATCTTTTATTGTGGGTAGCTAGCAAGATTTCTTCGTCCTTCCAATTCGCATAGAATCCTAAAGTAGCTTTAGAGTAAAGTAGATTTTAATTCATGCACGTAGATAGTTGTGGAATGTGGTGGTTGAATTAAGCAAGCTTCATTAATCCATACCACTAGTGGACTCATTGATGGTGGGTTCGCCTTCCATGGTCAACTGGAATATTGTGGACCTAACTTCGATTATGATTTACGTGTTGGTATGCGTTGTTGTGATGGTGTCTTCATGTTAACTCGTGATCTGAATACCTTTAGTTACTCCTTTGAAGATTGCACCAGTTCTGTGGAAGTTGTCCAAGGTGGGGCGAAGTAGAGCTTGGTTGAAGTTTTTAAAATTTGATCTCCACGTCCCGCGCCTAGGATAGATCATAGCATTTTTAATCTCTGCAGCCATTCAATGCAGTACTTTCCGATTAGCTTAGGAAACTCGAGCTTCAACGATAAATCTTTCGAATCATGAAGACCCCCTTTCTCTTTGAGTGAACAATTGCATAAGTCCCCCTTGAGATACCAGCAAATCACATCGAGCCAACTGAGACTACGTCCACTGCATAAAAGAACCTTGGAGTTCAATGCATGATCTTTCTCGCAATCTAAGCATGCAGGAGATTTTGTTCAAGAGAGGATAAAGTAGCTGTTGGGAAACTTTATTCTATGTTGGTGCGGTCATAAAACACCCGTCAACAAAACTCAGCTGTTATTTTTTCTTGATTTCTCAGCTAGTTGTTTTCCCAAAAACTCGCCACAACTCGCACGTTAAATGGGAAAAAACTTGCCCACAGTCACATAATGTCACTCATTTTTCACAATTTTCTTTCAACTCTCACTCCAACACACTTACAACATCCTTAAAAACTCACAAGTATGAAGGTCCATGTGATCTTGAAGGCCTTAATTTGGGCTTCTGGCAAGGTCCTCACCCCTCAACCTTGCCCTATCTCGCAACAAGGAACACACTAGGTGCAGTGCCCCAAAACCCCATTGGGATTTCTTACCCTAGACCCCCTAATGAGTGCTGCCCCAAGACCCAATCTTAAAAAGAAAAAAATGTTTTGGCCCCATATTTTCCACCAATGGAACTTGTAAAATAATAGTACAAATTTGTTATTTATAATCATATGACACTATGATGTGCATTGAACTAGTTTTTTGATCTATAAAGGAAAAAATATTTGTACCTTCTGTAAATTCAGTTTTATGCATGTTCAAAGATTATTTTACAAATTTGTGTACTTTAATGTATAGAAATCTTGCTGAATTTTTGCTAAGTCCAAGTCCAATTTAGATCTGCCAAGTTTTTCCAAGTCACAAGTTTTTAATCTGAGTTATTCTATATGTTCTCATGAAGCAACAAATTCTTCATCAACTTCCACAACACGAGTGTTAGCTCTTTTGGCTTGTGTCTGAGGGTATTTATAAGCTTTCTAACCCACTTGGCAACACTTTAAACAAGTTATTGGGAATCTCTTCCCCTTCGAATATATTCACCCTTTCCTCTAGAGGGATTGGTTCTCAAATGTCCATAACATTCAAAGGCACTAGCTTCTCCTTGTCTATACTGGCCTCTCCCAGCATTAGACTGACTTTCATTTCTAGAGAATCTTATTTTCCCTCTAACTTTACTTAGTTGTCTCCTAGACAACTTCTCCTCTCCTTTTAGGGAAAACTGGTATGATTCTTCCACAACTGTAAGTCCAAGGACATTGATCTCATCTTATATATTGAGCCTTAGTCCATTAATATATATTGCCACCTTCTCCTAGTCAACCTCATGGTTACCCAATCATATAGTTATCTTATAGAATTCTTTGGTATAATCCTTGGCACTTAGCTCCAACTGGTAAATCACCAAGTAGGAATTTCCCCTTCAGCTTGGCAACCATTTTATCCTAGCAATTGGTCTTCTCTTTTCCTAATTTACATCTCTCCACTGCATGACCTTTAAGCTTAGTCTATGCCATCTTCACTATCCATGCCTCTGTGGGTATATGACAGGAAAACCAGTTAAATATTAGTTTTCTCAATTAACTGAAACCTGAAAATTTCCTTCATCCAATCTGTAGGTGTTTACACACTTCTTTAGCCCATCAGATGGTCAGCAGGCATTGGTCGTTCTTCCTTTGGCAATGTTTCAGTGACAAGTGGATCCCTAGGTAAGACTGGCTGGTCCAGGAAGCTTGCATGGAACCAGAATCAGCTAGCTTAACTGATTGCATGTGTCATTGAATTAAGAATCTAACATGGCTCAGGTTGACCATTGATCTTCATTCCAAGACATGTGGCAGCATCTCACATATTTGGGATCCAAGATGGTCACTTAGGGCAAGCAAAGGCAAATACCCAATCGCCAAAAGGCCACAAACCCAAAAGCATTATTTAAATCTGCCTTCATCGCCTTCTTTGGCTTATTGGAGATCTGAGGATGGAAAGGCGTGTAGCAAACATGATAGCCCAATGGATCTGAGATCTCTTGTCATGACCCCGGGTAATTCAAAATGAGTTTGGAGGGGACTACAAAAATAATAAATAAATAATAAATAATAATGATATTAAATATAAATTTAAATTTAAATAAAACTCTTTGGCTGACATCTTGGTAGGCAAGTATTTATGTAAGATCTGTGATCATTGTTGGACATCACGATTTGGATTTGGAGCATAGCTTCTGGTATCTAACTGGGACGAAAACCTCAACAAATTGACACGGGGTAGGACGAACCCCCTTACCTGTGGTCATAATTTTCTATATTCCGTTTATTATTCCTGAATTTGATCCAATCTTCGTGGCAGATCTGGGAAGCTGCAGGCCGACTAAAGAGTGATAGGCAAATTGATCCTCATTCCCGCGAATTACCATTGCCGCATCATTGCCAATATCGGGAGGAGTAATTCAATCGACTCCCTCATTCAAGTCGAACCATCAACATAGAGCCAGGGAGGTGCCAACTCTTCTATTCGCGCCCAGATCGCATCTACAAAGCCAAGCGTATTACAAGTGGTGTCAATTCAGCATTGTGATCAATCGATAAACTCATGAGAAGCATCGCGGATGTGATATATCGAGCAAGTTGAATCGTTGTGGGTAACCAGTGCATCAACGACAAGCATCTGATTTGAGGGAGCATCTTCTGCAGTCGGAGATTCCATTCAAGATGACTTCCGGAATATGGTGTATCGCAAGGTGTCTCTCTGATCTAGAATCGCGAGACTCCATTATGTTTCCTGAGATCTGAAAGTCGAAGCAGTAGCAATTGAGTGTCTGAATAGAGTCTACGAACTCATTACCGTTGTGATCTGTTGAGATGAACTATACATATTTGTGCCCACATCCACTGTCATGAATGGGCAATAGTTCGATTTCCAAGTTCTCTTGATTCATTGCTGCCTGTGTATGTCATTTCTCATCTGGAATATCACTGGCTATTTTAATCTACGCACTTGCATTAATCAGATCCAAATCTGAGTCATCATAACTCCAGTATTAATCTGTAAGAGCAATGAGCCTAATGGTGTATGTCATCTTGGTTAGATGTCTGCAGTTGTAATGTTCTACTATATATCTATTTGTGTTGAGCAACGTTGAGCGTTTGTTTGGATCTATGTTATTGTCGTAAGCATTACATTAATTATTGGTGTTCAGTAAAGCAAACACTTGTTATTCGTTGTTCACTGCTCTTGTGGAGCAATTCGAGGGTCAATACCTTACAATGGTATCAGAGCCTCGATCTTGCTAGCCTAGGGGAATGTTATGCGTTTGAGTCAAAGGGATCAGCGAGCTATTGAGAGGGAAAGACGAAAGGTTGAAGCTAAGTCATCCGGAACAGGAGGTAGAGGTAAGATGGCTGATAGAGATGCGCAATGGGAGACTTTCCTGAGGCAAATGACTCAAATGCAGGAGCAAATGGCCAAGCAATAGGAGCAAACATCACAAATGATGAATATGTTGATGCAGACCATGAATACCATGACCAACATTTTCAGATCTACACCAAATCGTGATCCAGAAAGCAGTCACTCAAATTAGAATGGACCTGAGATTCAGAGCAACAAGGCTACTTGCCCCACACAACCTTCATTTCTGCCCAAAAATGGACTTAACAACGGAGGAGAAGAGCAGAGACTTGCGGAAGGTGATGTCAATGCAAGTGTGGATGCCTATGCACAAATTGATCCAGATGTAAGAAGTCAAATCCCATTTATTCAGTATCACAATGCAAGGAATGGATCAAAAGGGGGACAATCAGCATTCTATTCCAATAGAGATATGCAACATAGGGTGAGCAAGTTGACTCTTCCAACTTTTGATGGTTCGGGGAAGGTGACAGCAAGAGCATGGGTACTAAAGCTAGACACATATTTCTCACTCAGCCCAATGCCTGAAGATGAAGCGGTCAAATTTGCCATTCTGCATTTGGAGGGGATAGCACATGAGTGGTGCCATCATGGAGTCGTGACACAAGGGTTTAACCTTGTCACCTCATATGCTAATTTCACACAAAAGCTCATAGAGAGGTTTGATAGAAGAGATCCGAAAACATACTTCAAGGAATTGACGAGCCTATGGCAACAAGGAACCATGGATGATTATGTGGCAAAATTTCAGAGATTTGTTGTTATGGTTCTGGATGTGTCAGATAAAAGGCTCATGTTCCTCTTCATTGAGGGGCTATCAGAATCCTACCCTAGTTTGGTGAGAGCCTTAGAGCCGACACCATTGGAAGAAGCTATTCGAAGGGCCTTGAACCTTGAAGACTCCACCATGAGGAATAAGCATATGATCAAGAATCCGTTAATAGGACAGCCAAAGAAGCCACCCCACGAGATTTTTCCTCAACCGACGAACCCACTGCCACAATCTCACGAGATGGACATGTCTAGGAACGAGCTACAAAGAAGGGGATTGTGCTACCATTGCAAGGGACCTTGGGTAAAAGGTCACAGGTGCATGGGGAAAGGACACATCTACTATATTGAGGTTGTTTCGGATGATAACACTGAGGAGGGGGTAGACGCAGCAACTCTTGAGCACCCAAAATCGAAGTTGCTTGAAGGCAAGCAACATCTAAGCGGGGAGGACTGTCATGACCTCGAATAATTCAAAATGAATTTGGAGGGAACTACAAAAGTGTTTTTAAACACTACTCTGTAATTAATAAATAATAATTAAATATTTAAAAATAGTAATAAATAAGAATGATATTAAATATAAATTTAAATTATTAAATAAATAATATTTAAATTTAAATAAAACTCTCTGGCCGACCTCTTGGTAGGCAAGTATTTATGTAAGATCTTTGATCATTGTTAGACATCACGATTTGGATTTGGAGTGTAGCTTCTGGTATTTGACTGGGACGAAAACCTCAGCAGATCGACACAGGGTAGGATTAACCCCCTTACCTGTGGTTGTGATTTTCTATACTCCATTCATTATTCCTAAATTTGATCCAATCTCCATGGTAGGTATAGGAAGCTACAGACATCATTGCCAATATCAGGAGTCGACTCCCTCATTGGAGTCAATCCATCAGCATAGAGACAAGGAGGCGCCGACTATTCCATTCACGCCCAGATCGCATCTACAAAGCCAAGCGTATTACCGATGGTGTCATTTCAGCATTGTGATCAACCAATGAACTCATGGGAAGCATCATGGGTGTCATATATCAAGCAAGTTGAGTCGCTATGGGTAACCAGTGCATCAACGATAAGCATCTTATTTGAGGGAGCATCTTCTGCAGTCGGAGATTCCATTCAAGATGACTTCCAGAATATGGTGTATTGCAAGGTGTCTCTCTGATCTAGAATCGAGAGACTCCATTATTTTTCCTGAGATCTGAAAGTTGAAGTGGTTACAATTGAGCGTCTGAATAGAGTCTTTCTACGAACTCGTTACCGTTGTGATCTGTTGAGACGAACTATACATATTTGTGCCCGCATCCACTATCATGAATGGGCAATAGATCGATTTCCAAGTTCTCTTGATTCATTGCTGCCTGTGTATGTCATTTCTCATCTGGAGTATCATTGGCTATTTTAATCTACACACTTGCATTAATCAGATCCAAATTTGAGTCATCATAACTACAGTATTAATCTGTAAGAGCAATGAGCCTAATGGTGTATGTCATCTTGGCTAATGTTCTGCTATATATCTATTTGTGTTGAGCAGTATTGAGCGTTTGTTTGGATCTATTTTATTGCCGTAAGCATTATTTTAATTATTGGTGTTCAGTAAAACAACACTTGTTATTCGTTGTTTACTGCTATTGTGGAGCAATTCAGGGGTCAGTACCTTACATCTCTATCCAATGTAGCTTTACTGTGCCTTTGAAGTCCAATTGGGAAGCATACCCAAAGACTATAGAATCCACTTAACAATTCAAACACTCAACTATTGGAATTCCTGGAACTAACACAAACACAAGCTAAACTTTTAAAAAATCCTTTTGGTGATGCAAGATTGCTTGTCAGCCTAGGATACTCCTGCTTCATTCATATGGGCATAGCTGCAAATAAAATAATAAAGATGGATGGGAAGTTCCAGAAACTAATCCCAAGCCCCATGCAATGGTTGGGAATGATAAAGTTACAAATAGATTCAAGATCATCCTCAATCTGTCTGGCCCATAGCAGTCGGGGCTTAGCGGGCAATATTGCCTCTTTCTGGTCCATGGGCATCCTGAACCGCCACATCCAAGGGATATTCCTCCTACATTGATTCCACTTGCCTTTCTAGATATTGTACAGCATACAGTACAATTTGGTTGACTATGTTTTACAGATATATTTTAACATTCTATGTTACTATTTGATGTTTTGATTGGTCAAAGTCAGACTATAACATTTAAGGGTTTTCCCATCCTGTTGGGCCTTTGAAATATTGCAGGGATGTTTTTCCATACCACCCAGATCTTTGCATGGCACAGTTGTGTACTCATTGATTATTTTCACTACAATCATTATTTTAAAATAGGAAAACTGCAGAGTTTACTACACAAAATGTATTAGTTTTGAAAAATGCCTTTATATGCACATAGACCAAAGACATTTATCAGACCTTAAAACAGAATTGTAAACTCCACCCCTCACAGTTCAGTACCGTTACTGTTGAATTTAGTGTTCTCATTTTGTTGCAAAGAAAAATCATTTGGATTTCTAATTATAGTGCCATTTTTCCTTTGTTGCTAGAGCTCAAAACTCACAGAAATGTACCTGTTAGCAAGAAAACTGGGGAAACACAGACTGGACTTTTGAGCCTGTTGTACCCAAAACCAAAATTTTTGCTTCATCAAGGCATTTTGTTTAAAGAGTCTAAATCTTGCTAAAATGATGTAAACTACAGCTTTTGGGCAATATCAAGCATGGAGTTTTGTCAGTAGTTTGTCAGTCAAAGGCAGTTTTATTGAACAGAACCTGAAGCAGAGACTCAAAATAGAGCTTTTCATGATAGAGGAGCATCTCAAGACAGTATTTCATGTTGCATACGATGATTTCAGTGATCGAGATAGAGTTTTCAGTGGATAATTTATGAAGATTTCTCAGAGGAAAGCATAAAAGCGAAACTATAGCCCAAGGGCGCCCAACTTTTTGAAAGTCAAGATCTTGTTGAAAGTGTTCAAGAATCTAGTCATTCTCTTCAGAATCAGTCTGGCTATCCGATGAGCTATCCAGCAAAGCTTTCCGAGACCCACAGCTCCGGCAAACAGCGACAAAAGTTGAAATCCCCAAAGTTCTAGATATGAGAATTTTGTCTTTTTCAGGCAAAAGCGCACCCCTAGCCTGAGGGCACCCATCTTAAAGAGGGGGTAAATCTTGGTATTTCTGATAGCAGATACAGTCAATCCGTTCACGACTAGTCTGCTTATCCGGCGAGATATCAAACGCAGTCATCCGAGTTTCAGAACTCCGGCAACTGTCGTCTGAAGATCAACTTATAATGGAGTTTTCACGTTTCTGAGCTTCTCCATTGGTTCCCAGTGCAACTACAGCTCAGGGGCGCTGGTTTAAAGGACCCTTCAGATGGCAGAATTTGCAGATGAGGTCTTCCTGACATCAATACTACACTAGCCCAGCTCCGCAACGCACCAAGTTTCATGTCGATCTGACATTCCAGGTGATCGTGGCAGAGATTCTACCAAGCACGTAATTTCACGGGCGGACCAACATAAAATTTGCAATGTATTTCTTCAGTCCAGAGGCGCCTAGCCTTTAGGCCTGTCAGATGAGGTCGTTCGCGTTCGAAGTCTTCACGGCTTTCGAGCGTAATCATTTATCTATTCAACGAGCCTAGCCGTTAGCCTTCGGGATTTGGCAAACGCTCGTACGTGCGAGGTCTTTGGCGAAATGCTGAAGAGTGAGGACATCCGGAAAATGGCTAAGTCTGGGGCAGTAATTTTAAATAAAATACGCACTGGAGTTTTTGAGGTCTTAGAAGCAGTTTTCTTGCTTCGTCACCTCTAAAGACTTCTCTTGTGGGCCCTTCTGGCTGTCCGTTAAAACAAATAATGTTCGAATCGGGTTATCCCAGCTCCAGATATCAGAGGACAAAGTAGGGTACTTGGGTGAAAGTTCAACTTTCGTCAAAATGACATCAGTGCAACTAAGAGCCAAGGGCGCTTTTACTTTTGAGGCCCTTAACACAGCTTTCAGATGTCGTGCGTATATCCGTTGGATGCAGAATGTCTCCAGGCACGCAGTGAGCTTCGTTTCTTATCAGCAGGGTTCATCGTTTGCCGTCAGCAGTCGTTTGAAGTGTCAGATGGCAGTTTAGGAAAATGGCCAAGTCTGGAACCCATAAAAGCAATTTAATCAGGGGCGCCTAATTTTTCAGGGTGTTAAACGATGGATTTTGCAGTAGTGTCTCCCAGCAGACATTTCTTCCTTGTTCAGCAGGCTTTCCGTTGAATATCTCAGTTCAGTCTCAGCATCACCCAGTCACTCAGAATTCAGTGTCAAAGATGGCCAGTCGTGACTTTGTCGTCAGCTATTAAATAGGAAGTTAATAAAAAGTGGAATATCTTGAGCAAATGGACGCCTATGAGCTCAAACAATGACTTTTCGGAATCAGTGAAGTTCGCCGGTGAATCTCAAAGCTTCATCCAAATTGTCAACTGAAGTTTGATAATATTTAATATTTATTATTGCATTTTAGCATTAAATGGCGATTTTCTTAAGATTGGCGCCCTCTTTATGCTAAGTTCTCAAATTGCATGATGATGAATATTTTATTATTATTTATTTTTGAACTCCGAGTCAGTGGCAGTTCAACTGAAGGGCGACCAATTAGAAGGCTTCTATTTCAGCCAGAGTTTTGAAATCTTGCAGTTCACAAGTTGGTGCGAATTTCTTCTTATTTAAGCATGGCGCCATCTTCATTTATTATTCACAAAGCTAAAGAGAAATTCGTTTTTCTTAAGAGAAATTCATATTTTTCAAGCAAAATTCGTTTTTCTTCAAGGCAAAGGCGTATTTTCAAGCAAAATTCGTTTTTCTTCATTCACAAGGCGTATTTTCAAGGGAGATCCGTATTTTTCAAGGCAATTCATATCTTCAAATTCAAAATTCGTTTTTCTTCAAGCACAAGGCGAATTCTTTCAAAGCGAAGGCAGATTTCTCATCTATTTGCAAAGGCGATTTCTCCAATCACTTTCTTTGCAGGTACAAGTCAGAATTATCAGCAGACTTCAGACAAGATGGCGATTTTAGCAGAAGCAGAGCACTAAAAACTTCTTTCTTCTGTCTTAAATTCTTCTATTTCTCGTGTTAAATTCTTTCACATGTTTGAAGAATTGGCGACTTTTGGCAAAACAAATCATCTGGGTTGATTCAGAATAGCTTCCTCGAGAAAACCCATGTGCCAGAATTTTTCAGGAAAATTTTCTCCAGAGCATCAGTTCTCGAGGCTCTAATTTTCTCAACTAAAAATTCCTTGCATGCGAGTAGAAGTCAAATTTTCGCAAATCTGATATTACAGGTTGTCTTAGAATCTTTTTGGACAAAACCCATATCTCATATTTTCGCCGAAAATAACTTTTCGGAAGGCTATTTTTAGCCTCAGCAAGCGATTTTTAGTTTTCCAGAAAAATTGTCAGAATATAGCCGTGTTCACATCAATGGGCGAGTTTTTCAGAGTACAGTACACACAGACTGAATTCAAGACCAAATCGGTCTTAATTCATGATTTCGTTAGAAAAGCTGAGACCGATTTGTATCAAGCCGCAGAAGAGATAATGGCCATCACTTCAGTTATGGAGCCACCAAAGCTATGAGTCAGTGAAATGCTAGTTGGAGTGTGCAAAGATTGCTCAAGTTGCTGACATTCAGATGCTGATACAGTTAACAATCTCGTTGAGGGATTGGTTGCTCGAGATCACGCTCAGTAGACTTCAGTTCCTACTTCTCAGAATAGACTTTATACACAGGAGTTAACTTGGCGTTGCCCTTTCAAGTTAACTCGATGCTATCTCATCTCATGCATATCTATTCTGAGATTAGCTTTACACACTTGGAGTTTCATTTAGGGTTTTACGTTAACTGATGGTAGTCTTCCAGTTAACTTGCTTTCAATAAGGACGTGCATGCTTGCACAATTGTCCATTTTTAGATTAGATGTTTCGGTTAGCGATGGTAGCTTTCGGTTGTTGTATAGTTTACTTCATTAGGGTTTGGCGTGAATCTTGCATGCATTGCAAGACTGTAGATGACTCAAGGTGATTTTAGGGTTCCCTACACCTTGATGTATATAAATAAGAGCTTTTGCTCATTTGTAAATAACTTTTGCTTGAGAGAGAAATATATGCTGCGCCTACCTTGCCCTCAATATTGCTCTTTTGGTATTTGTTCATGTGTCTTCGCTATTACGATTAATTGTTATGCCACATAGGGTTTCATGCAATTGTAATGGTGAATTCTTTCTGTTTTGTGAATCTTTATCATTATGATCAATTGTTATGCCACATAGGGTTTCATGCGATTGGGATGATAAATCTGTTTTGTGAAGTCTTTACTATCTTGATCAAGTGTTATGCCACATAGGGTTTCATAAGATTGGCGTGGTAAATTCTTCCCATAGTTTAGATAAATCTGTTTTGTGAATCTTTTATCATTACGATCAAGTGTTATGCCACATAGGGTTTCGTGAGATTGTGATGATAAATCTGTTTTATGAGGATCAAGTGTTATGCATGGTAAATTCTCAAATCTGTTTTGCCCAATAAACTTGTCCTGATAGATGCGCCTTAGAAAACCCCCCATTTCCTCATGCTCTGTTTTCTTGAGGAAATTGGATAATTTAAAGTAGATAGTTGTAGTTAATGATCTACGAAACCAGAAAATCCTTAGCTGCAACGTTCTTGGTTTTCTTAACCTTGTGCCTTCCAGTGAGAAAAAAGATAGGACTTAGATTACTTTTCTTTTTCATGCATTCCAGCACAACGAGGGAGCTTCCCCTCCTAATTTGAAGAGCACTCATTGCGTAGTGTACATAGCTGTCCATACAAACCTGCACTCCAGAGGTGTTAGATTTTACGCCAACAGAGCCCCAAGTACTTTTTGAGTGTTGTAGTTTATACCGCGGACTCAGTCATATAAAGGCAATAATGGTTTGATTCGGACAGAGGATTAGCTAACCAATTATATATTCACAAAATACCAGATAACATCATACATGTAGAATTCCGGTAATCATTATATTAATCATATCAATGGAGTACATTCATATGTCTTCCCCTATACTCTTTACATATTTCTCTACTTCTTACATATATTCTTTCATACATACATTCTTATACATATTTCTTACATATGCATTTACATATATCTTCCTACTTGCATCTCTCTTACACTGTTATTTATATTTTTCCCTATACATATATCTACGGGATGGGGCGTGACCCATCTATCCTATCCCTACCCTAGATGGTCTTTTTTCTTATGGTCCACAAGCTCTTTGCAGCAAGATGTGGTAGGACTCACTCGACGGTGTCTGAATTGTTGCTCTTTCCTACAGACATCATCCCCCTTTCAAAATGTTGACTTGTCCTCAAGTCAACGCTACTTTGCTGGAAGAATATACTTATATATCTCCTTGAGTTTAGAAAAAGTATTCTCCCATTGTGTTTTCGCTAAGTGTAGTTGTTGGGTCTAAACTTGGACCTATAGTAGTAGCTTCTCTGCCTTCGGAAGTGTTTGGGGAATTTGTATCTTTTGTGCTAATTGGTGTGCTTCCTAGAGAACTCTCGTGATATGTGCTAGCCTTAAACTTACTACTTTCCTTAGTTGGTGGA
Source organism: Sequoia sempervirens (assembly GCA_007258455.2). NCBI lineage: Eukaryota > Viridiplantae > Streptophyta > Pinopsida > Cupressales > Cupressaceae > Sequoia > Sequoia sempervirens. Next base: position 62,467 of record VDFB02253974.1, read on the forward strand.
ATATGTTCCAGCTCTCGTCCCTTTGATCCTGCAACTACTAAAATTGGGTATGAAATGCTTCTATTTGTACCCAAGATTGGTCATCTGTATCTTGGAGGATGTTATATACTGTGGCTCTCTAAAGTATCTGAACTTCTAGCTGGTCCATTTGACTTAATCGAAGTTGTTACTGTTGGCCATTGTAGACAAAACTGATAAAGTGTGTTGAGGTCTCCTTCTGTGTTCTTCAAGGTGTTGATCTAGGACTCTAGGGAAAAGTGTGCGATAGCACATTTCTTCCTTTCGTCATCAATTTTTGCCTTTTGGTACTCTTCCTAAAGTTGTCTCATTGTTGTCTTTTGTAGTTGGGCATCCTTGATCACCCCGTCTACCAAAATTCTTAACTCATTTGCCAAGGGTTGGGATGAGTCCCCTTAGAGATGTGAGAATTCGCTTTGTATGTCTTCCACCATCTCCTTCAGCTAGTCAGAGTTCTCCACATGAATTTTTAGTATTTCCTCTCTTGTTGCTTGTTGTAGGATGTCCCCTAATTGGAATTTGTGTAGGGGTGAGATGCTCCCAATATCCACCTATGATCCTATGAGTGGAATTTGGAGTAGTTGTGAGGATGCCACTGGTTGGATCTGCTTTTGTTTGGCCAAAAAATCCTTGATGGATTGCATAGAAGATGTTGCGGAGGAGGAAGGTGTTACAGACTGCGTAGGATGAGAAGATTGTTCTTTCTCTAAAGTGGTTGCTTTGTATTTTGCTTCTTCCTCACGCAATTTTGGTAGGCTTTTTCTGTGGCCTCTTTGATTTCTTGTTGGACCATTTGAGTGATCTCTAGTTTCTCTATCATGGGTTTGTCTAATCTCTACTTAGACCGAAGCTCTTTGGTTTGTATCTTTGCTATCTTTTGCTTTTGTGGAGGTGTAAAGGTAGTGGCTAATTCCCAATGGCCAAATCTTTTAATTTCTCCTCTTCCTCAACTGCTTTCTCTCTTCTCCTTTTGAGTGCGATGGTTGAAGAGTCCAAGAATTTATCCATTAGGTCATCCAATGATATCTTGGATGCTACAATGTAACTGATTATTACCCTTTATGTGATCAATTTGTTTGGAATCGCCATATTGGGATATTTTTGGAGGGTCATATCCAAGACTTCTTTTTGAAATAGACCACTATATAATTGTTCCTCATCTACGAGAGGTGAAACTTTGAGGATAGGTGTGTCCTTCGATATTGCTTGCTCCTCCTCCCCTATATCCCCTATTTGTGGAGAGACCTCTCTATGTGCTTTCTCCTTCCTCTACTTTGGTTTCTTCCCGCACTCATTTGTAGGAGGGCTTTTGTTGTTATTCTTCTAATTGTTCTTTCTGGGGAGGTGTGGTGGTGAGTCTTCTCTTCCTCGGTCTGCTACTTTCACCTTGTGACGGTTTTGCAGGAGTGCCAATATGAAGCCTTCTGGACCTCTGAGGAGTGGATGTACTCTGCTCCTCTGTTTCTTGCTTTGGTAGCCCCCATTTCTCAAGCAATTTTCTTGGTTTTTCTCAACATGTTCTTTTGATTTCTTTTTAGCCAGATTATCCATGTACTCCCGATAAGTTGTGAATTTCTCAACTTGCAGGTCCTTGGGGAGGCTAAGGAGTGGATCTCCATATTTGTCACTTCATATGGGAGTTGGGGTATCCAGGATGTTTTGGGCTCAATTGCTTCCACGAATGTATAGTCCTTGTCGACTAGGAAGATGATGTCTTTGATGTACTTGCAGACCACCTCATAAGAGATGTGTTCCCTAGCCTGTAACTTCTGTTGCGGGGATTTGAAGAAACCCCAGTAGGTTGCAGTGTAGGATGTGGGATCTTGGAAATGTTGAACATGCTCCTGAACTTGGGCAGCAACCGGCTGCATGGAGTCCCAATTCTTTCCCGCAAAGGCTAGGAGTTGTTGCATGAAGTAGAAAGTAAGGCAAATTAATAGTGTCCCATACCTAAATTGGTAATGAGATTGTTTTGTCCTTTGAATGTTATCCAAGAGCTCCTCCTGCAAGACCTCACATAGGTCAATATCCTTTCCCTCCATGACCATCTGATAGGCTATGTGAATTGTAGTGGCGATAGTAGAGTCTTCCCAGTTGGTGTAGTATACCTTGTATGCATTGCCCATGATGGCATACTTGACTACCGGATTTGTTATCTTGGTGACATCAAGGCTTTGATCGTCGTATTTCGCTCTAATTAACATTGCGACTTCTGCATTCTTGATGGCCTTCTTTGGCGATACTTCTCCTTGTGCCCTAGGCTAGTTACTGCTTTGATGGCGTCTTGGTGATTTTGTAGGGCCGGTCCAAGTAGAGATATTCATCATGGAACTAGCTTAATATGATCTGGACCCAATCTTCTTGTGTCGTGAAGTCTTGAACTTCCTTCCAAACATCTAGTCATTTCTCGGAGATGCTTTGGTATTGTGGTATATATTGTTATGAACTTATGTGTATGGCTGCATTAGGGTATGCCTCAAAACATCGAACTTAGTATGATCAATTTTTGTGAGGGGTGCATGGATATACTTCCAGATATCTTTGATTTAGACGACATTCGCAGGTATCTTTCAAAATGCTCCTGCTAGGTCAGTCTCCATGCTTTGTATGGGAATCTCTTATAATTTGGCCTAAGTCTTTGAGAGATGTCGACGAGGGTAGGTGCAGCCATTTTTATAAGCTAAGATTTGAACTGGACTGATAGTTTGCTTAGGGTTTGACATGGAGTAGCCTGAATGCACGAGCTTTTAGCAAGAGCAGAATACACAGTGAGTGAGAATGGGAGAGTGAACGATGTATTTATAATTTGCTTATGAGGTGAGTGTAATAAATGGTATAGTTGCTTCCTCATCTTCTTGCACTTTTCTACCCGTTATTTTCCTTTGGCTCTTTTTTCCCACAAGTTATTTCCTATCTTTGGTGTATGAAAAGACTAGAGTACAATATGATCTAATTTTATTTGAGCTAGGTTAGTTTGGTTGTATAATATTTTTTTCCAATCCCTTGTTAGATCATTTTAGGGTTAGGTCGAGGAAATTGACGTTCAAACTCGGTCCTACCCAGTGTTTGCGGATAGTGAAAGTTGAATGTTAAAGTTGTAATTGTCTTATCATGATTAGTTCTTCTATGTTTTATTGCTTTCTTGGCCCCATGTGTATACCTTAGGTAGCCTTGTTGTTTTCCGAAGATAAATAGTTTTCAGTATTATTGAGTCCTTTGACTTTGTATGTTTGGATAAGTCCATACGATGTTGGATTAGTGTTTGTATGTTGGTTTTGTTCATTTGTGGTGTCTTGCTTGTGTTTGTGGTAGTTTGCGAAGGTCTAATTTGCATCTTGTGTACCATAAATGCTCTATATAACCCATATACCTTCCGAGAAGTTATCCTTGTTCTCCTTGCATCCATGAATCTAGAACTTCTTCACTATCAGTATTGTCACTATCATTGTTGAGTTCAATTTCTTCAGTGCTATTGGGGTCTTCTTCTTCTGCAGTAGGTAGCCTTGAGATAGAATATAGATTTCTTGGATCTCCCCCCTCTCTATCTTGTTCAACTTCTTCTATGTACATTGTCTTCCTTCTCTCCTAGTGGAATATGTACTATCTTATTGTCATCCACCAAAGATATATTTTCCTTTCTCGAGTCTACTATTCCATTAGAATTGACAAGCCATCTTAGTCCCAGTAATGCTCTCAAAGTGTTAAATGGTTCATCTCAAGTTCAACTATCTCAAAGTCAACAATTTGTTTGAGTCCTTTTATGTTTATTTCCACATTTTTCCATGTCCCTAAGGTTTCCATGCCAGAGCCATCTGCTAGGCTGATGTTCATTGGTGTTCTAATTAGCTTGGTTTTGCCCAACCTCTCCCAAGTTGTTGTTGGAATAATGTTGAGGTCCACACCTAGATCTACCATCACATGTTTGACTTGTGTTATTAAGGTGTCTGGTGATTAACAGAGTACCATTCTTCCAATTTCGGTCTTCTTTGAGTTGATGGACTTATTGTTGTTTCTATTTGTTCCAATATTTTCCTAGCTATTTTAATTTTACTAGGAGGTCTTTGCTGGGCCAAAAAGGCTAAATTCTTCAACATCATTATTTCTTCTTCTAAAAAACATGGTGTCATTTTTTTGTTGTTTTGATTATATGGGAAAAACAGGTTTTGAAGGGATTCGAAACCCTTTACAAACAAGTTTTGAAGGGACCTGAAACCCAAACCAGGAAAAGCATGCTGCTAAAAAGATAAAACACAGACCATTAGCAGCCCAACAGCAGCAGCACCAAACAGAAAATACTAGACAACACCAGCTGCACTAATGTTTTGAAGGGACCTTGAACCCTAAACAACAAGGTTTTGACCAGGACTTTAAACCCAAGAAAAGAGAGGGACATATCACCCTAACAGGAGATAAGAACCACCTGGAACAGCCAGGCAACCGTCAACCTGTAACTGCCAAGCAGCAGCAAAATAACCGCTCAAAGAAAGCAGCATAGAACCAGAACAGAGAGGGCAGCAAGAGCTCCCTTTCAAAACCATCATACCAAACCTACTCCCAACCTCAATAAAGGAGTAATAAGGCCTGAAAGAGTACAGAGACCACCTATTAAACTAGGAAACCAACTCAATCTCCACCTCAAAAGGAGAGAGCTCCCCTCTACTGGAGAGGATGTCACAACCAATAATTCCACTGACGCCTAAAATTTCCAGCACCCTCACCCTCCACCTCCATAGGAGGATGTCATTTTTTTGTTGTTGCATAATGTGTTGTCTTGCTTTTTCTACTACCTTATCATGTTTTTGTTTGTTTGGCCATAAGTAAGCATATTCCTCTTCCTCCGGATTTGATTCTTCACTGACTTCTTCAATATCCCTTTGTCTATTCTTCCCAGTATCAGTCCCTTGTCTAGTTAGTACGATAACCTTATTTTTCTTAATCTCATATTTCTTTTTTTAATTGATTTGCAATTGTTGTTCCTCACCAGAATAGTCTTCATTCGATGTATCGGATGCCCGGTGATCCATTCTTTGACAACTTTTAACTCCTTGCGATGGTATTCTTCTAATTACCCTGACTCCTTTTTGATCCTACAAGTCATTACTTTTGGAGTGTGTTGTATTTTGATAATATTCTTGTGCTTTATCACATTGGAATATATCATGAGAATCATCTCCGCAAAATGGACACTTCCTTTTCTTTTTTGCCAAACATTCGGTAGCATAATGGCCTATCTTTCCGCAGTTATAACATGTGGCATCACTTCTCCGGCAATTGTTTCTACCACATCCTCTTCCTCCTCTATAGTTTGATTGTCTGTTATCTCCCATGTAATGTTGCGATGGGTTATTCTGTAATGCATAAGCATTTCTATTATCTCTCTAAGGTGGTTGTCTGTAGCCTATGTCATATAGACGTCCTTTCACAAGTCCCTTAACATATGCCATTTTTTTGTCTATGTCTATGTCACAATTGTAGTTCATAGGGCATCTTGGATTAGGATGACTTGTTGAGTTCCGAATTTGAAATTGGTTTGCAAGGCAATCCTCAGTGAGGCGACTATCCCTTTCGTGACAAGTTCCGCAATATAATGTATTTGTTTTACTTGGAACTGTTTTCAATTCTAATAGTTTTGGTTTGTACTCATCAATGTCATGTCTTTCCCATAAAAATTCTAATAAAAATATATGTTCTACAACTTTTGTTGTATCTCTTCCAAACACTGGGATTTTGATTGAGGATTCCATATTGTTCTTACTTTTTCTTATTTTCAATTTTTGGATTTGCGTACCATGCCTTTCTTCCTTTTCTTTCTTTACTTTTCTAATGGTATGGAGCTTCTGCTCTCTGCCCTTATCTCTTGCTAACTTTATATCAAAATACTCTTTTCCAAGTATCTCTTCCCAATCTACTTCTTTTTCTTTTCTCTCTCTCTTGTTTCTTTACGCTGGAGTATCTCTTCTTTCAAACTTCTTCTACTCTTATATGGCTTGGGGATGGGTCCCAATCAGGGGGGTTGTGACTCTTCAAGATGCCTTCTACACTTTCCTATTTGTTAGTGACATTTTATTCGTTATTCCTTACACAAATTCAATTTTTTCTCTTTACTTTTCCTTATTTCTTCTTCCTTAATTTTCTTATATTTCTATCAACTATTTCTTCTAAATATTCTGCTTGAATAGATAGAGCTTTCTCCGGAGCTTTCAAAGATTCCATAAATCTATCATCCAAGTTAATAATAATGTTTGATAGATCCGATCTGATTGTCAGCCTTTTAGAGGGTTGCAGTGGTAGCGGAGTCTTTGTATTATTGCAGGGTACCAATTGCAATCTTCTAGATTCTCCATAATCATTAATGTTCCTCTTTAAACTGGTTATAAGTTGTCCTACTTTTTCTCAACATGATTCTGATTTCTCTGGGGTCTTCCATTCTTCTTCTCTATTCTCTTTTTCTTTTCCCTTGGCAGCATTCACTTTTGCACGCTCAGCAGCACCCTGATTGGTGTGCTCAATTCTCTTTTTCTCTACAATTTCCATTCTTTTGTGGCGTCTTTCTTCTCTTTCAACAATTTATTTTTGTCTTTTTTCTTCTCCATTTGGGCTTGCCATGTTCACTTTCTTGCTAATTCAATTTGTTCTCTAATCTTTCTTATGGTTGTCTTATCTCCTTTTGACATGGGTGTGATCGATTTGGTAGTTATTTGATATCTTTTCTTATTAGTCACATCTCTTCGAGGGTCCCTTTCGGTATCCACACCCCCCCCCCCCCACCTTCCATTCTCCATCCCCTTGGTGCCTAAACCCCTCTCACAAGGTAAGCGCCAAGAGGATAGTTCTGCAGGTTTTCATATCTTCCTTGATTTTCTTTTACTTTCCTATGTCCGATTTAAAATTTTAAAAAATTGAATATTGTTGTCCTTTATATCACCTAACCAGGGTCCTGGCAACACAACCAATGTTAGCAAGAAAACTAGGGAAACACAGACCGGAAATCTGAGCCCCAAATACTTTTTGAGTGTTGTAGTTTATACCCCGGACTCAGTCATATAAAGGCAGTAATGGTTTGATTCAGACAGAGGATTAGCTAACCAATTATATATTCATTAAATCATACATGCAGAATTCTGGTAATCATTATATTAATCATATCAATGGAGTACATTCATATGTCCTCCCCTATACTCTGTACATCTTTCTCTACTTCTTACATATATTCTTTCATACATACATTCTTATACATGTTTCTTACATATACATTTATATATATCTTCCTTACATCTTTCTTACACTGTTATTCATATCTTTCCCTATACATATATCTACGGGATGGAAAGTGACCCATCTCTTTTATCCCTACCCTAGATGGTATCTTTTCAATCTAATGGTCCGCAAGCTCTTTGCAGCAAGATGCGGTAGGATTTGCTCAGCTATATCTGAACTATTGCTCTTTCCTGCCAACAGTACCTGCATGATCAAATGCACGTTCATAATCTTTCATGCTAGAATATTTTGCTTTTTGCTGATTCAATTTTTAGCCTTTTGCTGGTGATTTTATCCTTCAAACAGCTTTATAATTTATATAGCATGCACCATCTCAAACCTTCATGTCCTAGTCCATATTCTATCGATAATTGATTAGTCATGTTACACTTTGTTTGATGATTGATCCAGTGTTCTTTTTATCTTATACAATTTCTAGCAACATGGATGCAATTACCTTAGGTTCTTGTATGTAATAGAACTTTCAGGAAAATCAAATTAAAGTAAACGAATACAACTAGTACCTTAGAAGAAGGCTTCAGTTTGAGGCAAGGGCTGTCTGTATGAGCACCTACTATGTGAAAACCATTCCCTGCAGTGTACCTGCCAGAATTTATAATAATTAAAATAAACAACACCTTCCAATGGCTAACTTACAAGTTTAATAACAATCTGTGTTAATAAACTTTCCTTCATTTAGTCAATTGAAACATCACATATTGTGAATAGAACATTAGTAATAGAAGCAGATATCATTAAAATATCACAACAATATATTCCAATGTATCTTTTCTTGGCAGGGTTCCTAACATTTTCTTGAAAATATTGCAAGTTCTTCAAAATGTCATTGACCGTGAATTTTACCAAAATTTTCACCAATATATTGCAATATATCACAGTTAATATCACAATAAATTAGTTTATTTTTTTATATGTATACATGTCAGAACTGTGATTTTTTGGATCATTCTTCTCTGAAACTTTTATAAATGGGTTATACACCTTGAACAGTGTAAATAGCTCTTAAGATTTCCGGCTGACATATTGTTAGGTCTGTTGCCAAGGGACAACAACAATTATTGCTATTGCTATTTCAAAAATGAACATAGTTATCTACAGTTGTGAAGACACTTGGCATAATCGGGTTTGAAAACCTTGTGAATAGGGAATATAACAGTTGTTACTGTGATTAGTGACTATCACTGTTGCTTTCGACAGTGAACACTGCTGTCATTATTTATGATTCATGACCATAGTTATTAATAGACAAAACTGTCCTTTGACTTGTCATTATTGCATCACAGATGGTAGTGCTGTCATTGACTTGTCGTGATTTCTACTTATCAACAGGTTGTTGTCATTAATTCATTTGTACACATAGTTGTATCATTGAGGTAATTGTTTGGGAATTTTCATCATTACACGAGCTGTCACTAATGTTGTATCAATTGAGACTCTTCGCATCATTATTGTCTTTTGACATAATTATTCATCTATGATTAGTAATCTTCTTATGATCACTGACCAGTAGAATTTTGTCATTATTGTGATCTGTATCATTCTTGATCAGTATGGTGGTCAGTAGCATTGTTAATAGTACTGTGATCAATTAATATAGTCATCATTTCTGCTTAACATTTAAGGAAATGTTGCTGATCAAAATCATTAATACAACATATCGTTGTTAAGACAAAATATTGCTGTGCTGAAATTCCAGGCATGATTGTTGCCGCTACTGTAATCTTAAAGAGGTATTTGAAGAGGTTAGGGAAACTGTTGTTGTCAATTGTAGTTACCATTTTCTGTATAGAGTAGCCTCTTGGACTTGATAGTTAAGGTGAACAGTAGGATCAACAAGTCTTATTTACCTTAGTTGTGTTTGACTGAATAAAGGGTTCATTATCATTCTGGCAAATTTATTTGTCAACATTGTAAAGGGATTTATATTACGATTATCTGTAATCAGTGATCTCAAAATTAATGAGAAAAATCTATATTTCAAAATTCATGGCATACGATTATGCAATTTCAAAGTAAGAGATAGGCTTAGATTTTTGCCCTAAAATCACACTTTCAAAGTAAGAGATATATTTTATTAAATTACAACATCCGATAAACTCCGGTTTAACCCTGCAATAATGTTAGCCAATGATTCAGAAAGTAATTAATTGATCATTTGTATTATTTGCACATCCATTACATTATTTGACATATATATATTGATCTAGATAAGTAACTAACAATACTGATCGAAGTTATTATCTACCCCAATAATCAACCATTCGGAAGATTGGAGATGAAACCACAATAAGGTGCCCGGAGTATTTCCTATTGCTAAGCCCAAGGGCGGATAGCAACCCCCCTGGCCCAGTAATGGCGGACACACAGGCATCCACTAGGGGTGATCTACTTAGCATGAAATCTCTCCCCTTCTAAGCCCAAGGGCGGATAGGCAACCCCCTTGGCCCACTAATGGCAGACACACGGGCATCCATTAGGGTGGTCTACTTAGAAATCTTATAATGGCTATTCCCCTTGTATTTCTGTCTCTTCTTCCCATGATCGATTATAGAGGTACAAATAACTTATGGTTAGATTGATAACTTAATATGAATTGTAGTTCTTATTAGGTTCTATATGAAATACATGGAATTAATTACATTTAAAACATATACATAAAATAGCATACCACAATATCTATGATTTTATGTTACTGCTATATCTCAGTATGCAGATGATTATTAATGCATATAATTTTTCTTGGACGATCTGTTGTAGATATCAGTCTGTATATATATATCTTCAATGTTGTTTGATCTGTTCTTAACATTCAGAGGATATTGTTAGTGTAAATCAAACGAATAAGAATCTATTATCCCTATTCATATTAAAGAACCATAATTACTTCTAAGGCTCAATAATTTTTGCAATATATATATATATAATCACTATTGCATGATCATGTATACGTATATAATTTATACATATGTATATATTTATAATTATATTAAAACCTACTTCTCTTGTTATTGATTTATCATTTGCCTTCATATATTCCTCATTTAACCATCTCCTTCTTCATACATACTTCTTGATATCAACCCCTTATTATATTTAAAGGCTGCTGCCTTTCTGAGTGCAGACTATCTATTTATTTCTGATTGCTTCCATATCCCTATTTCATTGATTCACCTCTTTCCATTTATCAGACTTTTATTTATTTCTATGCCTTCAGTTCCTGTTCATATATCTCTGTTAAATCTTCTAATCTTCCTCCTTGTATCTGCCTTAAAAAATATTCCTTGTTCTCAATCTGTTTTCAAAATCATATTCTATTTCTTCATTCCAATCTGCTTTTCTGAGTGCAGATTTATTTCTGAGTGACTCGATCTAATCCCATACTCAGGAAATGTTCCTTGCCTGCCTTTTTTCCCCAAACTCATTTCATTCACTTTATATCCCCATGAAGAGGTGCATCTATTCAAAGGGAGGTAGCTTTTAATTATTATCATGTCCTATTAATCGCTACCTCTCCACAATATTAATCACTGCCTCTTCACATATTAATCGCTGCTGTTCTGCTACCTTTAAAAGACCCTTATTACTACCTTTAATATACTCTTTTAATCTTTCACTAATGCATCCATGGCTGCTCCTTTGTATTGCCTTTCAATATATTATTTTATGTTACATATTTTATAATAATATATTTATAAATTGAATTCATTGTAATATATTTATTTTTATATTAGTTTTATATGTGTTTTAATATTTATAGTATTATATTATAATTATAATAATATTTAAATTGTTAATATTTATATTTATATTTTTGATATTTATATTGTTATTTATTTTATTTATTTATTTGCATTTCAACGCTTGGGTTTTTAGTATTGCTATTTCGGGGGCATGACAGATTATGATGGCGTTGTGTGGGTTTTCTCTAGTGGGAGGTAGGGCATCACGGCCTTAGGCTCGGTGCCTTTTGCTTGCTCCTTTGCAAATCACGAGGTGTTTAGTGAGAGTTGGATGCGGTTAGGGGCATGTCTACTATGGGTGTGGGGTTTTTTCCAGAGCTGCAGGGCATTTGGTGTTCGGAGTGTGGTGGGTTTAAAGCAAGGGGTGCTAAAGCGGTAGGGATTTTTTATTTATTTTTCTTATTCTTTTTATCTGTGCTTTGGTTGCGAATGGCAACGAGTGCAGTTCCAAGGATTATTGATAAAATGTCTTTTTCTGAGGTTTTGACGAGGGTAGATCCACCCCTGCCTAACCATGCCAAAGCATTTTTAAGCAATGCCTTAAATGGGGCAGGATCGTCTCAGGCTGGAGGTTCTTGGGCTCCAAAAGTGAATGGTTGTTTAGTGAGGAGTTTGTCTTGACCGGTCCTAGTAATCCAACTGGACTTTGTAGCGGAGGACGTCAATTATTTGAGTAATCATACTTTAATTTGTAAGTTTATGGGGATTCAAGTCTCTCCTCCATTTTTGGAATCATGGGCTCATCAAACTTGGACCCCAAAGGGAGATATGGAGGTGATTCGAGCAACTAACAATTATTTTATGGTGGTATTTTCATGCCTAGCGGATCAAAATAGGGCTTTTGAAGGAGGCCCCTATTTTTACAATCAAGTGGGGTTGTTTATTAAACCCTAGCATATTGGATTTAATTCAACTAAGGAGCTTTCATAAAGGGCTCTGGTTTGGGTGAGGCTTCCTTGGCTCCTGCTCGAGTTTTGAAGCAATGATATTTTGCACATGATTGCTCTACTGTTGGGCAAGTCGATGAGTCGGTTACAACAGACTCTGGATAAGAAGGTAATCTCCTTTGCCCATATTTGTGTTGAGATTAATTTAAATAAACCGTTACCGGATTCGATCAAAATTCAAGTTGGATTCACTTCATGGATTCAAAAGATTGATTATGAGGCTCTTCCTTTTTGATGTCACATTTGTCATGAGTATGGGCACTTGCAAAGGAAATGTCCTAAACTTAACACATCAAGAATGTCCACCAGTGGGGTTTCAGCTAAGTTGCCTCCTCGTCAAACACCATCGAGGGATAAAGGGAAAGCCCCTATGTCATAGGGGGAAATAGGTAAGGAGGGTTTTATTCTTGTGAAGTCTCGCAACAAAGGAAGAGGCCAGAAGAGAACTCTTAAGGATAGGCAAGGTGATGTGTCTTTTAATCATTTTGAGGCTTTAGAGGATTTTGATCAATGAGAGGTAATTCCAAATAGGGTCCTAGCTGAAATAACTAATTTGGAGGAGGAGCAATTGGTTCCCAAAGAGGATAATAGTCTTACTCTTAATAGCCAAATAGGGTCTTGGCTGAAATAACTAATTTGGAGGAGCAGTTGGTTCCCAAAGAGGATGGTAGTCTTACTCTTAACAGCTTATTGGAGGTGAGAACCAATTCACAGATGGATATAGATCAAGTTCAAAAGACTCCAAGTGTGTCAGTTCTTCCTGTGAGAAATGAGTTTGCCATGCCCCTATCAAAGTGGTAATTGAATCACAATATTAAATAAGGAGATCGCAGCAATATTAATTCCTTGATCACCTCTTTTTCAAAAGGCAACAACCCTACCAAGATAATTGGTTAAGAATAAATAAAGAGGATTAGCTGCGATCAACAAACCAGAAAATTAAAAGTAAATTATTAAGAGTTTAGGCAACGATGGGTTGTGACTCTTACAAAAAGGTAAGATGAAGAATTATGACCCCCTCTCAATTAAATATATAAAAGATAGATCAAATTATTGGAGAAAGGCATCAAGTGATGAACGGGAATCAATTGGATCAAGGAAGCAGATTGGACAAAGAGAAATAAGAATTGGAAACCTATTAGAATAAATATTATTTTCTAGCAAGAAGATTACTGTAAGTTCTAAATTTAATTACAAATATATATATATATATATACGATCATGCAAAAATTATGCTTGCAGCAATTATTGATCCTTATAAGTAATCATGATTCTTCCTTTATTATGGATATGGATAATAGATCCGTATAATAATCTATTTTGAATTTAGAGAAATGATTGCAAAACAGGAAGGTCGATCAACCTTTCGAGTTCACAAGAGGTGAAGACCCGACAAACCCGCCATCAAGTACACCACCAATTGGGGGTAAGCCTCGTGGGTTAGGAGGCATATGTGTGCCCCTGAGCTTGGTGGAAGGGAGGTAGTCTTCATGCTCTTATCAAGCACACCACCCATAGGGGGTCAGGCCTCACGGGCTGGGAGGCTTATTAGTGCTCCTAGGCTTGATCAAGGAGGGCGGCCAGCCTCCAAGGTGGATTGAGGGATGGAAAGGCGGCCCACCTTCCATGCTCTCGCAGTACAACGGCAACCAACCCTGAGATTGCGGTTTGCAAGCATTTCAACGAATTCATAATAAGATTATTATAGGGTATCCACATTGGAATGGCTATTGCCTTAATTAGCTTTTGATGTGAATAATGTACATGGATATCATGATGTTTACTAATGATTAATGATAAATATATATTATCATGGCTTATGATCTAATGCCAATTTCTAGTGACTAATATTGTGTGCAGGACCTAAACCAAGATCTATCTTACAAAGACATGTTTAATTGGTAATTTCATTATTCGTAAATATATTGCATCTCTTATTTTTTATTGGAATTGTGGTTTAGGGCAAAATATAGAAATGTCCCAACAGGGGACATTACAATTGGTATCAGAGCCTTAATCCTTCCAGCCTGTAGGACAAACCTATTTTAACCACCAGTCAGTTAGGATTCCGATTAACTATTCAGCCCTCTTCTTAAGTAAATCAAAAATAAAATCAAGTAGGCCACCATTGCATTTCTATATGTGTGTGCCTTTCACATGTATGCTTCGTGTCTTACATGTATTTATGTGTATGCTTCGTGTCTTATGTGTATTTATGTGTATGCTTCATGTCTTTCATGTATTTATGTGTATTCTTCGTGTCTTACGTGTATTTATGTGTATGCTTCGTGTCTTACATATATTTATGTATTTGCTTCATGCCCGATGTGTTTTTGGCAGGTTTACTCCATGTGTGTTTATGATTACTTTATGCTTAACAATTATGAAAATGCCAAATCTATCTAGACTCTAAAAGAGCTTTAGAACACTGCTATAAAATCTGTCAAATGCTTCTTGAGTTGAGAAATTTATTTTGGTGTATTTTTTCCATAATAAAGAAAACAAAATTAGAAAGCACATGAGGACAGAGTAGGCCAAGCCCAACATTTTGAAAGGCGTGGGAAAAGAGATCTAAATATTTTTTGTCCAAATAAAAGAGAATTTATTCTCAGGATGAATATGCCAATTGGTGGTAGTTAGGGGAGATTTTTTTTTTAGCAACCATGATGTAGAGAGATATGGAATCTTGTGTAAATATCATCCCTCACAAACTGCATATTGTAGACAATGGACATCAACATTAGCGAAGGAATTTTGGCAATGCATTTCCTAAAGAATGATATGAATCCAATAGTAGATAGTTCATAAAAGAGAAATTGGAGACATATCATATTCGTCCAAATTCCAATTGGGGTCATAGAAGAAAGGTATCTGTTGGAAGTTTCAATTACAAGTTGGGAAGCATTGCCATGGGATAAGTCTTCACGACATATGACCCTTATTAACATTAGAAAGGCCTATAATAGTATTGAATAACCCTCCGTTGAACTAATTTGAAGGTGTTTGGTTTTGATGACAAGTTTATTAGGCTGGTATCAGGTGTTGAATGAACAGGGTTACTATCTTGCCTCATTCTTATTTTTTATTGGCAGCAAAGGCAGTTCATTACTTGTTAGGACATTCCTCCCTTGCCTTTTCAGTCAAACAATTGAGTTTTCAAAATAAAGAAGCCTTACTTAAATCCAATTTGTTGAAACTGTGATTTTCTCTGTGTTGGAGGAAGGTAACCTATGCAACATAATCATAAATTCCATGTGTACCAGTATGCCTCAGCATTCAGACAAAATTAATAGATTTCATAATTTTGGACAGCTTGACCTCCGTGGTATAGGATTGGACGTGTACAGATTCCAGGATCCTTCAATAATAATATGTTATAATAAATGTAATAATAAACAGTAATTTCAACACAAAGAAATTATACAATTAATCCCTAAATGACACTAAAGCATAGTTCTACCCCATTAGAAACAAATTGAAATATCGTACACAAGAACAGACAGTATAAACTATAAACACAAAAAAAATGTCAAGAACTATATGTCATATATATAAATGCAATCTCAATACATAGGCAGAGGATGTAAGGTTACAATTTAGAGTAAGGAAATGTATGATATCACAGATATACTATAGGACATGACAGATGTAACAAGAAGCGAGAGGCCTGCATACCATGTACACAATGTTTTTGAGAGAATGTAATGAAGACAACTCAATCCTTTAGGAACATACAAATTTGGACTCTTAGAGAGATCTTACGAGAAATGCTGGAAATAACCATTAGCACCATAATTTGAGGATTATGTTTTGAGATCTATCATAGGGTATATTCATCAAGCTTCATGAAGGAGGAACACAATTGTTCTAATGAAGAGTAATTTGTTCATGTTGAACAAGATTATAATGTACAAATCAAGTCCATACCACATATGATCTATCCCACACTCATGGAAACAGTGATGTATGGATCTACCTTGTAACCTACAAAATCAATCTAGTAGACTTTGTTTTGTGGACCAAGTTCACTTCTATATTTAATATCTAGAGTAGATCATTTCATCCCAAAGTCTTCTCCTCCTAAGTCATTTTTCTTGATTAGAGTAGCTCTACTTTCATGATTAAAGATCAAGGTCATCAATATTAGGCATACATGTATCTTAGATAAATTTGATACAAATCAAGGTACACCCAAATTTGTTACATAAGTCTATTTTAAGTTACATTGTGGGCCCATAACCCACAAATCCCAGGATCATTTTCACCTCGTAAACTTTGGGAAAAAATTGATGTTGTTTAAATGAAACAGGTGGAATAAAGCAATACTTTTCTAGGATATGAAAATCATCTTAGTGTCAAACAAGGGGATATGTCAAATTTTTACAAGAGGAGTGACAACCTCCAATTGATATGGAAGATGGGCAAGAATTAGATATTAGTGTAAACCTATAAAATCTTCTCTGAAATGTTTGTAGGTGATAATTGTTTGCTATGAATTCTAAAGACTTTTGTACGTCTTTTATTTTATTGAACTTGATCAATCCAATAAATTTGTACTTGAGTATTACCTAGGAAATATTTTAATATATACTTAGAAGGCTATAACATGTCATTAATTACCTATGAGTCTATGATAAAGTGATATATGTTGAAAGATGTTTAGTCTAGGTTAAGTGTTACAAACACCCTATAAGCTATTTTCAAACTTGCCTCAAAACTTTGTTGAATGTTTATGTGAAATGAAAAATGCTACTTGTTTAGGGAAAGGGGTACGACATGTAGTGAAGGACACCTAGATCCTTTTATTCAAATGCAAAATTGGCTTTGCACAAAGGAGTGGGATCTTGATATTCACCACACTTCCATAATTCATCATGATGAAGGATGCAACATTTTTCTATCATACTGAATTTCAACAATGGTAATCAAAAGTTTGTATTCATTGCCCAACATCTTTGTGGTAATGCAATGAGAGAAAACTTGTCTTAAATAACAGATCTTGTCAATTTCCAACTCTTGGTTTTGTTATTGAGAGTTATTGGAAAATAGAAGTACATGAGCCAAAAAAAAATTGGACAATAAAATGTCCTCATACTTTAAAGGATAGTATTAACCTTATTGTTAGTCTAGTTGAGGCAAGTATACTAACAACTACTCTCTGGGGACATAGAGTAAGACATAACCAAGACAATCGTCGCTGGGTGTAGAGTTTTCTATTCCTAACATCGCAATAGAAGCTAATTACATCACAAGAAGGAGCGATGTCTAAAAATTACAAATCTACAAGGTTGAATTGGGATCTTAGTAACTTCAAGGGCATCCTAGGTTGTGATTGCTTGAGGACAAGAAATTTTGGGAAGGGAAAACTATCATGCCCCCGCCAAAGTGGTGATTGACTCAAAATATTAATTCCTTGATCGCCTCTTTTTCAAAAGGAAGCAACCCTACCAAGATAATTGGTTAAGAATAAATAAAAAGGATTAGCTACGATCCACAAAACAGAAAATTAAAAGTAAATTATTAAGAGATTAGGCAACGATGGGTTGTGACTCTTGCAAAAAGGTAAGATGAAGAGTTATGAACCCCTCTCAATTAAATACATAAAAGATAGATCAAATTATTGGAGAAAGGCATCAAGTGATGAATGAAAATCAATTGGATCAAGGAAGCAAATTGGGAAAAAAAAACAAAGAATTGGAAACCTATTAGAATAAATATTATTCTCTAGCAAGAAGACTATTGTAAGTTCTAAATATAATTTTATATATATATATATATGATCATGCAATAATGATGCTTGCAGCAATTATTGATCCTTATAAGTAATCATGATTCTTCCTTTATTATGAATATGTATAATAGATCCATATAATAATCTATTCTAAATTTAGAGATATGATTGCAAAACAAGAAGGCCAATCAACCTTTCGAGTTCACAAGAGGTGAAGGCCCGACAGACCCGCCATCAAGTACGCCACCCATAGGGGGGTAAGCCTCATGGGCCAAGAGGCATATGTGTGCTCCCGGGCTTGGTGGAAGGGAGGTAGTCTTCATGCTCTTATCAAACACGCTAGCCATAGGGAGTTAGGCCTCATGGGTTGGGAGGCTTATTAGTGCTCCTAGGCTTGATCAAGGAGGACGGCCAGCCTCCAAGGTGGACTGAGGGATGGAAGGGCAGCCCACCTTCCATGCTCTCGCAGTACAAGGGCAACCAACCTTGAGACTATGATTTGCAAGCATTGCAACAAATTACTAATAAGATTATTATGGGAATCCACATTGGAATGGCTATTGCCTTGGTTTGCTTTTGATGTGAATAATGTACATGGATATCATGATGCTTACAAATGATTAGCAATAACTATATATTATCATGGCTTATAATCTAATGCCAATTTCTAGTGACTAATATTGTGTGTAGGACCTGAACCAAGATCTATCTTACAAGGACATGTTTAATTGGTAATTTCATTATTCGTAAATATATTGCATCTCTTATTTTTAATTGGAATTGTGGTTTTAGGGCAAAATATAGAGATATCCCAGTAGGGGACATTATAGAGTTGGGTAAAGGATTGGCCCTAGTCTTGTTTGATCCACAGCCGAAGGTAGTGGTTTAGAAACCTAGAAAAGACAATAAGGTTCTATCTACCTCGAGGCTTCAACAAAAAAAATTCAAAAAGGGGAGCTCAATGAAGACTTCCAAGTTGGGAAGGAAGAAAACTCAGGATAATATTAAATTAATGGGAGAGAATTTGGTGGAGTCAAGTTCAATCAAAACTCTTGAATCCTATTTTTCTAATTCCCAAAAAAGGTTGCTCTTTCTTGAAATGCAAGGGGTTTGAACAGAATCCCTAGACAAAAGGCTGTTCGGGAATTGATCAAGGTTCATTCTCCTAACGTTATGTTTATTCGGGAGTTCAAGTTCTCAGTGGAAGGTATGTTCAACCTACTTTCCAAGCTCAGGTGGAGAGGCCAATGTCAGTGCATTGAAGCCTGAAAACTCTGTGTGCAAAGAATGCTTAAGTGGTAAACAAACTAAAATCAGCTTCAAGTCAAAAGAACATTCTTCTTCAAAACCTTTACAGCTTGTGCATACTGATTTATGTGGACCAACTAGAACAAGGTCTATTAATGGTGAAAGGTACTTTATGTTGTTTGTAGATGATTATACTAGAATGATATGGGTCACATTTCTTAAGCGCAAATCAGAAGCCTTTGGAAGGTTCAAAATTTTCCGAAAAATGGTTGAAAAGGAATCTGATCTGAAACTCAAATGCCTTCGATCAGACAAAGGAGGTGAGTTCACCTCTCAAGAGTTTATTGATTACTGTGAACAACATGGTATTAAAAGACAGTATGCTGCAACTAAAACACCTCAACAAAATGGGGTAGTTGAACGTAAAAACAGAACTGTAAAAGAAATGGCTAGAACCATGCTAGATGAAGCTAAGTTGTCTGATATGTATTGGAAAGAAGTTGTTCATACAGTTGTATACATTTTGAATAGAGTGCAGCTTAGGGTGAAATCTAAACACACTCCTTATGAACTTTGGTATGGAAAAACTGCTTATGTCAAACACTTTAAATTTTTGGAAGTAAGTGTTTTATCAAGAAAGATGATGATAATCTTGGGAGCTTTCAATCAAAGAGTGATGAGGGTATTTTCTTGGGATACTCAACTCAAAGCAAAGCTTATAAATGCCTTAACAAAAGGCTTAACAAGATTGTTGAAGTTGTTAATGTAAAATTTGATGAAAGACCACATTTGATTGCTGAATCTTTGCAGGATAATGAGGAAGAAGAACTTGAATTTGAAATAATATCAGAAGGAGTTGAAACAGCAAAGTCTGTTGCTGAATCAGCAAGCCCTAAAAATGAAAAAGCAAGTCCTGAAAAGGTTGCATCAAAAGCTCCTTCGAAAACTCTAGCTATATATCACCCCAAAGATCAGATTATTGGGGATAAATATGCAGGAGTTCAAACTAGAAGAAAGGCTGCAGAATATGATGAAAAGGCACAAATTGTTTTTTGTTTAGTTACTCAGTTTGAGCCTAAAAATTTTAATGAAGCTCTCACAAATTCATGTTGGATTAATTCTATGCAGGAAGAAATTGATCAGATTGAGAAAAATCATACTTGGGAGATAGTCCCAAGACCAGATGACAAGAATGTCATTGGAGGCAAATGGATATACAGAAACAAGGTTGATGAAAATGGTAATGTTATTCGCAACAAAGCAAGATTTGTTTGCAAAGGCTATGCTCAACAAGAAGGTATTGATTTTAGTGAAACCTTTGCACCTATTGCTAGACTAGAATCTATCAGAATATTCTTGGCTTATTCTGTTTACAAAAACTTTACTGTTTATCAAATGGATGTCAAAACTGCCTTTTTGAATGGCTATTTAGATGAAGAGGTCTATGTTGAACAGCCTGAAGGATTTATATGCAAAGATAATCCTAACCATGTCTACAGGTTGAAAAAGGCTCTCTATGGCCAAGCACCTAGAGCTTGGTACTCTACAATTTAATTTCTAATGGCTTTGTTAGAGGAGGTGTAGACCTAGAGCTTGGTTGACTCTAGGCTGGACAGTCATTTAATTTCTAATGGCTTTGTTAGAGGTGTAGACAGTAATCTTTATGTTAAAACTGAAGGTAACATTTTAATTGTTGAAATTTACGTTGATGATACTATCTTTGGCTGCAATAATGTCACTATGAGTAAAAAGTTCTCTCAGTTAATGGAATCTAAGTTTGAAATGTCAATGTTAGGAGAATTAAATTTCTTTTTGGGTCTTCAAATCTCTCAATGTGAGACTGGAATATTTCTTTCTCAATCCAAATATGCTAGAGAGATGCTTAAGAAATTTAAAATGGATGAATCTCATCCTGTTAGCACTCCAATGGCTACTGGATACAAACTTACTAAAATTGATGATTCTCCTGATTCAAATCAAACTGAATACAGATCAATGATTGGCAGTCTCTTATATTTAACTGCCTCTAGACCTGACATTATGCAGGCGGTTTGCACTGTTGCACGTTTTCAGGCATCACCTAAAGAATCTCATGTCACTGCTGTCAAACGAATCTTTAGATACATTCAGGGCACTCTTGATTATGGTCTTTGGTATCCTAGGAGCAATGATTTCTCTTTGATTGCTTATACTGATGTTGACTGGGCTGGTTGTTTGGATGATAGGAAAAGCACCAGTGGTGCTGCATTCTTTCTTGGTGATCGTTTAGTGGCATGGCACAGCAAGAAACAAGTATCTGTTTCTCTCTCTACTGCTGAAGCAGAATACATTGCTGCCACTTCATGTTGTACTCAAGTACTGTGGATGAGTCAGACTCTTTCAGATATGGGTATTGATGTTTCTAAACCTGTTTCCATTCTTTGTGATAACACTAGTGCGATAAATATATCAAAAAATCCTGTTATGCACTCTCGAACTAAACATATTGCTATTAAGTTTCATTTTCTGCGAGAAAAGGTTTTGGCTAATGAAGTCTGCTTACAGTTTGTTGGATCTCAAGATCAGGTGGCTAACATTTTTACTAAGCCCTTAGCAAAAGAGCTATTTGAAAGGCTGAGACTTCGATTGGGAGTTATCTCTCAATCATTACTTCACTGAATCTCCAAGCTACTACTTAGGGGGAGCAAGTTAAATATTTTCATTCACTTACTGCTCTCCTATAATCTTGGTTGCTGCTCTTCTATTTTTTTCTGCAGTTGTTTCTCATGATATTTTGGTTGGCTTCTCAGCTGTGTTTCATGGCAATTGCACAATCTTCTCTTCTACTCTGTCATTGAGGCAAAAAGGGGGAGAGTCATTTGTGTTTTGCCATCAAGGACAAAGGGGGAGTTTGTTGGATTCCAGTTGCGTTTATGGTTTGTCCTTGATGACAAAATCTCTTTCAATTGGTTCTCCTTGATGATCAGTCTCTGATATAGTGTGTTGTGTACTGATGCCTCGAGTTCAATGTGAAGACAGGTATCTTGTCACATTTATTAGAGGTGGTAATGCGCTTTTGGGCTTCATTCTTAAATATTGAACTTTCAATGGTTCGGGCCTCACTGCATTTAAAAAATTGACTTTGGTCAAAGTCATCATCTGCCATCATTCTCCTTGAACATATCGACATGACATTCTCCTTGTTATGGCGACAAAAAAGGATCATATTGGCAAGACTCCTCTTTTTGTTATGGCGACAACAGAAAGGTCTTTCGGCATAAGCTTTTTCCGTCGGTATGTGGTCACTATGAAATTACCTTGTCTCACCGATCGGAGGTTGAATGGAAGTCTATCGGCAAGAGCTTGGCTGTATCGGAATAGGTCTTGGCGAAGTGGTTCTGTCTTACCAAACATCATCTGGGGTTTTGCTTCGGCCAAACATAATGATTTCGGTATATAGTCTCTCCGAAGTTTGCTTGTCTCACCGACCGATGCACTGAATGTCTTATCAGCATAAGGTTACTGCTTCGGTGAAATGTTATATCGAATGTGCATTGTCTTGCCAACCGCTGATGAAGAAATACATTTCGGTAAGACTCATATGTTTCGATATAATGTCATAGCGAACCCATCAAGTCTTGGCGACTAAGTCTTGAGGGGCTTTTGGCGAGAGTTTGGTAGTGTCTCAATGACACCGAATGAAAGGATAACTTTCAGTATGACTCATGCATTCTGCGAGAGGTCTCCCCAACATTGTTATGTCTCGCCAATGGAATACAAATGGTCTCTGTCAGTATAAGAAGTGAATTCTCTTGGTGATCTAGGGTGAGCTCGGGATGTTTCGGCAAAACAAGGGGCAGTCTATATAACGTCTCCCCGACTATGTATTGTCACGGCGACTTGAAAATGACAAAGGCCTTCGGCACAGGCTATGTATTGTCACAGCGACAATGTGTATCGAATATCTTTCGATATATCAAAGTTGATCTATATGATGTCTCTCCGATATCCAAAGCTATAGCGATAGTATAATGGTTTCATTTCGGTGAAAGAGCCTTTTTGTCTCATCGACCAGATGGATGTTGTGAGCTCTCGGCGTGACATTGTGTATTCGGTATGACTTCTACCAACTCTGGTGGATCTTGGCGAAAGCAACAACCATAAGGTTGTCTGGCAACGTTAAAATTGCCTACGGCATAACGTGTCATCGTTTGAATTGAAAGGTTGTTAGGGCAAACATTTTGAGCTCATTCTTTTTGATTGGGTATCGAACCCTAGCCTGGCCGCCATCATGAGAAAGCTTCATAAACTGTTCGCTTCTATTGTTGCTGACTGTAACGGTTCCTACAGAGGTTTATGGAAGGTTTATTTGGTGCATTTCTGTCTGGAAGCTCGACAGTGGATAATGGAGTCATGGGAGTTGCAGATCTGTTTGGTACTTTCAATTATGCGTTTCATGCTGCTTATACTGGTTTATGATCACTATTTTCTTTAACTGCTCTCTTCATCTCTGTTACTAATATGACAAATGATGCCCTGACTGAGTATTGTCTTTCATACGTTAGATGTTATGATTTTCTGTGGTGGGCAGTTGTGCATTTTTATGCAGAGAAATGATCTCATAAGTTTCAAATTTGTTGAGAACGGCTCTTAGCTAGGTTGGTTGTTCTACCGTTACTTCTGAAGACAATTACCTATCTTTTATGCAAATCAAGATGTATTTATAGAAGCAGAAAACTTAGTTTTCCGTTCAACTGTTGATGTAATTCTGAGATTATCATTCCTTGGCTGTATAAAAAATAGATGGATAAAACTCTGCAATAAAATCTGTATAATAAGATGCAGAGATTGTGAGTTTCTTCTCTATGAGGTATCTTAGGGATTCAGTTATTGAATCTTTAAGGTATTCTGTAGATGAGAAAACAGAGAGATATGTGCTTATCTAAAAACAGAGAAACCCTCTGAATCATTATAATTGTTCAAAACATAATTTGAGGGGTTGGTACTCCTTGAGATAGATATCTCTAAATAAGGGGTTGGTGCTCCTTGAGTGGGTGCTCAAAAATCAGCCTATAAGGCATTGTGAACAGTTGATTATAAGATTAAGCCAGGAAGGCATTTTAGGGAGTGGTTTTTATAACCCAGGAGGGTTTTCCACTCGGCAAAATATTGTGCCTCTTTGTTCTTCTGTGTTCTTTCTGTTTTACTATGCTGTTGTTGTTTCTGTTGACTATTGAGTTATTACTTTTCTCAATTCTGTTTATGAATGATTACATTCAACTCATGAATGCATTAATCAGAGAAAAATTGAGAACAAATCAGTGATATGTTTGAAGTTTTTGAAAAATTGGTCAAATCTGTTAAAACACTGATTCACCCCCCTCCTCTCAGTGTCATTTAACTCCAACAGGAAGGACTCTATCTCAGAGAGATTTGACGAGTTCTTAGTTTCTAGTTTTTGGATTGGCGATAATTGGATCACCAATTTGGAGATATTGGAGTGGAGGGGCTCGAATCACTGGCCTGTAAAATTTTCAGCATATGGGAGGGATGTTGTTAAGAACCCTTCATTCAAATTCCAACTTATGTGGTTGCGAGAGACAACTCTATAGGATCTTATGAAAGAATGGTGGGGACAAGGCCTGCTTGTGCACAATACAGCTATGTATACCTTTGTCAAGAGGCTCCAATTTGTGAAATACCAGCTAAAGAAGTAGAATAGGCAGTGTTTTAGGAATATTTTTATGGAGAAATCAGCTGCACAAAATCGCTTGGATGCCATCACCAATCAGAATAGAGATTGTGGGCTTAGCCAAGACTCCTTTAGAGAAGAAAGTGGAAGCTACGAAGGAGTTATCACAATGGGAGTTGCGGGAAGAGATTTTTTGGAAACAAAAGTCTAGGATTGAATGGCTTCAAAAGGGAGACAGGAATACAACTTTCCTTTTTAACTTTGTTAAAGCCAGAGGACATGGGAATTCAATCTCTTCAATTATTTCTTCCCAAGGAGAACAGTTATCTTCTTTTCGAGATATCTCATAGGAGGTCACTCATTTTTATTCTTCTTTATTCATTGAAGACTCTCCCGAGGTGTCAATGGAAGAGAATTTTATTTTGGAGTGTATTCCATCTATTGTGCCTAATGAGACAAATGAGGGGTTCATTAGACCCATTTCTCTACCGCAGCTTGAGGAGATAGTTTTCAAGATGAAGAAAGGTAAGAACCCCGGACCAGATGGATTCCGAATAGAATTTTTTCAAGATTTTTGGAAGATTATCAAATTTGATCTTTTGGAGGTAATGTAAGAATCACAGAGTAGTAAACAAATGTTGAAAGCTATGAATTCTACCTTCCTTGCTCTTATTCCCAAGAGGGAAGGGGCTAATTCTTTGGTTCTCTTTAGGCCAATTGCCCTTTGTAATGCGGTTTCTAAGATCATCTCAAAGTTAATTGCAAAGAGATTGAAACCATGGCTAATCAAAGTTATTTTGGAAGAGCAAGGGAGTTTTGTGAAAGGCAAACACATCCAAGATGGAGTGGTTATTGTTGTTGAGGCTATTCACACCATGGAGGTATCTAAGGAGAAGGCCATGTTCATCAAACTAGAGATGGCCAAAGCTTAAGATCGAGTGAAATGATCTTTTCTTTGAAAATTTCTCAGTGCTTTTGGGTTTGAAAAGGGTTGGATCGATTGGGTGATGAGCTACGTTATGTCTACTTCTTATTCTGTGTTGATTAATGGTGTGCCTTCCTTTTTATTTGGTGCTTCAAAGGGTCTTCAATGGGGTGACCTCCTGTCACCTTATTTATTTATTATTATGGTTGAAGGTTTGGGAAGAATCCTAAAAACCCATTTGGGATAAGGGCTTATTCAAGGTTGGAGTTGGGGTGAAGGACTGCCTCCTCAATCTCACTTACAGTTTGTGGATGACACTGCACTCTTGGGAGTGGCCGGGATCAAAGAAGCGAGTAATTTCAGGCAGGCTTTGGACATTTATCTTGTTGCTTATGGATAGAAGATCAATGAAGAGAAGTCCTCCATTTTCTTCTTCAATACCCCTCCTCTTATTCAGTCTAGAATTGCGCGCATTCTTAGATTTCAGATTGGGGTTCTTCCTTTTGTGTATTTGGGAGTTCCCCTCTTTGTTGGCCCATTGCAAAGAGGAACCTGACAGAATGTTTTGGACAAGTTCCGTGGTTATGTCAACCATTGGACCTGCAAGTGGTTGTCCTTTGCTGGGAGAGTAATGTTATTAAAAGTTGTGGTTCAACCGCTTCCTATTTACAAGTGCATGGTGCAGGTTGCTCCCGCAAGTTTCATCAAGGAACTAGATGCTATCTCTAGATATTCTTATGGGCAAGCAACTTAGACTCTCAGAAATGGAGTCTAATAAGGTGGGAGACTATTTGCAGGCCAATACAAAAGAGTGCCCTAGGTCTACGACAGGCTGTCCTTACTGGTCAGGATTTGGTTGCCAAGCTTTATTGGAGGTGGTGCACTAATTAGGACCAAGCGTGGGCCAAGATCCTTTCTTCTAAATATTTGAGGGGGGTGGCAAGAGAAGATGTGCCTACGGTTTCACTAATTGATAAGGGGTCTATGATCTAGAATACTCTTAAAAGAGGGGCTAACTTAATCGAGATTGTTTTGGATTTGTAGTAGGGGCTTTGATGCTATCTTCTGGTTTGATTCTTGGGAATGGCCACCCCCCAATCATGACCATGTATCCTCATCTACGGAATCTTTGTCTTTGCTTCTAGGAGGCTGGCTGGACTAGGGTGTGAGACTTCAAAGATGCATCAAGTGGAGCTGTTTAAGTGGAAAAAGCATCAAGTGTGGCCATCAGGGGGTTTTGAGGAGGATCATGAAGAGTTGTCACAAATTTTAGAAGGAAAAGTTTGTAGCTCTTCGTCAAGGAATGATGGCCTGGCTTGGGGTCTTGATCCTAGGGGTGTACTCGGCGACAACTAGGTATCAAGAACTAGATAGGAGAAATATGGGGGATGAAGTCCCTTGGTGGAAGTATGTGTGGAATAAGTTTGCTTGGCCTAAATGCAACTTCTTCTCTTGGATAGTTGCCCATAACAGGGGCCTCACCTGGGATAATCTTTTAAAGAGAGGCTTTCAAGGGCCATCTATTTGTGTTCTATGTGGCAGTAATGAGGAAACTTCCTCACATTTGTTCCTTTAGTGCACCTTCTCTAGGATTATTTAGCACCTTTGGTGGGGGGTTTGGAGACAGTCCTATGTGCATGCTCTGTCTCTTCAGGGAGGCCGCCCGCTAAGACCTTTTATCTCTAGGTGGCTTGGGCTATCGAGCCTTCATGCATTCTTGGGCACATTTGGCTGGAGAGGAACCATAGGATCTTTTAGGATAGGAGGTTGGCAGCTCTCCAAGCATGATAAAGGATTCTTGGTATGATTCAAGAGGCTATTCTAGCTAAGTGTGAGGTGGGGACCCCCTTAGATGTTGGGGAGGAGGTGGTGTTGCAGGGTTTGGGTCTAGTTGGAAAAGGTTCAAGGATGGCTTGTTCAAGGGGGAGATGAATTCCCAATAGAAAAATCCAAAGAGAGGGCAGATTGACTCCACCTCCAAATGGAATCTTGAAGATTAACACTGATGAGTCCTCCAGGGTGTAATGGATGACCCCTGATTTTTTTTTGTTCTTCATTGTTTGCTGAATGTTTTTCTCACTGATATGCTGATTGTGTTTGCTTGTATTTTATCATTTATGTGGCATTCATGGTTTTAACATTCCAAATGAAAGATAACAACATACAGGAAATAGAATAAAAAAATACATGCTTGCATTGATAACTTTCAGATTTTCAAACTCAGAAATATAAACAGAAATTTCCAGTCTTTCAATACATTTTTTTAAGACTCAGAAATTGCATTCAGACCTGATTTTTGTGGCATATAACAGCAACTAAGGAACTCCAACTTGTCACGATCTTCACCACCAAAAGAACCTTCAAACTCTATGCTTTCCCAATGCCAAACTTCTCACAAGCAGCCCCACAATAGCAGAAATCAGAACTGTCATAAACTCACAGAAAAACTAGAAATGATCCTAAATCTCTGAGCGCTAGGCTGAATAGGGCGACTTGCTCTATAAATTCAATGAATGCTCAAAAAAAATGTGTAAAATCATGCTTGGAGTCGCCTTGATGAGGAGCACCATTAAAATCAATACCCACGAAGAGAATTAAATTATGTTCAAGAACTGTGCGCCAAACCAGGTTCAGATCCACCCCAAAAAGTGCCCAGAAATCATGAATATCATCACCAAAATGCAACTCAAACTTCGCCAAATCAATACCAAGTCTCCACAAGCCAAAAAACAAACAACCCACATCAAAAATGCTCGAAAATTTTCATCCTTTATGACTGTAACCTGCAACTTGAAGTTCTAATGGTGACCTCTGAATGAAACCACCCTTCTACCAACTAGGGCAGATCTTGCACTGCCAAGACCAGTCCTAGATATCAAGGGTTTTCGTCCTCAACTCCGTTTTTTCAACCTCCTGGCGAAAAACCAGCAGCATCTCCTTAAGCAGCCAAATCATCCATGAGCAAATGAGAGCCAAAAAGTCACTTTATAGAAGGTGAGAAGGAAATTAGGGCAACTTAAGGTTTTGAATCATTTTCCCTCTAAAAACCTTTTAATATTTTTTCTTTATACTTTAAAACATTATCAAATAATCCTCAAAGGGGCGTCTTGGTCATAAGGAAACTATTTGCACTTTTGTAGCCTTCTAAAATGACTTGAAGTTATCACTTAGGCACCAAGGCACTTTTTTTATGAACCACTTACCCCCTCACTTAAGTTATAAAGTTATTTTATAAAATAACTTAAGTGACTGATTAAAAGCAACTATTAAATAATTCAACCTTAAGCTCTCCAACGCCACCTTAGAAACAACGTTGCTGAAGACACAATGGGCCTGAGACCAGTTTTCTAAAATAGACCTATAAATAGCAACTTCTAAAAATAGTAAGTACTCACCAAACATCAACTAGTACAAAACTGAAGATCACAAAGATGCCCTGAGGCTTACTAAGAATAGTAAGCAATGTAAGTTGGCCACTGCTATAAATAGAAAATCCCCACTAAAACACCGAAAAAACCCCACAAAAAGGATTGGTACAAGAAATAAAGCTCATTGGACAACTTCCACACATTGCCCAAACAGGAAACCCTATATTGTTCTACTTGCCAGACCAATTACTAAATATAGCACTTACTAAAATTAGTAAGTGTGTCAGAACTAGACTAATCCGAAAGAGGACATCAAAAATGGGGACATTACACAAGGATAATCCTAGATCTGCCGGGGTCGGGGGAGTGGGGAGCGATAGTTTTGGGGCTGCCATTTTCTTCTTCTCCATGTTTCAGGGTCACCAAACTAATAATCTTATGGAGGCTCTAACTATTCTTATTACTTTGGAAAAGGTTTGTGCCCTTGGTTGGCACAAGATCATTTGTGAATCGGACTCTCAAATCCTGGTTGCTTTGTTGGATAAGCATAATTTGGATGGGGTGAAGTGGCAATTGACTTCAATGGTTCAACAAATTCATCAATTAAGCACTTCTCTGGATTTGATTTACTTTGTTCATATCTCGAGGGAGTGGAACAATCTAGTAGATTACCTGGCAAAAAGGACTTTTGAGTATAGGGGCAATTGGAAGGTTGAGGATTAGGAGCATCTTCACAGAGACTATGTCCAAAAATTGAAGATGTTGATTCAAGAGGATATTCAGGGCCCTAGAGGGGGCTAGTTGTGTCCCTAATGGTGGGATCTTCGTGTTCTTTGGTTCTTTTTGGCAAGGTGTGCCGATCTAGCACCTTGTTTGTATTGTTAATTTCTTGGATTAAATAAATTTTTACCCCTTTTATTCAAAAAAAAATTCATGGTGTACAATCCCATTTACTTTCATTCTTTCACTCTATATGCATTAGAATGGCTTCAAATGTACAAACATCAGTCATTTCTCTTTTCTTTTCTTTTCTTTTTTTAATTTTTCGGCATTTTTTGGGTTCCCGATGATATTGAAAATATATCTTTTGGTATGCCAAGAGATTCCCAAGAAAGATATTTACTTCTATGAACAGTATTTAACTATCTAAATTACATTAAAATCCATTGGTTATACTTCAATTTTAGGAAGAAAAAGACAATCCCCCAATCCATGCAAAACCCTTAAAATTAAATTTGTAACTTTTTAACTTGAAGCATTGCAAATAGTATTTAACTATCTAAATTACATTAAAATCCATTGGTTATACTTCAATTTTAGGAAGTAAAAGACAATCCCCTAATCCATGCAAAACCCTTAAAATTAAATTTGTAACTTTTTAACTTGAAGCATTGCAAATAGTATTTAACTATCTAAATTACATTAAAATCTATTGGTTATACTTCAATTTTAGGAAGAAAAAGACAATCCCCTAATCCATGCAAAACCCTTAAAATTAAATTTGTAACTTTTTAAATTGAAGCATTGCAAATAATAATAATAATAATACAGCACCAAATACAATTTGCAATTGAGCCAAAACATGTAACAGAGGATTGCTTTATATAAAATCATTTTTAGGAAATCAGCTGCAGGTTAATATCAGGTCAATCTTCATGACCTACTCTTTCATGAGTAGTAATTCAAAATAACACATCTCCCATGGCCTTGAACAGTACTCTTCATGCTCATTGCATCTAGGTGGTGCTCAAAAGAGTGAAGTGGCAGTATTCAGGTTAGCAAAATGAACAAAAATAGCATCAATCGACACAACAGACACTTTCCCCGATGTCACCCATCGCAGTAATATTCCAACTCAAGCATGTTGAACAGTTATTTTTTATCACAATCAAGCTCACTTAACTTGTTGGCCCATTTGCAAAACCTTTGGCAAGTGCTGTACCTTATGAACTGTTCTTTGTGAAGTTTCATAGATCTTTCATTTAGAATACAAATAGTTTGAGATACAAACATTTTACTTTGGATGACCAACAGTTAACATCCAAAAAATTTTAAAACATAATTTAGAAAAAAGCAATATTATTCTTACTTTTCACCAATGGCAAATGCAACAATGGTTGAATAATTGCGCGTAAAAAAGTACTTTCCACCTTCCTTTAAATTCCAATCTTCTCTTTCGAATAGCTGCTCATAACCGGCATGCTTCAGCTGCCTCTTGGCCTCATCTACATAGTGTTAAACAAAAATGTATCTTTAGAGACCACAAGCATCCCTAATCCATAATATTAGGAAAATACCCTTCAGATAAAATTGTGTGCACAGAATGGGCCTTTTCTCCTTGATTGTAATGTCATTTCTGATTGAATGAATAAATATTTACCCCGAAAAAAAAAAAATGTGCGCACGGAAATTGAAAAGATCAACCTTTCAAACCACAAAATGCGGTCCACCATCAAAAGTTAAAACAAATGATAAGATTTAAAAAGCATGCTCCTAATATAGGTAAAATCTGAAAATGAAAAGTAGAGATAAACATGCCATTTATCGTGTTTTAAAGTGACAGCTTGCTTCAGCTGCCTCTTGTTCTTTATCTACGTAGTTTAAAACAAGCAAATATGTTTTAATGACAATCCATAATGTTAAGGGGATAAATTTCCAACAAAACTGTGCAAAGAAATTGAAAAGATGGACATGATAAACCAAATAATGCATTCATTATCAAAATGAATGATTTGATAACAAAGGAGGGCTTTTCATTCAGATAACCCTGATTATAATGAAGAGTAAAGAAAAACTATGCCAAATATTTTTCTTTTAAAGTGACGCTTGCATCCTGATGATGATGGATCATGGAATATGATCCGAGACGTTGATGTAAAAAATAGACACACAGTTTAATCCACAAATCTTATTTGCATACTATCATGGACTGTGGAAACTTCATGCTTTCAATCTTTATATATTTCAAGTATCGGCAATCCACAACGCATAGATAGAAATTTAAAAATCAAACATTTCAACCCATAGAAATAAACAATGATAAATATATATTTGTTTCAGGTGAACTTAACAATTCCATCAATGGTTGAAGATTTCTTGAATGAGAAAAAACTCCGTCAAAGTGACTGCAAAATATTTCATCAATATTAACAGATTCCTTGACTAAGACGAAACCTCGTTCAAAGTTATTGTAGAACCAATTTTATCGATAATTATAGATCTTTGGGATGAGAAAATTCTTACAGAACGAGTGAACAACTCACCAAATTCATCAAAAAATTTAAGATATCTTGAAGGATAAAACTTACCGACAGCATGGAATGCAGTGGGAGAAGCATTTAAGAAATCGATAAAATCAGCGACCACGGGATGGATCTCTGATTTGCTTGCTCTAACCATTTGGGGGTTTTATTTTTCTTACAGCTGAAATCGATATCTAGAAGCAAAAAATGGGGATAAATTTGAGAGTAAATTAAACTGGGAAGGGTTTGTGCTCATTTATTTACTGTTGTCTATAAGACACCACTCGCATACATAGAGAAGATTGTTGGGGTGGTTGCTTTCTTTTCCGAAATAGAGATTCGATTTATATACTTTTAATTAATTAAAAACAAATAAATAAAAAATTAATTAAATAAATAACTATTTTTTATTGCTCTTTAAATAAATTTAATGTGAAAACATTATAAATGGTTCAAATTTTTATTTTATTTAAAAGAATATTATTATATAATTTTATTTAATGAATTTAGGTAAGTTTGGATTCAAATAAGTACAAAACAAGTGTCACGTAGTGGCTAGTACTTGTCTTTATACTATTGTAATTATTGTTTTTAGATTTGATAAAAAATAAATGTAAGTTTTATTAATTATAGTGTTTTAGTATTGTTAATTGGTTATTTTAATGATCCATCCCTAACCCTAATTCATATCCTAATTGTAATTTTATCCCTAATCCTAACCCTAATTCTAACCCTAACAATAAATTCTAAACCATTATCCTAATCCTACACCTATCTCTAACCCATCTTAACACTATCCATAACTATAAACCTAATTTTAATCATTAACTTTTAAATAACTAATATATTTAATGTTATATTATGAATTATTGTATATTAAATAAATTTTATAAATAAAATATATATAATATATACTAAAAATCATTAAAAATTAGATATTATATGTTGGTAATGTTTCTTCTTTTATTATTAATAATATATATATATATATATATATATGATTATGTATTACAAGTTTTTTTTTATTTTATACATATATATAACAAATAAACAAAAAAAGTCAAAGGTTAAATGTTTCAAACAAAAAAATAAATAAGTCTAAGAGAATTATAAAGATGAATTATATAACAAAATTATAAAGAAAATATATTAAAACTTAAAACAATAATAGTTTAACAAGATGATTTTAAGTAATTATCAACCTACTATGATTCGAGGGATGGCTTTCCGGGCGCGCGCGAGTGAAATCTGTGGATGCGCTAGGGCATCCGCGCCCTAGCCTGGTGTTTCCTGAGTCTCTAGTGGCTGCGTGGGTGGGGCGTCTGTGTGGTGCGGGTTGGGGCCAAGGGTGGCTCAGTTTCTGCCTCCTTTTCTGTGCGTGGGTTTTTTTTGGTGCAACAGGTTGGGGTTTGGTGCGGGCGTCGGCCTTTCCTTTGACTATGCTTCCTTTCTCCTTGGATTGCTCTGTTGTTCTCTTTGCTGGCTGGGTGGGGATCTTGTTGTATTACTGGTGTTGGGTATTGTTTTTTATTGTCATTTTCTCTTGCTTGCATTGTGGGGGTGGTTGTGAGGCAGACTGGTTTTGTCTTGGGGCTTCTTGGCTGGAGTTTTTTCGGTGTAGGGTTTGAATGGCAAGGAATGCATCTATTTGAAAGGTGAAGGGGGATGATGCCATGACGGAGGTTGGTGATGGGGCCTCGTCTGGAGAGGGTTTGACAAAATCTAGTACCTTTAAAATGCATAAGATAAATGGATGCCTGGAAAGAGCTCAAGTTCGTCCTGTGTTGGTGATTCAATCGAAGGAGGTAGCTGAAGATCTGGAGTACTACAGTAAGCATGTTTTGATTTGCAAGTTTATGGGGATGAGGGTTTCTCTTTCTTTCTTATACACTTGGATCTGCAAGACATGGTCTCCGAAGGGTGACTTCGATGTTCTATTGGCTGCGAACAATTTCTTTATAGTAGATTTCTCATGCATTTCAGATTGAAATAGGGCATTTGAGGGGGGGCCTTATTTTTATAACCAAGTGGGTCTCTTCATAAAACCATGGCATGCAAGCTTTAATTCGGCGAAAGAGTTGCCTTCTAGGGTCCCGGTTTGGGTTCGCCTTCCTCATCTGCCGCTTGAATGTTGTAGAACTGATATATTACAATCGATTGCTTTATTGTTGGGTAAGCCTATTGGTCCTTCTCAACATACTTTGGATAAAAGGATCTTTCCTTATGTGAGGGTTTGTGTTGAGATTGATCTGAGTCAGCCTTTTCGTGATTCTATTGAGTTGACCGTTGGCTCTAATTCCTGGACTCAACCATTGGATTATGAAATGTTGCCTTTTTGGTGCCGGTTATGTCATGAATATGGGCATCTGTTGCGGAGGTGTCTTCGAGCTTCTGGTGCAGGAGGGGTAAATAATGTGGGTACCCAATCCAATCCGAGGGTGGATAAGGGTAAGGATCCCGCGCAGGGAATGGCAGAGGACAAAGATGGTTTTGTTCCAGTTAAGCCTTGCAATCGTGGACGGGGTCAAAAGAGACCCTTTAAGGAAAGGCAGGAAGGGGAGACGTTCAATAGATTTGAGGCTATGGATGAGGTAGTTCAGGAGGAAGGTTTTACTACTGACATGCAGGTGGTGGATGGCTCTAAGGAGTTGGTTGAGGTACAACCTTCGGTGATCCCTGGATTAGATCTGCCTGGCAACTAGGATCCTCAGATGGTTTCTGGTCTTTCTCCTTCCGCTCCAGCTTTTCGTGTGGGGTGGGGTGATTGTTGATTCTGGTGGCCCCTCTAGTGTTGGTAAGGCTTGCTTAGAGGTTCGGGGTAGCCCTGAATTAGGAAAGACTAAATCTTCTTCCTCTATTTTAGGTGTGCAGCAAAAATATTTTAAGAAAGGAATTCCTGAGAAATCAGTTAAGGTTGGTCGCAAAAAGGACCAAGAAAAGGTGAAGCTGGCTGGAGAGACTTTGGTTGAGGTTGGTTCGGTGAAGACTATTGATGCGCACTTCTCCCAACCCCAGTGATGATAGTTCTTTCTTGGAATGTGAGGGGTATGAATAGCATCCCTCGACAAAAGGCTATTCGAGATCTGGTTCATATTCATTCTCCTGATATGGTTTTCTTGCAAGAAACTAAGCTATCAGTGGATAGTATGTTAAGTGTGGCTTCAAAGATTTGGGGTCGTGGCCAATGTCAATGTGTGGGTGCTTTTGGTAATTCTGGTGGAGTGGCTTGTTTTTGGGATCCTCGGAAGGTTAGTCCAATTTGGTGGTTCTCTTACAGGAGTTCGATTTCTTGTGTTGCTTCTCACTTAGAGTCAGGGGAGAAAGTTATTTTCTCTAATATTTATGCTCTGATTGATTTCCATGGTAAAGCTCAGTTGTGGGATCATGTTAGATATGTGAGATCTTTGGATCCTTACCTTCCTTAGATCCTGGCTAGGGATTTTAATGTTGTCATTTATTTAGAGGAGAAGAGAGGAGGTAGTGCTCGTTTGGAGCCTTCCTCTAGGCTCTTGCAGGATAATATGGCTCTTTTGAGGTTAGTTGATATCAAGCCAACTAATGGAGTCTTCACATGGAATAACAAGAGGATTGGAGATGCTGCTATTTCTGAAAGACTTGACAAATTTTTGGTGTCTAGTTTTTGGATGGGGGACAGGTGGATGATTGGCTTTGAAATATTGGATGGAAGAGGTTCTGACCATTGGCCAATTAAGCTTGCAATTGAAATGCCTCAACGATGTGCCAGACAAACTTTCAAATTCCAACTCATGTGGCTCCACAATGAATCTCTTCATGATTTGATTTCTAGCTGGTGGGATCTTGGGAAGCCACCTTATGGCACTGCTATGTACTTATTTTCTAAGAGGTTGCAGTATGTCAAAAACAAGTTGAAAAGATGGAATAGGCAACATTTTGGTAATTTATTTCATGAAAAACAGAAGGCGCAGGATAACTTGGACTCAATCACCAGGCAGATTCGGGATCAAGGCCTAACAGAAGAGTTGAGGTTGTCAGAGATTGCTGCAACAAAAGAGGTAGAGGAATGGGAGTTATGTGAAGAAACTTTTTGGAAACAGAAGTCCCATATTGAATGGCTTTAGGCTGGTGATAGAAATACTTCTTTTTTTCACAACTCTGTTAAAGATCAGAGGCAAGGTAATGTTATTTCTTCTCTCTTGTTGTCAAAGGGGGAAATTTTGTCCTCTTCCGCTTCTGTTTTTGTAGAATGCATCCGGTTTTTCTCTTCATTATTCTTTGAAGATTCCCCTCCTGCGGAGGAGGATGAAGCTAGGATTCTGAATTGTATCCCACAGCTAGTGTCTAATGAAATGAATGAATCATTGCTCTCTCCTATTACCTTGTCGGAGCTTGAGAAGGTTGTGTTCCAGATGAAGAAAGGTAAAGCATCGGGGCCTGATGGATTCCTAGTTGAATTCTTTCAAGAGTTCTGGGAGGTTGTTAAGTTGGACCTCTTAGAAGTTGTTAAGGAATCTCTCATGAATAAACAAATGTTGAAGTCTCTGAATGCAACTTTTTTAGCTCTCATTCCAAAGAAGGTGGGGGCTAATTCTTTGGATCTTTTTAGACCTATTGTGTTATGCAATGTTGTTTATAAGATTATTACTAAGTTGATTGTTGAAAGGCTGAAACCTTGGCTTGGTGGGTTAATCTCTGAGGAGCAGGGGGGTTTTTTTGCTGGTAGACAGATCATGGATGGTGTTGTGATTGTTGTTGAGACCATCCATTCTATGGAATCCTCAAAAGAAAAATCTATGTTTATCAAGCTGGACATGGCTAAAGCATATGATCGTGTCAAATGGAACTTTTTGTTTAAGATTCTTGGAGCTTTTGGCTTTGCTAGTGGTTGGATTGAATGGGTCAGGAGTTGTGTTACTTCCTCCTCCTTCTCGATGCTTCTCAATGGTGAGCCCACTGAGTTGTTTGGTGCTTCCAGAGGCCTCAGACAAGGAGATCCTTTGTCCCCCTACTTATTCATCCTTCTTGCGGAAGGATTGGGCAGGCTTATTCATGCTCAAGTAGCTGGCGGCTTGATTCAGGGTTGGAAATGGGGAAATGATATTCCTCCTCAGTCCCATCTTCAATTTGTAGATGATATTGCCTTGATGGGTAGGGCGAAGGTGGAGGAGGCTCTCAACTGGCGCAATGTTTTGGACTACTACTTGGCAGCCTCTAGGCAACGCATTAATGAGGGGAAGTCTTGCATCTACTTCTTCCATACTCCTAAGGTTATCCAAAGGAGAATAACAGGTATTCTTCGTTTCCATATTGGTTTGCTTCCTTTTCTCTATCTTGGAATCCCGCTTTCCATTCATTCTATCCCTGAAAGGTTTTGGCAAGAGACTCTGGACAAGTTTCGAAGATTGGTCAGTCATTGGACTTGCAGGTGGCTTTCTTCAGCAGGAAGAGTGACTCTTTTAAAGTCGGCGGTCCAGGCTCTCCCTCTTTATAGGTGCTTTGTTCTTTCTGCTCCTTCAAGTTTTATTAAAGATTTTGAGAGATTGTCTCACCAATTTTTGTGGTCTGGCAACCTTCTTCATAGAAAGTGGAGCTTGGTGAAATGGGATGTTGTCTGTAGGCCGAAGCAGGAGGGGGGTCTTGGTCTACGACGGACTGATTAGAATGGGCAGGCCTTGGCTGCCAAGCTATATTGGCGTTGGTGTTCACAACAACATATGTTGTGGGCTAAAATTCTTACCCTCAAATATTTGGGTGCAGTGGAAAGCATGGAGGTTGCTAGATTTAGTATGGAAGGGAAAGGTTCTATGATCTGGAGTACTCTCAAACGAGCTACTCAGCTTGTTAAACAAGGACTTTTGGATTTGTAATGGGGGTCGGGAAGCCCTCTTCTAGCATGAATCCTGGGATGGTCACCCCCCTATTTTGTCATCTCATCCCCACCTTCATGACTTGTGTCAGATTTTTGAAGAGGCGGGTTGGTGTCATGTGGCTGACTTCAAATCTCAACAATCTTTGAGTCAGATTACTGTGTCCAGGTAGAAGGACCCTTTGGTTTGGCCTCCTGGGGGTGTGATGGAGGATTGCCAAGAGCTTGCTAAGATTCTATCGAATCGTGCTTGCAATTCTCTTCTTGGTAGCGATGTGCTTGCTTGGGGTCCTGATTTGAGAGGCAAAATTTTGGTTGCCTCTAGTTATCAGGCGTTGGATAAACAGGTCTTTGGGAGCTCTGAGGTTTCTTGGTGGAAGCATGTCTGGAATAAATTTGCTTGGCCTAAGTGTAATTTTTTCTCTTGGCTCGTTGTCCAAGGTAAGTGTCTTACTTGGGACAATCTTTGGAAGCGGGGGTTCCAAGGCCCCTCCATGTGTGTTATGTGTGGTCAGCATGAAGAATGCTTCTCACACCTCTTTTTTCAGTGTTCCTTTGTCAAGGCTATTTGGCATCACTGGTGGAATCTCTGGAGCTTACCGTGCTGCCATGTCTCGGCTTTGGATGACTTTTGGAGGAGACAGGGATCATCTCCTGCCAAAACCTCTTTTCTTAAAATTGCTTGGAGCATTGGCCCTAGTTTGATTGTTTGGAAAGTTTGGTTGGAGCGGAATAGACAGATTTTCTTGGACAAAAAATTGATCTTGGAGCAAGTTTGGAGGCGTATTCTTGGGGCTCTGCAGGAGACTTTATCTGCTAAGTGTGATTTGTCTATGCCAATTGATCCTGGGGACTTGGGTGTTGTTAATGCCTTGGGTCTTGTTGTAGGGGATAGGAGTAATTTGAGCAGTGTGCATCATAGGCATGGGCGTGAGAGGGTGGCTCGTGATGGATTTTGGTGTCTACCTACTCTAGGGGAGCTAAAAATCAATACGGATGGGTCTTCTAGGGGTAATCCTGGACATGCTGGAGTTGGTGGTGTTGGTAGAGACAACCTTGGAGTGGTGGTGTTTTTTCTTTTCTATGTATC
Organism: Sequoia sempervirens; assembly: GCA_007258455.2. Classification (NCBI taxonomy): domain Eukaryota; kingdom Viridiplantae; phylum Streptophyta; class Pinopsida; order Cupressales; family Cupressaceae; genus Sequoia; species Sequoia sempervirens. Next base: position 101,570 of record VDFB02253974.1, read on the forward strand.
GTGGTCTGCATACTAATAATCTCATGGAGGCTAGTGCTATTCTTATGGCGATTGAGCGTGTGGTTGGCCTTGGGTGGTGGCAGATTGTTTGTGAATCTGATTCTCAAGTGGTTATTGATATGTTGCATAAGCGACAGTTGGAGGATGTGAATTGGCAATTAGTTGTGGTTGTCAAGCAGATTATTTCTATGTGTGCTTCTCTAGAGTCCATTGTCTTCCGCCATATTTCGCGGGAGTGGAATAGGGTGGTTGATGGGCTGGCTAGATGGGCGACGGAGAAGATTGATTCTTGGTTTGTGGATGGTTGGGGCAATCTTCCTAATGACATGGCCCCTGTTCTTGAGGAGTGGGTTGTTGAGGATATGAGGTGCTTCTTGGGTGTGAATTGATTCATGTTCTGTTGGCCCCTTGTGGGTTTGTTTCTTTGATCCTTGTGTTGTTTTTCTGATTCTAATTCAATAAAGTTTTTACCCTCTTTTTATTAAAAAAATAATAATTTAACCAAATAAAATATAAATTAAATAAACAAACAAATAATTCAATTAAAATCAAAAAATAGATGGTTAAAATACAAAAAATTATAATATATATAACCTATAATATATATTAATATAAATAGATAAAATCATAATAATTTTTATAATATATATTAATATAAATATATATATATTAAAGGAGAACCTACAAAATAAAATACCTATAGTATATATTAATATAATTATATAATATAAACTAATATATTACCTACATAATGTAGGTTAATATATTTACCTGTGGGCAGAAGGGAGGGCGGCCCTCCATGAGCGACGAAGGGCACATGGCGGGTGAAGTGGAAAGGGCATGGCATTTTTGTGGGGCCTAGGCAGTAGAGAGAACTTTCCCAGGGGTGGCGGTCATAGTTGGCCACCCTGGATGAACACGTCGACTGAGTTCCCATGTGATGTTTGACAAGTTGGAGCCCATAATGGGCACTTAATACAAGGAGTGGCATGTTGCTAGTGTGGTAGATTTTGAGTACCAGATCATACGTTGATGTGATAGCCCGCAGAGTATTTTGTATCCAACATTCGAGGACAAGGACGACCTCTCTCATGTGTAGAGTCATGGCATTAATGACATTCCCAGTTAAGCATCGTTTAATGATGAAATTCTAGTGACTTCTCTGGGTTTAAATGTAGTTGTGATGGAAGTGGTGGCCATTGCTTTATGCCTAGCTCTGGTAGTTTGGTTTGTGTTTCTTGAAGTGTTTGTTTCGTCAGGTGAGTGGAAGGGCTCTATGATGGTAGGTGCTCGCATTTCATAATTGAAGTTTCAATGGAGGGTTTGGGATGGTTTGGCATGGACACACTAATTTCTTTGGGTGTCAAAACTCGTCAAACAGCTTTTAGGGCGATAATGAACCAACGCCTCAAGAGGATTATGCTCAATAATGATTATCTGCTGGTTGTGGCAGTTAAAATGGTGTTGGGAGATGAGCATTTAACCAAAAGTGAATTTGGGAGGGACAATACTTTTGTCACCTTCATGTTCCTAGCATCTCTTTTAGACAATCGTGTGTCGAAGGTGGAGGCTAAGGTGTTATTGGAGAAGGTTTTCAAAAAGGATATGTTGTTGGGTGTGGATGAGGTGTTGAAGGCTGCCATTGTGGGGACTGGTATTCCCCGCCCTGGTGATTTGGAGTTGCTACAAAATTTGGATGAGGCAGTGAAGTTTTTTCCTTTCTTGCTAGATTTAAAGGGTTCGACTCTCATGCAACATAGAATGATCATCGTCATGGCTATGGAGTAAATGAAAAAAATATTTGGGCTCATGGTTGTGAAGGACATTGACTGGATTGTGGACTTTGACCTCCTTTGCTAAGGCTAATGGTTTTTTGTGAGTATGTGAATGTTTAGGGTTTGGATTTTGCTCTGTCTGCGTTTAGGTATAGTTCGGGTATGGTAGTGTTGTTAGTAGTTGTAGTCTGGTTTTTTGTAAATTTTGTGAAGGATAGATCATATGTTTTTCTGTGTCTGGTTGGTAGTGGTGTATGGGTGGTGGTTTTCAATTTTGGTAGGTAGAAGTGGTCGGGTTTGCAATGGGCCTATGGGTCGAGGTTCCTCTCTATTTTGCACTCAAAAGTTTTTTGGATGGGTGTTTTTCATGGCTGGTAGTAGCAGTTAAACGAGTACGACATATACATGGCTTTGTTGATTTCCTACATTAGCAGATGTTTGTAAACTTTATTTTAATAATATAAATCTAACTCTTACATATCAAGTATATATATTTACCTACAAAATATTACTTGTAATAATATAGAATACGAATAGAAATAATATATATAAATAAATATTACCTACATTAAAATAGGTTGTATATTATATATAATGTAAACCTAAAATAATATAGGTTATCTTATATACCTAGGTTATAAGTTTTTTTTAGAGAGGTCTATGTATATTAATATAAATTAGTATAAAATTATATAATAAAATATTAAAAACATAGATAAGAAAGATATTAGTCTAATGAAAGAATAATACAAATTTTATTTTATTTTATTATTTTAATAGTGTGAATCCAAATCTTTATAAAAAAATAACAATTACATACATAAAAAAAATCATTCTTAAAAATAATATCAAAATAAGTTAACTTTACAAAATTGAATGTTATTTTTTTTTAAATGTTGTTTTTGATTGGTTGAAAACTAAATTATTAATAATAATAACTAGTTAACTCAAAAAAGTCAAACTCATTACAATAGTACTATTCCAATCGCAAGTACTAATAAAATCAAAATATATTATAATAAAATATTTTTTAAAAGTTGAGAGGATTATAATATAAAAAAGATATTTAGGATAAAATTTTGAATGGGTTTGAAAAATCAAGTTTAAAAAAAAGTAGGGAAAATAAACACCTTTCGTACAAATAATGATTCAACATTAAGAAATGATATAACAATTAATAATAAATCATATCTAAAAAATATCAAATTAAGACTCGTAAATGTAAAAGAATGGTAAGAAAGTGTTTAGTCTTTTTTTGTTTATCGATAATGAGTAGTCAATGTGGAATATATGATCTTCTACAATGTGTTCAACAACTAGACTTTAGATTCAAGAATTGAATCTCTATAGTAAATTGTATGACAAATTTTTCTCTAGCCTATGTTATATATTGAGACTTGACCATGTGTATTTGTCTAATGTGAAGTGATTATGTCTGATCTGAAGTTATTTTATCTCAAGTTGTAGATTTCTTACACTTGCACACTTATAAATGATATTAGCTTTGGATCAATGTGGTGTTAATAAACACCTTTGAGAATTTGTTGTGAGAGGATTGAAGTGTGAAAATTCCTTAGCTCCTAGTCAAACCCTATTGTTTCTTTCATGAGATTAAAAACTTGATAGAAATTCAAGATGTAGATTGTCTATGTAGAGTCTCTCAAAGGAATGATGCAAATGCAATGCTAGTTGATTAAAATGAACTTTCAATTGTCCCTAAATGTTCAAGGTGGATCCCAAATACATTCTAATGTCTTGTAGTTTGTCTCTAAATACATAAACTTAGATAATCAATTCAAATGTTTTGTTGTGCAATGGTCAATTTCTATGAACGCAAATTTTGAGAGTGGTAAGAGGTTAATTTTAAAAAGGGGGACAAGATCACATGCACAAATATGTCTATGAGACATAATTCTACCCATGATTGAATGTAGATGGGAAAATTTTCTAAGTGATTGGACTAGTCTAATTCTACAACTAAGATAATGGTGATAAAAAGGAGTAAATGCTAGGTTCAAGGTCAACACATGCATAAAACAAAGCAAACTAAGCATTGGGATGATGTTTTCAGGACGATGTCAAAAATGAGTGTAAAGTGAGAGGGGAAAAGAATAAAGCATGCACTTTTCTTCTCTACACATTCAATATGCATATTTCTTGCCAACACACCTAAAACTAATAAATGAACACTCATATTCATTATACAACCAATTCACTACTATTAGACTCCCTTATTGTAGCAATCTCCCTCCCTATAGATTTACCAAAATAAACAATGTTGTATAGGCATAAAGATAATAAATTAAAATTGTGATTACTCTTAAATCTCCTCCAAAAATTACTAGCAATCAAACATATTCTTGTCATATGTATGTATGTATATATGTATGTAGAACGATATATATATATATATATATATATATATATATATATATATATATATATATATATATATATATATATATATATGGATATATGGATCGATATATATATGCATATGTATGTATATATAGATCAATATATATCGATCCATATATCCATATATATACATATATATGTATATATATGGATATATGGATCAATATATATATGCATATGTATGTATATATAGATCAATATATGTATATATATATGTATATATATATATATATCGATTTATATATGTATATATCTCAATTTATATATGTATGTATCTCGATTTATATACATATACATACATATACATATTTATATACACATATATATATATTAATTAATATGTGTGTGTTTGTGTGTGTGTGTATTAATTAATATATATACTTGTCTCTTTTTAACATTACACTTTGGCATAGAGGAATTGCCTCCACCAAGGTTTTTAACTCTTCATAGAGTTTTTTGATGATAAATATGCTAATTGTGATACATCTTTAATTTTCATTATTTTTACTTAGATAAAACATTCTAGTTCTTTCCATTATTCACTTCCATTTAGAAGTCCAAATAAAATGATGGTCTACTTATCTAATTCTTTGTTTTTTTTCAAATTATGGATCAATAAATGAAAAATAAAATATCTAATCTCCACTAAATAAATAATAATTGATTATGAAAGAAAATAAAAAAATAAAAAATCTATTTACATTTCTTTAAGGGGTGACTTTAATGGGAGTTAGCTATTCAATGTAAAATAATCCATTTAAAAGAATAAAGTTGTATGATAATATTTTATTCTTGTTAATGTAAAAATGTGTGTTTGTTGAAGAATACTTAAGGGGTGAGTTAGATATTTATTTAATATTTTTTTTAAATATGTTAAAAAGTAAATTTATATGATAATATTTTATTTTAATTAAAGTAAAAAATTAATTTTGATGGAGAATCTTTAAGTCATAACTTGAGAGATTTTTTACTTATTTTTTTACTCTCATAATCAATTATTATTTATTACTGGAGATTAGATATTTTATTTTTCATTTATTGATCCATAATTCCAAAAAATAAAAGAATTGGAAGGTAAACCATCATTTTATTTGGACTTCTAAATGGCAGTTAATAATGGAAAGAACTAGAATGCTTTATCTAAGTAAAAAATAATGAAAATTAAAGATGAATCACAATAAGCATATTTATCATCAAAAAACCCTACGAGGAGTTAAAAACCTTGGTGGAGGCAATTACTCTATGCCAAAGTGTAATGTTCAAAATAGACAAGTATTAATTTGTTAAAATCCTTTGTCAAGCCTTTCACCACTTTAGATCTCTACTTTTAGGAAATAAAACAATTTAATTATTGTCCTCCCTCTTTGCTTTGGGATCTTAAATATTTCTTATCATGTTGGAAGACTCCTCACGTGTGTACAAATATTTCTCCATGGAAACCAAATATATTGGTCACTAAAACACTTCAAATTATCTTCTTCTTTTTAGATGAAACCACCTCTTTTCAACAAATATGGTTTTGAAATCACCTCAATAATTTTAAACCACCCCAATAGGTGTGAAAATACCACTTAATAGTTATGAAGCTATCACTTAATATTTTTTACCATTCTTCCAAAATCCACAACTTTTGCATATGGAGAGTCACAATAAGGTGTATTTTTTTGAAATTGTAAAACTTTATTAGAGGAACATGAATGTATGAAATATTTTGCTTTTAATGCCACAAGAGTATAGTTTTTAGTATTGAAACTTTCTTTACAAAAATCTATGAGGATGATCTCTTCTCTTAGATCTATTCTAGAACACATCTCCCTTATTAGAGAGCTTTTGGTCCCACAAAAGCTTATACTCGGGAAATCTAAAATTTTGTCTCTCCATTTGTGAAACTTTTGTGTCCAAATTTTATGTGTCATTATTTTATTTTTTTTGTGCTACAACTCCATTGGCTACAACCTTTGTTGATGTTTAAGACATACTACTACACCTATAACCCAATAATTGTATTGGGACATGTGCAACTAACTTATAACTATGTAATTGTTTAATCGGCTTTATTTATGTAGTCAAGTCAACCTAAGTGATATAAGTATGCATCCAAGTCACCCTAGGTGGTATCTAGGGCATAAGTAGGGTATATATAAAAGATGGTGAGTGGTATTTATTCATCATATTATGAATTATGCTCTTATTAGAGAGTTTTGAAGGTTTTCCCTCAAAGCGACTTATTATCATCAATTTTTTCCAACATATTTTATATTTTATTCTTCATTTGTTCAATTTATTTTATTAAAAATGGTATAAAAGCGTGATATTTCCACCACATAGCAAGAATCAACATAAAATAATTAGCTCAAGTAGTCAAATTTGGAAGCACATATCTATCTAAAATTGGCATTTTTTTCTTAGCTTTTAAATGTTTTTTCAAGTGCATATTGAAGTTACTATAGTCCAGCCGGTATTGGCATGGTGTGTTGGTTTAAAGGTGGCATTGTTGTTCTTGCCACCAAGGTTCAAACCCCATTGGGGTGGTATTGTTGAATGGTTGTATTCCGGTTCATAGCTCCGGTCAAAAGCGTTTACCCCTTGAATAATAAAGAAGTTACTATAGTCCAAATTTGAGGTCATCTTGAGGAGTTATTCTAAAATTAGGTTTTCAACCAAATTCACTCTTGAGTCTATAAATCAACAAATTTCCTAAAGATTTTTTTGCTGTGAGATCTATGCCCGAGTAAACTATAGTAAAAAAAATAGATCATTTGGATTTGTTTAGCGTGATTTAATCTTTAAGGGAATATAACACAAGGTCAAGGAAAATATTTAATCATTGAAGGTGGAGATGACAACCATGTGAGTAGAGATAAACACAATAACAAGGAGAATTGAGTCCCTTATAAATGGTATAGAATCTAAGGGAGAAAATTCACATAATAAGAATTGGGAAGAAGATGATGCTTCCAAGAGACATTATTCTTTTGAACTAGACTCAAATCTAAAGATTAATTATCACCCAAATAATTCTATGGCTAGGCACCTCATAGAAAGCATTGATATGTGAAAGTTTGTTGGAAAATATTTGACCAGTTGGCTTTACCAAATAGATCGATTCTTTGATCTGTATTATGTTCCTTGCCAACAAAAGATGGAAATGGCATCCTTATACTTGGATCTTGACCAATTCATTTGGTATTGTTATCTATGTGAAGAGATAAAAATAAAGGGATATTTTTTGACATGGTCTATTTTCCAAGAGGAATTCATTATACATTATGATGAAAATCTTATGGATAGCTACTTCAGTTTGCTTACCATTTAATTAAAGAAAAAAAGTATGGTTAAGAATTTTATTTATTTATTTTAAACCTTATATTTAAGAGTGGATATTGTTGTAGAGTAAAATATGAAGGAATTATTGTTAGGAATTGCAGGCAGGAAATGAAGAGATTAAATCACCAATTAAATGAAGATTTTAGTTACACGAAATAGAGGAATGAAACAAAGGAATTAAAAAGTTCATATAATAAAGGCGAGACAAAAAATTAATGTGGTTAACCTTATTCTTGGGCTACGCCCACAAAACAACAATCCATTTATTATTTAATTTCCAACAAATACATATTACATTAACTTGCAACAAATTGTTGCAATGTACAACATCAAAATGCTCAAGATTTCACTGCTTAATTTACCACATACTCTACTACGTGCACCACTAACAACCTATGATGAATCTCACACTACATCGTGTAACTTGCAGCAACAAAACTCAACAACACACAATTATTCCAATTCCATGCATGCCACTTATTACTGGCTGTTCAAAATTGTGACTATTCATTTTCATTCATAACAATAAAAACCATTATGAATTTTGGGTAGTTTTTCAACTGTTTTTAACTAAATTATAATTCAAATATGCAGCAAATTTCCTTTACAAAATATAAGCATTTTTTTCTCGAGGAGCATTGCCCCCTACACTCCCCCATTAATTAATTTGGGGGGAGAACGCATCGAACAAAGTGCCCAAAATTTTAACTCTAGAGGTTGATTGGGCTCCATAGACCAACAATTATTTCTATGGGGTTAAAGTATCGCATCAAATATGAGGTATACATGTTTCATCTAAATTATATGTCCCAAGAAATAATTATGGCAAGGTGGGTAAAGGACAAATGTGTGGCTAATAGAAGGAAAGGTTTTGTAAACACAAGAGATAAAAGTGCTCCTACATAATCACTTCACTAGCCTATTATACTGATTCCACAATAAATTAAAGAGAAGAGAGAAAAAGGGTTATGCTCTTACCACAATAGAAAACATAGTCAAGGACATAAATATATTGAAAAATAAATTGTTCTACATTGAAGGTCCAAGTGAGGAAGAAGAGGAGGAATAACTAGTTTTAGAGGTTGAAAATAAGATAGATGAGGAATTGGGACATACCAAACTAACCATTTATTTCCATACACTTTTTTGAATTAGGACAAGGTGCTACAAACTCTCAAGGTAGTGGATTTCTTGATGAAAGAGATGGTAATAGTGTTGATAGACTCAAGAAGCACTTAAAACTCCATCAATAAAAAGTTGATCATATAAATTATTTTATATATCCAGCTCCATAATTTTAGGTCCCGATTGCATCTAGGTATACTATTAGCTATATAAGGAAACTCCGTAACATTAATTTTATCCATGGGAGTTTATTGTCTTGATTACACAATGTTTATTATCTCCATGAGTACATCAAATATTATTTTTGGTGTCTAGTGGCTTACTATATTGGAACTATTTAGATAAACTTCCAAGAGTTATTCATGATCTTTCACACAAAAGGAAGGATGGTAGAGTTGAGAGAGTTGAGTTTAAAGTCTCTACGAATGGTAAGATCTAACTAAATACAAAATATTCTTAATAAGGGGGTATATGGGATTGTGGCCCAACTATTTTCATTAGAAGCATATCATTCTACACCATTGAATCTATAAGTAGTTGTAGATAAGAATTTGGTAGTTTTTGGAGATATGACAAAAGGATTGCCTCCTAAAAGAGATCATGATAATGGCATTCAACTAGTGCCAAGGAGACAATCAACATTATGCCCTATAAGTACCCCTATGTAAAAAAAATTGAGATCAATAAGATGGTTTAAGAGATGCTAGAGGATGGTATCATGAGGAATAGATAAATTTTCTAATACTCCCCCATGATGATTGTGCATAAGAAGGATGACACTTAGCACATGCATCCAAACTACGGAGAGCTCAACAAGTACACCATCAAAGATAAGTTTTATATTTATCATTGATGCTTTACTAGATCTAAATTGATTGAAGCTTTACAAAACTCTATCTTACGTTAAGTTATCACCAAACTTGAATTAAGGAAGAAGATATTCCCAAGATAACATTTAAGACTTGTGAGAGTTATTATAATTTTCTAGTGATACCATTTGGTCTTACTAATACTCCTACATTCCAAAGTTTGATAAATTCCATATTTAAGCCATTTTTTAGGAAGTTTGTATTAGTTTTATTTGATAATATATTAATTTATAGTAATACATGGGAAGACCATTTTCACTATGTAGATCAAGCATTGTATGTTCTCAAACAACACCAAATTTATGCTAAACCGTCCACAACACTTGTGGTCTTGTAATGGCATAAATTTCCACCCAGTGCAAATTCTCATTAATTTACCTTCATTTTAGCCTTACAAGTTTGATAATGTAAAAACCCGCTACTTTTGCTCCGCCCTTCCCACATGTCCCTATCATCTAGTGTCGGTGAAGGGAATTTTTGTCAAGGATGTGCACATGTCATGTAGACATCTGCACACCATGCTAGCATCCTAACAAGATTCCTACGACAAGAAGCTGTAGAAACATTACATTTCCTAGCCACCTACGAATGTAGCGATCCCCTACCAAATCCTGAGCAATGGGAATGACTATTTTCCTCCAATTTTTCCTTTTGAAGTCATTTATTCCATTCTCTCAAGCTCTCTCTCAATTCTATCACTCAATCTCACTCTCACTCTCACTTCTTGCTCATTCTCAAGATAATTCTCACTCTCTCTTGCTGCTACCAGCCCCATACTTGCTTCTACAACCTCTCTTTGCTCCAATGTTATTGTTATTGTAGGTTCACGAAGCTCTACCTCCTTGGCATGGTGATATTTCTCTTCTTCTTCCTCTATCATCCTTGAGCACTTGTAGAATGTAAGGTGATATTGTGTCTATTTGATTAATTGAATTATCGTTCTTGTAGATTAGCATCCAGGTTGTCACTGCTCTCTACTATATTGTGTTGCATCTAGGTCGTCATTGCTCTCTACTGTATTGTGTCTTTTCTATCTACTTCTTTATCATTTTTTTCTCTATCTCGTTGTCTATTGGTTGTTTATGGAGGTGGGAACACCGAAATGGGGGTTTGATTGAGGCAAACCTCAAAACATAGCCCCAACATTTTTTCTTATTACTGTGTGTGTAGGTGTTGTTCATTTACATGGAACTAGCTAGAGAAATGGACCTTGAGTAAGTTGGAATTCTTCTTCTTTCTCTATCATCTTGCTATTAGACTAGCTTTCGTAGTATTCTTCTTGTTGTACTTTGTTTTTCATACATTTTTATCAAATTGTGAAACCAGAGCATTTGAGTTGTCAGTAGATCCTATGTGTTTTATGGTTGCTACACGACCCCCTATTCATACAGGACACCAACACATCTTTAAGACTCCAGCGTGGTGTGCTAAAGTCTGACTCTCATGTTGTCGCCTCTAGCAGATATTCTTCTAGTCTACAATCTAAGACCTTTGTGGTTAGCTCACCCAGTTCTAGAAAAAATCTATCATAAGCAAAAGGGAAACAGAGTCTCGTTTTCCCTTCCTTTTCAACTTATTAGGTAGTTTAATCCCTTAGGCTCTTTCATGATTTGTGATTCTCAGGGGCAATGAATCCCCCTTCTCTACATTTTGGTGAAATCTATGTGAACGTCCTTCTTTTCATTTGAGTGTCAGGAATTTATTCTCTTCCATCTTGGGTGTGTTATAGATTTGTGTGTCATGAAGCTTTATGATCTTTATGACCCAATCTATGAACTTCAGACATGTTGTTAGAAGTCTATGACATATAAAAATGGAATCTAAGAAGGTCACCTCTGGTCATAGCGGTCCTTTTTTCTGAGGAATTGGTGTCAGGAATGTCTACTAGGTTTTCCAGTCCATTTAGGGAAGCTTCCCCTCACATTCCCACACCTCTCACTTCTCCATTTGCCTCTTTTGTGGAGGAAGAGGATGTTGTGGAGGTCCCTACAAAGCAACTTCTTTCCCTAGATAGAAGGCTTGGAGAATTTGAGCGATATTTGGAAAAGGATAAAATTCTTTCCCAGACAGCTATTGTTGTTAATAGATTAAGAACCATGTTGGATAAAGATCAAAGAGGTGTAGAACTTCTCTAAGGTCTTGCGGATATTGTGGATACTCATGTCCCAAGATACAATTCTAACTCAAACACCGCTCGATATCTTAGCTCTGAGACCGCTGAGAGATAGTTGGAAGTCTCAATGCCTAGAGTGTCAGTATGTATGGCCGAGATTGGTCCTTCTCTTAACACTGCATCTGGTCCTAAGAAAACCCCCACTTTTAAGGTGAATAAGGTACCTTTAGGTTTTAGTTTTGCCACTCCTACTACTTATGCTACTAGTGATAATGTTGAAATTCCTACTGGTCTTGGTAGTGAGGTCTATAACGGTATGGGGGCTGGTGGTTTTAATGGTGGTTCCACTAGTCCTATTTCATCCTTTGATCTTATCTTGAACACCTTATTGTAAAATATGGGACAAATACAAAACCAACTGGAAAACCTATCTGTCTCTTCTTCTCAACTTATGTTTCAACCCTTTTCTCATTGTATTCCTTTGTCCATTTCCATCTTAAACACTCCTATCTCTCAAGGGATGGAGATTCTAAAGTTCAAAAAGTATAGTGGTCATGGAGGCCCTCAAATGCATGTGTCGACACTTAATTCCCTATGCATTGAATTCTTCCACCATGATGCTTTGACGGCAAAGCTTTTTCTGCATTCCCTTAAGGACGTTGCTCTTGATTGGTATTGTTCCTTGCCAAAAAATTTCATCTTCTCGTTTGATCAATTGGTGAAACAATTTTTGAGACAGTTCCAAGCTAACATTAGGCTTAAGATGGCTTTCTCTGATCTCATCTGATGCAAGCAAGGGGACCATGAAAAGGTTACTGACTTCAACGCTCACTATCAAGTGTTGTTTTCCCAAATCTCTTATCCTCTACCTGATTATGATGTTCATAAGGTCTTCATTGGGAACTTACAAAAGCAATAACAAGAAAAGTTTGCCTCAATGAAGTATCCTTTGTAAATCTATGTGCAACTTTGCATGGATATCAATAGATGGTCGCTTAGTTTGGGGGTTCATCCTCACACTTCTATCTCAATAATCGATCAATAGTGTTGGTTTCTAGAAAAAACACGGCTATTACGAACGTGGTATTTGCATCTAAAGACAAAGGTATAGGACACAGTAGGCAATTTATAAAACTATTTGAGTCTTATATTGTTGTCTTGAAAAAGTTTCTAAAAGATAAAATTTTAACATTGCCAAAATTTTGACCTCTTTTTGAGTCATATCTTGAGTGGTACGATGTGCAACAATTTTGTCAATTCGATCGAGTGAACAAACATGACATCAAGTAATGTGTATGCTTGCATCACGAGATTCAGGATCGCATTGATGATGGGACTATTTTTCTCAATGGGGGGAAATAGAACTCCAACAAATCTATAACCAAGGCTAATAGTGAGTTACAAATTTATACTGATACATTTCCTTCTCAGTCCACAAATCTAGTCACACAATCTTCTGCATCTTTTGAGCTAGTCCAATATGAGTATGTGAACATGGTCGCATTCACGTGTATTCCTCCTACTGAGAATGCAAGTATAGTGCCTAATATAAGTTTTACCTCGCATGATTTATCACTAAATAGGGAACCTTCCTCATTGTACATTCTCACTCAGATAAATGGCAACATAGTGATTGGTGTCATGGTTGATCCGACGAGCTGGGTGAACGTGATAATGGAGGAAACTTTGTTCATAAATAATTTATATAAGGAGAAATACGAATAGTTGTAGGCCACTCTCTATACTCATGATGAACATTTTATTGCCCCTATGGGCACCATTTCTTTGTTAGTCTTGGTAGGACCAAAGGGTATTGATGCATCATTTGTTGTGATCCCAGAGTCTAACCTATTAAAAGTTAGGCTAGGCATTCCATGGCTAGCCTCTATGAATGAAGTTTCCTCTGTAATCCATAAATTCTTAAAGTCCCCCCATGAGGGTGTTTTGCATGCGATTCATGATACAAGCTACAAGCCACTAGTGTTATGTGGGGGCTTCTCTTTGGATCACTTTTAGCCTGCCCTAATCAGACCTCTCCCTCCAAGGGAATATTTATTGTACCAAGCTTATGTTAAATATAAGATTGGGGGATCGACACTGAAGGATTTTTTTGTTGGGAAATGTGTCTCAACCTTGCAATTACATGAGGTGTTGTTGATACAATAGCGACAAGGGGGTGTGGGGGGGTCCCCCTCATGAAGGGTCCAATTTTATTTATATTTTGTTATTGTAAATATGAACCTTTCATCATTAGGTCTTAAATATGACGATTGATATTTTATTAGCTTGACTTTCCCTAAAAGGAAACCCTATTTTATGAGGGCATTGTATTATGGTTGTGTATTGTGGTGTATTATGAGAGTCTGATAGCAGTCACGTTTCCTCTAAACCTCTAGTTGGTGATACTCCTATCAGAAGCTTGCTTTGCAAGTATATTGTAATCCTTGTGATTTTTGAATAATATATTGGGTGGATTTTGGAGTGTGGAGTTTTCTCCCAAAAGGGTTTTCCCCACGTAAATCACTATGTTGTGGTATGCATGATATTTATGTTTATTTTTGTTTAAGTTTCTATAACTATTAAAGATCTGTAAATATTTGTATTATCCTCCTCTCAATATTAGTGTAGGAAGTTTGTTCGCTACCTTAGATTCCTTATAGTTTTCATGTGTCTCCCTATGTTGTTTCCACGAAGGCCTCTATGATAGCGCAACATCGAGTTGTTTCTTTTGCCCCGTCAAAAGGGAAGGAGAAGCTTGTTTGCACTCTAGAGCCTTCCCCTTCTACATCTTCTGCTCCACCTGCTTCTACTTCCCTACCCATGGTGGCATCCTCAGTTCCCACTCATGTGCCTTGCATGGGGAGTGTGATGGTGCCTGCATGGCGAAAGGTGAAGCGTCAGGATTTTCTACCTATTATGCCCATGATTTCCCGACCCATTGTCTATGGCAAGGGTAAGCATTCTCATGGGGTTGTTCTTGCATCTTGGCCTCTGTGACCTCTGACTATTTCTCCACCTACCCTTCGAGCAGAGAATGGGAAGAGGCTTGTTGCTGAGGCTCTGGTGTATGTTCCTCCTCTTGTTGTTTCTGCTCCTATGCATCCTCCTCTTGCTCCTGCTCGGAGACCACCCTTTTATCATAAAAAATTGTGAAGAATACTCATGTAGTTGAGCAACAACCCCAAGCCTCTTCTCAGGCTGCATCCTCCAGTGCTTGCATCCAACATAACCAGCTTGCACATGAGCACAAGCGCAAGTGAAAGGCTCTAACTATGGAGCATGTCACCTCATAGAAGATGAAGGGGGAGCTAGTTGCATCTATTTTTGCATCTTTAGTTGCTCCGCTTTCTTTTGGTCTTCCTACTTCAGTTCCCATCACTTCTTTTTTCTTCCAACTCCTTTGATGGGTCTTAATGATGCTCATTCCAAAAGGGTGCAGGTCTTCATCGCTCCCTCCATGGAGCCTCCTCTTCTACTGTCCCTCTCATACTTCCCTCCTTTCTCACTGCCCATTGACATGCCTCATACAAAGGTGGTGTCCTCTATGGCTTTGTCTTCTTCTTCCTTTGATTTTGCTTCTTTTGTGGGGATCTCGCATTCTCTGTCGAACCATAACCTAGAGGATGACCTCACCACGCATGATGGTCATAACATAGGTTCCCCTCCTTTGGAGGCTAGTTTTGTCTTGGCTTGCGTCATCCTTGTGAGGGAGGTAGCCCCTGCTTCCCTAGAGTTTGTGACTATCCCTTTTGTTGAGGTCAATAGTGACTCCTGGGGGCCTTGTCTTTCTCTTGCCAAGTTGACACAAGGCACTCCTATGAAGTGCATGTTCAATTCAGTGGATGATATCCGAGCTTTGTCCTTGATTTTTGTGAAATTGATGACCTTTGCTTCATAGGAACTAGATGAAGAAGACCTTAAGAGGCCTTATTTCTTGGCTCTTGTTATAGGCAATTTCAAGGGTATTTCCCTTGTTATACCACCCTTGTAGGCTCATCCTCTCTTCCCTTATAATGATCTAGATTGTGAGTAGGACAACTTGTTGGTCAATGAGGACTAGGGTGGTGCCTCTTCTACATTTGTAGATTAGATTTTTTGTGTGTTTTTGTTCCCTTGTGCTTGTATTTTTTATGTTTTTAACCCTGCTTGGAGGACCCTTGCTACCCTTGTAGGTACTTGGATATAGGAACGAAAATCCATCGTGCATTTCTTCTATGTGTCGTAATGTTGTTTTTTGATATTAAGGATGATACAAAGCATTGGGGGAATTTAGGCCTTCTTCTATGTTGACCCAATTTTTATTTTTACTTTGTCTTCATGTGCTCTTCTTCATGTTCTGAGCAATTTTAGGATTTATGATAGTTCATACATATACTATATTATATCTATCTATTCCTATCCATGAATAGTTTTGACCCTAAATTCTCAGATTCCCCTATCTCTTGATTTCTCCATCTCTGTCTATTTGCTTCTTGATGTTCTAGTTTCAATGTGTTGTCCCTCACATGTGTGACAACATACCATTGATACATCTCGTTATGTATTATGTGCCACAACATATTTTCCTCTCCTTTCTCTCCTTAGGATACCATGTGCTCCTTGGTGTAGCACACATCATCCTAAGGGGGGGCTACCATGTTTTTCTAATTTTCAATATGGCAAAATCTTTCAAAAGGATTCCTTGGTGTCAAATTTCTTTACAATGAATTACTTGAAAAAATAATCCTTGTTGAAAACCCTCATTTCCACAATAATGTATTCTCTTAGGAATCCTTGATGAAATTTTCTTTCGAAAAGGATCCTATAAGTGAAAGAGTTTGAAAATTTTCCTTTTTGAAAAAGGAGAACTTTTTCTAAAATGAAAGGGTCTAAAAACTTTCCTTTGAAAAAGGAGCATTCTTTCCAATGGATTCCTCTTCAAAATATCTTTCAAAAGGATTCATTGATGATAGAATAATTGGCGAAAATTGTGTCTTCAAATGGTGTGTTCTTTCAAAAGGGCCCCTTGGTGTCTTGATGTCTTGAAGAGTTCCCTACTTAAAGAACCCCTTTTATAAAAAAATGCTTTCTAAAGAAAGATGATTCCTCAATGTCTTGATGTCTCGAGGAGGATTCCTTTGTGTCTTTTATTTTATATTTGATGTGTCTTGGTGTTAGACATCTTATATCTTGGTGTCTAGCTTGGGGGCAGCCTGACTAGACTCATATTTTTTGTGACTGTCCTGCAACGTAGTTTGCAGTAGCCACGAGCTTATCTATGTGATCAATGTGTATCTTATGTCTTATCTAATCAAACTGTGTCTTATTGGCTCGTGTCTTCTTATGTCTTATGAATGTGTGTCTTTGGTGATTCACTTTTTCGCCTAACATGTTTGTCTATAGCCTAACATGTTTACGGTGAGATTGTAACTAGCTTTGCAGGATCGAATACTCATGCCATCTTCACATCTTAGTGGAGCTCCCTCTTTCACATCAAGGTACATTAGATCAAATATCTTCTTCCTCGATGATTTTAGTATATTCTCTTCAACCTCTTTCTACTTTGGCTCTCATACGTATTGACACGTATGCTCACTAAAGTGGGGGAAAAATGTAATGGCGTAAATTTGTACCCCATGCAAATTCCCATTAATTTACCTTCATTTTAGCCTTACAAGTCTGATAATTTAAAAACCTTCCACTTTTTCTTTGCCTTTCCCATGTGTCCATGTCGCCTAGCATCGGTGAAGGAAATTTTTGTTGAGGACGCATGTGTTGTGTAGACGTTTGTGCACCGTGCTAGCATCTTGACAAGATTCTTGCATCAGGAAGCTGCAAAAATGTTACGTTTCCTAGCCACCTGTGAACATAACATCCCCCTACCAAATCTTGACTACCGAGAATGACTATTTGCCTCCAATTTTTCCTTTTGAACTCAATTCTTTCATTCTCTCAAGCTCTCTCTCAATTATATCACTCACTCTCACTCTCTCTCGCTTCTTGCTCATTCTCAAGCTAATTATCACTCTCTCTTGTTGCTACTAGCTCCATACTTTTCTTCTAAAACCTCTCTTTGCTCCAACGCCATTGCTATTGCAGGTTCATGAAGCTCTACCTCCTTGGCATGGTGATATTTCTCTTCTTCTTCCTCTATCAGCCTTGAGTGCTTGTAAAAGGGATCGGATATTATGTCTAT
This sequence comes from Sequoia sempervirens, assembly GCA_007258455.2. Classification (NCBI taxonomy): domain Eukaryota; kingdom Viridiplantae; phylum Streptophyta; class Pinopsida; order Cupressales; family Cupressaceae; genus Sequoia; species Sequoia sempervirens. The sequence goes on from VDFB02253974.1 coordinate 119,372, forward strand.
TTGATTATTTGTATTATCATTCTTCTAGAGTAGCATCTAGTTTGTCATTACTCTCTACTATATTGTGTCTTTTATATCTACTTCTTTATCATTTTTCTCAATCTCGTTGTCTATGGAGGTGGGAACACTGAAATGGGGGTTTGATTGAGGAAAACCTCAAAACATAGCCCCAACATTTTTTCTTGTTACTATGTCTGTAGGTGTTGTTCGTTTGCTTGGAGCTAGCTAGAGAACCAGACCTTGAGTAAGTTGGAATTCTTATTCTTTGTCTATCATCTTGCTCTAGAGTAGCTTTCATAGTATTCTTCTTGTTGTACTTTTCTTTTCATATATTTTAATCAAACTGTGAAACCAGACCATTTGGGTTGTCAATAAACCTTGTGTGTTTTTGGTTGCTACTTGACACTCTATCTGTACAGGATGCCAATGCATCTTTGGGACTCCAACGCAATGCGCTGAAGTCCGAATCTCACCCTACCATCCTCTAGAAAAGAGCCATTTGATCTACAGTCTGAGACCTCTATGGTTGGCTCACCTGGTTCCAAAAAAACATCTATCATAAGCAGAAGGGAAACATAGTCCTGTTTTTCCCTTCCTTTTTAGCTTGTCCCTTCCTTTTCAACTTATTAGGTAGTTTTAGGTAGTGTAGGGAAGTTTGCTCCCTTGGGCTCTTCCATGACCTAAGAGTCTCAGGGGTAGCAAATCCCCCTTCTCTACAAGTCTCAAAGATGTGGGGTACTTGGGTCAAAGTGTCTCACGAAGGAGTAAAATTTGATCCTAACAAAATCAACACTATGATGGAGTTCCCTATTCCTAAAACCATTAAGAACTTAAGGGGTTCCCTACTAACCATTGGATACTATAGAATACTTAAATTAGTTGTTGCATAGAAACAACCCTCATAGATTTTTTGGAGGATACCTTATAGTGGATAATTTTAGAGACTGGAGGAAGCTATGTATGTCACTATAGTTTTAGTCAATCCAAACTTCTTTGATTATTTTATTTTGGAGTGTGATGCTTCAAGAAATGATATAGGAGTATATATCATTCAAGAAATTAAGTCCATTTCTTTTGAAAGTTGTGAATTGAAGGAAAAGAATCAATTCAAAATCATTTATGAGAAGGAAATGCTAGCTATTTTTCCTCAACTAAAATAGTGGAGGCCATATCTAATTGGAAGACACTTCAAAGTTAAGATAGATCATGATAACCCCAAATATTTTATGGAACAAATATTATCTTCTAACAACAAAAATGGGTCACTAAGATGTTGAGTTATGACTTTGAAAATGTTTATCAAAAAAGGAAGGAGAATATAGTGGATAATGCACTATCTAAAAAGGATGAGGAATATTGTGTGCCATTTTAATATTACAATTAGATTGGGTTGAAGAAGACAATGTAGAATGGTTGAATGAAATTGCTACAAATAATCTAATTCAACAATTTAAAAAACCCATTAATTTAAATAATTTTTATTGATAGGAAGACTCTTTGTGGTATAAAGAGAGATTGTACCCATGCAAAAAATCCTCCCTCGAACTTAACATTCTTGAGGAACTCTATGGTTCTTGATTGGGGGATATTTACACTGAACGTGTTCCTTATATGAAGTGAACAACCTACTTTTGAAAATCAATGGTTGAAAATTGTGGAGAAGGATGCAAGACGATTGAAATGATCTCAACCATCATTTTTTCTAAAATATTAAAACATATAATATATAATTAAAGAAAAAACAACTACATTCTTATCTATTCTTAGCTTTAAATTAAGAAAAGATAGGATAAGAATGATATTTTTCTTTAAAACTTTTTAAACTTAGATTTTTAGATAAATAATAATAATTTTTTAATAAATAGATACATTTTTTAAATAGTAATATTAATAATAATAAATCAATAAATTACAATTTGACTTTTTATCTTTTAAATAGGGTTTCATTTTATTTTCACTTTTTAAGTTTGGTGTTACTTGTAATTTTAGATATAAAAGTTAGAATTGTACTTTTAACAATTTTAATATTTCTTATTCCTTGCATTTATTTTGACATTCAAATAACATGCAATTGTTGAGAAAATCTCGTTTACTTGCTTTATTACATTCAAGATGTTTGCACATAAAATTAAAAAGCATGGATAGAAGCAAAGATGAAAATGCAACTCTTATTTAAATTAAAGAGATTTAAGTCAAAAACTTTCCTATGTAAATGATTTTATAATTTTTTTAAATGCATCATTTTAGAAAATGAAATGATTTACATGCAAAAAAAGGAAAAAAATAAAATAGAAAGATTGTTTTTATATCTAAATTTAAAATGAATATGAAATTTTGTTTAATTCATTTGTATAGATAATCACTACAATTTAATTAATTATTTAAAAACTAAATAATATATATATTTTTATAAATTTTAGAAATTAGAATTTAATTTAATTTTAGAATGAAATTTAAGTTTTCAAGATATTGTGGTGATTTCTCTTGCAAACATATTAAAGAGATTTAAATAAAAAATTTCCCTATGTAAATTATTTTATGATTTTTTAAATGCTTTTTTTAAGTATAATTTTATTTTATAATTATACTTAAAGAAAAAAATTAAAAAAATGATTTTATAGATACATTTTAGTTCATAATTTATTCTAAAATTATTATTAGTATTTGTTGAATTATTTTTAAATGAATATTTTATTTTATTTATTTTTTTGTATTTAAGCAGAGAGGCTTCCTACAATGGCATTAGAAATAGAAGTGGACTAGTGGACTAGTTTTTTTACTGTTTTGCTTTGTTTTTTATTCGAGGTAAAAAACGGGTTTTGAAGGGGCCTAGAACCTTTTACATTAGAAAGCAGCTGAAAAAAAATATAAGAGCAATATGCCAACAAACAACCCAACAAAAATGACCCATCAACAAAAAAAACCAAAACGGAGGACCAACCAACAACACTACATACTTTTTCAGAATGTCTGTCACCTCCACGTCATAGTCTATAACTTTCTGTGCATCATCAAAAACATCAGAACTTTCCTTTCCAGATGCCCCACCCTGAGCTTTAGTTTTATTCCTAGTACGTGCTCCAGGACCACCCGTATTTACCTCAAAAATCAAAACAATACCTTTTTCACCACTCTTCCCAGCAGCAACAACTTCACCCATCTGCTTACCAGCAGTAGCACCCTCACCATCATGGGCAATATATTTCTGCTTCTTAGCACTAACCACAAGAGAAGAACAACAACAAACTCATAATTACCAACAATTTTATGACCCTCCCCACCTCTCATCTTCGAATCCCAAACTTTCCCCATTTGTTCCTCAAGAATGAGGATTCTTCCTTCCATATTCTGCTTCATTTTAAGGGTTTCCTCCGCAACCATATCCACCACAGTGTTCAAGGATTCAAACAACTCATCTATTTGATTCTTAACAGAGGACCCCTCAACCTTGTTAACCATTCCCCTGACTCTGACATTTGTTTTATTGAGCTCACGGAAAAACCACTTAAATAGAATAATAGATCTCTCACACACAGTACCAAGCACATCAAACAAATCATCTCTATCAATATTAAAAACCCCTTTCCCTAGGGCATCCTCCTCCTTAGAAGAGCTAATCCTATCCTTATCAGCAGGGGAGTCCTTACCTTTTTCCACAACAGCTGGAGAATTAAGCTTGCGGATGGAGCTTGCAATTCCCTTACCCATCGCTTTTCTCTTCATAAACATCTCTAGGTCAACACCCTAGGTCTCCAGATCACCAACAAAATCCCCATACTTATCTTTCATCTACAAAACCGGCTAAACACTCGGGGAACTTCATCAACAAAGAGGCCGCCCACAATTGTGAGAGGACGACCCTGCTCCAGAATCTAACTCACGGACTGAAAAAACCCTTTTCTTCCTACTAACATCCCCCATGTCCTTTTTGGTAGCTGGAGGCGGCGAGGAGGCCCTCCATATAGGTCATTCCTTATCTTCGGACCCCTACTCGGTACCACAACAACAACTTCATCACTACAGGTTAAATAACCTCCACTAGCACGATCTTCCCCTTTTTTCTTCTTTCCCAAGGGAGGGAAATGTGGACCCCCTTCCAGAGAAGTGAGAGAATCCGACACAAACTCCACATCATCCTTTGACTCATCCTCTTTCTCCAAAATCAATTTCCTTCTCTTGGCCCTTTTACTAACAGGTTCATCTTTGGAAGTCGTATCATACCCTTTAGCTAGTTTATGTTGTTTACCCTCCGGGGTAGCCATAGGTTTGGGAACCTCAAAAGACTTCGCATAATAAAAAATCAGGAGAATTAACCCAACATGTAAAACATGATTTTTTGGGTTCTTCTTGTGATGCTTAATACCCGCATCAAGAGACATAAGGAGATAAAATGGGAAAGAAACCCTCCTCTTGTGGCAAAAGTGATTTAACAAAATGAAATGATAGTTACTCACCACCGAGAAACTACCTTCCAGGGTAATGTAGCGCATTAATTCCTTCACAACATCCCCCCATAAGGCCTTAAGGGAACTACACTGATATCTACCACTCTTAGCAGTCTTTAAGTCCTTTTCCTCATCACCTTTGAAAAAAATCTCCATTGTTGTTTGCGCCTCCTTTTTATCCTTGAAAACCTTCATGCCATCCATAGGCAGGCCAGTAATTCAAACAATGAATTCTTCATTAACCTCAAACTTAGTCCCATAAAGCTTAAGCACTCTATCATCTCATCCCTTAAGGAAGAGGTCTGTAACCTGAGGATTATTGCCATGAAGTTTCTCCAAATAGGGAGTTAACCCTCCCTTAACCAACACCTGCCAGACCTATGTCTTTTCCTTCACATCATCACAAGATTTGGGTTCAACACAATTTATGTCACCACCCATCTCACCACAATTCGCAACAGGAACCAACTTACAGACACTAAGCCCAACACCAAGAATTCTCTAGAAAGTAAGGCCAAAACTACCTAGAATCTGTGTGAGACTAGAATTGGGACTGTTGTCAAATAGACTGCACCCGAACGCTTGAATGATTAAATTCAGCAATCTGTTGAAACATGGGAACAAACTCAGGTTGTGGGTGACCTATAACAAGATTGAACCTCCAAATTCTAGGCTGGCTTCCTATATGATTCTTAAATTAATAACTGGTAACTTGCTGGAAAAGGGATAAAAGTATGTAAAAATGCACGTAAAACTATAAATTAATGGTGATGCACCTAATTGACAAAGACCTGTAATTATGATTCACAATAAACTTCTCAGTACTTCAATCTGCACAACCTGATTTGATAATCTAATCACTTGAATGCTTTAAATAGAGGATTTGATTTAACACAATCTTGAGGGAAACCCCAGTTTTCACGACTAAACTAGTTAATCAATACATGCATAGTGTATAACCAGTGAATTTAAATTAAACTGCATACAGATACTTATGAAAGAGACAGAAGAATCAAAGATTTACAAACTAAAAACACAATAATCCTTCGATCAAATCCTACACAATAACGATGCTTGAAATCTTGAAGGCAAAATTTTGACAATGCTGGAAAATAAAGGAATCTTCTGCTCAATAACACAATTTGAACCTAAAAACCTGTTGTTTAATCTGTAAATAAAGCTGAGTTACAAGATCTGTAAATAAAGCTGAGTTACAAGATGATTCACTTTGCATAATGCAAAGGCTGAAAAACAAGAACTAGTGTAAAATAACTAAGTTATTACACTTTATACAATAAGCCTCTCAAAGGCATGAAGATGAAACTGGAAGTCAAACTCAGTGTGCAGATGATAATTTCAAGGCAAAATCCGAGTAGAAATAAAAATCCCTGAAAAGAAGGCTCAAACTCATGCAAAAATGAGTGAACTCAGGCTCAAACTGGCTGTCAACTCATAACTGATCCATAGAGCACTCAAATTGAACTAAAAATCCCTGAAAAAGTGGGCTAAAGCATGCAAAAATTGTCTCGTTTCTGCCAATCCGCCCATAAGAACTGGAGGTCTATCTTTAAAATGTACATGAAGATAAAGCAAATTGATCTACTTCACTTTACTTGTGTTCTCACATGCCTTGGAAGAGATGATAGCATTATTAAATATTAAAGATAACCAAATAATTATCTTAATATTTAATATGTAATAGTTTTGCTCTAAATATATTATATATTAAATATTAACGTAACAAGATACGACCTTTAATATTTAATAAATTGAATATTTTGATAATTCATGCAAAACAATTCTAACTTTGTAAACTCTCGTCAAACCTTCCTTAAGCCACGGGCTTCATCCATATCATAATGCTTTAATAAATGTTTTATATGCCTTGGCATATAATCTTATTACCTCCATTTGCATTATTAAGTCAATGACTTAGCAAATCATGACCATGGGCAATGAAATGATTTTATTTTATTTTTTGAAAACATAAAGTCAAAATTAATCATTTGAAATAGGGTAAAACTCACAACCCTAAAAATCTCACTCATTTGTTTTCTTCATTTGCTTTGGAGAAGCCTTGCGCCGCCATGGAAGGGTTTTCATCTTGAATCTCACTGTGAATCTTCTATTGTTCTTGTGGGGTTTGACCTGACTTTTATGGAAAGTCTTCATGCCTTCTTCAACGCCTCTCATGCTGCTGTAAGTTATTTTCTTGTTAGAAATACTGGTATTTTCTTCCTTTTGTGAAAGAGATAGACTCCCTAAGGCCGCGACTGTACTGATGATTTCATTTGTATTTTCTCTTGTTCATGCCTTCTTGCTGTATTTGCTTTGATCTGTTCATTCTTCTTGTTTGGGTGTGGCTACTTAGCTATATGGGTGATTCGAGGTGCCCTGTGCTATGCTCTTATCATTAATCTGTAGATTTTTCTTTTTGTGCGTTGTATGGAGTATTGACTCTATTGAAAACCTCTCTTTCGATTTATATATACAACTTGCAAATTTTGAAAGATATTAACCTCTGTTAATCATCATGCTCGTCAAACATCATCTATGTACTTTTGAGCATCTTCAGCATTAGTAGAATGTTTAATTCCAACTTTAAGAGATTTAGAAAAAATGCTCTGAATTAGTTATGGAATTATTAGCATTTGATGATGGCTTCATGTTCTTTCCGCCATGTATCAGAAACTCTTTACTTCTCATTCAGCCTGTGTGATCTTGATAACTCCTTTCAAATGAAGAATGGATGTAAAATTGCTTCCTTATAATGATACTCTGCTTTTTCTTAGTGTTTCCAATGTCTCCTAGGCTATTTTCTTGTATAATTCTATTCTTCCTCTATATTTAGGATTGTGTTTTGTTGTCCATTTCTTGGATGAATAACTATCCACCATAGTATTGTGATATCAATGTTCTTGTACCTGGCTGCTCTCTATTATTTGATCACTGCCTTTTGATTTAATGCCATTACATTATCTTGAATGTACAGGCTAAGTCTCCATTTGATCTGGTTACTATCATTTGGCATTTTGAAACATGTAAGCCCATTTACTTATATTAATTTTGTAGCAGCAGTCTTGTTCATGATTGTCCTTGACTCTTATGAAGTTCTCGTGAATGAATGTTATTTTGTGCTTTGTAGTTGTAAGAAACAAATTAAATTGTTGAATGCTCTGCTTTCCCTTCGGTATAAAGGGGCTCAATGCCTCATCAAAATGTGAATATAAATGAAAGGCAGAGCTGAAACAAGAGATGATAAATGCAATCAATGCTCTCTTAATATATTTCTTTAATTGTTCCTTCAAATGATGAGCAAAAGATAACTGCTCAATCTATTTTACCATGCTATTATACTGCTTGATGACAGTCCTAGATGATGACTGTTTCTTTGATGCTTGATGACTCTCATATATGAACGTTGAATGAGAGAATACCTTCATAACTTCTTGATATGTCGGGCTTGACCCTTGTGGGATCCCATTTTTCCCCACATATCTGATGAAAATAATCTCAAACATGATGAACCTGTTCCTGCACATTGAAACAAACAAGTTAGTAAAATATAATCAAAGCTGAAAGCTTCCATTGAACTATGTTTTTCTTGATTGTCAGCCTTTGTAACTCAATCATCTGGTGAATGCCTGATTGAATGTAAATTACATTCCTATTGGTAGCATAGGCATAAGGTAGAATGTAATTCATCATTGCTTAGAGTACACCTCTAACACTATCCTTTACAATTTTGCAGGTTCATGGAGCGCGAAAATGAGGTTGTAGCTTGGAGATGTGACAATTGAAGACATCAAGTGAAAGCAATTTATCATCACAGGCAATGATGAATTGCATCTCTTTTTTGTGTTTACGTTATCTTCAGTAGTGTAGCTTCTCATTGAATTTTGTATTCATTATTTGATTGTCATAATCAAATTCAGTTACTCTCGTGGCTTGTGCGAGATTTCAATGTTTTTACAAAATGAATAAAAAGCATTATTATGCAAATTCTCAATTTTCTGTTTTAAATACTTGCACAATAAAACTGTAATTCAGATGTAATATGATCTCTATGATGATCAATGAATACTTTAGCAACAAAACTTGAATTTTTTTGTACCTATCAATGATGAATTCAATTTAGCTCTACCTGTTTGAGCTCGTAGTGAAAAATAGGTAATAGGGATAAAAGCTATCCTTTGTCTACGACACCCTGCACCCGTACGAATCGGTTGATACAAATCTTTCACACCATACTTATTCATAACACTGCCACATGATGAAGAGCATGCATGTCGCCAACCATAATAGGACTTTAATCCAAATGATCTCAACACTCATTATTCATAGTTGCAATGGCCTCTATAGGAAGAGAGTCATTTTGACCCCACTCCCTAAAATCTCTTACATTAATGTTAGCGATAATATCCACTAGCCCATTACCTTCTCTTAGGATATGTGAAATATAAAACTCATCAAAAGACTTCAAGATATCTATCGAATCCTTTATTAAGGACTCAATAGTCCAAGAGGGAGGAGTACAATTTTTCAAATTATTTATAATATTCAAAGAATCCCCCTCCAGCCAGACTTTTTTATAACCTTTGGTTTGAGCCAATTTGAGACCATGATAGGCTGCAACCACTTTTGCGTAGTGGTGTGTTTGGGTTCCCAAAGGGAGTGCCACAACAGAAACGAGCCTACCATTTGAATTTATTATCACTCCCCCACAACCAACAGGTCCCGAATTTCCTTTAGCAGCCCCATCAAAGTTTATCTTCACCCAACCTTCCGAAGGAGCTTTCCAAACAACATCTTCTCTAGAAGTTTTTCCTTTAGTAATTGGGAGGGAAATATCACAAGACAACTTCCACTTCTGAGAAACAGAGATATCATAGGAGCTAAGATTTATTTTCGGACCATTTTGAGAAGTTAACCCAGCCAGGAAATTTTCTTTAATAGCAGTATTGTTTTTCTTTGTTTTTAAAGCTGTTATTTTTAATATTATTTTTAGTTTTAAAGAGCTTGAGAAGATAAAGTGACTGTAATGGTTTACATGTAATGAATAGTTTTAAATTGATTTTATATCTTTGTTTTGCACATTTTTGAACCTTCCAGCATGATGACAATGGCCAAGGAGAGATTTCTTACCGAGCAACATCCAAAGCTTCCTCAAATTTTCCAAAACAGTTGAGGGATTGTTGGTGGTTGTGGAGGCTATGAAACTCATATTGCATAGAAACTCATTGAGCATCGTTGTCAGTTGGATCATTTGGCATTGCGTCTCTCTGTGCAAATTCTTGAGGTAAGTCAGCCACAATTTTATCTTATTCTAAAACAATTTGTTGCTATTTGTTTAATGAAGGCATTGCTTATGTACTTTTAAAATACAATTTTTGTTGTACAAGTTTTTATATTTGATTTATTTAAAATTTTACGAAATATATATTTTAAATAATAATTTTAATTTGTTTGGCTCTTGTACAATTTTTTTTTTTTTTTGAAATTGGGTTAGATACTTTAAATTGCTCTGTTTTCATTTTCTTAACTTCATATTTTTTTAGTTTAAACTGATTCGTATGAGTTTGAGTTTTATTTCAATGCAAGATATTTACATTACATCCTTTTTTTAACATGTAGAAGAAAGCAAAAAAACTCAGCCCCAAAAATCCTTTCAATAATCTGATGAGAGATCCTTGCATTTAGTGCTCGTGTAGAATATGCAAGTGAATGTACTCTAAGCGGTCTATTCTTTATCTTTATCTCTTACCTAAATCACCTTTGATAAGAATACATTATATCTCACATAATCTAGCTCTCTTTCGCTGCAATAATAATTATCATTACGCCGAGAGGATTACGTTTAGGGATTATGATTATTTTGGGCATAAATATTATCTCTTACTCTGTGGTTTGGGATTTTCTTAGGATTTTATAAATTTAGTTTTACCTTATTTCTATTCTCATTCTACTTTCTAAAAAAAATTGCTTTAAATTTTAAACGGCATGAGATATTTCTAATATTAACATCTTATTCTAAAATATGTGGTTTCTTTCTTATGCGTAGTCATCTCTATTATTATTCTTTCATTTAAATTTATTTATGTTTTCCTTATCCCTCACATGAGCAACTTTGAATATAAACACACTTAACACATTGCCTACAGTCCTCATAAAACATTATAAAATCAAATTATAATTAATAATAAGATAAGATTATATTTAGTCAGTTAACTCAAAGTGTGAAGACATTTTTGAAAATATTTTCTAATATTAACATCTTATTCTAAAATATGTGGTTTCTTTCTTATACGTAGTCATCTCTATTATTATTCTTTCATTTAAATTTATTTATGTTTTCCTTATCCCTCACATGAGCAACTTTGAATATAAATACACTTAACACATTGCCTACAGTCCTCATAAAACATTATAAAATCAAATTATAATTAATAATAAGATAAGATTATATTTAGTCAGTTAACTCAAAGTGTGAAGACATTTTTGAAAATATTTTAGTGCAGGTCACGAGTTTTATGTATTGTGCTAATAGTTTCTGGGCTCTTTTCCATTGAGACACAGTTTGTGATTGGAAAAGTTTGGGAAAAATGCAAAGGAGATGGTTTTCTTCCCAAAGATAAGTTTCTATTTTAAACTATATTCATAAGGGATTTAAGACAAGTATCTACTTTAGTTTAAATTTACAAGTTGATTTAGTTTGTAGTGGATAAAAAACCAAGGTTTGTTTTTTTAACGTATCTCTCTTTTCACTTGCAAAAAAGGAATTCAACAACTAAAAACTTAGTTGCTCCAGACCTTCATGGCATGCATCTATAACCACCTTGATTTTTCTCACATGCCGATAAAAAATAATAGAAGATATGCCAGGTTCAAAAATGTTTGAAATCGTTTAAAGTAGACGAACATATCAATTTGCAAGATTTAAGGTGAGTAGAAGGGGACGTTTGATGTGTTGGTGTTGCCGAAAATGTCTTGCAATAGAATTAAGTTTTGTTTTAGGGGAAAAGGCTACAAGTTGATTCTTAATATTTTTGGATTTCAAAATGTTGCCCTACTTTGGATGGGGTTTACTGTATATGCTACATTTAACTGATGAATTTAGCTGAATACCAAGATTTACCATTTTCTTAAAAAGAGTATTTATTCGTTCATCTTGACTAATAAAGCTCAGTTACAAAAAAAAGATCTAGAAAATAAGTTTACTCCATGCATGTGTAAATAAGATTTGTTAAATAAAACAGTTGTATAAACAAGAGGCTTGCACTATAAATATTTTTCTTTTTTAAATTGAATTATGTTCCGTAATGTGTTAGAACTTGTCTAAGTTTTTCTGTATGTATAGTCTAAAACATATAGAGTTTGAACCATTTGTGAAAATTCTGCGAGTAGATGGCAACAATTTCAAAGTTTTAGTTAAATATACTCTTTTTCTAAGCATAGTCGAAAAAGATTAAGATCGACACAAATTGTTTTTTTTAACAAACATAATTATAATTATAATTCACTTTGAAAACAAGTTTCTTATAGATATGACTATTTTTAAGGGTATTTGAAAATCAATGAATAAGGTGCTATGTTATTTATATATGGGGTTAATGGGTATGTTTGATAGATGTCCCATTAAAGTGAGTAAATGCATTCTTTGGTGATGACCACTATGAATCTTAATAAATATTAACTAGGTCTGTAACATGCCCTATTGGTAATGATCATTTGTAAAGTCAATCATGATGATCTAGCTCTATAACATACTCTCTAATCTTCAAAAAACCTTCAACCTCAAAGAATTCATGAAAATGTGATAACAAATTTAATGTTAAAAATTAGCAAGAACAATGACACATTGTAAAATCATGAAAAAATTGTGAAGAACAATGAAAGGTCTACCTAGCCATGTATCACAATTAAAGTGACAATTATGGAGAATAAATCAAATAAAGTGAAATAATTCCTAAACAAATCTAAAGTAAGATAAATAACTCTTAATTAATGAACTCCCAATTTAAGGAACTCAAACATCATCCAATTTAAAAATTTTGTTGTTTAGATGGTTAAAATAATGTTTTTTTAATCAATTTGCTACACATAGGTGGAATAGGTGCCTTGAGAAGGATATCTCTCGACGTACTTAGATATATTTTTTAAATATAGGTATGCTAGTAATAAATTTTTAATAAATAGATACATTTTTTAAATAATAATATTAATAATAATAAATTTGGTTGTTTTGTGTAACATTAGAAATGAATTTGGGAATGGCGGAGTAGAGTAGAAAACCTGTGTCTCAGGCTGGTGAGAACGAAGATGTCGAAGCAAATCAGTGGTGTAACCATGCTAAAAATGGTCAAACAAACGTATTTTCAAGGAAACACAAGGTGGATGTCTTTGAGTTTGTGGAGAGCGATGCAAATTTTTTAGAAGAAAAGGCAGTTATAGGGAGATTTCTGGGAAAATGATTCTCTAGAAAAGAAATCGGGGAATTGGTGTTACAACACTGGAAGATGGATCCAATCCTAAATTTTCTTCCTCATGGTTTATGTGTGGTAGTTTTTAGGGTTGAATTGGAAAGAAATCAAATACTGGATTCTTGGTGTTGGAAAAATAGTTCTTCTTACATCTATTTGATGAAGTGGGAGAGGAATTTCAACCCACTAGATTACCGCCCAAGAAATGGCCCACTTTGGATTCACTTATATAATTTGTCATTTGAATATTGGTCTGGTGGGTGCATTTCAAAAATAGGCAACACTTTGGGAAAAAATCTTGAAATTGATCTGAGAGAGGGCGAGTCCTTAATATATACAAAAATCCTAATTCTTTCAATCAATGTGATCCTGAAATCTATCTCCATCCAATCTAGTTCAAGAATGTGGGAGCAAGGCTTAGAGGTTGAGATTTCAAAAAAATTCTGCCTAAAATGTAAAGGGAGAAGCCACAATGTAGACAAATGCAAATGATTTCCTCTCACTAGGAGGGAGATTTGGAGGGAGAAACAAAAACCGATCCGAAAGGAAGCAAGGAAGCGGTTACGAGGAATGTGCATACCAGCACAATGGAACAAAATGGTCTGCAAGCCTCGTCGCACGTGCAAAACTAGAAAATTATTCTGGTGGAGCCCAAAGAGGACAAAACCCAAGAAGAACCTGAAGGTGGCATGCCACATCTAGAAGAAGGTGAAATTGGGGATTCGGGGGAAGAACATCATTCTCCTTTAAAACTGCTAGAATGGTACTCCAATGAGGCTTTAGAGTTTTTTGAATTGTCTGGCTGAGAGATAGATGAAGATCTAGACATAACCGAAAAAAGGAGGATAAGACAAACAACAAAGAAGGTTCCCTCAAGAAAGTTTGAAAGGAAATCTCTTAAACAAAAGTGGGAGGAAGAATCCCTGAAAGGTCGTCAACCATCTCTTAGATCCTATATGACTCAGTCCAAGGGAGCAAATTCATCCCTTGTGGGGAGATGAGAATCCTCTCAGGGAATGTTAGGGGCATAAATGCCCCTAACAAAAGGCAATTGGTGAAATGCCAGTTGGAATGTCAGAATCCTGACATCGTTCTTTTTCAAGAAACAAAATTAGAAGGTGGTGAAGCCCTAGCATTTATCAAGTCCCGCAGAAATTGGGAAGGTCATTTTGTGGATGCATTGGGTGCTTCTGGCAAGCTTAGAGTTCTTTGGCATGCCAGGCAAGTAAAGGTATCTCTTCTAAATTCAAATGATCACTGGTTGAAATTGGAGGTAACAAACGTTCAGACCCTTACTAAATATGAAATACACAATGTCTATGGCCCAAATAAATTTGAAGATAAAAAATTGTTATGGAATCTCATTTCAAATAATCTGGTAAATTCAAAGGTGGTGGTGGGTGGTGATTTTAATACCATAATGGATCTAAAAGAGAAAAAGGGTGGCTCTAGAAAAATCTTGCAATCTCAAAAAGATTTCATGAAATTCATTGAAGAAAATAATCTCATTGATATAAAAACATCAAATGGCATTTATACTACTTGGAATAATAGAAGGAAGGATTTCACTAACATCGCCAAAAAGCTTGATAGATTTTTAGTGTCTGAAGATTGGCTGCACGGAAACCTTCTTCCAGTGGCCTCAATTTGGCAAATAACAATCTCATACCACTTCCCAATCATCTTAATAATTAAGGAAGATTCAAAGGCCCTCAAAAGTCAATTTAAGTTTGAGAAAATGTGGATGTGTGTTGTAGATCTTCTGGACCTCCTTCACCAATGGTGGATAGAGTCATTTCCAGTGGAAGGCTCTAAGATGCTTGTTTTCTAGAAGAAATTGCAAAGAATAAGGACAAAATTAGAGCCTGGAACAAGTCCTCTTTCAAAAATATATTTAAAGAAAAGGAACATGTAGAGGAAGAGCTATCGGTGCTGGGGGAAATCATTGTAAATCAAGGAATGATAAATTCTGAATTTGAAAATAAAAAACTCCTAATGTCGGAATACAATGAATTACTTCAGCATGAGGAAATCTATTGGTGATCAAAATCGAGGGATACCTGGTTGGCGGAGGGCGACCTCAACACAAAATTCTTTCACAACTCAACCAAAGTCAAGCGTAGATGGAATTGGATCAGCCAGATCTCAGATGGTTTGGGGGGTTGGCTCACCAAAGATTAAGACATTCAGAAAGCAGGGGTAGAATATTTGTTCTCATTACTAGGTGGAGTAAATGAAGCCAAACCCCTCATCTTGGATACAATATGGGATTTGGCTCTGTTGGTCTCACAAGAGGACAACAAAATGTTGTATGGAAAAATAAGTGTGGAGGAAGTGAAAGAGGCATTGTTTCAGATGAATCCAAACAAGGCTCCCGACCCTGACAGTTTCAATGCTTTTTTCTACCAAGTTTGCTAGGATTTCATGGGTGTGGAAATCCATGAGGTGGTGGAGGAATCAAGAAAAAAGAGGACAATTTTGAAAGATTTAAATAATACAAACATTGCTCTAATCCCAAAGCGAGAAAATAGTGAATCCTTTGCTGACTATAGACCCATTGCATTGTGTAATACAATCTATAAGATCATAACAAAAGTGATTGCAAATCGTTTGAAGCTAATTCTCCCAGGTTTAATCTCATAGGAATAAAGTGGGTTTGTCTCCAGCTGAAATATCTCAGATGGTATTGTGGTGGCACACGAGGTCTTCCACTCTTTGAAGCATTCCAACACTCAAGGTATGGCGGTTAAAATAGACATGATCAAAGCTTACGATAGATTTAGTTGGCGATTTTTGATGGGAGTGTTGAAGAAATTTGGTTTTTGTGAAGAGTGGTTAGGGTGGATCTTCAACTGTATCTCAACCTCAAGATATTCGATCTTAATAAATGGTGCTCTGTGTGGTTTTTTCCCAGGTGCAAAAGGTCTATGTCAGGGTGACCCGATTTCTCCATTCCTATAATATCTTAATGGTGGAGGCATTGAGTTTCCAAATCTCAAAGGAAAAAGCTCAAGGAAGGTGGTGGGGAATTAGTGTTACAAATTCATTGCCAACAATCACACACCAGCTCTTTGCGGATGACACTTTTTTGTTCGGGGGGGCAACTTTGGATGAAGTCCACACCATGAAGGAAGTCCTACAAATGTTTTTTCAACAAGCGGACCAATAGATAAATGGTGATAAAACAAACATCTTCTTTTTCAATACTCTAAGAAGGTTGACGCTTAGTATATCAGGTCTATTGGGCTTCAAAATTGGTAAAATGCTATCAAAATATCTGGGCATACCGCTATTGGATGGGAAATCAAAGTTTAGCCATTGGGAAGAAACGGTTAACAGATGTAGTGCACGGATTGAAAGTTGGAAGGGGAGATGGCTAACCTTAGCGGGGAGATTAACGATGGTCAATGTAGTTATGGCTTCCATTATGATATACATATTGTCATGCCTTGAAGCTTCAAATAAAACTATAAGATGCCTAATAGGTGTACAAAGGAAATTTCTTTGGGATGGCACGCAGGAGAAAAAGCACATTCCATTGCTTGCTTGGGAGGCCGTGACAAAATCTAAGGAGAATGGGGGGATGCTATCAAGGATATAAGAATTCATAATAGAGCCCTTGGAGCCAAACTAGTTTGGCGGGTATTCAAATGCTTGGAAGCACTATGGAGTAGAATAATCAAAGCAAAGTATCTAGACTCTTAGGAGCCTAAAAGAATTCTCACCATAGCAAACCCACCAAGAGGCACAACTATCTGGAACTTCATGTTAAACTCAAGGCATCTGGTCTATGATAATCTCTCATGGTGTATAGGTGATGGGAGGAAAGCATCCTTTTGGGATGAGTCTTGGAATGCATATCCTGCACTCGGTGATTTCCCAAATTTAGTCATTGCAATCAATCCTTCCAAGAGCATGTATGGTGAGGTGCTTAGAGGTTATCTAAATATTTGGCAAGTCAAAGGAAGGTGGAGGTGGTCTTGGAAATCCTTCAATTTTTGCAGGCCCATCTGAGGGAGGTGTTGATGAAAGAGCTTTCACAAAAGGAGTTTCTTTATCTCTGAATCACCAAACATGATTCTCTGGAGTGCTACCAAATTTGGCGAATATTTGGTCAGGAATGGGTACAAGCTGTTAATACAAGAAATGGAGCAAACTGCCTGGCCTAAGTGGTTATGCTGGGGGCGATATGTTCTACCCAAGGCTGGAGCTTTTGTCTGGGTTGCTCTTAATGGATGTATTCTTATTGGAGACAGGCTATGCAAAATAGGTATCCAAGGGCCTCACTGGTGTGTGCTTTGTAAACAACACATTGAGGACGTTCAACACCTTCTGCTTCAATGCAAGATAGCTCAAGAGGTTTGGAAAAATTTCTATGACATGGTAGATTTGGTGGGTCCCCTTCCAATCTCATATCTCTTTTTGAATCATGGCCAAATATAAATGAAGGCTTAGCATTGGGGGGCCTGTGGAATGAGATTTTGGTAATGGTTATCTGGCAGCTTTGGAAAGAGCAAAATGCCAGAATTTTCAAGGAAATTTTTTCTTATCTAGAGCGCCTACTGTACAAAATAGAAGTAGGGATAAGTGAGAACCTTAATGGCCAACTAAAAAAATGTGGCTATAAATATTTTTCTGACTGGGACAAGCAGATGGTTCAAAGATGGAGGTCAATCAACCCACCGAGTGGTCTGCTTTGCAAAAATAAAGGGGCTAGGTTGTGAGAAAAATGGGTCTTTCCCTCAAAAGGTAGGCTAAAACTATGTTTTGATGGGGCCTCACAAGGAAACCCGAGCCCTTCGGGTGCATGCTTCATAGTTTGAAATGAAAGGGAAGGTGTTGGTCGCAACCTCAATCAAATTACCATGGGGTACGAATAATGCTGCAGAGTGTGCAGCCTTGTTGGAAGGTGTAAACTTCTACTTACTAAAAGGTTGGCACTGCGTTGACATGGATGGCGATTCACAAATTGTCAAAAGGGTGGTAGGCTCAAACCATGCGCCCAATTGGTGCCTAAAAATGTGGGTGGATGAAATCCATGTGGTGCTCAGTATGTTACAAGGATATAGTCTGGCACACATATATAAATAAGCTAATAATGTTGTGGATCTCCTTTCAAAGCACAACATCAATCAATCAGAGGAAAGGATTATCTCGACAGATATGAGTAGATGGCATGGGTTGGAGGATATCTTAAAAGCTGACATATATTTGCCTCAAAATGAGTAGCTTCACCGTTGCTAGTCTGGTCAATGGGCTTCGTCAAGAACTGGGTGTTGGGTCCATCTCGTTGTTAGAGGCTTGGTCCATTGCTCTGTAATATTTTTTTTGTTGGTTTATAAGTAGTTTCCTGGGGTTGGTCAGGGCAGGTTTTCATTTGGTGGGTAGTATCAACATGGTTCTTGTAACTGGTAGTTTACATTTTTGTATCTTTGCTTTTCAATTAATGAAAGAGTGCCACCCTCAATGGTAGAAATTTGCCGAAAAAAATAAATATATATACTAATAATAATAAATCAATAAATTACAAATTGAATTTTTATCTTTTAAATAGAGTTTCATTTTATTTTCACTTTTTAAGTTTGGTGTTACTTGTAATTTTAGAATAAAAGTTAGAATCTTACTTTTAACAATTTTAATATAGTTTATATTTATTTTAAATATTTTATTTGAAATATAGTTTTAGTTTTTAAAATATAATTTATTTAATAACATTTAATAATAATTTTTTATTTGTTAATATTGTTTGTTATATATAAGATATATTTTTTAGATACATGTTTTTTTAATATTTCAATTCTAATAAATTAAAAAATAGTTTTACTTTTTTATTTAATCATTTTTTTTAGATTGCAGGAATCAAGTAGATCTCGTGACCTCTTACCTACAACATGATACTTTAGCTAATCAAGCTAGGTCCCTTGCCCTTAATCATTTAAATTAACTTAATAAGTTTATTATTTGTTATTAATTTTTAAAAATTATTAATGTTTATTAATATTTAGATTATGATATATTTTGAATTTCCATTTAGTTTATTTTATTTTAGTTTTTAATTTAGATTTAAGTTTGAAATTTAGTTTTATTATTTATATCTTTTATGAAATTACAAATAATAATTAAAAATATTATAATTAATTTAATTTATAATTAGTTATCTTACTACGACTTTAATTATTGTAGAATAATTATATTTTAGATTTTTTTTATAATTTGTATAATAAAATGAATTTTAAACTTAAAATATAAATTAAAATTTATAGAGTGAGAGAGAGAGAGGTAACTTTTGATTAGTCGTTCCATGCCAACAATTCAAGGATAGCACATCCTAGGGAGTTATGCTTAGGGTTGCATGTCATTTGGTTAAGGATATGATAATTCACCTTTAAAATCTCTTCAATGTGCCCATTGCACATCTAGGAGGAAAATAGATAGAGAGAGAGAGAGAAAATAAAGAGAGAGAAATGGAGAAATGGAGAGGGATACATAGAGATAAAGAGAGAGATAGAGATACATATAAAGGAATAAATATGGAGAGAGGAAGAGAGATAAAGAAAGAGAGAGGAAAAGAGAGAAGATGATAAACATAGATAGATATGGTCACATAAAGAGAGATATCTATAGATAGATAGATAGATAAAGAGAAATAAGAGACAAATATATATAGAGGTCAAGAGATCAAGAGATAAAGAGGGAAAGGGGGAGAGAGGAGGGAGATAAATAGGGATAGCAAAAGATTTTAAGGGGAGAAAGATAGGGAGAGGGAAATAGATAGAGAGAAGAAATGAGAGAAATATAGATAGAGGAAGAGAGAAGGGAAGATAAATATAGAGAGAAATAAGGGAGAGAGAGGAAGAGAGAGATTGAGAGATAATAAAAAATAAAAAAAGTGAGGGAGAAAAAATATAAAGATCTATCTCTCTTTCTCTTCCCATATCTCTATGATATCTCACCATATGTAATTCTCCCTACCTCACTCTATGTATATCTCTCCCTCTCCATACCTCTCTCTCTATAACTTCCTATCTCTATCTTTCTATCCATCCATCTATCCCTCTCTCATTCTCTCCCTCTCTCTTTGTATCCCCCTCTTTCTATCTCTATTTATCTCTTCCTCTCTCCATTTCCATCTCCATTATCTCTCTCTCTCTCTCTCTCTCTCTATCTCCTTACCTCTCCTTACATCCCTTTCTCTCTTTCCCCTCTATCTTTCTCACTATATATATCTTTCCCTCTCTCCCTCTCTCCCTCTCTCCCTATCACTCTCTCTTTCTATATTTCTCAACTTCTCTATCCTCCCTCCCTCTCTATCCCTCCCCCTCTCTCTATCTCTCCCCATCTCTCTATTAATTTTCTATATCACCCGGACTTTATCTCTCACTTTGTCCCTCTCTATTTTTTGGTGTGGTTTTTATTTTCCTAGTGGGTTAATTTATTTTTCCTTAGTCCTAGGTTTTTCCTACACTTAATTAAGCTTGCTTAGGATAATAAAGTGAGTTTATTATTAGGAGATAAGTATGTGATGTCACCTTCCTTAAAGGGTGCAAAACATTCCACTCTTGGTGGCATCCTCCACTTTTGGTGGTCCATACTTTCCACTTTTGTTGGGCATCTACACCTTTGGTGGTTCATCTCCACTTTTTGTGGTTGATTCCTATTAGTTGGATTCGCCACCTACTTCATCTCCTAATTTCTATATAAAATCACTACCTAACTTGTATTTTCATCCATTCATGCATATTTTCATTGTATCTTTTCAGCTTGGAAGCTCTTAATACAATTTGTCATATTGACATTGCATAATCTCTCAGAGTTTTGGTTTGCATTTTTTATGATTTTCCAATTTATGTAGCTTTGATTTTCTCTTATAAATTTCTTGGGTTATTCAATCTATTTCAGATTTATAACACTATTTCTATCTTTCCATCTCTCCCTCTTCCTATCTATTTATAGCTCATTATCTCCACCTCTCTCTTATTTACTTTATCTATCCCTCCATCTCTCCTACTCTCTCTACCTCTCTCTATATATCACTTCCTATATCTTTATATTTCTATCTCCATCTTCCCCTCTTTCATTGTCTCCCTCTTTCTATCTCTATCTCTCCCTCTTCCTCTTCCTCTCTCCTTTCATCTCTCTATTTTTATTTATCTCTCTCTCTCTCTTTATTTGTCTTTGTCTCTATCTTTTTCTTTGTCTTTGTCTTTGTCTTTGTCTTTGTCTCTCTCCCTCCCTCTCTATCTTTCCCAATTTATACTTATCTCTATCTCTCAATTTATATCCCTATTTTCCCTCTCCCTCTCCCTATCACTTCCTCTTTCTATATCTCTCTAATTCTCTCTCCTATCTCTATTTATCTCCCTCCATTAGCCTCCTTCTCTATCTATTTATACATATCTATCTCCCTCTATCTCCCTCTATCTCTCTCCATATCTCTCTTACTCATACACACACACATTCCTTGTTTCTCTCTCCGTATCTCTTTCTATAGCTCTATCTCTATCTCTCCATATTTAAATTCTTACATATATTTCTATATCTCTATCTCATTATCTATACATCTCTCTTTACTCCTATATCTTTCCCTCTCTCTATCCCTCTCTATATATCACTTCCTATCTCTATATTTATATTTTTTTCTCTCCCTCTCTTGTTCTCTCCATATCTCTCCATCTCTATATATTTATCTCTTCCATCTATGTCTATCCCTTTGTCCTCTCTCTTTATCTCTCCCTCTCTCTCTCTCCATATCTCTCTCCTCCATCTCCATCTCCATCTCTATCTCTAACTTCCTCTTTATCTCTATCTCCTTACCCCCTCTCTCTCCCCCCCATATCTCTCCCTCTTCTTGTCCACATATCTCCCTCTCTCTCCCTCTCTCCCTATTTCAAACATATCATTAGCCTATCGGTAATGGAGCCTTATTATCTTCTCAATTCAAAGGTTTTGTTTTAGTTGTGTTCGAATCTATGTAAGTAGATGCATATTTGATTTGAAGCTATCACTTCTCCATTGAGACCTTTGTTGCACAAACAAAATCATTTTTTAAATAGCCTACCAATTGACCTCATGCATACTACACAAATGTATGTAAATAATAAACCAAAAAAACCCCTAATTGACCATCCACCTTCTTTGGTGTACCCATTGCACACCAATGTGCGATTGCTAGTTTTAATGATATATCATTGAATCAAGCAAAAATTATTTTGGGAAGGACTTAAAGGTGATGTTTAATATTTTATGGTAAAATGTTCAGTATGCTAAAGTAGTAAAAGGAGATAGTTAAGACACCTAGTCTTTTACATCCCTTAGTTATTCGTATCTAATAGTGGGAAGAGATATACATAGTGTAGACACATGAATTGTGACCATAACCTAACCAAACCTAATTTTAGCCTATACTAAGCCATTAATTAAATAAATAATATTTATTTATTTATCCCATCACCTTTATCCCACCTTGTTCTATCCCAATTAATTAAATAAATATTATTTAATAAATTTATCCATTATCCTTATCCCAAATCCTCCAACAATTAATTAATTAATCAGACTAATTAATTCCCTATTACCTTTTCCTTCATTATTTAATTCCACTTTATCCTCTATCTTATCCACCTAATCCTATCTATCCATCTTATTCGCATGGATCATAGTCTAAATTTTTCCTCATGTGAAAAGTTTCCCCTTCACATGTCTAACTAATTCCTTGTCTAGATTAATTAAATCTAGACACTTCCCAAAAGTCAAACTAACTTTCCATCTCATCCACCTATTTCATCTAAACCTCTTAATCTTAACTATTTCCATAAGGATGTTACCCTAATCCTAATCCTAGACCTAGCCCTTATCAAGTGTCACATGACTACAACTTTGATCCAAGCCCTAATCCTAAACCAATCCTAGCCATCCATTAACCAATGCATCTTGGCCCTTGATTTATCTCATGGAATTTCTATAAATGAGAGGCCTTCCATCCTATTTGTATGAATCCAATCTTATGCTATTGTTATGGTTCCCAAATTTCTATTGAATCATCTTGATCATGTCATCATGATATTGGAATCATGAGCAACCACATCCAAGATACAATCATATAAACATATTACACTTGATCTTTCTGAGGTTTGCACGTGTTTGGTTTGATCAAGGATAGATTCTATGCATATTTCATCATTTGCATGCAATACACATAGATTTCATCACAAAGATTCCAAGATCTAAAGGTAAGAGCATCATCATGGCCATAGTGGATCACCTCACTAAATATGCCCATTTTATTGCATCATCCCATTATTTTATTGCAAGTATAATAGTGAATACATTTATAGAGAATATATAAAATTTAAATGGTACCCCAAGGATTATTGTTAGTGTATATATACATACATACATAAATATATGTATGTATGTATGTATGTATGTATTTATGTATGTATATATATACATACATATATATACTTGTAACTTCAAAAAAGTATAATAATAAAGTAATGATTAAAAAAAACCTTATTCATAGAGATTTTTGAATGTTTAAATCTATCTCAAAATAAAATTGGAGAAAATACCAAGAGAATGAAGACCCTCCAAAAAAACATCAATAGATTCTCTCCTTCAACCTACAAGGAAAAATGGTCAAAATGGATAGGTAAACATCCTTTAAGGTAACCCTCAAGGATTTAGGGCAACATTTGGAGTTGAATTACATCCAAGGGTGGAGATAGAACTCATACAATAAATAAGATTTGGTCCTCACACCCTAGAATCTTAATCTCAATTTTCTCGAACTAATTCAGTCACTAATAAGTCATAGTATAACTTAAGTGGTAACTTGAAACACTTTAGATTAAAAGGACAAAGTATATTTAATTTCTATAATTTAATATGTCTTTGGGAACTTACATTTTAATATTATCTAGGTTAATTAATTAAAGGGAGAGATATGGCCCCTCTAATGTTAACCCTATCACCAATCTTTGGGATAATGAAATATTTTATTAACATACAAGTGAATTTAATAATGTGGTCATAGGTGTAGTTGTATTAATGATGATATTAGTAATATAGGTGTTGCAACCTTAATCCTAGAGTGTGTGTAGGGTTATGAGTAGTCAACTTGTGGCTACCTTAACTCTTAATAAGTCATATTATCATTGCTATACTTTTATTTAGTTAATTAGGTAAGCCTAGGGATTATATGTTGTTGTATCAGTTAGCTTGGGTGATATCTAAGGCATTAGTAGGTTATATATGAGGTAGTGAGTCTTATTTGATCATTAGATTGTGAAGTGAGTTCTCATATAATATATTTGGAGGTTTCAACCTCGAAGTGACTTGTTATTCTTAGTTATTATCAATTATTTGCATAATATTTCATTCTTATATATTCCTCTCTTGTGAAGTTGTTTCATTACAATAGGTTAGTGCAAAAAAAGGAAATAATGAGATTTAATTAATAAGATATCAATAGGATACCAAGCCATGTGTATCATGGGCTTGTTTTATTAAAGCACTTAATTAAAAATCATTACTATTAATTAAAATTGGTTTAGAATGGCCCTAAAGCCTTGGTTCCTAGTCCCTAGGGTTCAACCTCCATCATCAAGATACCTACTTGTTGTCAAACATATTGCACCTGAACGCTTGAATAATTAAATTCAGCAATCTATTGAAACATTGGATCAAACTCAGGTTGTGGGTGACCTATAATGAGATTGAACCTCCGGATTCTAGGCTGGCTTCCTATATGATTCTCAAATTAATAATTGGTAACTTACTGGGAAAAAGGATAGAAGAACTATTGCTAAATGCAAGAAAACTGTAAATTGAAGGTGATGCACCCAATTGATAAAGATCTGCAATTTGATTCACAATAAACCTCATAAAACTAACCACAAAAGTCAATTTTGATAGTTTCACCACAAAAATTGATTCTAAGGAAGGCTTGAATAAATCACCTTTGAAGGAAAATAAGGTTTTCACAACAAAGAAGAAAATTATTCATTTACACAAACTTAGACCTGTGATTTTAGCTATTCGAATGCATGCAAATATAAATGAGACAAAGATTTTAAAGGTTCTGATATTTAAACACAATAAAACTTCATCAAATCATTCATAAAGACAACCAAATGACAAGGCAGACTTTGATTTCACTACAATTTGAAGGAATCTTCGCAAAAAGACACAAGTAAACTTGTAAAAAAACACTGCTGTATTAATTTGAAAGCTGAGTTACATGACCATTCACTTTGCAGAATGCAAAGGCTGAATAACAAAAACTAACTGAAAAAGATAAACTTTTTCAATATATACAATGAGAATGCACTTCAAAGTGCATGAACATGTAACTGAAAGTCAATTTCAGTGAGAAAGTGATAACTCCAAGGTGAAATCCGAGCAGAAGCAAAAATCCCTGAAAATAAGGTTCAAACTCATGCAAAAATGAGTGAACTCAGTCTCGAACTTGCAGTCATAAAGCATGCAACTGATTCGTAACTCAAACTGAACTGGAAATCTCTGAATGTGAGCCAAAACATGCAAAAATCCTCCTTGCTTTAATCAATTCGCCCATGATAACTGCAACTCCACCCTTACACGTCTTGCACGATCAATCTTCAGTCTCAGTCGATGATCTTTAATTCTTCAGTCACATCCTTATCATTTGCATGATTTTACTCAAGGAAGATAAATAATTAAATATTAAAAATAATCAAATGTATAATTATTTTAATATTTAATGTGGAAATGATCTCCTTATTTTCATTTTAAATATTAATGTAATAATACATTAATATTTAATTAAATATAGCTCCAAGTAAAAATCATGCCAAAATGCATGAGAGCAAGTGACTATCACTATTTTTTAAGAATTATGACTTGATTTTTACTAATCAAAACTTCAACAAATTGAAGTTTGATCATGCATCACACGACTTTGAATAATAGTAAGTCTTTTGACTTAGGAAGTCATAGACCATGGGGAATGATAAAATAAAATGATTTTGCTTTAAAAGATAGTAAAAAAGACACCCTCACTCGAATTAGGGTTGACTTGTAAAAGCTCAACCCTAAATGATTTTCTCATTTTGCTGTTTGAGTTTCCTGAAGAAGTTTGAGTGCCGCCATGATGTTGAGTAGAGGTTTTTTTGAGATTTTGCTTGAATTGGAGCTTGAACTCCACCATACTTTGCTGTCTCTGAACTTTCCATGAAGATCTCCAGTGAGTAAGTCACTTTTAGTCACAATCTAGAGATTTTGTTGACAATTTCTTGACTTAAAGCTGCGGTTGTATATTATTTTGATGAGTTTCTTTCTTTTATTTGGAAATATCTGTTGATAATTCTTTCATTCGGGCTGCCATTGGAGAACATTTGAAGATTATTGTTGAGGCATTTAGTTGCATTTTTCCAACAAGTGACTCTTCCCATTCGAGCTTTGTATTCTACTTTAAATCTGAAAGACATATTCTTGACTGGAACTCGTTTTGATGCAAGATAATGAAAATATTTGTATTTTTTATGCAAAAACTTGATAGATTTTATCATTTCTGCAGAACGAAAAAACTTTTGTGTTCCCAAAGCCACCATTTTTGAAGGTTTTCAGTGTATTTTAGCCGCGCCTTCTTTTGTAGAGAAATTTTCCAGTTTCTCATGCTTCATTTTGTACTTGTTTATCTTGATGACACATCCTCTTGGTGCTTCCCTGTCGTTATTTCAGCTGTCATAGGGCTACCAAGAAATTTCTGTATGTTTTACCATTAAAGGTTGCGAACTTCATGGCATTCTGGGTATTGTCATTTTGCATGGCTCGAAATTCCTCCAAATTGTAATTTCGGCAAATAGATCAAAACCTTGGTGATTTCCATCTCTGTAACTCTAAACTTCTTGTGAAAATGTATGGATCTCTGTAGAAAACTCTGTTGTGAATATTCCTCTAGGTCAAATATTGGAACCCCGTGGGATGACAATATTCCACAGAAAACCTGCTATTGATAAGAGATTCCTTAGTTTAATTTCATTAATCCCAAAAAGCAAATTTTGAACAATAAGCCTCCATTTGCTTGTCTTCAAAACCTTACCACCAAGTTGATGTGCTCAAACCACTCCTCCTTTAATAACCCATTGATGCAATCAAGCCACAACTTGACATGCTGAAACATGCTAATTTAACCAAACATATAGTACGAAAATAACCATCATTTTGTAACCATCTTCAAGCAAGTCCATAGCATGGATGGACTACTGCTATTCTTTCTTCCTAGTCCCCTTTGGTTTGATTTGCAAAGCTCTTGGTAGCCTCCTGCTGGAAATGGACAAGTATTTGCTCACTAAAGCCTATGTATGTGCATATTTCACACTTAAATTTGATATGTGTTGTTGTCAACAGGGACAAGGTCACTGTATTATTTGATGTCATTTGGATACAATCCTTTATATTTGAAACCATACCTTTATAATGAATGTCTCAAATATTTAGAAAGCATGGTTTGCTGTCTCAAAAATGATTACTAATTTATTGCAATTCTTTGCTATCTGGAAAATTTGACTATACTTTACGCAAACAAACCTTTCAAATATGGTTATATGATCTCTTATGTAAATGTTATCGTTTCCTTTTGTCTACATGGTGCATCTTTTTAGATAAATGGTTTGATTGTATCACTTTTGTAATGTTCACCTGTAGCTTGATAGTGTGCACTTGTAGCTTTCATCATTCTTCATACTGGAACACATTTGTCACTGAATTCATAAGCTGCTGCCACTTGATCCTTCAAAGCTCATTAGCTCTTGCATTTACTTTAGTAATTGTACCTCATAGATTTGACTGGATAATAGAAATGAGGTACTCTATGATATTCAATTTGTCTTAATGTAGCTAACATTTCTTATGATAATGTTGTTGTCCCAAGGTATTTATGATTATAGATTGTCTTCTCATAACTTGGATTTGGCACAAAACTCTTGCTAAGTGTTATTTAAATAAGAACCCATGAATGATTTATTCTTGTGAAAGTTGATATGTAAGAAAAAGATTGATTCCATCATGTGACTTATCTCTTGAAGGCTTGACTGCTTATTGTGTATAAACCACTGTGATACGAGATGATTTTTTTACATTTTTCATAATCCTACTACCCTGTTTACAGTCAAGGATGCTTTCCTAGTCTCTTATGACTGTTGTAAACTTTAGTAACCATTTCTCACCATCATGAACACTGTAACAGTAGTCTTATTCACTTTATCAATTTTTGTAGCAGCAGTATATTTTACCATGCTATTATATTGCTTGATGACAGTCCTAGATGATGATTGTTTCTTTGATGCTTGATGACTCTCATATATGAACATTGAATGAGAGAATACCTTCATACCTTCTTGATATGCCGAGCTTGACCCTTGTGGGAGCCTGTTTTTTCCCACATATCTGATAATATGATCACAAACATAATGAACCTGTTCCTTCTTTGATGGATGCAATTCAGCTCTACCTATTTTGAGCTAGTAGTGAAAAATAGGCAACAAATTGGCGACCTCTGCGGAGTGTTTGCCTGCTAAACACAATAGACTAGTTTATAGCTTATCCATTGGGCATGGAGTCCATTTTGCTCTGTTCTAACTCAGAAAACCGTAACTCAGCTTCAAAACACACAACTGAAAGAAACTACTGCAACTCTGTTGAAGACAGAGTTTGGAAAACTAGGTGCAATAACTGCACTTATTGAAAACAAAACAATACTGGAATGAAAACGTGCCACGAGGAACTTGTTGAAAGAAAAACAGAAAAATCTACCCTACCCCTACACTAACCAACAGTGTTAGTGCTCAAACATGACCATTTACTGGCTGTGAGAAATAACGGCTCTTTCTTAACAACAAAGGATGCTTCAAATCCGTAAGATTAATAAAAAAGAAGTATAGACATTTGATTAACTGCTGCTCCCTTTGTTCAAAAACTGTTGTCAGCATAGTTTGGATCATCATAAAAAACATACCTTCCTTATCTGATTGATCATTAAAGACCTTATTTTGAGGCATATAGCTAATATTAACTTGTTGCTCTGCAGTTACAATCATATGCTTTGGCAGAATCATGTCTCATTGTAATTCTGGAGATTCTTCTTTTGATAAATACCTGATTGGACACCTTGTTGAGAGCATAAAGCTTTGCCTCTTACTATTGCCTTCATGTTTATACACTGTTGGCACTCCATCTTGCTAATTAGACTGCTCCACTTGCAGTGTAAGATTTTCTTCCTTCCTTCTTGTTGCCTCAATTTCAATCTGATCTGAAAGAGTTGGTTCACATAAATGAAATGAAGGAATGTGTGGCTCTTTGATCTAAAAATGCTAATTTCATACTGTTGGCTCATATGGCATCAAACTGTCATCAATGTTAGAGAAAAAAACATCTATTATGCCTGAAAACATATTCTCATCCAATTCATGATCCTGAATTGGATTCAGATGAGTTTCATCACTCTGCTGCTCAAAGGTAGACCCTGATGTTAGTAAACATGTGTCATCTTCATTTTCATTAACAAATTCGGGTAATTGCTCAAACGAATAAGCTAAATCCTGAGATTCGATCTCTTTCTCCTTGTTTAAAACATGATCAACTTGGTGTTGATTGTCATCTAAGTTTAAAACAAAGGACTCAAGATCATTCCAAAATATGGCTTCTTCACAATCATCATTTGCATTACCTTCTGGAATTAGACAAGCAACTTCTAACTTGTCACATTTGTTGACCTCAACCAACAATTAATCACATTGTTTGACATCTTCCTACTCAATAAAAGAAGGTAATTCATCAGATAAGAACATGAAATCATCGCCTTTCATACCTTTTTCAAGCTCCTCAACCTACTGTCCTGATTGATCATGTTCGTTCATCTCCTATTGCAAGTCTGCTTTGCCTTCTTGTTTGTCAAGTATAAGCATATCAATATCAAAAACTTCTGCCTACTTCTCTTTAAAAACCTTTTCCTCTCCTGCATTATTTCCCTTCAACTGATCATGCTCATCGAACCAATTATTTTGACAAGCAATTGATTGTCCTTTGAACAAAGAAATAGTATTAGGACA
This sequence comes from Sequoia sempervirens, assembly GCA_007258455.2. Taxonomy (NCBI): domain Eukaryota; kingdom Viridiplantae; phylum Streptophyta; class Pinopsida; order Cupressales; family Cupressaceae; genus Sequoia; species Sequoia sempervirens. Next base: position 149,387 of record VDFB02253974.1, read on the forward strand.
TGCATATGCATGTTGGATCCCTTGGATAAGAACAAGTGATTGTTCATGAAGATTCATAGCTTGATTTATAACATGTACTTGAATTTGCAATAGAAGAGGATCTCTGAAACTTGGAATGGGAGCCTCTTGAACTAGATTTGGCATTTTGAAGTCAGGATGCTTGGTCCAAGAAGGCCACCATGGCTTTTCAGTACCTTGATGATTTGGTTCAGGCTCTTGATATGATTGAAAATGAGGGTTCATGGATTGATTTGACAAACTATGTTCATTCGTGAGCTCCTGTAGGGGCTAATCTTTAACATTGGTATGAACATTACCCTTATAACTTGGAATGTCAAAACTAGAAGACTTACTTGGAGATTGGATAAAAACCATGGAAACCTTCTCCTCTGTTGGATGATGTTTTATGGAAGAAGTTGATTGGGCCCCTACCAATATTCTAATCTATTCTTCCTTAGCAGCAAGATCTTCATCATATTGTTTCCTCTGCATCAACAAGTCTTGCTCGTAGAGATAGGCCTGATAGGCTATCTCCTCCTGTTGCTGATCGTACTCCTGCTACCTCTTGAACTCTTCTATCTACTTTGCGATGTCTGACAGTATGTCCTTCATGCTATTTATGTTATTCTTCATATAAAAAACCTCTTGGAGCTAATTTTGGATATCCGAATGTGGATCTAAAGGTTGCGCAGGGGTGGGTGGGAGGTAAGCATGTTGAGCAAGCTGATAGGCTACTGTTGCATGGCTGTTTGGGATAAAACCAACAACATGACTGGCCTGATATGGCTGATAAGGATGTGAATAGGCAGGATTTTCATTAAACGAAGGTGAAAACATGCTTTTTTCATAAAACCCAGACATGTTAAAGCATTTGAAATATGCAAATCTTCTTTAAATCAAAGTGAATTGGACCTCCTTTGTAAATGTAAACATACCAACACTTCGTCTGCTGAAACCAGTGGATTGTTCTCGGAGTCGCCAGGTATAAATACGTACTTCTGAAAGGTAAAATACGCTGATGTATATACCAGGACAGTAGCTTGAAACTTTTGAATTTTTTCTCTGAAGTGATCTTCAGAGTCCCACCGGGCGGCCAAAAACTGTTGTCAAATAGATTGGATAAACTTTTTCAATATATACAATGAGAATGCACTTCAAAGTGCATGAACATGTAACTAAAAGTCAATTTCAGTGAGAAAGTGATAACTCCAAGGTGAAATCCGAGCAGAAGCAAAAATCCCTGAAGATAAGGTTCAAACTCATGCAAAAATGAGTGAACTCAGTCTTGAACTTGCAGTCATAAAGCATGCAACTGATCCGTAACTCAAACTGAATTGGAAATCTCTGAATGTGAGCCAAAACATGCAAAAATCCTCCTTGCTTTAATCAATTTGCCCATGATAACTGCAACTCCATCCTTACACGCCTTGCACGATCAATCTTCAGTCTCAGTTGATGATCTTTAATTCTTTAGTCACATCCTTATCATTTGCATGATTTTACTCAAGGAAGATAAATAATTAAATATTAAAAATAATCAAATGTATAATTATTTTAATATTTAATGTGGAAGTGATCTCCTTATTTTCATTTTAAATATTAATGTAATAATACATTAATATTTAATTAAATATAGCTCCAAGTAAAAATCATGCCAAAATGCATGAGAGCAAGTGACTATCACTATTTCTTAAGAATTATGACTTGATTTTTACTAATCAAAACTTCAACAAATTGAAGTTTGATCATGCATCACACGACTCTGAATAATAATAAGTCTTTTGACTTAGGAAGTCATAGACCACGGGGAATGATAAAATAAAATGATTTTGCTTTAAAAGATAATAAAAAAGATACCCTCACTCAAATTAGGGTTGACTTGTAAAAGTTCAACCCTAAATGATTTTCTCATTTTGCTGTTTGAGTTTCCTGAAGAAGTCTGAGCGCCGCCATGATGTTGAGTAGAGGTTTTTTTGAGATTTTGCTTGAATTGGAGCTTGAACTCCATCATACTTTGCTGTCTCTGAACTTTCCATGAAGATCTCCAGTGAGTAAGTCACTTTTAGTCACAATCTAGAGATTTTGTTAACAATTTCTTGACTTAAAGCTGCAGCTGTATATTATTTTGATGAGTTTCTTTCTTTTATTTGGAAATATCTGTTGATGATTCTTTCATTCAGGCTACCATTGGAGAACATTTGAAGATTATTGTTGAGGCATTTAGTCACATTTTTCCAATAGGTGACTCTTCCCATCGAGCTCTGTATTCTACTTTAATTCTGAAAGACATATTCTTGACTTGAACTCGTTTTGATGCAAGATAATGAAAATATTTGTATTTTTTATGCAAAAAATTGATAGATTTTATCATTTCTGCAGAACAAAAAAACTTTTGTGTTCCCAGAGCCACCATTTTTGAAGGCTTTCAGTGTATTTTAGCCACGCCTTCTTTTGTAGAGAAATTTTCCAGTTTCTCATGCTTCATTCTGTACTTGTTTATCTTGATGACACATCCTCTTGGTGCTTCCCTGTTGTTATTTCAACTGTCATAGGGCTACCAAGAATTTTCTGTATGTTTTACCATTAAAGGCTGCGAACTTCATGGCATTCTGGGTATTGTCATTTTGCATGGCTCGAAATTCCTCCAAATTGTAATTTCGGCAAATAGATCAAAACCTTGGTGATTTCCATCTCTGTAACTCTAAAATTCTTGCGAAAATGTATGGATCTCTGTAGAAAACTCTGCTGTGAATATTCCTCTAGGTCAAATATTGGAACCCCGTGGGATGACAATATTCCACAGAAAACCTGCTATTGATAAGAGATTCCTTAGTTTAATTTCATTAATCCCAAAAAGCAGATTTTGAACAATAAGCCTCCATTTGCTTGTCTTCAAACCCTTACCACCAAGTTGATGTGCTCAAAACACTCCTCCTTTAATAACCCGTTGATGCAATCTAGCCACAACTTGACATGCTGAAACATGTTGATTTAACCAAACATATAGTACGAAAATAACCATCATTTTGTAACCATCTTCAAGCAAGTCCATAGCATGGATGGACTACTACTATTCTTTCTTCCTGGTACCCCTTTGTTTTGATTTGCAAAGTTCTTGGTAGCCTTCTGCTGGAAATGGACAAGTATTTGCTCACTAAAGCCTACGTATGTGCAGATTTCACACTTAAATTTGATATGTGTTGTTGTCAACAGGGACAAGGTCACTGCATTCTTTGATGTCATTTGGATACAATCCTTTATATTTGAAACCATACCTTTATAATGAATGTCTCAAATATTTAGAAAGCATGGTTTGCTATCTCAAAAATGATTACTAATTTATTGCAATTCATAGCTATCTGGAAAATCTGACTGTACTTTACTCAAATAAACCTTTCAAATATGGTTATATGATCTCTTATGTAAATGTTGTCCTTTCCTTTTGTCTACATGGTGCATCTTTTTAGATAAACGGTTTGATTGTATCACTGTTGTAATGTTCACCTATAGCTTGATAGTGTGCACTTGTAGCTTTCATCATTCTTCATACTGGAACGCATTTGTCACTGAATTCATAAGTTGCTGCCACTTGATCCTTCAAAGCTCATTAGCTCTTGCATTTACTTTAGTAACTGTACCTCACAACTTTGACTGGATAATAGAAATGAGGTACTCTATGATATTCACTTTGTCTTAATGTAGCTAACATTTCTTATGATAATGTTGTTGTCCCAAGGTATTTATGATTATAGACTGTCTTCTCATAACTTGGATTTGGCACAAAACTCTTGATAAGGCAGTGTTATTTAAATAAGAACCCATGAATGATTTATTCCTATGAAAGTTGATATGTAAGAAAAAGATTGATGCCATCATGTGACTTATCTCTTGAAGGATTTACTGCTTATTGTGTATAAACCACTGTGATACGTGATGATTTTTTTACATTTTTCATAATCCTGCTGCCCTGTTTACAGTCAAGGATGCTTTCCTAGTCTCTTATGATTGTTGTAAACTTTAGTAACCATTTCTCACCATCATGAACACTGTAACAATAGTCTTATTCACTTTATCAATTTTTGTAGCAACAATATGTTTTACCATGCTATTATATTTCTTGATGGCAGTCCTAGATGATGAATGTTTCTTTGATGCTTGATGACTCTCATATATGAACGTTGAATGAGAGAATACCTTCATACCTTCTTGATATGCTGGGCTCGACCCTTGTGGGAGCCCGTTTTGCCCCACATATTTGATAAGATGATCACGAACATAATGAACCTGTTCCTTCTTTGATGGATGCAATTCAACTCTACCTGTTTTGAGATAGTAGTGAAAAATAGGTAACACTACTATCATTCTTGTTCATTTTTTTTCAAGTATTATATAGTTATGTTAAGCCATAAGCCTTTGCACATGGTTGGTTGATGTCTTCCACATGCTTCAATTTCACGTTAAGTCATAAGGAACTTGAAATTATAAGTGTATGTGTCATGCTGTGGTAAGTTTTGAATTATATTCTTCATGAGGTGGATGTTGTAAGGGTGCACATCTTGAATGATGTGACAAAAAAATATTTAGGTTTTCTGACGGTTTGTTTTTGGGTATGACAAATACATATCCTATATTTAGTAGTAACTTTTGTATAGATTTATTTTGTACTTTATCTACTCAATTGACTCATAGAACTTCATACCATCCTTATTCAAATGAACAAACTATGGCCTTCAATAAGTCATTACAAGGGTATTTATGTTTTTCACTTTAGATTAGCAATTTGAATGGTTGGTTTGGCTACAACTAGTTGAATAGTGGTATAACACATCCTTCAATATTTATTTAAGAATGTCTCATTTATGAAATTAAATGGATATTATACCCCATTCATATCATCATTGAAGGTAATAGAAATATTTTAATCTATAAAAAACCATGTGAATCATTAACAATAAGTGCTTTCAAGACAAGAAGAATTTCACAATGGCACAAAATCAAATGAAATAATACCTGTTGACCAACATCATAGTGAAAAAAGAGTTTTGAAGTAGTTGATTGAGTTTTATTGAGATTACAACCTTATAAGAAAATATCCCTAAACCAACAAACAAATGATAACAATTTATCACCAAAATAATATGGTCCATACTAGATTCTAAAGAAGATCGATAGTGTAGCCTATGAGCTAGAGTTACCTCCAAAACAAAGATATTTCTAATTTTTCATGTTTCTTGTGTAAAAAAGGTGATTGGTTGACACATCCTTGCACACATAGTGTTACTTGAGCTAGATTTAAAAGGAAGAATCATCTTGTATCTAGATTTAGTTCTCTAAACATGCACAAAGAAGTTGGGAACTAGGGCAATCACAGCGTATCTCATTCAATGTAATAATTTATTAGTCAAATATGCCACATGGGAAGATGAAGATTTTATATAAAAGCATTAAAAATTGATTGACATTAAGGACATTAATTCTTTGAAGATGGGGCATGCTACACCCTTAACCCAATAATTTCATTGATATATGTGTAGCCAACCTAGGTCATTTCCAAGGGATAATTAGGGTATAAATAAGAGGAAATGCATGCTACTTGATTATTATATTGAGAATTATGTTCTTATTGGAGACTTTTGGAGGTTTTTCCCCTTGAAGTTACTTATTCTCAGGTATTTACAACAAATTTATTATTTTGTTCTCCTTTTATGCAAGTTGTTTCATTATATCTACAGTTGCCACCATGGGTAAAAAACCATATCATGCAATATTATGAAGGTTCCTCCCTACTTGTTACACATAAAATATGGTACAAATTACATGTTACAAGGATAATATTTTTGTGAAAAGATACACATGCTACAGTATGGCCAACTTATTTTACATTCTCATATAAATTCCAATGGTTCATATTTACTTAAAAAAAATCCCTCTCACATTCCTAGTAAAAAATATTTTTTTCTCATCACTCAAGTTCTCGAAGGTATAACATAATAATGATCTTCATGTTTATAGCCTTTGTTGACTAAATAGGTGAAAAATATAGTGATAATATAAGATTGTATTCAAATAATATTTAGATCATGTGATAAATCATTATAAATTTGAAATAGAACTTAGATAAGCATGCATAAATTCAAATGAGCACTCACATATAAATACACATAGTGATGGATGTACATCGAGAAACCCTATCAACAAAAAAATCTGCTATAATCTGCTATCAAAGAGAGGATAAGTTTATATTAATCCAATGGAAGTGTTACATCAATACACCCAACTTTCTCCTCACAATCTAGCAACATTTTGGCAGCATAACAATGATCAACCTACAAAAGACCCATGAAAAAACCATCCAAGGGATTCAATTTATAGAGAGCTAGAGAGGGGGAATCATAAATGGATTCTTAAAACTTGTGATGTTGTAAGAACATAACACCCCACCCCCATGCAATAAATTTTCACTACCTCCATCAATAGAAACCATTACTAAATTTTTTTTGACCCATGCGAAGAATGGGAAAACATCCCAATTATTGTGCTCCAAAATGGAGTGACCAACTAATAAGGACCACACCCATAAAAAAAAGATGTCCCTCTCTCTCTCTTAGTATCTAGGATTAGGAAAGTAACATCAATGAAGTCAAATCACTTTGTAATCGTCACCACCATAAGGTAACCTCCCTCATGAATGTCACTACAAATAATATTCCAATTTACATAGAGAGTATTAAATAATTATATCTCGCAACAATATACATGGGAATCCAAGTACCCATTCTCAAGATGTTGGATATCTAACATCATGCATAGGATTGCAAAGTTAATATCACCTTATCCTAATGTTCTCCCACTAGATATCATACATTGCAATAAAATAAATAATAAACATAAAATGAATCAAATATGATATGCAAGGCCTATGGTCTCCCAACACCAAGAGAAGTTATCTATTATCACTAGTTAAGTGAGTATGCAACATCATACCAAGTTTCAAACTTCTACATCTTGACCTTACCACTCTCTATCATCTCATAGAAAAAGTGATATTGAACACCAATATTCTTTGTATGTTTGTAGCATGCGGTTGTTGGCCAAAAAAATAACACTTTAATTGTTACATATGATCTGAATGACACTATAATCAAAACAAATTCCTAAACACAATATCGAAAACGAAATTAACCCTTTACAAGAAGGTATATTATCCATATACTTTACTTCATTAATGGATATAATAAATACGGGCTGCCTCTTACTCATCCAACTTGTATCATTTCTAAATAGAAAAAATAAATAGCCACTAGTGGACCTTCTACCACCTAAGTCATCTACCCAATTTCCATCAACAAAACCCTATACATCCACTAAATTTCCCACATCATTAGAACCGTGATAAAAAAAAATAATAATCAAAATTCCCTCAAAAATATCTAAATGCACTCTTAACATAAGTCCAATGCTCTCTTCTAGAGTTAGACATAAACCTACTAAGAAATCCTAGTACTATGGCAATATTTGGTCTAGTATAAACCATTGCATAAATTAGGGTAAAAATAACACTGGCATGAGACACATTTGCATTGATCATTGTATGAATTAGGACATGTGTCCAATGAATATATTATTACATATTTTAGGTAAAGAAATACTAATTAGTTTACAATCATGCATGAAAAACCACCACAAAATGGTGTCAACACACTTCCTTTAACTAATCCATGGATTTATGTGAACTTGATCCTTGTCAATTTCCATTACCAAAATGAAAAATTTTACCCCTAAATCCTTCATGTCAAATGCACCATATTTTTAATGTTTGAGATCCCTAATCATCACATTGTTATTACCAATTAGTAAAATGTCATAAAAAATAAGATAATGATTGGAATTTGATCATCGATACATTTAATGTACACATTGATCCTCTTTGCTTCTAACATAACCCAAATTTAATGCAAAGGCATAATTTTTATACCAAATTTGAGGAAATTATTTCAACCATACAATAATTTTTTTAATTTGTAAACTAAAATTTATTTCCTTTTCACCTCAAATTCATCTAGTTGCATGTAAATTATCTCTTCAAGATCCCCATGTAAGATTTTTTTATATCCATTTCTTCTAATTCAAAATCACAAGAAATAAAAATAGAAATTAGGAATCTAATGAGAAACCAATTTGGTAGTGACAAATAAGATTTCACCAAACTCAAATCCCTCTCTAGAAATAGCCCTTAGCCACCAATTTAGATTTGTACTTGTCTGGCTTATTATTTTATTCGAATTTATTCTTAAGTATATTGATTTGAAACCAATGGGTTTCTTTCCCTTGATCAAACTCACATTCCCAAGCATCACATATGTCCAAGGACATCATCTCCACAACCTTCATCTAATAATCACACTCATCTAAAGAGAGAGCTTCCCTAAAAGGTCTTAAGTCACCATTAACACATGACAAAGCAAATACATAATGAAAATCTAATGAGATGTACCTATTACATAGGTTTCATTTTTCTCATGGATCATCTCAAGGGTGGAGTAAGATAATATCTATTACATTGCGATGCTTTAGAGAGTGTGGGTTTTTTCTCCTATAAGGGTTTTCCCCAAGCATATTTTTGTTATGGTATATTATTTATTTTATATTTATATGTGTTTATTCTTTATGCGATTGTCAAAATAATAAAATTTATAATACTCTTCTTAGAATTTTAATGCAATACAAATTTTTGTATACCTTTCTTCTTTTAGTTTGGTATTATATTCTAATCACCTTAGTTTCTAGGTGTTGGTAAAGGGATTTTTTTACAAATCTTCATTTGAGTAGGAGCTTGCACAAAGAGGGTTTTGATTTTATTGTAGGAAGAGATGGAAAGCATATAAAAGATAGATATGGAGAAGTTATCAAACACAAATTTTGAGTTGTGAAATATCATGGTGGAGGATGTGCTTGTAGATCAAGATCTATGGGCTATAGTATTGTTGTCAAACAGATTGCACCCGAATGCTTGAATAATTAAATTCAACAATCTGTTGAAACATTGGATCAAACTCAGGTTGTGGGTGACCTATAATGAGACTGAACCTTTAGATTCTAGGCCGGCTTCCTAATGATTCTTAAATTAATAACTGGTAACTTGCTGGAAAAGGGATAGAAGTATGTAAAAATGCACAAAAATAGTAAATTAAAGGTGATGCACCTGACTGGAAATCTAATTGCAAACTAACTCACAAATAATCACTCAACACTTTAATTCGCACAACCTGATTTGATAAATCAATCACCTGAATGCCTTAAACAAAGGCTTTGATTTAATGCAATATTGAGGGAAAATGATGTTTTCACGACTAAATTGATTAATCAAGTATGTGCACAGTGTATAACCAGTGAACTTAAACTAAATTGCATACAAATATGTGAAAAAGATAGAAAAAATAGAGGTTTCAGAACTAAAAACACAATAATTTTTCGATGAAATTCTTCACAATAACGATGCCTAAAATCTAGAAGGAAAACTCGAAATAACTGAAAATTAGAAGGAATCCTTTGCAAATCACAAACTAATGAACCTGTACAACGCTGCTGTATTAATCTGAAACTGAATGCTGAGTCACATGACAATTCACTTTGCAGAATGCAAAGGCTGAATAACAAGAACTAGAGGAAAAAGATAAACTTTTTCCAATACATACAATGAGAACACACTCCAAAGTGCATGAAAATGAAACTGAAAGTCAATTTCAGTATACAAATGATAACTCCAAAGTGAAATCTGAGCAAAAGAAAAAATCCTTGAAAAGAAGGCTCAAACTCATGCAAAAATGAGTGAACTCAGTCTCAAACTCGCAGTCATAATGTATGCAACTGATCTGTAACTCCAACTGGCTCCAAAATGTATGAAAATAGCACTGAAAGAGATCTGAAAGTGAAAAATATCTTCCTCGAATGCCTCTCACGAGCAAAAATAAAAAGTCTCAAAAAATGGGCCCGCAACTGAAGTGAAGTGAAATCCATATGCTGCAAACTCCAACTCATGTCATGCATAATCAAAATATCTCCAAAAATGATACGGAATTGAAGTAAAGTGAAAGGAAACTCCATCATTATCTCCATTTTGTCTTTTGCATGAAAAAGACTCCAAGTCAGAAAAAAGAACGCTCTTGATAACTATACTGACTTTACTTGTGCTCCAGTTGTATCTTCTGCATGGATTTGAGAAGGTTTTCATTTAATTAAATATTAAAAATAATCACCAAATGATTATTTTAATATTTTTACATTAGATATCAACTCCTTTAATCACATGTTTTAAATATTAAAGTAATAGTTATATTACTTTTAATATTTAATTGAATATTTAAATTTTCTTTAAATCCATGCAATGTCAAAGAAAATCTTTGAAGTCGGCTTCAAAGACTCATGGCCTTATGTATCATTCTTAGCATATTCTTTGCATTCTTCACTAAATAAATATAAGCCAACCATGCACATTATAATAGTCGACCGCCTCCATATTATTGATGATTATTTTGACTTTAAGCCACAGGCAGAATGATAGAATGATAATTGATAATGATTTCAACTTAGGGAAAACAATCAAAATCATGGAACCCTAAAACACATTATCATTCACACTTTTCAATTTGGAGAAGAAACTTCATGAAGAAGTTGGTCGCCGACTTGGTTAGGTTTTTTGAGAATTTGCTTGATCTGGAGCTTGACCTGCACATTCTTTGGATATTTTCTGAGGAATTTCAACAGAAAAATGTGTGGTAAATTTGATCCTTTCACAAGAATGGCAATTTCTTACCATTTTGAATCATCTTTTGGCTTATACAGCCGCAACCATGCTCTTTTTTGATATATCTTGTCTTCACTTGTTCTGGGCCGCCATTTAAGAGCTTGATCCTTTTGTATATATTCCTGTTGCTGTGCAAGCTCGACCTATGAATTTTAAAGCTCAAAGAGAGCTCAACCACAGACTTGTCTCCTCTTCTTGTGCATGATGGTAAGTTCTCTTTTGCTTTTGTTTCCTCCATTTTGAATAAAAAGAAAACATCACTGCATTTTGTATTTTTCTGAACATATAGCACCATCTCTACAGAAAAATAAGAAACCCATCTATAGTTTTGTATATGTCTTACTTCCAAATGACTTATACTCTTGATTGAAAGCTGCGGCCTCATATTTGCATTCTGGGTATTCTCCATTCACTGCATTTTTATATTTTTTGAACATATAGCACCATCACATGGGTAACATAAAAAATCTGTATTTTCCTCACTAAAAGAACATTTTTGAGCAAAAATCATGGTATAAAAGCTGAAAACAGTGACAAACTTGTATGATGTCACTTGAAACCCCTTTTTCCTTTCTTGAAGCAAAACGTTGTCACTGTTTTCATATTACTAGTGCTGTTTCTTTAATTTTTCCTGTAGCTTTCGACTCCTTGTACTGTACCATGCATTTGCTAAAAAGAATCACTTCTTCACTTTTTCTTTCTCCTGTGCATACATACATCTGCTGCAACTTCTATCATTGACTGCTCTTGTGTAGAAAACCTCAGCCATTAAAACATTATTTTGAAATTTTCTCTTGCTATGGTTCACGTAAACCTGCTCTTTTGTGATAACAGTCCATGAAAGAATGTTGTTTCAGTCTTCTATAAACTATAGCTTTTATGATCTACTTTACTAGAATGACACATAGTAATGATGTTTCTCTTGATGCTTTAATGTGACAACGCCTCACTTGCACACATGGTTGTCCTTGATATGAAGCTGCTACATATTACTCTGTTATGTCTCTTGATCTTAAGATGCAATAATGCTGCTCTGTTATCATGCTAACTGTCCTACTGAATCTCTGGACGAACAATATATGTGCTTTGAAATTGAAAGAAACAACTTGATTGTTGAATGCTCTGCTTCTATTTGACACTGTGCAATGTTGTCCCAAATCTTTGCTGCTCTTTTCTGGCTGGTGCAAGTTTATTTGTCATTCCACCCTGTAGCTGTGAGTTCAATGTTTATCCAGGTCTCAAAAAATACTAAGGAAGCATTCCTTGGTAACCTATAGTTACTTTGATGAAATACTTATGTGTTTGCACCCTTAGACTGCAATCTCTTTCATGGTTGTATCATGCATCTAATAAGCATTGTCTTTCTCTTTTCTGAATCCTTCTTACAAATTCAGATAACTTGCATATGTGGCTGTCCTCATGAGTTTCTTGATGAATTATGTATGTGCTTCGGAGGTTGTTAAGAACAGTTATGATGACTTGATACCTTGTTCTCCTTTCAATTTAAAGGAGCTCAATGCCTCATTAAAATGTAAATATGAATGAAAGGTAGAGCTGAAACAAAGGATAATAAATGTAATTCAATGCTCTCTTAATATATTTCTTTAATTGTTCCTTTGAATGATGAACAAAAGATAATTACTTAATCTATTTTCACCATGCTGAATTAGACTTCTTGATGACAGTCCTAGATAATGACTGTTTCTTTGATGCTTAAATAACTCTCATATATGATGCGAATGAGAGGTGTCCTTTTGATATGCCGAGCTCAACCCTTATGGGAGCTCGTTTTGCTCCACATATCTGATGAAAATAATCATGAACACGATGAACTTGTTCCTGCACATTGAAACAAACAAGTTAGTAAAAATAATCGAAGCTGAAAGCTTCCATTGAACTATGTTTTTCTTGATTGTCAACCTTTGTAACTCAATCATCTGGTGAATGCTTGATTGAATGTAAATTACATTCCCGTTGGTAGCGTAGGAATAGAGTAGAATGTAATTCATCATTGCTTAGAGTACATCTCTAACATCATTCTTTTACAAACTTGCAGGTTCATGGAACGTGAAATCGAGGCTGCAGCTTGGAGACACGACAACTGAAGACATCAAGCGAAAGTGATTCATCATCACAGGAAATGATGAATTGCTTCTCTTCTTTGTGTTTACGTTATCTTCAGTAGTGTAGCTTATCATTGAATTTTGTATTCATTATTTGATTGTCATAATCAAATTCAGTTACTCTCGCGGCTTGTGCGAGATTTCAGTGTTTTTTACAAAATGAATAAAAAGCATTATTATGCAAATTCTCAATTTTCTGTTTTAAATACTTGCACAATAAAACTATAATTCAGATGTAATATGATCTCTATGATGATCAATGAATACTTTAGCAACAAAACTTGAAAATTTATGTACCTATCAATGATGAATTTGATTCAGCTCTACCTGTTTGAGCTCGTAGTGAAAAATAGGTAACAAGTATATGTATTCAAACTTATAGCTACATCAAAAGAAGATTGAGACAAGATGGATAAAAAATAAAATTGTCCCATTAGACTCAATATGGTTGATTTACTGTTGTTGAATGTGCATGAAGAGACTACCACAATTAAACTTTAGAATAATATTGTATAAATTTTTTATGCTAAATCCTTGGTGAATAATATTTTCATGAGGAAGTAGTTGTATACTCTTAAGATAGAGGATGGTGAGTATGTGGTTGAATGTATAAATTATTTCAATATGATAGTTACCTAATTTAATGTAGAGAGAAAATAAACTCAAAAAATCCTTCTAAAATCCTCAAATAATTCCTCAAACAATTTCTTAGACAAAAAATAAAAATTGCAATTTAAACTCAACACTTGATTGCACATGAACCCATTGAATTTCTCTGTTAAAGGAAGTTAATTAAAAATGATTTTTCAGTCTTAATATACTGATAAACAACAAACAAAAACTCCTATAGACATCTGATATGCAATGGAAGCATTTAAATACAATTCTATGCTCAACTATGCGAGCTCCAACAAACTAGTTCACCTTCTAGCACTCCATTAACACTACCTGCAACTCATGTAACATCATTCCAATGCTTTGAAACTTCATGGAATATTGTAAATCAGTCCCAACCTACAAAAAAAATTCCAAGAGAGGTCTCCCAGAGAATACTAAGCCTCCTCTTGCTATGCCTTCAAAATTCTCCTTTCACAATTCTTCCACAAAAAGTGGTTTTCCCGATTCTTCTTACACCCTGTCATGAAATTAATTTCTCATGATTTATTTGGGTCTCTCCAATATGGCATGAACCTTTTCTATTTCTGCACATTAAATCCCTCCAAAAAAAAATTATAACTCATTTAAAATCCATTCCCAGCAGCCCTCTAAAGATAGGGAAAAAAATAGTTTTAAATTCTTCTCTTTTTGACTCCCAAAAAGCAAAACACAAAAAACAAGCTTGAGCGCCCAATTTCACAATCCCTATTATTTAGGAATCATGATTTTGAGTGTTTTTAAAGCTCCATAAATTAATCCCAACACCTCATAATGATTTTCAAATGTTTTACAATAAAATGTTTTAAAACTGTTGTTTCTTGCTTTTTCACCCCACTAGACAACTTGTCAACGTGCAAAGGAGATTTTAATTGACAAGTTTAAATATTTGACAATAAATTATTTTCTACCCCTCAACAAGTAATCCAAGCCAAAATTAATTCACCTCAAAAATCCAAAATTGCTCAAATAAAAAATTCAACCTTTTTTTTGTTGACATAGGATTGCAAGTTACCATGGATGCTCCTGCATCATAATTGTACTCCATGGGAGTGAAAATGGAGGAGGATTGGTGTGTGAATTTCTTGTGTTCTTTAGCAAATTCATGGTACCACCTAGTTATTGATATTGGGAGCACTAACACCAAGTTCAATATGGAAAAATTGGTTGCATATCAAGTTTCTAAAGAAATGAGAAGAAAGACTTATGAGTCAGCTAAGGAGGCCCTATCATTTTATAAAATATCCAAAGAAAAAGGGAAGAAAAAGAATAAGAAGCAAGATAAATCTAAATTTAAATATTGTATGAGATCCAAATCTCCTAGTAATTTCAAATATTTTTTTTGGAACTACGAAAAAGGTTAGAAATCTAAGAAGAGATTGTAAGGAGGAGAAGAAGAAAAAGAAAGGTAGATTCTTATGATGAGTTTGATAAATCCTTCCAAGATCAAGATGATGCTTTCATCATTTTCTAGGCTACTCATACAACACAAGGTACAAAAATGATATACTATGATATATCTTTCCATACAACCTCACATAAGGGTTGGTTTAAAAAATATGAAGAATATAATGGTGGGAAGTTGTACCTTGGAGATGATAAACATTTGAAAATTATTTGTCATGGTAGAGTCCTAATTCAATTCTCTAATGTACAAGTGAAGGGGGTCAATGATATACTACATATCCTTGGTTTGGAATGGAAGCTACTTTATATAAGTAAATTATATAATACGAGTGTGTAGGTTGTTTTCTTGTCTAGAATGTACAAGATGGTTAGATGATCTATGGTTCTTTCAAAGGGCGTTCAGATTTCCACTTTGTTTCAACTAAATGAATTCATGGTTCAATGCAATATTTATTCAATTCCTATAATAAAAATATTTATATAATTTTTATCCTCACCATTGAAACCAACAATAAAGAGGTATGCTGTGTTAATGGTCATGCTTTCTAGGTACCTAAGTGATGAAAATTCATAGAGTGTAGGTTATAGCATTAAGATTTTTATTTTATTATTTTATTAATTTTAACCAATATAAAAGATTAAAAGTTAGTTGCTTAGAATGCAATAGCTAATTGGTATTTTTCTATTTCCTATATGTTAAGATTTGAATGATATTTCAATTCTTTAATTTTATCACATACTATGCCTATATATTTATATTTTGAAAATTCAAGTTTGCAATATTATTTTTCAAATATTAATGTCTCTTTTCTATTGAATTCAATCTTTGATTGTTGATATTTGCTTGGATACCATATAAACTAGTATTAAAGCATATTTTGATCAGTGGGTTTAGGTTTATTTTTTCAATCCATTTTATTTTATTTTTTACTCTCACTAATATCATCTATTTCTTGAAGCTCTCTTCATTCAAACTCAGATTAATTTTTAATAAAATACAATTTTGAAGTGTTTTCTTGCAAAACTTCATTCTTTTTGAAAATTTCTCCTAATTTTCTTTCAAAACTCATGTTTTTGTTTCATAAATTGTTCTTTACTTAAGAAACATATTGTAAAACAATTTTTGGGTTATAAGCATCTTAGTTTGTTCTTTCTAAAGAATTTTCAAGCTTTGAATTTTGTTTTTAATATAAAAAGAAGCAAAACAAGGGTGTTGTCCCATTAATACAAGGCACCAACGACCATCCACAATATACTAACACTAACAACATAGTAATAGTAGGTCTAAAAACCAAACCATCACCCTAAGCAGATCATATAAAAAACAACTCAAAAAACTAACAATCAAACTAAAGCTACTAGTAATGTCCATCATGATAGCATGATTTAAAACCACCATAGATATTGAACACCAACGGTCATACTAGTCATAGAGGAAAATAAACATAATAACAATGTCTTTAACAAAACAAAACATAAACGAAGGTTGATTCAGCCATCCCTAGTCAAAAAACCTAAACCCACCAAAGACTAATCTTTTTTCCCACTGCATGGATTAACTAAGGTTATGGTAGCCCAATCTTCAGTGAGGAACCTAAGCAGTTCATTGCTGACGAATTCTTCCTCCACATCATTCACAAACTTGTCCTTCTGCAGCAGACATAATGTAGTGGTTGACCTAATCATAATCTTCAAGGAAAAACAAGCAACATCCTGTAGTCTTTTCTCCAACTCTCGATTCTGTTTTTCAGATTGTCAACCTCCTCCCTTGACAACATCCTATTTACTATAGGCTTCCTCCATGGGAGCCTTACCTTCCATAATTTTGGAGGCACGAGACTTGACCTCCTTGATTTAATGCTGGCAGGATCCCTCTTAAGGCTTTCAAAAACATGGGAGGAGCTACTAGCAGAAACCGAGAGAGCTTCCTCCCCCACATCCTTTTCCTCCTTACTCTTACTTTCGCTCCTGTCCCCATTGTCAGAATCCAAAACCTCCTTAAAAATATTCCCTTTTTCTTGCTTGATAACCAGTCTATTTGACCTGTGAGGGGTATTAGTCTCCTCAGTGATCTCAATGTCAGAGTCAATTTGATGGAGCCAAAATTTTGTCTTCTTGGAGGCTTTGGCCTTAATTCTCGAGGTGGGGGTTATGCATTTTTTATCATTTCTCTCCACAACCAACCCCAGAGAGGGGGATGTGTCATGTGGAGAAACTTTCAAGGTAGGGTTTTTGATACATTTTTTCTTGCTCGAGCCAGGGGTGTCCATAATGCTAGCTGATGGGGGAGTAGAAGAAACCAGAGCCTCTTCAACAGAGGTGGATCGAGAAGCTTCAACAATAGTAATGGGTTGAGGAGGGAAAAGGGCCGAGTGAAAATGGTAAAGTATGAACATGAGCCCTTGGTGGAGGATGGTGAAATTTTTATTTGAATTCATGGCTTCAATCGCATTAAGCACAATACTGTCAAGAGAATGCATGAGAAAAAACAGGAAGGAAATATTATGGTGATTCCTAAGGTGATTGAGGAAATTGAAATGGTAGTAGTAATACACACTGTATCTTCCTTCAATGGTGAAGTATTTCATCACCACCATGCAAACTCTATCCCAAGGCTCAAGAAGTGCCTCACTATCATAGCCTATGTGTAACTTGATAGGTTTCTCGTCACCTCAGAAGAACAAGTTGAGGCTGGTCTGATCAGCAACTATGGAGGTTTTCTTCCAAGTACGTCCATCCAGAGAAAAACCCTTGGCCCTGACGATGACCTCCTCATCAATATCAAAGGAAATGCTTCCAATTGTGACCCTTCTGGCCTTCCAAGAGGTCATAAATTGTCTGGATAGACCCTCATCATGGCTAGTCATAAATTCCATATACTGGGAGATACCACCTTCCTTGCATATATGCTAGATAGTGTCATCTGCCTTCCAATCATCGCACTTATCAAGCTCCACACGCACCCGGTTCCCACCCATAGCTCCAACACACTTGCCGCATAAAACCAAAACAGTGCCAAAAAGAAAAATAGCAGGGCAGATATAAAGAAAACCAAGTCTAGAAAACACTACAGAGAAATGGCCGATAAAAGGTAACTTGTAAAGCCAAAAAAGATGATAATAAATGCCCCTTCCTGTAGCCAGTGTAGGACTAGCAATTTCCTCATGTGAGAAGTCCACGACATGAAGAGAAATGATATCGAAGATAAATCCAGACAACTCAAAAAATTGAACAAAATCTGCCAGTTTGAAAAGATCATCACGAACTTTGAGGGGGTTCAAAAAATAATGACCCCATCGGTCATTAGGATCAAAATGGTGATTCCTAGCGGAAAATCAAAAATTGTGGAGAAATTTATCATATTTTTAATACCAATGTAGCAATTGTTAAATACAAATGAAAGTTAACGGTTTTGTTGGTTGTTTTAAGCCCAAAAATGTGGTTTAGTTTTTGGCATGGTTTTGCTCCAAAAAAAATAAAATAATTATTAAGGCTAATTCTTTTTATTAGTCCCTTCTTTATAGGTAGGAGACTAATGTTTTCACCGCGCTCATGTCTATTAGTTGCTTGCTCGAGAGTCGTGCAAAAAAATGTTTTATTTCGTGCTTGCTAATGTTTTTGGGATTATTTTATTAAAAGGCAATTTTTCAGCTTTTCTTTGCATTGTTGTCATTGGTTGTCACGATTTTCCTTGTGGTTTTGTGTTTTTTTAATCAACTTAATTTTTCAAATTAGTTTAACAAATTCTTAATGTTTTGTTGCTATCGAAAATATTTCATGAGTTTGTAATGTTCTTTGATATAGCTGTGTCTTCAGGCCCTGTGTTTCTATTGACGCATGGCATTTGAGCGAGGACATTGTGCATTTACTAACAACATATTTATGTTTTGGCCTCAGGAAACGTGCCGAGAATGTTTTATTTTGGGCTTGCTAATGTTTCTAGGATTATTTTATTAAAAGGCAATTTTTGGCTTTTCTTTGCAATTTTGTCATTGGCTGTCATGATTTTCCTCGTTGTTTTATGTTTTTTTTTAATCAATTTAATTTTTCAAAAAATTAGTTTAACGAATTCCTAATGTTTTGTTGCTATCGGAAATATTTCTTGACTTTGTAATGTTCTTTAATATAGTTGTGTCTTCGGGCCCAGTGTTTCTGTTGACGCATGGGGTTTCAACAAGGACATTGTGCATTTACTATTAGCACATTTTCATTTATTGTGAATAGATTAAAGTGCAGGCATCATTAATGGCTTATGGTGTGAAGTTTTAAGTCTGTCAAGCAAAGGATTATTTGCGTTGTTTATTCATTTGCTCAGATTGTTTGATGAGGGTGAAACTTGTGTTTGTTAAGAGGGTTATCTTTTATAGTATCGTTTTACAATTTTTTACATCTTTGCATTTTATGGATTAATGTCTATTATTTGTTGTTCTTTGCATTTTATGGGTTAATGTCTTTCCTTCCATCTCAATGCTTAGCCAATAGAGCCGAAGGCTGATTCATTGTTGTAAATCTAGGTTTTTCTTGCATTTTAACATTTCCAATATTTGTTTCTTTCGGGTTTGATAGAGATAGGATATGTAGCTCGACAAGCGACACAATAAGAGCGCATGCACATTTTTTACCGCCAATATCTAAAAAATGCGCTCAGCTGGGTTATTCGCATGCCACTCTTTTATGAGGATGTAAGAAATAACGATGCCCTAATTCTTTCTCATCGTACACATTTTTGAAAAATTCAAATAATGACCAATTACAAAAAAAAATTGCATCGTTATTGTTCATAGTCTTAAAATGATTAAGCGATTGCTTTTGATTCAAACTGTTTCCATGCAATGTGTGATTGGAAAGATTAAAATGTGTATCTTGCTACTCGTTTTGGATTGATGTCAATTGTTTTAAAAAACCCCAAGCGTGATAAGTTTACACTAAAATTTAAAATTGATTCAATTTTATTCTCTTAAAAAAATTGTTTTCCTTTAGCTTATGTGCCAGATTGAATTCTATTTGCAGGGCAGCCTTTAACTGAGATGCCACAACAAAAGCTTATTTTATTAGTTAAAGTTGCATGGAACCAGGAATTGCACAATTTCTAGCTGCATTGTTGGGATCAATAATATTTAATGATCATACTATTAATTTTTGAATACATTTATTTTGGATGTGTGTGGTGCATAGTTTGTACAACAAAATCCTTGTTGCAAGGTAACCTTTAGCTTAGATGCCATGGTAAATTATTTTCTCAGGGTAACCTTTATATTAGATGCCACAACTAAATCCTGATGGGTATTTTTCATCAAAATTATTTGGAACCAAGGCTTGCACAAAGTATAACTACATTGTTGTAGTCAGTGATCTCAAATAATAGTTTTTTATTACATTTTATGTGTGTATTGCAAAATTAGGAAAGGAAAGTTCTCATTTTGAGCTAATCTTCAGTTTAAATGTCACATTAAATTCTATTTTCAGGGCAACCTTAGTTGAGATGCCATGAACAAGAGGTACTTTTTGTAGATGTCTTGTGGAATATGGACTTCACAATTTTAACTGCATTGTTGTGACCATCGAGACCAACAAGCAGATGGTCAATTTTTTATTCCATTTTTTTTGTGTGTACTACACAATTAGAAAAGCATTATAATGCATATTCTATTATTTTGTTAGTCATTTTTTATGGTCGCAAACTGCATGAAAAGAGACCTTAGCTTTTCTGGGCTCCGATGAGAAATTTGAATTGCTTTATTTTTATGTTTTAATTATTAAATTCCCCTTGAAGGGAAACCTTTGCTTAGATGCAATGATCAAGATGTTTCAATTATGTCAAAGTTTCCTATAACTAAGACATATCCCAATGTTTGTCAATTTGGGTAGGGAACGCTAAGTTGGGTGTGGTGTTTTCTTAATTTCAACACTCCACTTGTCAAGCATTTCTCCTTAGGATTTGAACCCAGGGTTGTTTTGTGAAGCATCTTCAATCTGTATCAAAATAAAAAAAATGAAGACAACAGTTGATTCCAGAAATATTCATCATAATATAAAAATGCTAGATTAAGAGCTCTACAATTTCGAGCAGGTTAGGGGTCCAATCAAAGGGTAATATAAGATGTCGGTTATTTAAAATTTTGGGTCAAGATCCATGAAGGATGAGTTTGCAATCATCCTTCAATAAATTCTTTGATGCAATTCTAAGCACTATTGGTCTAGGTTGCAGGATATGTGACCCCCATCCCTTGGTATATGTATTGGCATACCTGATACAGATACGGGTATGACATGGCCTAGATATGGCCTATAAACCGTCCTTGCCTGTACCCAAAATTAGGTTAATTTTAGAGTTGTGCCAGATACATCTGGATATGGCATTCTAAAAATTTGTATCTGTAGACACCTAAATTTGGACACTCACATTTGTCCAAATTTATCCCTTTTCGTCTAAACATCCTTTTATTTGCATTAATTAAGTAATATTACTATTGTTTAATTAATACCTCTAAATTTCTTCTAATCCTAAGGTATCTAGTTAAACAATTAAATACCTTACCTCTTTAATCCCCCTTTCATCAAATGAATTAAATAAATATGACATTTATTTTATTCCTCACATGTCACATCCTTTTCCTTAATCTTAATCAATCTCCTAATCTCATCATTAGAGATGTGCACATGCCGAATCCTTGATTAGGATGTGTCACATCCTCCAAATTTTGCAAGTTGGCCTCTAATCTTCCTTAACCCTCTAATTATCTTCTAATTACTAATTAGTTAAGTCTAATTAGTACCTTGGTCAACTCTTCCCATCCCCCAAGAAATTTTTAATTCCTTTTTATTCATCCAAGACTTTTGTCTTCCCCATGTGAATTTTTAATAATTCACATTTATTCCTCCAAGGAATCTTCTCTTACCCATGCATCTTCTAGAATCTTTGACTTGTTACATCAAGTCACATGTAGACAAGTGCTTCCATTTTTGGAACCTTTTCTTGTCCATGAGATTCTTCCAAGCATGTGAATTTTTGATTCACATTTATTTTCCCAACTACTTTCTCATTCCCCATGGAGATTTTTGAGGAATTCTAAAATTCCTCAAAAGTCATTTTCATTCTCACTTGGGGACAATAACTTGCCTTTTAAGGTAATCTTCTCATCCCACAAGGTACTTGTCAAGTACTTGTTCTTCTTCCACATCATGTACCCTCCTTCCACCTCACTTACACATCATCACATCCTAGGACACTTCACCTTCCACATGTCAAGATGTGAGGGCTTGTGAGTCCTCAACTCACCATAGCCCTTCATCTTGGCCTTGTTGGCTTAATCTCAACCATTGAATTCTCCAGAGAATTCAAATTCCTCTATAAATACCCCCTCTTTTCTCTCATTTAGGGATATTAGCCATTTGATACCAAACTCTTGCCAATTTTTCATTTGAAGCATACTTAGTCAATTTGCCACTTTGCCTTCATCACAACATTTGAATCCATTACTCATCCATCTTGAATCTCATTTTAGCATATTTTTCTATCAAGAGAAGCATACACAACATCAAAGATCAAAGGGCCAACCAAGGAGCAACTTAGCAAGGTATAATCGTTACATTTGTTGAGTTTAACGTTTTTCCCAATCTTGAGGTGTTAGGTGTTTGTTTTTGTTTCTTGCATTTTTGTTATTGCTGCACATTTTTTAAATAAGAATTTTCACCTGATCACAATATTATTTCTAGGTAAAAGCATATTATTAACTGTTCTTATCCGAATTGACACCCATATCTGTGTCGTAAGATTTAAAACATTTACATTTCTTACTATTATTGACCCTCAAGCTTCAAGTGCAATAGCATGATAGAAAACAAGATTGAATAGCCTAAAGTTAGAGACTTAAAGAAACTTTATTGGTAATGTTCATTGAAATGGATGGTTCCACAGAGTAGAAACTCTAGGTTTGTGAAATATTGAATTTGATCTATAGAAACAAAATTCCTTTTGTAGCCTGAGAATGTTGTAGTTTTATGAAAGATCTAATTTCTTTAAAATGCAAAATAAACATAACTATTGAAACATCTATTCAAGCAATACATAGAAGAGAAGAGACCTTGAAAACAAGGTGTTTTTCAAGGTGTTAGTGTTAACTGAGGTGAAAAATGTGTCCATGCAAAGTATGGTCTTTGTGCTTGGCCATGGCACAATCACAATAGATTTTTTTGAAGGCTTCACAACTCCTAGTCAAGGGAAAATAATCTCAAAAGCCTCTATCCCAATGATGCTAGTGGGATATACTCCATCACTTACGTTCTCTAAATTTATGCTACATCTAAAAAAATAAGTAATGTACCTTGCAAATTTAGACAAACACAAAGGTATCAGAGTACCTAGTTAACCATAGCTATGACATATGTAATGCCCATTTGCTGTAGTGTTTTCCCACTAATGATTGACTAGTTCTCACCCAATTTCTTCAAAAAATATTCACCCATGTACTCTACTATTGTAATTGGTCCTCCCCTAAACTGAAACAATATTTAATAGTATAATCAACTGTTCTATATTCAATACATAAATCAATAGCACTTGTCATCATATAGAATGAAACCCATTACCTTAATCTCAAAGAGAAGAGGAAAAGAGAAGCCTAAATAGGCGAACATAGAAGGAAAGAAATTGCAGTTGTCTCTAGAAAATACATTTAACCTTGTAACCTACATATCTTTCACCTATCCACATGATTGGTTATAGTAGCCATAACCAATCCACCTGTCCACATGCAACCTTTATTCTCAAATTGCTAGTGTTCATAAAAAATATATAATTATGTAATAAATTAGTGTCTTTACTTTGATGTTGAGGTGCACATTTCCAACGCTATATTTTGATATAAAATCTATCTTTTTAGTGTATAATTTTTTTTATTTTTTTTTAGACAATGGTCAATTAAACTATTCCCAATCAACATTTCCAAAGTCCAAGGCTATGTAAAATAAAAAGTGGCACACATTTTAAAATGTTTATGTATTTCATGGGAGATACAATCAATCAAAAACAATCATTCTTCTCTTAAAATCGCACTTAGGTAAAGACAATAATGGTATTCCTAGTCCTCAAAGTGCCTTGAAATAAGATTTATCATGCCCAAGACAAGCAAACAGTGGTACATTTTTTATATTTTGTTGTAATCAATTACGAAAAGGAAAAAGTTACTACAATTAAAAGAGCTTCTACGAAGTGCCAAGCTTAGAAATCAATTTGTCCTGATTAAGTAGAAGAAGTGATCAAGGGAGAAAAAACACACTGACGTAGAGAAAAATCATACAAAGCAAGCTTATTCTAAACTTGGTTGATCGTACTAAGTTTGGAAAGTTTTTAAAATGATTTTGTGTAATAATCCATTCCAAATTATTACTAAATTAATATTATTGTAAATGACACATGAATATACTCCAATTTAAAATGACATAACTAGTGGCTAAAGTCAATCATAGCTACACATGTCCATTTAAAATGAGTCAAAGATTCTTATATTCGTGGTGCTTCAAAATTCAAATTACAATATCTAGTTTTGCTTGACTCCTAAGGCCACAATGTCATTACATAGTACATTTTCTATCAAGTACATAAATGATTTTTACATAAGTTACAACATAGACTATAATAGTCTGGTGAACAACTAAGGTTCTTCTTCAACACTCACCTCCACTGGTGGATGAGAACATGGTTGAAGCGCTTTACCACCCAACCACGAAGCTTACACTTCTCTGGTATTCTTCCGACTTGAAGAATGCCGACCCTAGACATAAATTTTAGCAAGAGAACAACTTGCAAGGTGGAATCTGGTGCGTGCCCAAACACCAACATGAAATTTCTATCTGTATGCTAGAAAATAAAGTGCAAGATTTATGCTAGGAATGACAGAGAGTGAAATCAAAGAGTTCATTCATGCATACATACAGAACAATATTGCTTGGACAAGCATAATAAGTGTGTTGCAACAAAAACAAACAATAGGTTCTGGTAAAGCAAACCAATACTCTCTAACTCCATTTCAGCACTCGTCCCAGAAGGTAACTTTCTACTTTAACAACTATCTACAGTCCTCTAGCAGCAACTACCCATAGATGCTCTAGTCAACTAAGGTATCACTGTTATGTTCCAATATTAAAAAATGCTTCTTCACAAATGTCTTCCAAAATGCTAATTATACTCTTACTAGAATTAGATTTATGATTAATAGAGTGATTCATCATTAAGTCACATCATTCTTATGACTAATTTATACTTATCATCTTAAGCATTTTTCCCTTAAAAAAAAGAAAAGTACTAAAAACAAAAGAAGGTATGTCACAAGTATGTGTATGTACATAGACGAAGTCTATGTGCATACACATATATGCACCTACTAATGTTTATGTTTGTGCATACATTCTAAAATAATCATTAATTCAGATTGCAACCTTAGATAGTGTTCTAATTGATGTTACATTGTCAAGTAAAGAAAACATAACAAATCTTATGCTAACAGTTTCACACATACTGTTTAAGCATTTTCACTACTGTGTTTCTATAAAATTTGTTGTTTACTTTAAGAACATTCACTGTTTAAGAAAATTGAGTATTGTTTCCTACTAAACAGTTGTAAAACTAGTTGTTTGCATATGTACATTCACTGTTTGAACAAAAGAAATATTGTTTCCTACTAAACAGTTATAAGCGAGCTGCTCACATATGTCCATTCATCATTTAAACAATTATAAATCATGTTGTTTCAGCTATCAAGATAACTTTTAAACCCAACAGAGCTGCATGCAAAAGAACATCCACATTCCTTTTCAACGAATCAAATATATGTAAAACCAAATATTGTCATTTGCTTTGTTATATATCTCTAGCTATTCACATGAGAAATGATCACTTTACAAGAATGTTTTCATAGTTAAACAAAAGAAAAAAAATAGTTACTTCACATTGTACAGAAAATAATCAAGTCAAAATTGCCCTGTTTCATACATAAGGACAATATGACTAATTTTCAAATAATATTCATGCCCTATAGGTTGCAACAACGAACTATGGTTGCTCTAAGTCAACCAACCCAAAATGGTCGAGATCCTCTTTTCTAAACATCATTAATATATTAGAAATATTGCCCATGTAGCTTATTGTTTTATTACCATGCATGCAAAGATATCCTACATGTCGATCTTGTATGCATTCAAACATGGATTTCATGCCACCATTCTCATTGAACGGGGTCAGCTCTTTACCAAAAGACAACCTTCACACATTGCAAGGTTGAGAAACATTCGACACAACCCCCCTTGTTGTTATCGACCCATTCGATAACATGGTTTGGATAAAATACAAGAAAATGTAGTATTTAGAGGGGTCTTTTATCCTCCCATATCATAATCGATCCTATACAAAGAATAATGGCAACATTTACATTATCATCATATTTAATTCTGATAGCCATACGGGCTAAACATTTTAAAAGCTAAAAGAGTTAAAGATTGGGCTCTTGAAGCTCTTCGAGCCTCAGCTAGCCGCTAAGGAGGGAACACAACCATAAGAAAATAAAACACAGAGTTATAAACCCTCCTTCATGGGATCATTGAGCGATCCACAACAATGTTTTTTTCATTATAATATATAGTGGAAGGGAATAGAGATTCTGATGGCCTTTGTATGGCTTGCACATGAGTGTGATCTTAAAGAAAATAGCTTGAACTTAACATTTTAAGTCTTGGCTTAGCTCAGAGAGCTAGCCTCATGGCTTCTAAAGAAAAGAACTCATACTTTACAATGCAGGTCGAGCGACCCACAATGGTCATTGCCATGCCATTCGGCCCAAGGCCATGGCATTTATCTAAATGCACTTACTGTTGAATGATAAAAAAATTAACATACAAAATGAAAAGATATCATTCAATAATAAGGGAAGACAGAAAATCAATTTTGTATTCTTTGCAAGGTTCAAATTACCTCAAATATTGAAATCAAATAAGTTATCTTTGGATTTTTCGTACAAGTTTCTCTACTTTTTCCTTCCCAATGACCCACTTCTTCCTATGTTTTTTCGCCCACACTGCCTATGTGTTCAAAATGGAAACAACAATCTATATTTTGCATGCCTTTGGCGGAGGCGTTATGGCCTTGCCACTAGCCACTACACATTCAAATATTGCTATTAATTTCATGGCAGTCCATACTGCCATAATATTATTTGATTTAATTAACAACCCGATATTAGAATTCTATCGATTATCGAATTGAATTCGACACATTTAAATTTAAATATGCATTCGAATATATATATATATATATATATATATATATATATATATATATATATATATATATATATATTGTGTTTATTCAAATGGTTCCATTCTTATTTGTACCATACTTTCTACTATTGCATACACACACAAACATATATATATATATACATTTATATATACATATATATGTATGTTTTTGAATCTTATTTATATACATGTGTATATATATATTCATGCATAATTGTTTATTATGGCTTACAAATTCCATACAGTATTACTTACAATAGGGAGCTTAAATTCAAATTTGAGCAATTATATTATATATATTTAAAAAGGAAGTTTCTCTCGTTTCTTCAAACACAAATTTCAAATAGACAAATTTTATATCTACAAGCCATATACTTTCAAACACTGAAACAATTCAAATCAGGGGATTTCGTT
This sequence comes from Sequoia sempervirens, assembly GCA_007258455.2. Classification (NCBI taxonomy): domain Eukaryota; kingdom Viridiplantae; phylum Streptophyta; class Pinopsida; order Cupressales; family Cupressaceae; genus Sequoia; species Sequoia sempervirens. The sequence continues at coordinate 177,080 of VDFB02253974.1, forward strand.
CTCTGATATATGCAATTTGATTCAAATACAAGTCATCATGCCTTTTGTGGTGTGTGCAGCCAGATTCCAACTGGCTTAACGTTCGATCCGGCTAAACAATCCTACTTCAACTGTGTTCTCGTCCTTCAACCTGTCACCCTGCAACTGCACACACTTGTACTTGTAAATTGATCAGTAACATTCAATTCTTGATGACATAAAAATAATTTTCAGAAATTCACAAAGTCAATTATCAGTCAACTCCTTATATTCAATTTTCGAATATTCGAGAATCTCCATTTAATATTTAATTGAATCTCATCAATAATTCAATTTTCCATATTTAAATAAATATGAAATAAACTTGGGTTATGACATTTTGAGCACCATATGAGAAGGCATTTAGGAGTTGTGGCTATTGATAAATAATATTTGTTCAATTTTGTATAGCTCAAAGACTCTGACAATGAACAAGATTTCAAATTTAGATCCATGGAATTGGTCATGAAGATAGAAATAGAGAATAACACTTAGGGCATTCAAAGTTGTAACTTTTTAGATTTTAGTGATTAAATTATTTTGTTAGATTTTAAGATCAAAATTTTCTAGAATAGTTATTAAATTTTATTATATATTACAATATTGTGAATAACAATCAAATATAATCATTCACATTCTGCTTAGGTCACAGTATTAACTCATTAGCGAAAATACGTCATTGAATTAGAACTTAACTCATATTAACTCATGAAATATAATTTTCAAAATATTTAGTATTAAGATATTTTTTTAACGTAATATTATCTATAGGAAATTAGAGTGAGTGGGTAACCAATTCTCAAAGTATTTTGAAATGTAAATAGGGATAGTTAAAATTGCATGAATTATTAATGCTATATTTTTGTTAATGGGATAGTATTTTGAAATGTAAATAGGGATAGTCTTTTTGCTTCCAATTATATTTTAACATTAATAATTCATGCAATTTTAACTGTCCCTATTTACATTTCAAAATACTTTGAGAATTGGTTACCCACTCACCCTAATTGGCTATCTAATATTACGTTTAAAAATATCTTAATACTAAATATTTTGAAAATTATATTTCATTTTAAATATAAATTTTATCTCACACTATTTATTTATTAATTTTAACTATTATTGTTTGAAATAAGATATACTAAACTGATTCCAAATTTTTATAAAATAAATATTAACTTTACCTCATTAAGTTAGATTAACTAATAAATGCTTAAGTGGAACACAAATAAAAATTGGTATTTAATTAAATGTTATCCTTATTTATTACCTATAAATTTACCTACAATTAAAACTTGACTAAATAAATATTAATAGATTTGATTCTTTTATAGATTTGGTTTTGCATAATTCAATTTGAAATTTTGGATAAAATATTCAATGCACTTTAAATTTATTGTAAGAAAATTTGAAAATTTACTATTCAATCTCTTCACAAAAGCACCTAACTACTAATTTATTGATTGAAGGCATCTTTCTTTTTGAAAGGAAAAATTAATAAAATATTTTTTTAACATCTTATTCCTATCACCATGGTACATTAGGTTATGTGCCTTACTATGCTGCTTGATTTTGGATTCAAATTTTGATTCAGATATTGATGATATTTTGTATTGCCCCTTATTTCTTATGGGATGTGTATGTTGTACCTTATTTTCTTGATATCTTGCAATGTTTCTTCTTTATTATTTTCAATATGTATGTATGTATGTATGTATGTATGTATATATATATGTACGTATGTATATATGTATGTATATATATGTATATATATACATCTATATATATGTATATAACATTACTATATATATATGTATGCATCAATACTATATATATATGTATATACATACACATACATATACACATATAATATATATATTTATATATATACATATATATGTATATACATATATATGTATATACATACATATATATAATTAGTGATTATAATACTTGACTCAACATTATAAATTTTATGACATGATCTATAATTAGTGATTTTATTTATAAAATATTATGATATTATGTTTTGATTATAAGGGAAAAATAGTTTTTGAAGGGACCTGAAACCCTTTACAACTTTAGGTACAAAATGCTGCTCAAAAGATACAACACTAGACAGTGAGTAGCATCCAAACACCCAAAAACTGCAAAAGATACAAACAACTGCTCCAAAGATAAACAAAGAAGAACAACAACCAAACAATATCAAGCAACCGTGGGAAAAGCAGAGCTAAACCACATGTGCAGCCTTCCGACCACCACGAACAAAATTTACAAGGGACTGAGAGGAATGATTATGCTTAGGGAGACCTCTCTTCCTTCTTTGCACAACCATCCAAGAAAGATCATCCTCCGAAGGAATGGAGCAAGGGGAAGTTGGAGGAAAAGCCACCAAAGGAAAAAGAGGAAGAGAACCAGGAGTGTCACTCCCACAACCAACAACAACAACATGAGCTACAGATAAACTAGCAGTCACAACAACAACAACAAAATCATTAACAACAACAACAACAACCTCACTAGCTGTAACAACAACTACGAATAGCAACGGAGAACCATCAACAAAAGAAGCCACGACTTTAGGGGCCAAGCCATCATCCCCAAAATCTTCCCTAGAATCATCATAAGATTCACCCATAGTAAGATGCTCATGAAGAGCATCTTTCCACCAAGTAGCATAACTCCGATGAGATTTATGACAATTTGCAGCCAAATGACCTGTAGAAAAACATCTCCTACAATGGAAAGGAAGAACTTCATAATCAAGAATCTGAGACCATGGTCTAGTCCCCGCCATCAAAATGACCTCCCCAAATAAATTTTTTGAGGTATCAACGTCCACAAGAATGCAGGTGAAAGTAGGATGATCATAGATAAGAGAAGACGAATCAGCCATAACAAACCTACCAATAGCATTTCCAATAGACTCAAAGAAAGGAGTCCAAAACTAAAGAGGCAGATTAGGAAGTCTAACCCAAGTAGGAACAACACTAATAGATTTAGAAAGAGGGTTGAAAGAAGGGAACCAAGGGCAGAGAGAAAGTGATTTCTTTCCCCACATCTAAACACCCCCTTCCAACACCCAAGCCCTATCCTTCTCAAATTGAAAAGCAGCCACAAAAAAACCCCTAGCCGAAGGAAAGCGTTCAATCCTATCCTCAATAATAGGCCTCCAAGACTCCAAAACCCATTTATGCAAATTTGGAAGGGAAGGCCATAAACCATCAAATCTACAAATAAGAGCAAAACGAGAGAAATAATCTTCTTTATCCAACACCTCCTACCCACAAATAACAGTAGGGGAAAAAGAAGAGCACTGTAAGAGTTTACCCTTAAAAGAGGAAAGAGAAGAAGAAGGGATTTTACCACTAGAACCAACCACCTTAGCAAAGGGTTGAGACGTAAGGCACGAAAGAGGGACATCCACGTGCAGTGACCCAAACCCTAAAGGAGGAAAATGAGAAGTAGAAAACCCACCTAGCAAAGGTCATGAACCGTCAAGAGACACATTTGAAGACAACGGTGGCCCAACAACAAGCAACAAACCATCTACAAACACCCGCGAGCCAACAACACATGACCTAGCAATGGAAAAAACTGACCCAGTAGAGCTAACATCACACCAGAAGCCGACGGCACACCGGAAGACAACAATGCACCAAAAGCCAACAGTGTACCATCCACAGAAAACAAGAAGGTTTCAGTGGTGAGAAGGATAGCCATTCCAACAGAGAGCAGGAGAGCCATTTCAAAAAATCCCCATTTATAATTTTGTTAATATTTTATTCTAATATTATGTTGATTTATTTGATGGTTAGTATTTTAACTAAGTTTGTAGGCACAAGTTTTTCCACACATTGGTTAATTGGAGACTATTTGACTTGGGTAAATGAGTCTAGTTGTCTTTCCATGTCTCCCTTGATTTGAGCTATGAAATGATTCTTTGTCCAACCTTGTGAAATCAAGATCTAAATTGATGTTAATTCTAGATCCTTGTGTTAGAATTGAACTCATGTAAAGCATGTGGTTACTGTTGTCAAATAAAGTTTGCACCCTTGCTAAGCTATCAACTATAACAACCTATTGACACATGGGAACACTTCGAGGTTGTGGGTGACCTGGGAATGAAGTGGACCTCCAGATTATGGGCTGGTTCCCCTTAAGATATTTTAAGAAAAACTGAAGAATGATAAGGGAAAGAGTAAGAAGGATGTACTTGAATTCAAAACCTATCACTAACAAGTGATACACCAAAGATCAAAATATGACAATACTGTAGAAAACTTCACAGAAAATCTTAATAGAGCTAAACAATCTCACAATACAGAGATTTATGTTTATAAAAATGAGTCTATGTAAGGTTTCGACTATTCTAAGGCTTAACACAAGGAAAAAAAAGATGTTTTCACAGATATATGCGCAATAGAAAGAGAACGCTAACATAAACCATCTTTATGACATAATATCCTTTGCATCCAACACTGAAGGAATCTGATAAAATAAAGGATCATACAAATTTTTATCATGCAACTCACAACCAGTCACTAAAACAACAAAGAAAATTTGTGAAGGAAATGATTTTCTATTGAGAAAATAAGGAATCTCTGTGTTACAGATCTAAAGTATTATGAAAATGAGTTACAAATTCTGAATAATTCTCTTTCAACAATCTCCTAACCAAGAACTGACTTACAAAAAAGGAAAAAAAGCCATATATATAACCAAAGAGTGTCGGCCCCTGCCCCGGGGTTTCTAAAAAAAATGAGTCGACACCTAAACACGTCGGCCCTAGAAGTGCCTTGGAATGAAGTCAATGAGGCATTAAATGCACTCCCCCCTTTTCTAGTCGGTGAGAGATCGCTCCAGGGATGTCTTTAGATCTTTTACAACTGTCGTCATTAACTCGCAGCCTTCGAGTCCGCCATTAAGATTTCGTCAGAGCCGCTTTGAATGCTCTGTGGCAAGGTCATTTATGTCACTCCACCTTTCCAGCCGACGCCCTAGCTGTCATCGTGACTCACGGCCTCTTCTTCTTTAGCATTCTTCAGCCTTCTTCTTGCTCCAGATCTTTCTTCAGGTTGACCATCTTCGAGGAACAACACCAGATTTACCTGCGAGACTCAAGCGCCACTACTTCACCAAGCTGACCCATGTCGTGCACATTCTTGACGGTCAAAGGTTTCTTCTTCAGAATTGCATGTCGATGAGACACTAATCGTGTCTCCCCGATGCGAGCACATCATATAGTAGTTATCAGCATAGCTTGGGACCATCGGCGGGAACTCCTATCGAGCTGTGGGAGTTAGACCGATATCCATTTCTGTGGGCAAGCTGATCGCTATCGGCAAGACTCCCCTCTTTCGGCAGGACCTCATAGCGAACACAAACCACCACTCCGGGCTCAAATATTTCTTTCGGTGAGACATCCACGTGTTAGCGGGATCTCATAGCGAGGTCCTCATTTCTTCGTGAAGGCACTCTTTTTCACTGAGACTTTCAAAATTGGTGGGGGCGAGGCCAAGACGACACCGAAACCGAGACCAGGGGAGGAACGGGAATGGAAGCAAAACCAGACGAAACCTGGCGGAACCGGGATCAGAACCAAATCCTCCCTTGAAACTTTCTTCAAGTTTCAGTTTTAGATTCTGACCTGGTCCCACCCCTGACAAAACTCAAAAGAAGACGAAGGAAAGGACGAGAAGGAAGAAAGACAAACAAGAGAAAGCACCCCCCGACAAAATACAAGGAACAAAGAATAAAGAACAAGGTCGGCAGAGCCGGGATCAGAACGAAACCAGGAAAAAACCAAAGCGTCGGTGAAACCGAAATCGGAAACAAATTCGACACTGAAACTTTCATCAAGTTTCAAGTTAGGATTCCGTTTCGAACCCGCCTTCGACGACATGCAATGATGACGAAAGAAAGGGACAGAAAAGGAAGAAAAAGAAGGGGAGGAAACACCCCCCGACCATAGAAAAGAGAAAAAATGTAAGTCAAACGAACAAGCCTGGCGGAACCGGGACCAGAACCAAATCAGGAACTAGAACTTTTGGAAAAGTTCCAAGTTTGGCTTTAGTCCCGACCCCATCTCTGACAGAACAAAAGAAAAAGGGCATAAGGAAAACATAAGGGAAAAGGGGAAAACAAGGCAAAAAACAAAAGGGAGGACCCCTCAATAAAAATGAACATCTGCACGCTGGGCTCAACCCTTGTGGGAGCCACATTTAATCCACGTGCCGAATTTTAAAACATAATTTTCCCCTGGAGCTGCACAAGAAGCAAACAAGTTTGAAGGTATGTAACCTTGATGCAAATGTTCCTTCAGTTGGCCTTCGAGAACACCTGAAAGAACGGGATACTCTGCTTGATTGAACCCATAGGTGAAAAATGGATAACATTTCTGGCGACCTTTGCTGGATATTTGCCTGCTAAACATAGAAACTAGTAGCCTAGGCCTATCCATTAGGCACAGAGTCATTGGGAAAACTCAAAAATAGACCTAGAGCAGCCTTGTGCATGGCTACAACTCACTTGAGACTTATAGAACATAACAGGTTGCGAAAAACTTAATGAAAACAGTAAAAAATGAGGTGGAACTATTTACCGTGCTGGGACAATACTTAGGGAATGAAAACTACACCTATTCTCTAGAATTTTAACAGCTATGTACAAATTTAGGTCCATACCTCAAAAGCAACATTTGAGGTGAATCCCATTCACTGGGATTGGTTCCACTACACCATCCAACCTAGATAGCTGGAAAGCATTATGCTATTTCTCCTCAGTAATGATATATGGCCCAGTCCAAAGTGCATCAAATTTGGAGTGCTTTCTAGGCTTGCTTTTTAATTTTTCCCACTTTAGCACTATGTCGCCTTCTTGAAATACTCGGGGAGATTCCTTTTTATCGAATGACCTTTTTATCTGAGCCTGATATTGCTTAGTCCTTTCCACTGCTTCAGCTTTGAGTTCTTCAAGCTCAAATAATTGAGCTAACCTTGCTATCATAGGCTCCTCCTCAATCATATCAAGATGGTTTACCAGATCAAGGGCTAGGATTTCAACTGAAATGGGCAATCTTGCCTCTTTTCCATACACTAACACGTATGGAGAAAGTCTTGTAGACCTTTTTGACGTAATCCTATCATCCCACAAGGCTTATTTTAGCTTGGTGTGCCAGGCCTTTTGATTGTCCTCCATAGTTCTCTTAATGATCCTTAGGAGGTTCTTGTTAGTGGACTCAGCCTGTCCATTGCCCTGCGGATAATAATTAGAGGATGTACTCAGATATATACCATTTTTGACAGCCCAGTCAGAAATTTTAACACTCACAAAAGCAAGGGCATTGTCTGACACAATAGAATCTGGGATACAAAATCTGGTAACTAGCTCCTCATAGAAATTCAAGATAGCAGATTCATTAGCTTCTTTGAGGGCCACAACTTCAGTCCATTTTGAAAAATAATTAGTGGCTGTGAGTATCCATTTGTGGCCTGCACTTGATGGCGGGTTTATAACCCCAATGAAATCCAAACCCCATTTCATGAAGGGCTAATCAATTTGAATCAGTTGTAGCGGGAGGGCTGCCAGCTTCTCTTTTCCAGCAAAAATAGCACTCTTTGCACCTTCTTACCCATGCATGAGCGTCTTTGAATAAGGTAGGCCAGTAATAGCCCCCTTTCATTATTTTAAGATTTGTGGCTCTCGGAGAAAAGTGTCTACCAGCTGACCCTTGATGGAATTCATATAATACTCTATCAACCTGATCGGCTCCAATACATCTTATCAGGACACCATGGAAATCTCCTCTAAATAGAAAACCATTTAAAAAAATGTAAGGTATGGATTGCAGTCGATAGCACCTTTTTCTGGATCTAGTCAGTTCAGGAGGGCACTCACCAGTCAATAAAAAATGTGTCATTTCTGAAATCCAACCAATAGGAGTAGGTATAGCAGTGTGTTGTCCATCTTGGAGTGCTAAAAAAAAACTTTCCTCCTCCTTTACACTACTGTTGCTGTCCTCAGTAAGTTGTTCGCAGAGACCTCTCCCTCTTATTAGTTTGGTAACCTTTATTTCAAGGTCATACTCCATCACCTTAGTGACCTAACCATCTCTTCTATCACTCAAATCTTTGTTTAATAAAAACTCTTTCACACTTGGATGAGCAACCATTAGTATAATCTTGTTATTGGAAAGCATGTGCCTAAACTTCTTTAAGCTTCTTATGATAGCAAGAACATGTCTCTCTACAAAAGTGTACTTGAGGTTATAATCTTTGAGTCCCTGACTGAAGAATGCCATGGGCTATTCAGATCCTTCATCATTTCATTGTACAAGTATGGCTGAAAGCGAATCAACATTTCCATAGGCATATAAAATGAAATATTTAGAAATATTAGGATTCAGAAGTGTAGGTGCGGTTGCCAATGCCTCTTTTATAAGCTCAAAACTTCTTTTCCCATCCTTAGTCTAGCTGAAAGGTACATTCTTTCTTAGCATGTGAGTTAGTAGACTTAATAAATCAACAATGTCAGGGATAAACCTCCTAACAAAGTTAATCCTACCAATAAAACTCTGCAAACCCTTCTTATGCGCTGGTAAAGGAAGAGCTAAGATAACACTTATTCTTTCAGGGTCAATAGTAATACCCTGTTTAGATACCACATAACCAAGCAATCTTCCTTCATGAACAACAAACACACATTTTTTGGGATTAAGTGATATCTCGAATTCCCTGCATTTTTCAAAAATCTGCCTCAAATGATTCAGATGATCCTTAGCCTCCTTAGAAAAAATAGTGATATCATCAAGATAGACTAAGACTATCTTGTACATTAAACCCTGAAAGGCCATATCCATGGCCTTTTGAAAGGTTTCCCTGGCATTAGATAAACCAAAGGGCATTTTTAGATAGGCCATGGTTCCCCATTTTGTGGTGAAGTCTGTTTTGTACTGATCTTCCCTTTTTACCAATATCTGGTTGTAACCAGAATAGCCATCTAATAAGGAAAACCTTTCAGACCCTGAAACTACCTGAAGTATCTGCTCCATAGAAGGTAGAGGATGACGGTCTTTTAAGGAGGCCCTATTTAAATCACAAAATCTACACAGTCTTATTTCACCATTTTTCTTTCTTACTGGTACTAGGTTTGAAACCCATGAGGTATGCTTGATGGGGAAAATGATGTTGCTTTCAATCAGCTTATCTAGTTCCTTTTTCATCAAAGGCTCTAACCTAGGATTCATGGGCCTCTGTTTTTGCCTAACAGGCTTGACATTAGGCTCCAGTTCAATGGTATGTTGAGCGAGCTGGGGATTAAATCCCTTTAAATCACTATATCGCCAGGAAAAAATATCATTAAATTCTTGACAAAGCTGAATAAAAACATGCTTCTCTTCAGTTGTACATACCTTGCCTAACTTAAGAAGCTTTTCTTTGAAAACTTCAACCTCCTCATAGTGATCTTGCTGAACTTGAATACTCCCCTTGGGCTTTCTAGCTTCATCATCAGTATTAAAACAGATTCTAAAGTGACCAGGCCTTTAGGAAACTTGTTTTTTTTAGCTGAATAATTTGGTCACTGTACTGGTGCTGTAACTTTTCCTGATTGGTATGTGAGAACTCAACTTCTTCTTTTAAAAAGCTGACAATATGCTGGTCGCTATCAAAGACTTGCCAGTGCATATTATTATCAGGCACAACAGGCCTAACTACAATCTTGATATGCTGATTAGTTTTATCACTGCAAATCTCCTTTGGAATATCATGTTCAGCTCCTACAACAGCTAATCTATCAGCATGTTTATTTTGAGCTCTAGGAATGGAAATCGGATTAAATGCCTCAAATCCCTCTAAGAGGTCCCATACCCTATTCCTATAAGACCTGAGTATATCATTTTTAACAACATTAAGCTTTCTCACCTGATTGACAACCAACTTGCTATCACCATAAAATTTTAAACAGCTGATACCTCTCTATCTCGCCCACTCCAAACCTTGGACTAGAGCTTCATATTTAGCAGAATTATTAGAACAGCTAAAACAAAATATAAAAGCTTGATAATACTTCTGACCTTCTGGTGATACCAGCATACATCCACCACCAGTACCTACTCTACTCCTTGAGCCATCGAAATACAACTCCCATAGATCATTTTCATGCTGCTCACTATGTTGTTCCTTGCTCTTTTCAATATTAGGCACAAAAGAGTCAGTCTCATGCATCATATAAACACTGATGTCAACCTCTTCCAACTGCTTACCTGTGCCCACCTCATGAGCTTGAGGTGCCCACTCTTTAGGAAGAATATCTAATGTTCTTTCTATTTGAATCTCAGCCTCTTGAACAACAGGCTGCTCCACTTGTTCACTTGTAACCAAGTTGGCATTGATAGGAGATAGATTGTAAGGCTCAACATGAACCTTGGCTATGGGTTCTGATTTAATAGTATCTCTAGTGCCATATCTAGTTCTGAGACCAATCAGAGGATAGGTAACCACCTATCTTGGCTGTAAAATCCCTAGATAAATAAAGGGAAAAGTATGGGGGCAGCTCAATAATGTATATATCCTGTGGTATTGCAAAATTGGGACAGGCATGTAGAGTTAAGCTCAAATTTTTAATGACCCCTACTGTGTTCACATCCGTACCATCCAATTGCACTACCCCCTTTTCTAGTGGCTCATATTCAATTCCCAACTTATCGACAATTTGTTTGGGCATAATTGAACTACTAGCCCCTGAGTCAATCATGCAATTGTGAACCAGATGATCTCTTATGATTAATGACAAATAAAAGGGAGGTGGCTTGGCCTTAGCAGCTTGTTGTTCTTTATCACCAATAATAGTATTAGCCAACGCAACCTTCTCCTTTTCTACACTAGGCTCATCTGAGATACTTAAATAAGATAAGGCCAATTGAAGCAAGTCCTTTTGACCCAGAATACTCAGAGAATCCCATATTGACATGGGTACATTAATTTTCTTCATATGCTCCAATATATTAAAAGATGTAGTAGGTTTAACCTGACTTTTAGGGGGAACAACATTACCTTTAACTGAAGGAGCCTGGGCTGATAAATCAGACTATTGGTTGATTACCAAAGGCTGGCCCCTTGGTAGCACTCAGATCTGGTTAGCTTTTGACGGGTCAGGAGCACTCTGATTCTGGTCCGACCCTTTTTTCGATTGAGTCTAAACTGTATTAGGTTGATGTCCCTCATCTATTGCCCTTTTCTTACTACGTGTATTGTCTGCAATTGAAAAATCAGCGTGGACCATTCCACAAAATTCTTCCCCTTGCCAGTTTAGGAATGTAGACTCATGTGTCTGTTGCTCTTGCTGTTGTACTTTAGTTGTTACAGGAACATTACTATTCTGAACCATCAAGGCTTGGTTAAGCATCCCATTTACACAGGTACTCTGATTATGGGGTTGATTACACAGAAAGCACCACTCATAATCCTGGACTAAGTTGTTCTGGACAGGGGCAAGTTCTTTGGAAGTGCTTGTAGCATTAGAGTCATAAGCTTGATATGGCCTTGGGTTAGAAACAGATCTTTGGCCCTGATTATAAGGCTGATAAGGTGGTCTATTGGTCTGATTTTGTTGGTAATTAGAGTGAAATGAGGGCTGATACAACTTAAAACCTTGGTTTTGTTGTTTTCTTAGATTAACCATCTCATTGCCAAAGGTCGTTAGAAGGCCTTTAATCTCTTGCAGTTCGTTAGACTAAACTGGAAATGCGTTTAATTGAACATTAGGCTGGGTATCAGGTGCTGACAATGTGGGTACACTTGGAATAACAGCCAAAGGAGGTAATTGCATAGGGGTCAGAGGCTGAAAAGTGGGAAATATTGGCATAGGTGGTCTTGGGGAAATTTTACTAGCCTGTATGAGGCTGTTTTCAGCTCTAACAGCTACACTATATGCTGCAGGAAGTGTATCACCTTCCATTGATTGAATCATCACAAAAATATCATGATTTAAAGCTCTTAAATAGTATAAGAATGCATGGTTAGCAGTAGGTCTTACCGCTTGTGGGATTCTATCCCATGTCCTTTGGAAACAGTGATTGAAATCTGACATAACTTCATGTGGAGCTCTTTTGATTATAGACAGCTGCTCCACCAATGACAAGTGGTCTGATTTATCTTCAAAAAACTTGCACAACCGGTTGCCTAACTCATCCCATGTTGCTATGGAGTTGACAGGCAAGCCTCTGAACCATTGTAAGGCTTTTTCTTTAAACGACGCTGCCAGCAATCAGAGTGCAACATTTTCTTCAATCACATGGTGAACCACACACAGGTTGGCAACATCTTTTATATGCTCTGTTGGGGTGGTATGATCCTCCCCATAAAAATATGGTAGATCTTTTAAGGCAGCGACATGAATTTCATCATGTTGAGTCAGATTCAGTGGGCTGCCTTGGTTAAAAGCAACAAATGGTTGATTTCTCATTGCCAGAATCATTGTCGCTGGGATATTCTTAGTAATAACAACAGGAACAATAGTATGTCCTCTAACAGCAAGATTCGACTTGGATCTTCTGAAATAAACAACTGTCTTATGAACCTTTTGGATTTCTCTCCCCCTTCTTCTAGGCGGGGACAACTGCAAATACTCAAAAACAGATGAATTACTCCTAGTCTGCACTCTTCTCATGAGCAGTAATGCACTGGAACTGCCAAATCTGAGCTCAGAGTGGCCAAGTATGCTAAAATTTGTCTCTTAAGATTGCAATTTCTGCTGCACATACCAAACAACAGTATGATAATTTTGATTTGAGACTGAAAACAACTCTCAGTCCCATCGGGCGTGCCAAAAACTGTTAAATAAAGTTTGCACCCTTGCTAAGCTATCGACTATAGCAACCTATTGACACATGGGAACACTTCGAGGTTGTGGGTGACCTGGGAATGAAGTGGACCTCCAGATTATGGGCTGGTTCCCCTTAAGATATTTTAAGAAAAACTAAAGAATGATAAGGGAAAGAGTAAGAAGGATGTACTTGAATTTAAAACCTATCACTAACAGGTGATACACCAAAGATCAAAATATGACAATACTGCATAAAACTTCACAGAAAATCTTAATAGAGCTAAACAATCTCACAATATAGAGATTTATGTATATAAAAATGAGTCTATGTAAGGTTCCGACTGTTCTAAGGCTTAACACAAGGAAAACAAAGATGTTTTCACAGATATATGCGCAATAGAAAGAGAACACTAACATAAACCAGCTTTATGACATAATATCCTTTGCATCCAACACTGAAGGAATATGATAAAATAAAGGATCATACAAATTTTTATCATGCAACTCACAACCAGTCACTAAAACAACAAAGAAAATTTGTGAAGGAAATGATTTTCTATTGAGAAAATAAGGAGTTTCTGTGTTACAGATCTGTAGTATTATGAAAATGAGTTACAAAGTCTGAATAATGCTCTTTCAGCAATCTCCTAACCAAGAATTGACTTACAAAAAAGGAAAAAAATCCATATATATAACCAAAGAGTGTCGGCCCCTACCCCAGGGTTTCTAAAAAAAATGAGTCGGCGCTTGAACACATCGGCCCTAGAAGTGCCTTGGAATGAAGTCAATGAGGCATTAAATGCACATCCCCCCTTTTCTAGTCGGTGAGAGATCGCTCCGGGGATGTCTTTAGATCTTTTATAGCCGTCATCATTAACTTGTAGCCTTCGAGTCTGCCATTAAGATTTCGTCAGAGCTGCTTTGAATGCTCTGCGACAAGGTCATTTATGTCACTCCACCTTTCCAACCGACGCCCCAGCTGTCATTGTGACTCACGGCCTCTTCTTCTTGCTCCAAATCTTTCTTCAGGTCGACCATCTTCGAGGAACAACACCAGATTTACCTGCCAGATTCAAGTGCCACTACTTCACCGAGCTGACCCATGCCGCACACATTCTCGATGGTCAAAGGTTGCTTCTATAGAATTGCATGTCGGTGAGACACTAATCGTGTCTCCCCGATGCGAGCACATCATATAGTAGTTATCGACATAGCTTGGGACCATCGGTGGGAACTCCTATCGAGCTGCAGGAGTTAGACCAATATCCATTTCTGTGGGCAAGCTGATCGCTATCGGCAAGACTCCCCTCTTTCGGTAGGACCTCATAGCGAACACAAACCACCACTCCGGGCTCAAATATTTCTTTTGGTGAGACACCCACGTGTCGGCGGGATCTCATAGCGAGGTCCTCATTTCTTGGTGAAGGCACTCTTTTTCGCTGAGACTTTTCAAAACTGGTGGGGGCGGGGCCAAGACGACACCAGAACCGGGATTGGGGGCGGAACAGGAACATAAGCAAAAATAGACGAAACCCAGCGGAACCGAGATCAGAACCAAATCCTCCCTTGAAACTTTCTTCAAGTTTCAATTTCGGATTCCGACCCGGTCCCGCCCCCGACAAAACTCAAAAGAAGACGAAGGAAAGGACGAGAAGGAAGAAAGACAAATGGGAGAAAGCACCCCCTGACAAAATACAAGGAACAAAGAAAAAAGAACAAGGCCAACGAAGCCGGGATTGGAACGAAACCAGGAAAAAACCAAAGCGTCGACGAAACCGGAATCAGAAACAAATCCGACATTGAAACTTTCATCAAGTTTCAAGTTAGGATTCTGTTCTGAACCCGCCTCCGACGACATGCAACGTCGACGAAAGAAGGGGATGGAAAAGGAAGAAAAAGAAGGGAAAACCAAGTAAGAGGAACAAGCCCAGCGGAATCGGGACCGGAATTAAGTCAGGAACTGGAACTTTTGGAAAAGTTCCATGTTCAGCTTCGGTCCTGACCCTGCCTCCGACTGAAGAAAAATAAAAAGGGCGTAAGGAAAACACAAGGGAAAGGGGGAAAACAAGGCAAAAAACAAAAGGAAGGACCCCCCAATAAAAATGAACATCTGCACGCTGGGCTCAACCCTTGTGGGAGCCACATTTAATCCACGTGCCGAATTTTAAAACATAATTTTCCCCTGGAGCTGCACAAGAAGCAAACAAGTTAGAAGGTATGTAACCTTGATGCAAATGTTCCTTCAGTTGGCCTTCAAGAACACCTGAAAGCACGAGATACCCTGCTTGATTGAACCCGTAGGTGAAAAATGGGTAACAGTTACTTTTTAGGTGTTTAGTTAGCTCTTCTAATACTTTGATTTAATTAGTTTCTCACCCAATGGAAAATATGCAAAAGCATATTTATTCCCTTTGGCAGGGACTCCAGCTCTTTCAGAGGTCTTGTTTTATGAGAGTTTGCTTTGCTGATTTCAAAGGCATTCATCTTGAGTTCTCTCAAATGCCTCGCAAATATTTAACTTTATTTGGGAGAGTATTAATTTTGTAACTTGTGAACAAGTAGATATTTTTCTATAAAAAATGGTTAGATTATGGATAGTAATCCTATAAAGTCTTCTACAATTTTTTTTGCTCCATTATTTCCAAAACTTTTATTTTAGTTATTTTCATGATTGATAAAAAAAACATCGTTAATTTAATATATTTCAAACCATCAAGAATTTTCTCTTAAAAATTTGTCACATTATGTCTAATAGAGTCTCAAATATCCCTATAGAGTGGTTTTTTTTCCATATTTAATGAATCTATTGATTTAATCATTTTCATAAATCACATGTTTTCCTATATTTCTTGTCCATTTATATTATTGTGAGGCATGTTGGGAAAATGTGTCTCAACCTTTCAATTACATAAGGTTTACTATTGGTAGGTAAGTGTGGGGGTGCGAGGGGGTACCCCTCATGAGGGTTCTGAGGGGATCATCCCCCGATAGGGGGTCTTAAGGCCACTCCCCCGAAAGCCAAATTTTATGTATATTGTATTATTGTAAATCTAGATCGTTCATCATTAGAAAATAAGGAAAATTCATCCCAAGGTAGCCCTCTTGGTCAAATAAGAATTAGAGAAGCTTTTTGAAATCAATTTTATTCAACTTAATATTTTAAATGGATCTAAAGCATTGTTCCTATAAAAAATAAGACCTTTTAAATTTATGTGTGAGCTAATTTTTGAGTCATCAAAAAAGTGTGTCCTAAAGATGATTTCCCCTTACCCAATATTGACATGATAGTCAATTCAACAACAAGATATTAAATTCTATCTCTCATGGATGGTTTCTCAAGATATAAACAAATTAGAACTATATTTGAATATCATAAAATATCATTCACCATACCATGGGGAACCTTTTATTATCAAGCCATGTCTTTTGGCTTGAAAACTATTGTGCTTCTTACTAATGGGCTATGGCTATCTTTTTCCATGATATTGATAAAAACTATACATGGATGATATATTGGGTAAATAAAAAATGGGAGTAGATCACCTTTTGGTCCTACATTGCATATTTCAAATATTAATGGAATATTGGGTCCACTTGAATCCAAACAATTGTGTATTTGGTGTAACATTTGATAAGTTTTTAGTATCAATTATCTCTCAAAGGTCAAATCCATCATAGAAATATATCCATCACATAATCTCAAAAAAATCCATAACATCCAAGAGGAGTGTCAAGCCATTAGAAGGTTTATCACTCAACTCATAGATAAAAGTTAACCATATTCATATCTTTGGAGGAAAAATGTGAACTTTCATTGGCATAAACCATGCCAACAAGCCTTCACTTAGATTAAACAATATCTTACTAATCCATTCATCCTCATTCCATCCATCCTAATAAAACCATTACTATTATACATATAAACAACACAACATGCCTTAGAAGACCTTCTAACATAACATGATGAATAAGGGCAAGAACAAACTATCTAATACTCAAGAAAAAAATTGGTTGGGCATGAAGTTAAATACATGTCCATGGAGAAGGCATGTTTAGTAGTGTTTGCATCATATAAAATTAGACACTAATTACTTAGTTTGAAAGAAATAATTATAGAAAAAATTAACCCACTCAAATATCTTCTATCAAAAACATCCTTAAATAGTTGAATAGCTAAGTGGTCATGTTGCTTAGCAAGTTTAATATTGAACATATAAATTAGTAGAAACACCATTGAAGGATACTGAACCAGTTATCCTATATTTTCCTAATTAGTCCATATTAAATCTTATAGAAGCATGTAGTGTTTATCAATTTTTAGTTTCTCAATTGGTCATCAAGAAAGTCAATAATGATTATCATATTAATTATGATAAACTCAAAGCATATAAAATAATGGTAAACAATTTCAAACAATATTAAACTATGAGTATCATTTGGGGAGCAAATTTTTTTTATTTGAAACCATTCTTCACTTGGATTGAAGAATCACAACAAAACAAAATAAGGTACAATTATCAATAGAAAGAAAACTACAAAGTAATAAGTAACAACCACCCTAATTCAAACTTAGATTGAGGATATGACTTCTAAAGATAAAGGTGAAAAATAAATATCTAATGTTACAACTACACAAAGGTGTTAAGGTTGACCATGGAAAATAATTTTCCATCAACATATCCTTGGAGATATAAAAAACCATTCAAATTCATTGAATACTCATGAATTGAATGGAAAAGAAAAAGATCATAAACTTAGAAATTGGAAAACCAACAAGAGGAAAATAATAAAAATAGCTTAATTCTATTGTATTAATAAAAATGTTTGGTTTCTAACCTTTACAAATGTCATTTATTTACATGTATAGACTTTTTTGGTAGGGAATATGATTTTTTTAATACAAAAGATATAAGAAAATATATACAGAATGTGAAAATTCACATAACTTGCACTTTTCAAATTATTACTGTTCATTATGTCCAAGATAAAATTTGATATAAAACCTTCTGGGGTGCCACCTCTTGTGAAAAAATAGGAAGGTTGTTCTACTATTGTTAGGTGTAATGCCAAGAACTCTAGTCAAAACACACCTTCCCCTACACTTTTTAGCTTAGGGAATTAGATTTTGCAGCATGTTTCAAAACCTACAAACTCAAGTAAGGATATACCCTCCTCCTCTAGGTAGGAATATGGTAAGGCAAAAGTAGCTTGTACCTTTCTTTTATAGTGTCAACCTTGGATCAACTAACTATCATCAATGCTCATATTGCTTTACGTCCTCTTGTCAGGTAGAGGAAGTCTTGCAATTTTCTAGGGCAATTAGAGGATGGAGAACTGCCGACCAATTGACAACATGTACCTCTTCACTTCCAGATTGGAAAATTTCAAGCCCAATAAGTGATATCATAAAATAGTTAGTCTACTTTGGTTGAGTTTGATAATGAGGAATTTCCTCTCAACACTCACTTATGAATTTTGTTTCTTCGAATGTTAGTGGGTTATTAGAGCCCCCACAAAAATACTTTGTTTGTGATGTTCATTTATAATTCATAGATTTATACATTTTTTATTTGTAAGAGATTAATTTTTTTTATTTTTTGTTTTTGTTATTTATCATGTGATTTGGTCTTCTAGTCATGTGTTGTGTAGCCAACATGAAGTGGGACAAGGTGGTGTTATCACCCTTTTGTATCTTTTGTGGCATCAACATTTAGTTGGCCAAGGATGTGACCCTAGTAATCAAGCTCTATGGACCCCTTTAGAAATTTATAATCATTCCTTTGGGATTATTATTTTTATGCCTCAAATGATATTGTGGAGAGATATTCCCTTTGGATATGGATCACTACTTCAATTCCAATTGCCACTTGGGTTTAATTTGAAGATTTTAATCTGATAGAGATGACTTATGAAAATGTGGGGTCTTACCTATGCACTAGATAACTAAAAAATGAGAGGCATGGTTCTACATGTGTAATAAATTGGGGTTTTTTTATCCCAATCTTGGTAATTTCCTAGCTAATATGGCATGGCACACTTTGAGAAATTTACGGGTTAGGCCTAATAGAGTTTTAAAGAGACTAGATTGTGATAACTATTATCCTTTGCTAGTTGAACCCTTGGAAATTTTTATCCTTTTAGACCACTTTATGATATAGTTTTGTATTGAATGGAAAATTATCCTTCCCAAGTCCATAAAGACATAATTTTTTTCAACAATTTAGTACAATCACAAGGCCACCTTAGCTCACAAACAATATTTCTAAAATTAAGATTCTCACCCCTTGTATGACATTGGCTAGATTTCATGGTGGAATGATGCCATTACCTATACTACTTTCTTATTTATGGGTAACTATTAGCTTTCTTCCATTGAAACTCATATGAGGCCACCACCCTTGATCTTTGTTGAGCCACCATCACTTTGGAAGAATAAATATTTGATTCTACTACTCAAATTTGTATGGCTTAGCTTTGCACTAGAAGCAGGGTGATCCCACAATACTGGTTTACAATTTTTGGCCAAATTGGACATTGAACTGATTTTTTTTAACTAAATATTCACTTTCGGGCACCTATAGCTGTTAAACCATGAGGAATGTAAAGATGATGCAAACTAGTGATTTGTGACATTTTGTCTGTAGATTCTATATATATATATATATTATTTTTTTTGAATCAGATTGCATTTCTTTTTCCATCTCCTTCGAAAACTAGTTTTTAGTAGTAAACACCATTGTTAAAGATTGATGCTCACCGTAAACAACATAATTTTTTTTCTATGAAGGATAAAATTCTATTTTTTTTGAATTTATCTTTGTAACTATGATATCTAGCATGTTCAATTGGTTTCATAGTGTTTATTGAATATTTTTTTCTTAATCAATTTTTGAAGTCAAACCAATTACAATTTAGACATAGGCGGACTGTAAACAACTAATTTTTTTTATATGTATTGAAATTAAAATTATTATTATTTTATTGGATCAAGGACATCAATACCTAGCCACAACATATTTTTCAATTTTTTTTTTGATAATCTACTATTTTTCCACATGTGCATAACAGAGAGCTTGATTTTTGATGAAAAACCTACATTCACAAGAAATAAAAAATAAATATAATAATAAAATTAAATATATTTGACCATTATAACGATTGAGATGTTGAAGAGGATGGCGACTCGCAGCTCTGTTGGTCGAGCTAGGGCGCCCATGCCCTAGCTCGCTTCCTGTGTCTTCTTGCTGGTGCGTCGGGGGGGGGGGAACTATATGCTTTCTGGGTGTTGCTGTTGCTAGGTAGACCCTCCTTCTTTGCTGGCTCTCTGTGGTGTGCAGAGGAAGGTTTTTTGGCTTGCACCGATTGGTTTGGGCCGGATCTCTCTCTCTCTCTGCGTCGGCGGCCAGCTGGGCTTTGGGGTGCTGCTATTTGTTAAGGCTCTGTTTGCTGGTAAGGTCCGCGTGGGGCTGTGTTCTCTAGGTGTGGTGTGGGTGTGAAGCTTGGGGGTCTTGTGGTGTGCGGGGATTCTCCTGCAACTGTATTCTTTGGTTGGCATGCGTGTGGTAGGGTACGACTGGTGGGGGTGTGTGTGTAGGGTGGTCGGGTGTGGTGGTGTGGGGTCTCCCCACCCGGTGTCGGGTAGTGCTCTTGCATGCCCGTCTCAGGTTCGATGTCCATACATAGTGGTGAGCCTTTTAGGGCTTCTCTTGAGATGGATTTTTGGGCAGCATTTGGTTTGAAGTCTCCAAACCATGGGTTGAAGACTTTTGATAACAATTTATTTATTCTGGACTCAGGGTTTGTTGGTGCGGGGTCGTCTAATGGTGCGAGACTCAAGAAGATTAATGGCTGTCTCGAGCGTTGCCAGGAGAGGCCTAAATTGGTGATCCCGCCTGAGATGATTGCTGAAGATGTCGAGTATTATTCAAACCACTTATTGTTTTGCAAATTTTTGGGGATGAGGGTTTCACTTCAGTTTTTGGAATCTTGGGCTTAGAGGACTTGGGTGCCAGAGGGAGAAATGGAGATCATATTTCTGGCCAATAGTTACTTTATGGTAACCTTTAATTGCAGGGTGGATCGCACTAGGGTCTTTGAGGGTGGTCCTTATTTCCATAACCAAGTGGGGTTGTTTATCAAACCATGGCATGCTAGCTTCATCCCCTTGGAGGAGCTGCCAAACCATGTCCCCGTTTGGGTTTGTTTGCCTCGTTTCCCGGTGGAGTGCTGTCGGGAGGATGCTCTGAACCTAGTGGCTTCACTGCTTGGAAAACCTGTTGGGTCTTCGTTGCAAACCTTGGGTAAAAAGGTAATGAATTTTGCTCGGATTTGTGTTGAAATTGATCTTAGTAAGCCTTTGTCTGATGCTGTGGATATGTGTGCGGGATCCTTCTCTTGGGTGCAACAACTGGATTATGAGACCTTTCCTTTCTGTTGTCGTCTATGTCATGAATATGGTCATTTGCAGTGTAGATGTCCAAGATATAAGCCTATGGAGTCTCAGCCTGCACCACCTCCTTGCAACCCCCCTGTGGCTGATAAGGGGAAGGGCCTTGTCTCTGGTGATGTTGTTGGTGTGGATGGTTTTGTTCAGGTTAAGGCTCGTAATAGGAACTGGGGTCAGAAGAGGACCTTAAAGGAAAGACAAGATGATGATACTTTTAACAGGTTTGAGGTATTGGATGATCTCAGCCAATAGGAAGTGAACCTGGGGTTGTTGAGCTTGGTTTAGGAGGTTGAGGGTTCAGCTCTGGTGGACAATATCTCTGGTGTTTCATTGGTTCCTCCAGGTGGAGATAATTTGCACATGGATACAGATCTACATTTAGTGGTCTTGGAGGTGTCGGTTATTTCAGCCGAGGCACCGAAAGGTGGTGGGGATTCTTCCTCTCCTGGACGAAAGGTAAATCCGATTACGGCTAAAGGCAACAAGCCTTCTCCTCAGTTGGGCCTTCTACAAAGAGATCTTAAGAAGGGTGGGGCAGAGAAATATGCCAAACTTGGTAGAAAGAAGGATCTAGAAAAGATTAAGTTGATAGGAGAGACTTTGGTGGAGTCAGTGTCAGTAAAGACTCTGGATTCTCATTTTTTGAACCCCCCAAAATGATTGTTGTATCGTGGAATGTAAGGGGCTTGAACAGCGGCCCTTGACAAAAAGTGGTTCATGATTTGGTTAGGAAACATGGTCCTGATATTCTTTTTCTACAGGAGACCAAGCTTTTAGTGGATAGTATGTTTAGTTTGGCTCCTAAGTTGTGGAGGAACGGGGAGTGTTAGTGCATTGGTGCTCATGGGTCTTCTGGGGGCATAACTTGTTTATGGAACCCGAGGAAGCTCTGTCCTCTTTGGTGGTTGTCCTCTAAATCTGCTATGTCTATGATTGCTTCTAGCTTTGAGACAGGGGAGATTTTTCTCCTTTCTAATATCTATGCTCCTATTGATCTTCGGGGTAAACAGTCTCTGTGGTCCCATATTTGGTTTGTCCGCAGTTTGGCTCCTTTCCATCCCTGGATTCTTGCTGAAGATTTTAATGCTATCACTGAGCTGGCTAAAAAGAGTGGTGGTACTGCGAGGCTGGAGCCCTCGGTGTTGCTCTTGTGTGATAACATTGATGCTTTGAATTTAGTGGATATGAAGCCCAGTAATGGTAAGTTTACTTGGAACAATCGCAGGACAGGGGATAATTGTATTGTAGAGAGACTGGATTGCTTCTTGGTTTCCTGCTATTAGATTGGTGGTCAGTGGTCTTCTTGTTTTGAAATTTTGGATTGGAGAGGATCTGACCATTGGCCTATCAAGCTAGCTCTTGGGTCACGTCGTGTGCATCGTTCTCCTTCTTTTAGATTTCAGCTCATGTGGCTGCGGGACCAATCTTTTTATGATTATGTGGCTGAATGGTGGAGAAGTGGTAGACCTGCCTTCGGTAAGGCAATGTACACCTTTGCTAAAATTCTTCAATATGTGAAATATCAGCTCAAGTGGTGGAATCTTTATTGCTTTGGGAACATCTTTCATGCTAAGGCAGCTGCGCAGACTGAATTGGATGGTATCACGAGACTGATAAGGGAGGGGGGGATGACCGAGGATTTGCTTCAGAAAGAGGCTTAGGCTTTGAAAGCTCTGGAGGAGTGCGAGTTGCGGGAGGAAATGTATTGGAAACAAAAGGATCGAATAGAGTGGCTTCAGGAGGGGGATAAAAACACTGCTTTTTTCTTCAATTATGTGAAGGACAAGAGGCAAGGCAATTCTATTTCAGCTCTAGTGAATGACAGGGGTGAGCAGCTCTCCTCCTTTCCTGAAATCTCAGGTGAGGTGGTGCACTATTTTTCCTCTCTTTTTTAGGAGGATTCGCAAGGGGGGTCTTCGGAAGAAGCCCAGGTTCTTTCCTGTATTCCCCCTCTGGTGTCTAGAGAATTGAACGAGCTTCTTATGAGTAATATCACGCTGGAGGAGCTTGAGGGGACTGTTTTCCAGATGAAGAAAGGGAAAGCTCCTGGTCCTGATGGATTCCCGGTCGATTTTTTTGAAGAATTCTGGGATATCATCAAGCTAGACCTTTTGGCTATTGTTCAGGAATCTCAGCGAAACAAGCAGATGCTCAGAGCGTTAAATTCTACCTTTCTAGCCCTCATTCCCAAGTGTGATGGGGCTGATAGGTTAAGTCAATTCCATCCCATCTCTCTTTGCAATGTCACTTATAAAGTTATCTCTAAGTTAATTGCTGATAGGTTAAAAAAGGGGCTTAAGGAGCTGATTTCTGAGGAGCAGAGTGGCTTTGTGGCAGGAAGGCAGATTCTAGATGGAATTGTTATTGCAACCGAGACCATTCATTATATGGCTAGCTCCAAAGAAAAGGGGATGTTCATTAAGTTGGATATGGCTAAGGCTTATGATAGGGTCAGATGGTCTTTTCTTCGAAAGATTCTCAGTGTTTTGGTTTCGAGGAAGATTGGATTCACTGGGTTATGAGCTGCATTACTTCTGTTTCTTACTCTGTGATTATTAATGGAGAGCACTTTGAGTTATTTGGTGCATCTAGGGGGCTTCGTCAAGGGGATCCCCTCTCTTAGTATTTGTTTCTTCTCTTTGCTGAAGGTTTGGGGAGATTGATTAGCAGAAATGTGGAGGGTGGTCTAATCTAGGGTTGGTGGTGGGGTGGTGACTTGCCTCCACAGTCGCACTTGCAGTTTGTGGATGATACTACTCTGATGGGAAAGGCTACAATGGGAGAAGCTGCTAATATTCATAGGGCGTTGGACGTTTACCTGATTGCCTTGGGACAATTAATTAATGAAGATAAATCTTCCATCTTCTTTTTGAATACTTCAGACCCCATTCAACAGCAGATTGCTCGGACCTTGAGATTTCAGATTGGGAATCTTCCTTTGACCTATCTTGGTATCCCCATCTCGGATGGGTGATTGCCCAGGGAGTCTTGGAAGAATATCTTGGATAAATTTTGGGTTAAAGTTAATCATTGGACTCATCGATGGTTATCTTTTGCTGGCCATGTTTAGTTAATCAAGTTTGTGGTGCAGGATTTTCCCATTTATAGATGCATGCTCCAGGTTGCACCTGTGAGCTTTGTTAAGGAGTTGGACTCTATGGCTAGGCAGTTTTTATGGGTTGGTTGTTTGATGTCTACTAAATGGAGTTTGGTTAGATGGGAAGTTGTTTGTAGCCTGAAGCAGTATGGGGGTCTTGGATTGTGATAGTCAGCTTTGACTGGGGTGGCACTGGCTGCGAAGCTGTATTGGCGGTGGTGCACTGAGCAGGATAAGCTTTGGGCCCGAGTTCTGTCTCAAAAGTACTTTTTAGGAATTCCTCAGAATGATATTCCTTATTATCCCCTTGTCGGGAAGGGTTCAGTGATCTGGGGGACTCTCAAAAAGGGGGCTACTCTTATTAAGGATGGTTTATTTTGGATTTGTAAGCAGGGGACCGAGGTTCAGTTCTGGTCTAATTCTTGGGATGGCTCTCCTCCTCTCATCTCTCAATACCCTAATTTATTGAATCTTTGCCAGAGGTTTATTGAGGCTTGTTGGTCACGTGTGAGTGACTTTAAGTCCTCTTTTTGCGGACAACTTGAGGTGGCTAGATGGAAGTCTCCTGATGTTTGGCCGGATGTTGGTCTACAAGAGGATTGTGTTATGCTGCAAAGTATTCTTTCTAGTCGTCAATGTAGTTCTCTTCGGGAGGAAGATGTGCTTGCTTGGTCTCCTAATCCTTTGGGTGTCTATACTGTGGCCTCTAGATATAAGGTGCTATTGTCCCACATGATGAATGGGGAGGAAGTTCAGTGGTGGAAGAAGGTTTGGAACAAGTTCTCCTGGCCTAAGTGTAACTGCTTTGTCTGGATGTTGGCCTGGAATAAGTGTTTCACTTGGGACAATATCCAGAAGAGGGGTTTCCATGGCCCTTCTGTCTATGTTTTGTGTGGGGTTGTCGAGGAGGAGTCCTCTCACTTGTTTTTCTGTTGTCCTTTTGCTATCCAGATTTGGCATTTTTGGTGGGGTATTTGGCAGAGCCCCTGTGTTCATGCTTCCTCCTTGATTGATTTTTGGAACAGTGTGGGTAGGCCTCCCTCTATGACTTCTTTCTTAGAAGAAGTGTGGTTTGTGGGGCCTATCTTTTTGCTATGGTAGATTTGGTTGGAACATAATAGGAAAATTATTCGTGGTGAGAAGAAGTTTGTGCAACAAGTCTGGCAGCGAATTTTGAGCATGATTCAGGAGACGGTGGAGGCCAAGTGTGACGTGAGATTTCTGTTAGAGAAAAGGGATGCTGCGGTGGTGGAGAGATTTGGGATTCTGGGGTTTTCTGTGACTTTTGCTTGTGTCAGGAGAGGGCGAAAGGCGAAGCAGAAAATTCATAGGATTGGTAGGTGGTAGCCCCCTTCTGATGGAGTCCTGAAGATTAATACTGATGGCTCTTCTAGGGGAAATCCGGGACCTACTGGTATTGGGGGGATTGGTAGGGATTCTTTAGGTTCAGTGGTTTTCCTCTTCTCAATCCATGAGGGGTTGAAGACTATCAACATTGTAGAAGGTTTGGCTATCCTCTGTGCCTTTGAGAGGGCTCATGCTTTGGGGTGGAAAATGGTTATTTGTGAATCTGATTCCCAGGTCTTGATCAATTTGCTCATTGAGCGAAAAGTGGTGGGGGTCAGTTGGCAGTTGGCTATGATTGTGCAGCAGATTATGCAGGTTAGTTCATTGATGGAAATGGTGACTTTTGTTCATATTCCGCGGGAGTGGAATAGGGTTGCTGATTGCTTGGAAAAATGGGCCTTTGAGCGTGTCGGTGGGTGGAGAATTGAGGAGTGGGAGCTTATTCCTTTGGAGATTCACCATGATTTGGAGGGAGTTCTTATTGAGGATAGGGCTAGTTTAGGAGTTGGATGACTTTGGTTGTTCTCTGTTCTTTTGTTTTTGCTGTTTCTTGGGACTTCAGTCCTTTGCTTTCTTTGTAATGGTCCTTTATGAGTTTCAATAAAGTTTTTACCCCCTTTTTAAAAAAAAAATAAAAAAAATAAAAAAAATAAATTTTAAATTATACTTTTTGGGAAGCTTATAATAAGGACTACATGCTTAAAAATAATAAATTTTAAATGAATTCATTTGATCACCCAAAAGGTAAATGAAAAGTGGTTTTTTATCAGCATTTTGATCTTATTTATGGGTGACTATTAGCTTTCTTCCATTGACACTCATATGAGGCCACCACCCTTGATCTTTGTTGAGCCACCATCACTTTGGAAGAATAACTATTTGATTCTACTACTCAAATTTGCATGTCTTAGCTTTGTAGTAGAAGCAAGTTGTAGATTCTTATTTATCTCATGGGGTGAAAATCAAGACTAGGCTCCACTAGATCAAAATTGGTGATCAAGTGTCAAAATATTTTTTTCAATCCATGTATGCCCATCATTTCTCATCATCTATCAAGCAAATTTTTGAAGGGCATCAACTCTTGCAAGAGATTCATGATATTATTTAGGCCTTTTTTTGACATAATGAGTAGGTCTTTGTGGCTTAGGATTATACAATACACTTAGTATGTATGCCTTACAACAATGCCTCAATGTTTTCCTTTTCCAAGTATTTAATTCCTAGTGCATTCTATGTGAATAAGTTCACCTTAAAAGATTTAAAAGAAGTTATTTTCATGATGGTCAATGATAAAGCTCCCAGGTTGGATGGGTTTCCTTGTGAATTTTACAAGTTCCTTTGGGATATTGTTTGCAAATACCTCCATAAGGTTTATATTGAAGCTTTTCACTCCAAATATAGGAAAGCTATTAACAAAAAAAATGTTAAGTTTAAACCTAAATTTGGGTACCCTAAGGATATTTCTAATTAGGGGTTGATTACTTAGTTAAAAATCTCCTACAAGATCATTTCCAAATCTTTGGCTCTCAAGCTCTAGCTCATGCTCCCCCAACTTGTCCATCCTAAAAAAAAAAGATTCATTAAGTCCAAATTTAACATGGATAATATTATTATTGTATGAGAAGGCATATAATGGGCTTATCACTCCCATCAACCTAACATCTCCCTCAAATTTGAATTTTCCAAGGGTTATTATTGCACTAAATGATCATTCATCCTTGCCATGCTTCAAGTGCTTGGATTTGGGACCTATTTTATTCAGTATATAGAGATGTTGTTTGTGGATGCCTCTCCTTGCATCATGAAAACTCAACAATAATATATTCCTTTTGGAATTCATAGGTCCATCCATCAAGGTTTTCCTTTGGTTTTGGAACTTTATGTTCTGGTTGTTGAAGGATTTGGCTATCTCCTAGTTAAGTTTAGGATAAGAGTTTTGAGTGCATATGAATTAGGATATTAACAATGTCTAAACTGTAGCAGTTGGGTGAAAAATATTCACACTTTTTCCAACTAGAATTTCATAGGCCTCAACTCATGACTTCAAGATTTAAACCTATGTAATAATAGAGAATATTAAATTTGACACCATTCATCATCATTTACTATGATAAAATGGGATACTTAAGCTTAATGATCATACAATGAAATCGTTCCTAGTGCTTTGAATAAAAAACTTAGAGGTTTTATTGTCAATTCTTGCAATCACTACTTATAACCTCTCCCATATGTCTCTATTCTTTAAAAATAAATATTAAATACACCAAAAAAAAGTCACAAACAAATATCCAATACTTAATCCTCACTACTATCCCAAATAAACTCTTTGAAGATAATAAGAATATTAGTACCTACATATTTTGGTGGCTCATAATAATTTATTCTATTTCCAAGGTTCTCTCAGTAGAGTTGCTAGATTTTCATGGTGACGAGGATGGTTAAAAGTGCTTGGTTGTAGTTATCACCACACTATACCAACCTTAATATGGTGAGATGGAGGCCACACCTCCAACACTCCAGTTAATGTTGTAAACTCTCAACCTTATTCTTTAGGATTTATCACTATTCTCCAAAATAGGAAAATAAGAGTATTATATTCCTTTAAGTAACATACACAATACATAGTTTATATCAATAGGATTTAAGCTCAAAGTGACACAATATATTTAAAATCTTTCATCACTAAATACTAGCCCAAGATAAAATATCCCCTCATGGTCATGCCATGAATAACACGATTTATAAAATAAGGTTAAAACATGTGCATAATTTTATTAGGCATGGACTTACTCTTCCCATATACAATGAATAGTATAATAGCTAGGATAGTAACATGAATACACAAGAATGCAACATATATGAAGATAAAATAAATTGACCAACTCAACCATTCAAAACCAAAAAAATAGTACCCAACCCAACTTATGAATGGTCTTTGACTCCAAAAATGGGTATAAATAACTTCCTAACTTCTTGAAAAATAATCAAAAGGAATGACACCTACCAAGATGACCAACCTAGACCAATTCCCTCCTTTCTATCTTATACATTACTTAGGCATGATGACACCTTCCCCATGATGTTCTCCCTCCAATTAAGGATGTAGCACCCACATCACAACTTTAACATGAGAAATGATTAGTGCATCATAATAAATTCTTTAATAATATAATTAAATTAATAATAAACCATAAATATACATAATAAAAAATTAAATCATTTTGAGTTAGCCAAGATATAAGATGAATCAAATTAATAAAAAACTAAATCAATAGTTAATCATAACTAAAAAATTTCTTTGCATACTATTCTCGTCATAAGTATATACATAAAATCCAAAATTATTTAATTTTCCTAAAAATAAAAAGCATCATATTTAATGTGAATAATTAAATAAATGATTATTGAACATGCTACATGTCAAAGCCCAAGATACTATATAAAGGTAAAGCAACACCAAATGTAGGGATAATAAGGAAGGAAGTTGAAATAAGTGAATAATTTACCTTTTTTTTTTTTATCGATAACAGAGTTGATTTTATTAATAATAAAAATAAAAGATTACACGACTATTCTCATTACAAAGTAAGTTAAGATCCCTTCCAAGCCCCAAAAATTCCTATAAAAACACTTCTAATTCTACCCCCAATTTTTGTAGCAAACAATTCCCAGTTTACCAATGAAGCTTCCCAAAAATGAACAAACAAGCCTTAAGCCAACAACCCCTACAAAACCTATTAACAGGTTAAGCATTTGAAATATTATTTGGTCTTCCTTTAGTTTGCGATCAGAGGACCATTTCAAAGGCTTTCTTCTCTTCCTTCTTAGCTTTCTTCCCCTTGATTGTTTTCTAACCGTCCTCCACCCTTGCAGCCTCTTTCTGCCAATCCGAAGAAATATCACACTGACTACTCCAAGCACCAATCCCCTTTCTAACTGCTTGTTGGCTCTGATCATCCGCCTTCCATTTCTCAACATCCTTCTCTTGTGTCCTCACCACACCTTTCTTCTCTTGACACTCTGGTGTTGTGGTCCCATTTTTGGAGCTCAGCTCTTTTTCACCTCCATTCAAAGCAACATTTTCATTGTTCCCACCCAGGATTCCTTCCTGTGTTGAGACAACATTTGGCTATTGTTGTTACTCCCCTCTAACTTGATTCATCGGTAACTTCCCCTCTTGATTCATGACTCAAAAATTTGTCCTTCCTCTTCTCTTCCTTCAACTGCGAGCTCACTTGCTTCTCCACCTGTTTCTCCACTATGTAGTGTTGGGGAACCACATCCTTCCACCAGGAAGCAATTTTTTTTGTTCTTTTTTTGACACATTGAGCAGCCAAATGCCTGGTCCTATAACGAGTTCTGCACCTAAAGGGTACCCCTTCATAATCCAGGGGCTGCACCCAACATCCCTTCGAAGTTTTTATTTGAATCTCCTCCGGAGGCACCTTAGTTATATCCATCTCTATCAAGATACAGACATAAGTCGAGTGCAAAAGATTTGAAGAGCCCTCATCCACCATTAAAAATATTCCTAGAGAGTTCCCTACAGCTTCCAAACATGAATTAAACCAAAAATGTAGAGGAAAGTTAGGAAGCCTCACCCAAAGAGGAGCCCTCTCAAACACTTCAGTGGCTGGGTTAAAAGCTGGGTGCCATGGATTTAACATTAATGCATGTTTTTCTTCCCAATCCCAATGATATTCACATAAGATCCTATTTCTATCTTATTCCTTTTCAAAAACAACAATAAAGAAACCTTTTCCCATGGGATAAGTTTGAACATACCTTTCTAGAACAGGCTTCCAGTGGCTAGAAATCCACTAATGTAGATCAGTCAAGTTGGGTCAAAAACCCCTAAATCTCCCTATCAGACCCAACCCAGAAAATAATTTTTCATTGAAAGACACTTCTTGTTCCAGTTCTCCATCTAGTTCCACTATGATTGATTTATATGAGGAATGAACATCTTCTCCTCCCCTGCCTATCATTGCTTGGTAAGATTGCTTTAACTCCTGAGAAGGCCCTGTTTGTTTCCCCCCATTTCCTCGAGCCTTCAATTCATTAACTAATCTCTCATCCCTTTCCATTGGTGCATTGGCATCCCCATTCCTCAAGTCTTTTACCGTCACCTGAACACTGCCTTATAGCCTACAACCATCACCGTTTAGGTTGAAAGACTTCACGACAGTCATTGGTCCGTTTCCCTGACTAAAGTTCTTTCCACCGAAACTCCCTCCACTGATCCTAAAGGCACTGGATCTATCCTTGTAATGTCCCCTTCTCATCAGTGATCGGCTTAGTAGTTCATCAGCCTATTCCGGAGGCCCGTAGGCTAGATTATGGTGAAATCAGGGTTTCCTTGCTTGGAGGTTTGTGGCTTTTCTAGGTGTTTACTATTTTTAGTAAATACTAATTTTGGTAGTGGTTCAGTTGTCAATCCTTCAGTTCATCATTTTAGTTGGAGCAGTGCTTGGGTTTGATTATTGGTTTTTTTCAAAAGCATTATTTTGGTGAAAATTTGAAATAAAGGCATTAATGTTCTATTTTTTAGTTGACCCCATGGCCTAGAGGAATGACTTAAGTTGTTTTAAAAAGGTGTGTCATGAAGGGGTACGCCCTCATGAACAAGTTTAATTATTTTATAAAGTTGTTTTATTGCCATGAAGTGGGACGCCACCTTGAGGAGAATTATGAATTTTTGGAAATTTGAAAAGTTTCTATGTGACCTTTGGCGTACCTTGGTGGGGAATTGAAGAGTCATCTCTTTCTCTTTAAAAATGAAGTTTTTCTCTAGCATTTGCATCCATGAACTTATGCTATTGTTATGCTGTCGAAAGGACATTGTGATTTCAGCTTCGAGGAAAGCTTACCTCCTAGCCATTTTCCCAATTTCATGTTTGAAAGATAACACCTAGTTGGCTGTTTGCTGCTTCTCAAATCAGACTAGCAGATTGAGCTTCACAGTTGATGCATTTTGGAGTTTTTTCTAGATTTCAAGTTGCTAGTGTCTACACAGCTGAAGGTCGATTTTATTTCTAGCACTTTGTATGAATTTAATTTTGTTATGGGCATTCAATAATCTTGTTCCTAAGGTTAGGGCGACCTTTCCTAGCAATTTTTAGATTTTGATTTGAAGTCTATGATTTATTCTTTCCAAATTTCCCTTCTTAAGGGTCGTACCATCTTGAGAGCATTGGGAATTGTGCCATCAAATTAATGATTGATTTTTTAGGCTGTTTCTTCATCTTGTCATGGGCGCCCATCCTCCAGAAGTCCATTGCAATTGATTTCATTCAATTCAGAGGTAAATTGATTAAGTTATGAGCATTTCATTAATTCCCAGGGTGCTGGTTTACAGTTTCAGTTTGCTGGTTTTCATTATCAGACTTCAATAAGATCAGATTTTGGCTTCCATTTTCAGTCATTGAGAGTTTATGAACGTGTTAGCTCATCCTTCTCACATTTTCTTTCATTTTATCATTGTAACACATTGTAAATTGCATATTTCTTTAGTTGTAAGGTTGAGAATTAGTAGTACTAATCCAACCATTGTTAACTCTGCATTTACTTGTGCTTCTAATTCACATACAATAACCCCTAGATGGTTTACCACCAGTGAGGAGGAAAATTACTTTGTATTTGCTTCTCTCACCCACTGTCAAGTGGTGAATCCCCATGCTTGAGTGGATGCCCGCCACAACAGATGAATTAGTTAGTTTGAAATTTCTATGGCTGGTTATCTACCTAAGTTTCTTTCATTTTGTAATAAGTACTCCGCCATATGTTAGCACCTCGCCTTCAAAGGGATCTTGAGTGCACATTCTTGGCATGGAGTTTATCTTCCATTTCCAGTTTTATCAGTTTCAATATTGAGTCATTAGATCCTAGGGATCCTTTGACCATATGCCCACCCCTCTTCCTTAAGTGGTTTTAGGGTGCATTCTTGGTTAGAGTTGCTTTGATAGAGATTTGGTTTTGGTGCTAAAGATAATCAAGTGGCCAAGTGTTGGTTAATGTGTTAAAATTATGGCAAAAAATTGGTTAGCATATTTCAGTGGTACCAGAGTAGAAGACCCTACCATCCTGTAAAATTCAGCAGTAGTTAGTTATCTGATGAGCGACAAAGATCTTAGATACTTCACCAGAAGTCACGCCAGAGCTCAGCATTAGTTCCAGAAGTCCCAGAAGCAGAGACATTTTCAGAAGCTCTAAGAGAAATTGGTAAAGCAATAGAAGAGAGTGGGAAAATAGTTGAAATAATGTCAGAAAGTGTTAGGCAAGCTAATGAGGAAAGGGATAATATAGAAAAAAAGTTTGACGGGATGATTGACATGATGTCCCAATTATTTTCCAAGTTGGATCAGCAAGCGGCATAGAATATCATTCAACCCCAAAATAATCCAACTAGTGAAAGCAGTGGAGTTAATGGTAATAATAGTAATGACAGTCCCGAGGTGAATAGAAGAGATAGAATTGTGGGTCAGCATACTGCAACATCTAGTGGATCCTCCTCTAGATCTCTTTTCCCTACTTTCACTCCAAGGGAAGAACAACAACCAGTTGAAGCTGCAATACCTTTTGCTGATGATGCACGACAAGCTTATATGGAATATGTTTCCTTACCTCTTGATATGAGGGATGCTTAGACCTTTGATCAATATATGAATCAAAGGAGTAGGAGAAATGGTGGAAGGAATGAGCAACATCCTCCTATGATCCCTAGAAATGATTTTTATCAAGCTTTGGGAAAGATAACTTTGGAACATTTTGATAGTGGTAATAAGTGTACAGCTAGATCATGGGTGCAAAAATTGCATAACTATCTCTCTCTCAGACCAATGCCAGAGGAAGATGCAATTAAATTTGCCACATTGCACTTGGATGGAGTAGCTCATGAATGGTGGACTCATGGTTTGGTCACTCTTGGCCATAACCTCATCCACAGCTATGATGAGTTTACCAGCAAACTAATTGAAAGATTTGATACCAAGGATCTCGAGTTGAGATTCAGAGAATTGGCACAGTTGAAGCAACAAGGATCTTTAGAAAATTATGTGGCTGATTTTCAAAGATTATCAGTAATGGTGCCTAACATTACTAAGAGAAGACTTGTGGTTCTCTTTTTTGAAGGATTAATGGAGCCTTTGAAGGGATGGGTCAAAGCCTTTGATCCAACAACTTTAGATGAGGCCATCAGGAAAGCAAGGAGCATGGAGTTGGCAGCCCCAAGGCCTAAGTTTCATTCAAAACCTTTCAGCCATAAGAAAGATAAAAAACATTCTTCAAATTTTCCAAAGAAGTTTCTACAAAATATGTTAGAAGAGCTCCGAGAACAACTGAGAAAAGATGGTGTTTGCTACACTTTCCGTGAACCTTGGGTTAAGGGTCACCGTTGCTATGGAAGAGGGAAAGCACATCAAATGGAGGGCTATTCTGATTATGGATCATAATCTGATTCATCTTATCAGCAATACGAATCAGCAAGTAGTGATGGAGAAAAAGCTCCAGAAGAGAAGCCTAATGAAGTTGGAGATGGTAGTGCTTTAGCACAACTATCAAGTTTTCAAAAAAATGAATCCTTTCGGGTTCATGGAGTGATTGGTTCGCAAAGGATTGTTGCTCTAATTGACACGAGAGCAACTCATAATTTTATTGATGAAGGATTAGTTTCCAAAAGAGGTTTGAAGACTGAAGAATTTGAAGGCTTCAAGGTAATGTTACAGATGGTTTTACCATGTCTTGCACAAGAAAGATTCCTAACCTTTCTATGCAATTAGGAAATTATGAGGTAAAAGATGATTTTTATGTGGTTGGAATTGTAGATACAAATGTTGTGTTGGGTATACAATGGCTGCGATCTCTTGGTGAGATCACATTGAATTTGCAAACCATGGAGTTGAAATTTTAGTCAAAGGGGAAGAATATTGTCTTGAGAGGGATGTCTAATGGGGGTCCTCAAATAGTGTCTTTGAAAAGAATGGAAAGGCTGATTTGACATGATCAAGTTGAATGGGCTGCTGAGTGTATGGTCCTACCAACTGATCCAGTGGAAGAAAAAAGGCAATATCATCCTGATATACAAGCCTTGCTTTCTAAGAAGAGCAAAGTCTTTGGTAGTCTACCTCCTGGGAGACCTCCTGAAAGAGGTTGTGAGCATGTGATTGAAGTAGAAGAAGGAGCAAAGCCTGTAATCACCACACCATATCATTATCCAAAGAAGCAGAAAGATGAGATAGAAAAGGCCATCAAGGAGCTATTGGAGATGGGGTTCATTAGGAAAAGCAAAAGTCCTTTTGCTTCAGCAGTGGTGCTGGTTAAAAAGAAGGATGGCACAATGCGCATGTGTGTCGACTATCGCGCATTGAATCAAAAAACAATTAAGAATAGATATCCTATTCCAAGGATAGATGAGCTTATTGATGAGCTCCATGGGCTATTTTCTTTTCGAAGATTGATCTCCGTTCTAGTTATCATCAAATCAGGATGAGGGAAGTAGATATAGAGAAAACAACATTTAGATGCCATTTTGGGCATTTTGAATTTCTTGTCATGCCTTTCGGGTTGACAAATGCTCCAACAACATTTCAATCTTGTATGAACAAGATCTTTAGACAATAGTTGAGGAAGTTCGTGCTCATCTTCTTTGATGATATCCTTATTTTCAGTAAGTCTTGGGAAGAGCACCTCAAGCACTTAGAAGAAGTGCTTAGCATCTTGGAGGCAGAATGCTTGTTTGCTAAAGAGTCAAAATGTGAGTTTGGGATGATGGAGCTATTGTACCTTGGCCACATCATCAGTGCTAAGGGTGTCAAAGTTGATCCTAAGAAGATAAAGGCCATTCTTGATTGGCCTCCTCCAAAGAATGTTTCTCCGTTGAAGGGATTTTTGGGCTTATGTGGTTTTTATAGAAGATTTGTTAAGGGATATTCACATATGGTAGCTCCCCTTACAAATATTACAAAGAAAGGAGCTTTCCTATGGACAAACAAGGCACAATAAGTGTTTGAAAAGTTTAAGCACATCATGAGTTCATGTTTAGTATTGGCTCTTCCGAATTTCACAAAGCCATTTGAATTGCAATGTGATGCTTTGGGTGAAGGTGTTGGAGCTGTTTTAATGCAAGACAAACATCCCATTGTCTCAAAAGCAGGAAGTTGAGAGGAGCAGAAAAAACTTACTCAATTTATGACAAAGAGATGCTTGCCATCATGCACGCTTTGTCTAAGTTTCGTCAATATTTGGTGGGAAGCAAATTTGTTGTTAAGACTGAGCACAACAGTCTTAAACATTTTATGCTCCAAAAGGATTTGAATGAAAGACAACAAAAGTGGGTAAGTAAGCTCCAAGCATATGACTTTGACATTAAATATGTCAAAGGGAAAAATAACATAGTGGCTGATGCTCTTTCAAGAAGACCCCATCTACAGTCACTTTGTGAGTTATCAGAAGATTGGAAAGAGTTAATTGCTGCTGATTATGCTAAAAAATAGTTTGCAACCAGCTTGCTTGAAGGTCATTTGGTTGATGAAAGGTATAAGTTGGTTGATGGGTTAATTCTCTATAAAGGTAGGATATTTTTAGTGCATGAATCTAAGCTTAAAAAGAAGATTCTACAGTCTTTTCATGATGTTCCCCTCGCTGGTCATCAAGGCATATTCAAGACTTATAAGCAGATTACAAAAAGGTTTGCTTGGAAAGGGATGAAGGAAGAGATCATGAGTTACATAAGAGAATGTTGTACTTTCCAAAAGAATAAAAATGAACATTCGTTTCTAGCTGGTTTGTTGCAGCCCTTGCTAATTCCAAATAAAAAATGGGAAAGCATTGCAATGGATTTTATCACTGGGTTGCCTAAGGTACAAGGACGCGATTGCATTTTTATTGTGGTAGATAGATTAACAAAATTTGCTCATTTTTATGCTGTCACAACTTCATTTACAACAACTCAAGTGGCTGAGTTATTATTTAGAGAAGTCTTCCATTTGCATGGGTTTCCTAAAAGCATTATCAGTGATAGGGACAACAAGTTCCTAAGTGTTTTTTGGCAAGAGATCTTCAGGTTGAGTGGAAAAATGCTTACCCCAAGCACTAGTTATCATCCACAAACAGATGGGAAATCTGAGATTTCCAACAAGTGGCTAGAAGGCTACCTCAAAAATTATGTTTCGAGGCAGCAAAGAGCTTGGATTAAGTGGCTTCATTTGGGAGAGTATTGTTACAACTCTTCCTATCATATGTCTATTAAGATGTCTCCTTTTATGGCTCTTTATGGATATGATGCTCCTAAATTTTTGGATTTGGTATTTGGTGATAGTAGAGCTCCACAGGCGAAAGATATGCTTCAACAAAATTAGGACATCTTAAAATCCTTAAAGGAAAATCTGCAACAAGCTCAAAATCAGCAAAAGTTATACGCTGATCAACAGCGTGTTGAGAGATCTTTTGAAGTGGGAGACATGGTCTACTTGAGACTTCAGCCTTATCAACAATATTCCCTTAAGAAGAGTGGTGCAGAAAGGTTGAAGCCACGTTTTTATGGTCCATTCAAAGTCACCAAAAGGATTGGTGAAGTGGCTTATGAATTGGAGCTTCCAGTTGATAGCAAAGTTCATAATGTCTTTCATGTGTCATGCCTCAAGAAGGCACTTGGGCACAATGTGGTGGCCACTACAGAACTACCTCCATTGGATAAAGAAGGACAGTTGGTGTTGATTCCAGAGGAGATTCTTGACACTAGGGAACGTTCCTTAAGGAGAAGAACAATCAAGGAATACTTGGTCAGATGGAGGAACTTGCCTATCGAAGATGCAACTAGGGAAGGTGAACATATTTTGCAGCATCTAGATTTGCGGTTGCTTGAGGACAAGCAATCTCAAGGAGGGTGAACTGTAATGTCCCCTTCTCATCAGTGACCATCTTAGTAGTTCATCAGCCTATTCTAGAGGCTCGTAGGCTGGATTGTGGTGAAATCAAGGTTTCCTTGCTTGGAGGTTTGTGGCTTTTCTAGGTGTTTACTATTTTTAGTAAATACTAATTTTGGCAGTGGTTCAGTTTTCAATCCTTTAGTTCATCATTTTAGTTGGAGCAGTGCTTGGGTTTGATTATTGGTTTTTTTCAAAAGCATTATTTTGGTGAAATTTTGAAATAAAGGCATTAATGTTCTATTTTTTAGTTGACCCCATGGCCTAGAGGAATGACTTAAGTTGTTTTAAAAAGGTGGTTCATGAAGGGGTACGCCCTCATGAAGGAGTTTAATTATTTTATAAAGTTGTTTTATTGCCATGAAGTGGGATGGCACCTTGAGGAGAATTATGAATTTTTTGGAAATTTGAAAAGTTTCTCTGTGACCTTTGGCGTACCTTGGTGGGGCATTGAAGAGTCATCTCTTTCTCTTTAAAAATGAAGTTTTGCTCTAGCATTTGCATCCATGAATTTATGCTATTGTTATGCTGTCGAAATGACATTGTGATTTCAGCTTCGAGGAAAGCTTACCTCCTAGCCATTTTCCCAATTTTATGTTTGAAAGATAACACCTAGTTGGCTGTTTGCTGCTTCTCAAATCAGACTAGCAGATTGAGCTTCACAGTTGATGCATTTTGGAGTTTTTCCAGATTTCAAGTTGTTGGTGTCTACACAGCTGAAGGTTGATTTTATTTCCAACACTTTGTATGAATTTAATTCTTTTATGGGCATTCAATAATCTTGTTCCTAAGGTTAGGGCGACCCTTCCTAGCAATTTTTAGATTTTTATTTGAAGTCTATGATTTATTCTTGCCAAATCGCCCTTCTTAAGGGTCGTACCATCTTGAGAGCATTGGGAATTATGCCATCAAATTAATGATTGATTTTTTAGGCTGTTTCTTCATCTTGTCATGGGTGCCCATCCTCTAGAAGTCCATTGCAATTGATTTCATTCAATTCAGAGGTAAATTGATTAAGTTATGAGCATTTCATTAATTCCCAGGGTGTTGGTTTACAGTTTCAGTTTGCTGGTTTTCATTCTATCATTGTAACACATTGTAAATTGCAGATTTCTTTAGTTGTAAGGTTGAGAATTAGTAGTACTAATCCAACCATTGTTAACTCTGCATTTACTTGTGCTTCTAATTCACATTTAATAACCCCTGGATGGTTTACCACTAGTGAGGAGGAAAATTACTTTGTATTTACTTCTCTCACCCACTGTCAAGTGGTGAATCCCTACTCTTGAGTGGATGCCCGATACAACAGATGAATTAGTTAGTTTGAAATTTCTATGGCTGGTTATCTACCTAAGTTTCTTTCATTTTGTAATAAGTACTTCGCCATATGTTAGAGCCTCACCTTCAAAGGGATCTTGAGTGCACATTCTTGGCGTGGAGTTTATCTTCCATTTCCAGTTGTATCAATTTCAATATTGAGTCATTAGATCCTAGGGATCCTTTGACCATATGCCCGCCCCTCTTCCTTAAGTGGTTTTAGGGAGCATTCTTGGTTAGAGTTGCTTTGATAAAGATTTTGTTTTGGCGCTAACGCTAATCAAGTGGCCAAGTGTTGGTTAATGTGTTAAAATTGTGACAAAAAAATGGTTAGCATATTTCAATCCTGAGACAGCTTCTCCAATGTCAGAGTTGAAGAAACCCTACCGTTTGTCGACGCTCTTAGACGACCATTGGCTTCCATCGACGTAGTCATGTTCAGGCAATGATTTCCTTTTAAAATCATGTTGTGAATAATTTACCTTATTATTCAAATCCTGACTAAAGAAATGAAATCTACCTCAAAGACCATGATCCTTTCTTTATTCAAATGAATTGCCATCAAGTCAAAGAAAGAGTAGGAGCAAGCAATTTTTCACAATACATCGTAGGCCACTACCTTCACTACAAAAATAAAATTTAAGGATTTTAAGGCAAAATAAAGAAAGGAAGGCTTCATTTACCTATGAACCCACTCATGCATCTTAGCCATTTTAAAATTACATGTTAAATAATTCAAACATTTAAAGTGTGTGAATGAGTAGATACTAGATAAAAATTGGCACCATAATGATGTCACTAAAACAAAAAATTGTTTTCCACACTATGAACCCTCAAGGCATGTAATCTAAGTGGACTGGATCTTGGGGAAACTCTATGGTTAAGTGCACTTGAGCCAAATAAGTACTAGGATGGGTGACCTCCCAATAAATCTTTATGCTTCACCCATATGAGCATCACCTAGAGGCACAATAAGTGCTAAGTGGACTATTCAATCTCATAAGAGATGGGTTCATGTGAACCACTACTCAATATGGGTCAATAAATTTGACACAAAAACTATGTAGTTGAATCCTTATATTAATATTATAATTAATACTGTTGATCAAATCATAGGTTGACTAAAATATGTATGATGACTAAGGTTTATACATATTAAGATTATGATGGTCAACAACTTTGTAGATATGAGGGTGTTTTGATCCAATCAAGCATAAGAAGACCATATACACAAAGAGCACTACTTTTTTCTACCTCAAGGTATTTGAATGATGAATATCATATAGTTTTTTCCAAGAGCATGTGAGGGAGTTTTGTTCAAAGAATACTTGAATCAAGATTTATATGAGCATGTACAACAATACAACTAGATTATAGCGTGATCATCTTTTCGTGGAAATGTTTTTATTGTAACAAGTAATTTATACCATGTGTGTGTACCAAGTAGGGAGGAACCCTCATAATATTGTGTGATATGGTTTCTGACCCATGGTAGCCATTGTAGAATATATTGAATACCATAAAGGTTGTAATTAGTGGAGTTGTAGCACAACACAAGTTATCAAAGCAATTACATATAAATCTTGGACACAAAAGTTTCACAAATGAGGGAGAAATTTTGCCATATCTTGAGTATAACCTTTTATCAGACCAAAATATCTCTAATAAGAGAGGCGTGATTTATATCATATCTAAGAGAAGATTTCATCCTTAATAAAAAATTACTTTAGCAAGTTTCAAGACCAAAAAATAATACTTTTGAGGCATCAAAAGCTGAAATTTTTTACATATTCATGTCCCTCTAATTTTTTTTTACAATTTAAAAAAAATGCACCATGTTTTGAGTCCATATGCAAAATTTATGGCTTCCAAAAGAAGGGAAAACTATTAGAAAGTGATAGTTTCATAACTATCAAGTGGTACTTTTGAAATTATTCAGGTAGTTTTCAAATCATCAACATGATTGTACTTAAAAGGAGGGGATTCATCTTGATAGAAGAAATAAATATAATTTGAAGCATTTTAGCAACCATATATATTCAATTTTCATGGAGAAAGATTATACACACATGAGGATTCTTCTAGTACTTTATAATAAATAATTAGGATCCCAAAAAAAAGGGGAAGGAGGACAATTGAAGTGGTGTTTCTTAAAAGTAGAAACTTATAATATATACTTGACAAAGGTTTTAACAAATTTAGTACTTGGTAAGTAAGAGGTATTTTTTGTATTGTATCAAATTCTGATGTCTTAAGCAACACCTGGATATAATGGTTGCTAAGTGGACAATTCATGCTCATAAGAGATGGGTTCATGTGAAACACTACTTGTGAAATATGGGTCAATGAGTTTGACTCAAAAAATATGCAATATAATTTTGATAAGACATCATAAATTCAATACTTGTCTATTATGAGCAATACTGGTGCAGGAGCACCTGCCAAGGTGCCAAAGTACAAGTAGATTTTGAAGTTTTGTTTTTAAGTCAATCTTATTTAGTTGGGAAAGGTCTTTAATACCTTTTAGCTTGTGTTTGGGGACCTTTTTTGGTTCATAGGTAAAAGTTAAATAAATTGGGAAAACTATCTATGGGCGTTTCCTAAGTTTTTGGTTTAAAATTTGAAAACACACTGTGTTTTACAACAGGAGGCTTTTAGCCGTTCCTAGGCAAAAATTGAAAACCTAAATGTTTCAAAAATATTGTAAAAGTGTTTTCTCGACCTTGGAAGAGGTTGGAGGTTTTGGTTATTGGCAGTTTTGATGTGAATAAGAGGAAAACAGTGTTTTTTTGATGTAAAAATACAGTTTTTTCTGTTCTTGCATTGGAAACAGCGAATAGATGATTTGAATAAAGAATTTGTTGATTTGGTAACATGTAGGGGATCATTCTAAAGTTCTGTATTGGCCTTTTCAGACAACTTTTCCATCGCTGTTTTCATTTTGCAATTTCTGTGTGTTTTCTTTTGGTTTTGTTTTGGACTGGTAAAGACCAGAAACATGGGGTTTTAACTGGTTTCCTGCCCGTACCAGGAAGTATGGAGGTAGTGGAAGCTAAGTTAGACTCCATATTTGTATATAATGTAAATATGAGTGTCTTGGTGAGTCATGAAAGCAAGATAATGTTCTTTTCCTAGGCGAGCTTGTGTTGCCCGGTTAGGGAAAGACAGTGAGTTGTTGACTCTAACGAGATAGGGGTGTTAAAAATTTGTTGTAGCAGTGTGTGCAGTGGTTGCAGGGACCTCCATGAAGGGTTTCAAGAAGGTAGAGACCTTGCCTGTTCATTTGGAGAGTAGAAAGTGCAGACAGTCCAAGAAAAAGGCTTAAAAAGCCCCAAATTTCTCAAGAACAGAGACAACCTTGTGTATGGCCTGAGAAGGGCTGAAACCACTAAAATATTGAAGAGTTACAAATTTGAGCTAGGGTTCTTTCTTAGAGATTATGGTGTTCTTGCAGAAGGGAGAAGTATTAAACATTTTTCTTATTGGAGGAGGCCTAATTCTAGTAGCCTTCCCCAAACCCTAGACTAGGGTTTTGAGAAAGCGATAGGGAAGAGGACTATGGAGTTGAACAAGAACCCTCTCTAGACTGTGTTTGAAGTTTTGAATCCTACTACACACCCCTGAAATGAGGTTAGGGAGAATTTATTGATTAACTGGTCTTTAAGCTGATTAAGGGCTAGTTGGTGAAGAGAGGAAAAGCCCCAAGAAATGCTTGGTTAAGGCATTGTGAACGATTGGGAACTTGATAGCAGGGTTGGCAGACAAGACCAGGGGTGCCTCATTACTTTGGGGACCTATAGGTTGGTTGGTGGAGAGAAACACCAAGGGTATCAACTGGAAACCCAGAGCATTGAGCCAGTGATTGACTCAATCCAACCTTATATGTATCAAATACTCTCTAGTAGAGAGAAATTGCCTCTACCAACCAGGGTTTTCACTCCTCATGGGATTTTTCTAGGATAAATTATGTGTTATATTGCATATTTATATTTTAATACTTCATTTCTTAGTATAAATCATTTTAATTTTTCCTTATTTTTATAGATTAATTTGGCTCTAAGAGGGCCAAATCCAAAAAAACAAAGTGAATCATCAACAATGAGAAAATTTACAAAATTCTTCCCCAAAAAAGAAAAACCACCCTACAACTTCAATACATCAACTTTCTTTTCCACCACCATCTCAGGACCACCATGCATGAGGAGAAGGGACAACATGGGTCGTCTAACAGCTCATATTGTACCCACAATTTCCTTTAGTAAGGAAATGCTCCTGGTTACTTCAAGACTACGAGCCTCCTCATCCCCACCAATGCTTTAGATTAGGAAAGACACCCACAACTTGTTGCATGGAAGGGTTTGACAAGCCAGACATCATTTGCAAGGTGTAGTCCAAAACCCATCACTTCCATGTCCAGATATCTCCTCATATCCTCACACCATCAGGCTTTGACCAACTTCTACATTAACCATTTGATCCATTCTTGTATGTCTTTTCCTTAAATGCACTCATCCTCCTATGTCCCATCGACCATTCCAAATGCATTTAAGCGAGGATCAAAATCTACCAAATCCAACCTGCCATAGTATGTAATCATGTCGATTTCCATCTTGGACAATTTTTTTGCTTCCATATTTCCTTCTCAATATATGTGGGAAAGGTTAAAGTTCTCCATATGAGAGAGGCTTTCCCCTATTCATGGGATAAATTTCTTGAGTTCCCAATTAGGGGTGTCTCAACGACGGATGACGTTGATGGCTATCAATGAATCTGTTTACAAGTGTAGCTTCTTGAAACCAAGACGTCTACATAAAATTACTCCCATCCAAGCTGCCTAAATCTCAACTTCATTGTTCTTCCCAAGTGGCAATTTCATGGCCTCTACCGCTAGAGTGTTACCTTTG
Source organism: Sequoia sempervirens (assembly GCA_007258455.2). Classification (NCBI taxonomy): domain Eukaryota; kingdom Viridiplantae; phylum Streptophyta; class Pinopsida; order Cupressales; family Cupressaceae; genus Sequoia; species Sequoia sempervirens. The sequence continues at coordinate 220,958 of VDFB02253974.1, forward strand.
TGATCCCTTAGGATGCAACCAACCTTTGAGGGTCCAATTCTTCCTATTATCAACTCTCATTTAGAAGTTCAAATAAAATGATTGTCTCATTGTTTAATTCTTAAATTTCTATTTAACTTCGATAAGTTATGAATGAGTAAATAAAAGAAAAAATAATTTATCCCTAGTAAACAATTAATAATTGATTATAAATAAAAAATTAAAAAAAATATTAAATAAAAAACTAACTCTCCTCTTAAATCACAACTTAAAAATTCTCCACCAAACATAAAAAATTACTTTAATAAGAATAAGACAATGCTCCTGGTTACTTCAAGACTACATGCCTCCTCATCCCCACCAACGCTTTAGATGAGGAAAGACACCCACAACTTGCTGTATGGAAGGGTCTGATAGGCCAGACATCATCCGCAAGATGCAGTCCAAAACCCACCACTGCCATGTCTAGATATCTCTTCATGTCCTCACACCATCAGGCTTTAACCAAATTCTACACTAACCATTTGATCCATTCTTGATTGTCTTTTCCTTAAATGCACTCGTCCTCCTATGTCCCATCAACCATTACAAATGCATTTAAGTAAGGATCCAAATCTACCAAATCCAACATACCATAGTCTGTAATCATGTCGATTGCCATCTTGGACAGTTTGTCTACTTCCATATTTCCCTCTCAATAGATGTGGGAAAGCTTAAAGTTCTCCATATGAGAGAGGCTTTCCCCTATTCATGGGATGAATTTCTTGAGTTCCCAATTGGGGGTGTCCCGATGATGGATGACGTTGATGGCTATCAATGAATCTCTTTACAAGTGTAGCTTCTTGAAACCGAGACGTCTACATAACATTACTCCCATCCAAGCCACCTAAATCTCAACTTCATTGTTCGTCCCAAGTGGCAATTTCATGGCCTCTACTGCTAGAGTGTTACCTTTTTGATCCCTTAGGATGCAACCAACCTTTGAGGGTCCAATTCTTCCTACTATTAACTCTCATTTAGAAGTTCAAATAAAATGATTGTCTCATTGTTTAATTCTTTAATTTCTATTTAACTTCGATAAGTTATGAATGAGTAAATAAAAGACAAAATACTTTATCCCTAGTAAATAATTAATTTAATTGATTATAAATAAAAAATTAAAAAAATATTAAATAAAAAACTAACTCTCTTAAATCACAACTTAAAAATTCTCCACCAAACATAAAATTTTACTTTAATAAGAATAAGGAAATGCTCCTGGTTACTTCAAGACTACAGGCCTCCCCATCCCCACCAATGCCTTAGATGAGGAAAGACACCCACATCTTGTTGCATGGAAGGGTCTGGCAAGCTAGACATCATCCACAAGGTGCAGTCCAAAACCTACCATTGCCATGTCCAAATATATCTTCATGTCCTCACATCATCGGGCTTTGACCAACTTCTACATTAACCATTTGATCCATTCTTGATTGTCTTTTCCTTAAATGCACTCATCCTCCTATGTCCCATCAACCATTCCAAATGCATTTAAGCGAGGATCCAAATCTACCAAATCCATCCCACCATAGTTTGTAATCATGTCGATTGCCATCTTGGACAGTTTTTCTGCTTCCATATTTCCTTCTCAAAAGATGTGGGAAAGCTTAAAGTTCCTCATATGAGAGAGGCTTTCCCCTATTTGTGGGATGAATTTCTTGAGTTCCCAATTGGGGGTGTCCCAATGACAAATGACGTTGATGGCTATCAATGAATCTCTTTACAAGTGTAGCTTCTTGAAACCAAGACGTCTACATAACATTACTCCCATCCAAGCTGCCTAAAGCTCAACTTCATTGTTCACCCCATGTGGTAATTTCATGGCCTCTGATGGAAAAAACTTGGGCCTTACTATTTCATTCCTTATCTACCCTTTCCCCTTGTTTATGGTATCCTATTCCTACTTCCTATCACCTTTTGTTAGGGGAAAATGAGTATATTTAATAAATTGTGAAAAGAATTAAAACTGCCATAATACTAATTATTCAAAGCATTATTAATCATTTTATGGTTAATTGAAAAGGAGAATTAGGGATGCAAATCCAACTATTATAAACACGAGGAAGATGGGATACTCATGAAGAAACACACTGCTTAGTTGGAACAAATGTTGATGGCATTTTACTTAGATTACCTTTTTGTTATGTTTCTATTTTTAACAAAGACAAAATGTTGTTTAAATGGTTTTAGGCCGACTATCTATTTTTAATTACATAATTTGGTTTGTTGGCCATCAGCCACAAACAAACCATAATAACTTTTAGCGATATCCATCTAGTATAAATATGTGTGTGATCTATAGACTTGATATATGTGATAATGCAAAAAATATTCCGCTACTTCAAAATCATTCTTAAATTCTTATGCACATGTGTGATTGAGCTAAGTTAAGAACACATTAAAATCTTCATCATCAAACGACCAAGGAGGGAGGGCCCACTCTTTGCATTAATTGGTGATTTGTTTTTAGTTCCAGTGTGGTAATTTTGTGTGTGATTTAATTTGAAGTTAGTTTCCTTTATGTATGCAATCTAGTTATTTACAACTACGCGTAATTCAAATTTGAAGTTGATTTCATTATCTGTTGATTTGATCAATTGTGATTCAAGGACTAAAAATATTATTTGTGCAAATTGGAATTTACTATCGATAGTTCATCATTCAGATAACATGCTTTATTTTTTGTCATTATATTTTTTGTTATAATTTTTGTCACTGTAATTCCTATCACAACTCCTAGCATACCTTCTGTCACAATTCATGCTAGGAAATAGAAATAGTAGAATTAAACTAGGTTCTAGATTAAAATTTTATTGAGTGTAATAATTGCATCCATCCCCACTTAGTTCATTAGTTTCAGCCCTTAGGTAGATTTCCGCAACACCTTTCACAAGTTTACGACTCCCAGATTGACACTCAAGAATAAACTGAGGAAACCACTATGAAATTCTTGAGGATTGATTTAAATACATTAAACATAATTACAAGAATAGTTTATCTCCAAAATACGTCCACAGTTTAATCCAATCATTTTGGTGTCATTGCTGGGGAATGGTGTTAAAGGCCTGTTAGCCTAGTGAACTAAGTTAGGACCAGTGTGCTAAGGCGAAAGTCTATGCGACAGTTGACCTCGTTTGGATAATTACCCTTAGTTTGCTTTGTTATAAGTCATATAGGTGCATGAATCATAGTAGAGATAATAGAGGGAGATTTGTTAAAAAGTATAAGGGGAGTAGTTTACAATAAGAAAAATCAAAAAAACAAATCAAAAACCTTTGTTGAGAAAAGTAGCTCACAACAAGAAAAATCAAAAAATAAATTACAGTCATTAGTTGTGCACACATCACCCAAGAAAGAGTTAGTTGAACCAGATATTGAAAAGTGTGTTATTGAGTCTACCATTGCTGAGACCCCTTTTGGTACTCATCCAAAATATTTCGAAGAATTGCATAAAAGGGTTGCAAAGTTATTCTAAGAATCTTACGAGTCTAGAGCCAATCCATCCTTAGGAAGTCAAAATCCATTCAAAACTTTCTTCACCCCTTGGGAATCTAAAGTTATGGCTGATCTCAACAACAATAATAACAATGAGAGAGCATTAGCCAACAACAACCCGATCACTTTTGAGTTTCCAGTTGCACATCCAGAGGAGGATGCACTTATGTAAAACATACCCCATTCTGCTTTGCCTATTTTTCATGATCTTTTTGTTGAGGATATTGATATGTTTCTATTTGAGTTTGATGTGTTGTGCCATAGTTATGACTATCAGAGTGATGTACAGAAGCTCAAATTATTCCCAACCATGTTGAAGGATGCAACACTACATTGGTTCATGAACCTTAAAAATATCAGAACATGGAATGACATGAAGGATGTATTTTTGACAAAATACCTAGAGTATTGTAAAATGAAAGAGGTTTGGGATGAGATTTTCTATATGACACAGAAAGAAGATGAATCGATGGAAGATTACCTCAAACATTTTATTTTTAGCCAATAACAATCATGACAACCAAGGCTAACTCCTGATACTATTAAAATTTTGTTTCTTAGGGGAATAAGAGATGATACTATGGATGCATTGAATTTAATAGGTAAAGGTAACATATCTAAATTGAACTTTGATGAAATTTGTGATATTTGCAAGAATTACTCAAGGTCTCAACGTAAGGTATAACAAAGTGTGAAATAGGTAATTTACTTAAAGATATCAAAACCGACTCATTAAATCATATGGGTAAATAGATATACACTTTGTATATATGAAGGAAGCAGGAGGAGGCTGAAAAAGCCTTAGCTATCTTTTGTCTTGTTTTCCGAAAAAGGCATAGTGGTGAAGAATGTCCATATAAAAGAACAAAAATATCTTCTTTAGAGGAAGAAAGTAGGGACACTATTCTAAAACCTCTCCTGTAGGTATGATTGAGGTAGAATACATAGATGAGTCCGTTTATTTTATGGCCCAACAAAGACCTTGGAAACCAAGAGCAATGCCCCCAACCGATTACCAAGCAACACCCCAAAGTCCTTTTCAACAAAATTCTTTCCCAAACCAACCTGGATGGTACAAAGGTTGGAAAAAATCTCCATACTACCTCCAATGGTCACTACAATATCCCCATGCTCCATAATCGTGGAAAGCATGGCGAGCACCACCACAAGCATACCCATAATACCAATCATTTCCTCCATATCCACCACCTCCAACAATAAATCCTTATCAACAATCCCAACAACTTCTGCCACTTGTTCCATCATCGTCTAATCAACCATCTAGTTCAGCTCAACCTCTGAAAGCCACACCTATGCCCGCACAACCATCACCCAATCCAAACAATAAGACGGCTCAACTAGTCTATAATAATGAAGTGGCAGGATTCCTAACTTATCTTGTCAATGCATTAGAGATTGATGGTGTACACCTAAGGTCAAGAAAGAACCTCCAAGGAACAACTGTCATAGAAGTTGAGGACTCTCAAGTTTACCCAAAAGAATAACAACCAAAGCCTCCATTTCTTGAAAGGTTGCAAGAGCATCCAAAACAACATGAAACATCTCTACCGGATTTTGATTTTATGAATGAGCTACATAACGTTAACATTAAAATTATTTTTTTGTAGGCCATTCGAGATGTTCCAGTGTACACTAAAGCAGTCAAAGAACTCTGTGGGAGGAAACAATAGAAGAAACAAGACCCCAAGACAGTCCAAGTCATTGGAAAACTTGCAAACTTGATGTTGGGGAGGATCTTTGTCCCTAAATATGTAGATCTAGGGAGCTAAATGATTAAGGTGTGTATTGGTGATGTAATAATTCCAAATACACTTGTGGATCTAAGGGAAACTATAAATGTAAAGACTAACGAGACTAAGGAGAGACTATCCCTTCAAGGATTAAGACCTACTCCAATGGTCCTGCAAATGGTTGATTGATCCCTCGCAAAACCAAGAGGTATGATTGAATACATCATTATTTCTATTGAATCTTGGGAGTATCTAATAGATTTCATGATTTTGCAACCAAAGATTAAGCTAGGGGGATACCCCTTAATTCTAGGGAGACCATGGTTAGCTGTTGCTAATGCTTTCATTAATTGCACATCTGGAAACATGGTGATTTTGAATGGGGAGCAAATGAAACAATTAACGTTGTACCCTCCAGTGCAACCATTGTTGGAAATAGAGGATCCCATATGGATCGATAGTGATTTAGAAGAGTCTTTACCTATTTTGACAATAGATCAAAGTAGGGAATTTGAGGATATATCTGAAGACACTATTAATAATAATTTCTTGCAAAATTATTATTTGGTCGATAGTGTTTTAGAGACAACGATTTTTTCTACAGGTATAAGTGATAATTGCCCATTTGGAAATTTTCTATTAGTTAGTAGTTCGCAGTCTATTCAACATTTTATTACTTTGCATCAATTATTTTTGCATACCTGTATATACAGTCCATTTTTTATATCTGGTAATTCTGACCCATCTTCGTCTAATTCACAATTGCTTGCTGTAAATACCCTTGTATAGTCACAAGCTACAAAAATATTTCCTGGAAAAACACTCAACATAAATCCCATCTTGAATGCCTCCCAATTAGAAGACCTGATTGAGATGTTGTGTTCACACAAAGAGGCCTTTCTTGGGATTACCAAGACATGGGAGGTATTCATCCCACTACCTATACACATCATATCTATATAGAGGAAGTGAGTAGACCTGTGAGACAACCTTAGAGAAGATTAAACCTTGTCTTACGAGAGATAGTTAAGGATAAAATTTAGAAGCTGCTTAATGTAGGATTTATCTGCCCAATATCAGATAGCCAATGGGTGTCCCCACTTGTGGTTGTTCCTAAAAAGAATGGAAAATGGTGAATATGTGTTGATTATAGGGCCCTTAACAAGGCCACTAAGAAAGACCACTTCCTAGTTCCTTTTATTGATCGAGTCTTAGACACCCTAGTTGGAAATAAATTCTTTTCCTTTCTTGATGGATTTAGTGGGTATAATCAATCTGCATTGCCTTGGAAGACCAAGACAAAACTACCTTTACCCACCCGTGGGACACATCTTCCTATAATGTCTTACCTTTCGGATTATGTAATGTACCTGCTACATTCCAGTGGGGCTATTCTGAGTATTTTTGCAAATTTAATTCATGATTGTGTGGAAGTATATATGAATGAATTTACTGTTTATGGTGATACATATGATGAAGCTAAGGAAAATCTTGAAAAAGTGCTTAAACAATGCATTGATACTAATCTTTCTTCAAGTCATCAAAAATTCCATATTTTAATGACTAAAGGTATTGTTTTGGGTCATTATATTTATGCAAAAGGAATTGAAGTGGATCCTAAAAAGGTAAAAATCATTCAAGAATTGCTTGTACCTACCTCTCTGAAGGATGTACGTAGTTTCCTAGGACATGTTGGTTATTATAGAAGGTTTATTCAAAATTTCAGCAAGATTGCCTCACCTCTCTTTGTGTTGCTAGGGAAAGATGTTGATTTCTCATGGACACCTGAATGCCAACAAGCCTTCAAAGAAATCAAAGGAAAACTTACAACTACACCCGTGCTGCAAGGACCCAACTGGGAACTATCATTTCATATACATACTAACACTTCAGACAACTTTATGGGAGTTGTACTAGGACAAAATGAAGACTCTCTTTTACTCCATCTATTACATCAGTAAGAATTTTATTGGTGCTGAGGTAAACTATATTGTCACCGAGAAGGAATTCTTGGCTATAGTTTATGCAATAATTTTTTTTTTCCACTATATCACTGGGTACAAGGTCTTTGTACATATGGATCACTTTGCTATTAGATTCTTGATGAATAAACTAGTTTTTCTAGGATGAGTGATTTGATGGTTGCTTCTTTTGCAGGAATTCAACATTACTATCCTTGACAAACTAGGACGAGAGAATGTAGTGGCTGATTTTCTATCTAGACTACAATGTGATGATGAACCAGTTCTTGTGGATGATACTTTTCTAGATGAACACCTTTTTTCTATTACTGTAAAGAGCCCTTGGTTTGTTGGTATCGCTAACTATCTTGTTACCTATAGGTTTCCACCCCACTTCTCCCTGCAAGAATGCTGAAAGCTCATAGGGCTTAGTGGGAAATATAGTTGGATTAACGGTTTACTTTTCTGTACTGGGATTGATAATATTATGCGTCATTGTGTTGTAGAAGAGGATGTTTTTGATATCCTCTGCACCTATCACTTTGAGCCTTGTGGAGGCCATTTTGCAGCACAATGGACCGCTAACAAAGTTTTAACTACAAGATATTATTGGTCGACGATTTACAAAGATTGTAAAAGGTTTGTTCAACATTGCAATAAGTTTCAATGTATGGGCCAACCTACTCGCTCTGATGAGATGCCTTTACACCCACAATTATCCATAGAACCCTTTAAAAAACGGGGTTTAGATTTTGTGGGGCCCATTAGTCCTCCTTCTCAGAATAAAGAATACATTTTGGTTTGTACAAATTATATCACTAAATGGGTAGAGGTAGTGGCCTTAAAGCATGCTAGGGATACGAAGGTTGCTAACTTCTTGTATTCTAAGATTTTTACCAGGTATAGTGTGCCCAGAGAAATCATCACAAACTAGGGAGCACAGTTCACCTCTATTTGGTTGTTGCATTGGTGAAGGAATATGAGATCAAGCACTGCAAATCTTATCCATACCATCCACAAGCTAATGGGAAAGTGGAAGTGACAAACTGAGAATCAGAGAATATTCTCACAAAAATAGTAGAATTGCATAAGAAAGATTGGATAGACAGACTTCCTGAAGCAGTTTGGGCCTACTGCATAACTTGGGAGACAACCATAGGACTAACACCATATGAACTTTTCTATGGGAAGAAGGTTGTCTTGCCAATTGAGTTTGAAGTGAAGACTCTTAGCACAACTCTTAAGCTTGGGATGAGTGTCAGTGACATACAAAAAGAGAGAATTGGTCAACTCCATTCTTTAAATGAGATGCTTCGGGAGGCCCTTCTTCATGCAAAACTGGTGTAGAAACAAAGAGCGCAGTGGCATGACTGCTTTATTTGGTCACGAACATTCCAGCCTAGGGACTGGGCGTTGCTTTATGACTCTCGGTTCCATGACTTCAAATGAAAGTTCCATACTTGTTGGCTCGTTCCTTATGAAATCCAGATCATGTATGATAATGGTGATGTTAGATTGTGCACTGTGGATTCATAACACATGGCTCTTATTGTTAATGGGAATTGTTTGAAGCTTTACAAACGAACCCTTTTGAAAGAGACTTTTGCTTGTACTGTGATGGAGGAATGAACTCTTGTTCTTCTTGCTTCTTCTGAGTAATGATATATGTATATATATATATACAGAAATTAAAAAAATGCAATAAAAGATCCAACAACGAAAACCTTCGGGCATTGTTGGCCAGTTAATGCTTGAAAACCAGTTTTCAGCGGGTATTAACTGCTAAAGAAACTTAGGGGTGAAAACTATTCTCTCAGTGCCTCTAGGCGGTGATAGAAGTGAAAACTAGGATACTAACACCCTGACATCGAAAAACAAAAGAGAAAAAAGAAAAAAGAAAAAAAGAAGCAGAAGAAAAAGAAAAAACTTATACTAAATCGCCATTTATTCCTCATGTCACTAGGGTGCCAGGAACTTCAGTCACCAAGGTTTTTCTAGCACCTCCTTGAGCTCTGTCCCTTTCTGGGATGTCTTTGTATCCTCCTGGTGTTGTTGTTTTTTTGGTTGGTTGTCTGGTACACTGGTTTTCAAAGTTTATGGCTTTCCCTTTTTGTGTGCCAGGAACTTTCCTGTCACTTCTGTGACAGTGTTGAAGTTCTTTTCTATAGAAGTTGCCATAATATGTGCTGGAATTTTCCTATCACTACTATACGTGACTTGCCACACTATCTCCCACTTCCCTGTGTCATTTCAAATCCAAGTTGACATTAGTTTCATTTTTTATTATTACAAGGCCGCTTCCTCTCATGCCTTTTTAGATTTTCTGCCAGTTTTGGATTTACCATACTGTTCACTTACCTCATTTCTCTCCACATCATTCTTTTTCATCCCATCCATCCTTGTTCGCTACTTTTCACTCCACTCTATCATCATTTCATGTCATCCCTCTCTTGCTTCGTTTCCTTCCATCCAATCACCATTGCTGATATCTTCTATCACTTATGCTATTAATTATTTGGGGATTCTGCATTTATACTTAGTCATTCACTGTCATCCAACATTAGATCTCTAACGTGGCTCGGTCTCCTTCAGTAATTGGTAAGGTGGTAAGTTTTCTATTCTTTTTCGATTTATTAATTATATTTTTTTTCCACGACCATTGATGACTGCCCTGTGGATGGGTCCAACCTTCAGCTGGGGGGCGGGTAAAATTGGCATATTCCTTGTAGCTATTTATGGTATGATTACTTGGGTAGGGTTTTTTCACTTGGTTTATCTGTCATTTCCAATCCCGCACCATACCATACAATTAATCCTCGATTTTCACTAATCATTACCACTTATCATTTGTCACTTTGTCATTTTTTCATTAACCCACCTTACCTTTTACTATTCCCATCTCCCTGTTTTAGCATTTCTATGTTGGTGGTTTCCATTTTTTTGGTGTCAACTTGTAGGCACAACCATGGCTGAACGACGACATCGTTATGAACCTAGCTCCATGACACATTTTGAGCTTTAGGGGAGGCCTATAAAATATTCAGGCAAGCACATTGGGATGAAAACTTCAAAAGATTGGCATGTGGGTTTGACAAGAATGTAGCTAGGGATTTTGCACACGGTTTTCACAAGAATCGAGTGAGTCTTAGGGGATTGCAGTTCCCTATTTCAGTTGAGATAATTGTAGATTTCATAGGACTTCCATTAATTGGGGAGCATTATTTCGTTGCCATCTCTACCAAAGTGATAGACTTACAGTTTGTGAGAAAGCAATTTTCGCAGCGTGGTGAACCCTTTGAGTATGTTCATGGCCAAGGGACTAAGCTGGCTTCACTTCCTTTCTCGTGGAACAATGTTTCTAGGTTTATTATATAGAATATCACTTGTGAAGGGAGGTATATATACATATATGCATAATATTTTTGCCTCTTGTTGCATTCGCGGAAAGGTCTGCTTGTAAATCTCCCATATTTTCTTTTCTATTTCTTACAATGCATAAGTAGAGTTGTTCAAAGTGGGAAGCAATATTCATTAGCCCATTATGGGTTATTTCGATTGTTAATTATATAAGAATTGAAGCTGGTATCCCCTCTAGGAGACTGGGATAGTTTTGTTAGGTTGGGGGAGGAAAATTCAGAGCAGGAAAAAGAAAATTTAGACGAGGAAAAATAAAATCTTGACAAGGAAGAAGAAAACTCTGATGAGGAAGAGACTCCTGAGATGGAAGAAAACCTTACACCTATAAGCCCTACTCACATTGAAGAAAGTATTTCTGAAAAACCTTCTACTTCTCACTCAAGCAGAAAGAGGAAACCTAGTAAAAAGACCCCAGTTACCTCCAGTTCAAGTCCTAAACATAGGTCTAGTAGGCAACTTTCCACTAGACAAAATCCAGAAACCCCAATTGTTGAAAAAGAATCCCTAATAGATAAAAATGAAAAATGGGCTATGGATAAGTTGAAGGGACTGGCCCAAGTTGCAAGTGACATTATAGAATCTGATGACCAACAAGGCCCCAATTCTGATTTGGAGGTCTTGTCTATAGTTTTTAAGAAAAATGAGAAAGTCAGTAGGGAGCGTAGATAGTCCGGAAGAAGAAGGGAAAATGAATGGAAAGGAAAACTTAGTTCTAGTAAGGTAGCTTCAAAAACACTTGATGGTGGTCTTAATTCCAATGTTGAACCTATAACTGATCCCATTGACCCTAGTAAACCAGAGATGGTTCCCTCTTCTCATGAGAAAAGAGGTATTGTTCCAGGTCAAGAACATTTTGATTTTTCTACACTAGGTGAGGGGAAGGATACTAATCTTGGAGCTAAGATGAATGTATCAGATGCACAGGTAGAGTCAAAACAATTCAATACTGTGGGAAGCTTCATGGGTTTTGATGAAAATTTAGATGACCAACAAGATGATGAGTCTCAAGGTGAAGAACATGAGGTAAATGTGCCCATTGGCCCTATCATCACTTATGCAGAAGAACAGGGTAAACAAGAGAATCCCCTGTCTCTTGTTGATCAATTTGATGCAAAAAGAATTAATGATGGTTGAATATGTGAAGCCTGAATAGAATAATGGTAGAGAGTTTCTTGACCTAGAAACTCCAGAGGTCAAAATGAAGGGTGAAGCAGGGATTGAGACAAAAGCTGAAGTAGAAGCTGAGGAGGAATTTGAAGAAAATGAGATCCTCCTCAAACAAGTTAAGGACTTGCACAGTCTAGTTGAAAAGTTAAGGAAGGAGAATCAAGAGTTGCAAGATCAATTTGAACAAGTCAATTTTATCTCCCAGATACAGGCATAAGAAATTCAAGGGTTGAAGGTGCAGTTGGAGCAAGCAACAGTTTCTAAGGAACAATATATACTCACCAAATATCATGAGATGAAAATGGAGGCTTTGAGGAGCATTGGGCCCGAGAAATCACCAACACTGTTCAGAGGCTAACCAGGTTATCTTAGTTTGTAATATTTTTCTTTCCTTGCATGGGGACATGCAAGATCTCCAGTTGGGGGGAAAATGATGGGAAAAACTTGGGCCTTATTATTTCATTCCTTATCTACCCTTTTCCCTTGTTTATGTTGTCCTATCCCTACTTCCTGTCACCTTTTGTTAGGGGAAAATGAGTATATTTAGTAAATTGTGAAAAGAATTAAAACTACCACAATACTAATTATTCGAAGCATTATTAATCATTTTATGGTTAATTGATAGGGAGAATTAGGGACGCGGATCCAACTGTTATAAGCATGAGGAAGATGGGATACTCATGAAGAAACAAACTGCTTAGTTAGAACGAATGTTGATGGCATTTTACTTAGATTACCTTTTTGTTATGTTTCTATTTTTGACAAAGAAAAAATGTTGTTTAAATGGTTTTAGGCCGACTAACTATTTTCAATTACAGACTTTGGTTTGTTGGCCATCAGCCACAAACAAACCATAATAACTTTTAGCGATATCCATCTAGTACAAATATTTGTGTGATCTAAAGACTTGATATATGTGATAATGCAAAAAATATTCTGCTACTTCAAAATCATTTTGAAATTCTTATGCGCATGTGTGATTGAGCTGAGTTAAGATTGTGTTAATATCTTCATCATCAAACAACCAAGGAGGCAAGGCCCACTCTTTGCGTCGATTGGTGATTTGTTTTCAATTCCAGTGTTGTAATTTTGTGTGTCATTTAATTTGAAGTTAGTTTCCTTTCTGTATGCAATCTGGTTATTTACAACTATGTGTAATTCAAATTCGAAGTTGATTTCATTATCTGTTGATTTGATCAATTGTGATTCAAGGATTGAAAATATTATTTGTGCATATTGGAATTTACTATCGACAGTTCATCATTCATAAAATGTGTTTTATTTTCTATCATTATATTTTCTATTATAATTTTTGTCATTGTAATTCTCGGCACAACTCCTGTCACAATTCATGCCAAGAAACATAAACAATAGAATTAAACCAGGTTCTAGATTAACAGTTTATTGAGTGTAATAGTTGCTTCCATGCCCACTTAGTTCATTAGTTTCAGCCCTTAGGTAGATTGTTGCAACACCTTTCATAAGTTTACGACTCTTTGATTAACACTCAGGAATAAACTAAGGAAACCACTACAAAATTCCCAAGGATTGATTTAAATACATTGAACAAAATTACAAGGATAGCTTATCCCCAAAATCCGTCCATAGTTTAATCCAATTAGCCTCTACCGCTAGAGTGTTACCTTTGTGATCCCATAGGATGCAACCAACCTTTGAGGGTCCAATTCTTCCTATTATTAACTCTCATTTAGAAGTTCAAATAAAATGATTTTCTCATTGTTTAATTTTTTAATTTCTATTTAACTTCGATAAATTATGAACGAATAAATAAAAGACAAAATACTTTATCCCTAGTAAACAATTAATAATTAATTATAAATATTTTTTTAAAAAAATATTAAATAAAAAGCTAACTCTCCTCTTAAATCACAACTTAAAATTTTTCCGCCAAACACAAAATTTTATTTTTAATAAGAATAAAACATTATCATAGAACTTTATTCTTTTTAATACATTATTTTTAAAAAGTATTAAATAAATAGCTAACCCTCCCTTAAGTTATTCCTTAATCAATCTTTAATACACAACTTTTTACTTCAACAAATATAATAATATTATCATATAATTTTATTTTTTTAATAAATCGTCTTACATAACTTTTTTTTTAAAATATTAAGTAAACAGCTAACTCCTCTTAAAATGCATACGGTTTTTCCTTATAATAATAAAAAAGAATATTTTAAAAGGTAAAGTTCCTCGGCCTTATGCGATATTATTTATTCGTTAAGAGTCATTAAGGAAAGTATCCAAAACCTTTTGCTTTTACTGATAAGAGAGTGTATGGAATGGGACCTTCTAGATAGTGTTAAAAGTAATCATATGGATATATGTTCATGTTAAAAAAATATAGATTTTATAGTTTGTGAGATTGAAGTAGAATAAGTAATTTATAAAATATTATATTAGAATTTTAAGTATATTTATAAGATGAATGATATGTGTATAATAATATTTATTTAATTTTAGAGTATTATTGATGTTAGTCAAATTTAAGAGAATATAGGTAGATGTCAATTTTATAGTATGATATAAGATTATAAGTCTCTATTTTAGAGGGTAATTCTTGTGATGGATAATGTATTATTAGTGGTATTTTTTAACTGAGTAAATATGATCCAGGGACCATTTCTTTTAATTAAAATATTTAACAAAATTTACATAGATTTCTAATTGGATTAAGCAAAATTTCAAACTAGTCTAATACATTTATAAGGTTTTACCAACAAATAAAAACAATTAAAGTATTCTTATCAGTGCTTAGTCCGCATCCCTATTTGGGCTATCAATAAGCAAACAAAATTAATCCTTTTTCAAATCTTGTAATACCTCTGGGCCTCCAGTGCTAGGTTACCTATGAGGATGAACAACTTCCAAAATGCATCTGAAGAACAAAAAGCCGAGGTAACACCATTGACCACAAGGAAATTGAGGATGAGAGAAGAAATAGAAAAAGCATCATTTAGGCCACCTAACATTTGCTTCTTAACTAGTGCCTTCACTAACACTCATACCGTGTCAATCTCCTCACATAAATCCAACAAGACTACCATGAGCATTAAGGAGATGTCAATATTCACTTTGTATTGATGCTTCGAGTCCAAGAGTTCCTCACCCAACATCCAATGCATTACATATAGGAGTAGACCATATTTGGTTTTGAAGACCTTTTTTAATCTTAGTTCTAAAATAGTGCCTAGGAAGGTCATTTGGTGTCCTTTATTGTTAGGCCTAACACTTGTATCCATTTTACTAGTGGCAAGTGTGAGCAAAAAAATGAAAATGGAAATCAACTTGCCACAAGGTTAAACCCCACACACCTTGCATCCTCATTATGAAAAGAAAAGTGTCATTACACCACATTACCTATAGGCTCAAGCGAAAATGACCTAAAATTAACATTTGAGATATTTCAAGCCTGGAAATGACTTCGGTATATGCTCCATCTTTGTTAAGTAAGTTTCATAATGGGTGGTGACATGCTAATAATTGATATTATCATGTGATCTTAGATCTTTCTAATCCTCAATAATCAAATTAAATTTCTTATTTTTCATCATTCCAAAGGAAAAGTTAGCTATGTAATTTGTCACGGTATTTGCTTCCATGTAGGTGTGTTAAATCACGAAGAAATTAAATGAGGTGATATACGACCAAGACTGTAACAAGATATTATTGATTTTTCATCTCTTAGCATGTCATTTCAAACTAGATTCACGAGATTCACTAGATTCATTTAATCACTTTCAATTTTTACATTTCTCAAGCCATGTTGATGGCAAGATTGGAGACCAAACACTAATGTTTGAGCTTTATCCTCGTTGTTCACTCCTTCACTCTTCAATGATGCAAGAGCTATGAAATTTAAATCTAATTTTCTTATTATGCAAACCACACTAGATTCTCTTAGGTTACCATGCAAAGCTTTATCAAAGTTTAGTTTTACCTAGCCACAAGCTAGTGGTTGCCATAATATTTCTTTTCTTCTCTTAGTGGTGGAATTTTCTCCACTAATCCCACAAAAAAAGATATTATTAGAAGCATGTTTAACCAATTACAAGCTTTTATTTTTTAAACTAGAAGAATTGTTAACTTACATCTTATAGGGAAAAAAGGAGCTCTACTAGGGTTTTTTTATTTTATGCTTATGCTTTATCTCTTTAATGTTCTTAATGTTCTCATCTCCCTTCTTTTAGTTTACCCTTTATGGATTTGAGTAGGGGGAATCTACCCCCATTTTGTTCCTTTAGAAATGTTTTCACAAGCTTTGGACCTTGTCTCACAACAAGGAGATTGATGCATTGATAGTAGTAGGTAATTAGTGTAAGATCAAGCAACCTAGAAATACTAAATCAATGCATGCTAGCTTTGAAGGACTTCCCAACCCTCAATATTCATCTCCATGAATTTCAAAAGAGCATGGCTTCTTTATATGGAAGAGCCTAATTAGTAAATTCCTTTCCATGTAATTAGGCCTCTAGAAGAAGTGTATCTTTGGGCTCATAAGAACTAGAAACCTAAAGAAGACGTTAAATTATAAGCATATGCTATAGGATAGCCACATTTGCTAATGAATCATATAGAGATGTTGTTTTTGGGGGAAATCTCTATTTCTGCAAAAAACGTTGGCCTCTTCATGAAGCATTGTCATGTGAGGAAATGCCTTATGTAGCTCCAATTTAGACCCGCATGTATGCTCTCCCTTAGGAGTTTTGGTCCTAGCATGTTTTTGCATCAACTACCAAATCTTTGGGATCAACTATTGATATCTCTTGACCTTTCCATGGTAAATGTATTCTATTTATGTCATAATATGTGTTGAACTTGATCCTTATGTTCCGCTTCCAAAAAGTACTATTTTAAAATCTAGTAAAGTATAATGGATTCAAGCCCAATATTATGAAATTCTATTATTCAAATGTTGAGGATACCATTAATATGGACATCTTATCAAAGAATTCCCTGATCTTCATGGGGGATGAGTAAAAATAGAAGAATCAAGAATATTTTAGAAATATTAAGAGGGTTTTATCAAACCTAAAAAGAAGCATATGACTATAAACAAGTTCCCAAACAAAGAGAATAAAAAGGTTGTAGCTTGGGAAAAATATTCACAATATAGCATGTGAATTGTTAAAGAGACTCAATTCTAAGAAAGTGAATTTGAGTCATGAAGATTTATTAAAAGCTTACAAGTTTAAAGGATATCTTGATAAGCTAGTAGATGAAGCAAAAAATGGGTCGATCATTTAGTGAAGAAAATCAAGGATAATAATATTATTCCTCCTAAATTTAATTTCAAGATACAAGAAAAACTGCATCCCTTCAAATCATCAAGATGGTTCTACTTAAGAAATAGAGGGTTCAAACAAGGTTACAACTCATAGAAGAGTTAAAAAAATAAAAGGGAATTTTGGACATGCAATTGGTTAGAAGACCAAATACGTATACCACTTTATAATCTACAACTTTGATTGATATACTAATTATGAGTCAATCTCAACTAGAGAATTTCTTGGTGAGCACAAAGAAAATTATGCTTTACCTAATGAAGGTTGTTTTATGAAATACTAGGGAATTGAACTCCCCCTCCAAGCAAAGGATGCCCTAAACATTCTTAGATAAATTCAATGTGGATATTTTCATGATACAAGAAACTAAAATCAACTCTAACTAACAAGTCCAAATACATATCTCTTTCAAGACAAGTGAGGGATTATGCATAGAGAAGTGAGAGGTATGACTAATGATTTGGAAACCATCTAGAATAGATAGGAAATTAAATTGTAAGAAAGTCTCTCTATGGATTGATGGTTAGCTAGTATGGTTAGTGTTCTTGTCTCTAAGCTATGTCTTTCTCTTATTAATGTTTATGGTCCTTGACAATCTAGGAAAATATTCACTATTAGAGACAAATCAAAGAATGGTTTAAAGAAAATGAAGAAGCTAAGTGGATAGTGGTTAGTGATTTCAATGTTACACTTGAATATTTTTAAAATAAAGTCAAAGATCCTTCTCTACCTAATAATAAAGGATCCCCTTCTCTCTATAGATATTCTTCCCTTTGGGTTGTTTTTCCTAAAACAAGTCGTTCATTTGGACTGATAGAAGAAAGGGAAACAATTTGATCTTAGCTAGGGTTGATCATTTCTTGGCTTCTACCTCTTGTCTAAATAATAATTTTATTTAAAACTCTCCTTAGCTAATCCCCTTGACTATTAACCCTAATTATTTCCCTAAACACACTCCATCTAAATTGGAGAAAATGTTATTAATTGCTCCTATTTTTTGTTAGGTTCTTTCTTCCTATTAGAAAAATTAGCATGAGTTTTATAGTATGATAATGTATGTATTAAGTAAAAAGTGTTGAACACACCAAAGATTGAAAGGAGTGAGCTGAATCATTCTTTTCAAAACATAAACCGTTGAGCAAACTCAAACTTCTTTACCAGATCAAAAACCCTCAAACAAATCAACAACAAAGAAAGATATAGCAATTTAGTTCCTTAACAATGTCAGAAACCCTTAGCAATGAAAGATACAACAATTCAACCCTTAACCAAACCAACAACAATGAAAGATGAAACAAGGAACACACATGCACAATATAAAACTAGATTTACATGGAAAACCCAATGAGGGAAAAACCATGGTGAGAGTTAAATCACAATATATGAAGTTCATTGCTTTACAAAAGTTACAATAAGGCTCACTGCCAAAAGACTTGAAAACTAAGGCACACAACCTTAGGGAAAGATACAAAGGACTTTCAAAATGAAGCACACAAATCCAGGGAAAGATACAAGGACCTGATGAGATTCACTATCTCAGAGTAGGGTACATGGAGATTTAGAATTTACAACATATGTCAACAATACGCTTTGTTGACTGGGGTGTTAAAGCACATCTGATCTATCTTCCACACACAAGTTCACACTTCTTCTGCGAGATATTCAATACAATCCACACTCACACACTTTGCAATTGATTTGATCTTTCATTTATATGCACTACAAGATCACAAAACATCAATTAGGTCGGCCATAAAGTAGATAAACAATAATCTCAACAAGTCGGCCACAAGAACATAGTGCAGTTCTATCTAGGGGATAAAGAGGACCAAAAAAAATCTTATTACATCTTCCTAAGTGATCCCAAACATCACACATGCAGGCGCACACCAACTCAAGTCGACAACAAGGAAATGTGTTACAACACATAACTAGTTGGCCCAAAAACATACTTCTAATTGAATTTTCTTAGTGCGGTCCTCAACAAGATGGGTCATGACCCATATACATCTTAACACAACTTCATATGCTGGCACAAACCCTCAATCACATAGCGCAAGCAAGATAACAAGCCCCATCGGCCATAAAACCACAAATAACATAAAGAACCAACTCAAAGCATAATGCAACACCAAAGAGATCAACCACTGATGTGCAAATCACAAAAAAATGTTCCATGAAAATCAAGCAACACTTCCAGATACTTATTTTACACTATCATGCCACCAAAAACTACCACAAATAAAAAAGGAGTAGAACACTTCATCCCAAAAGCACAAAATATACAACCATGAGATATAACATTAATAGAATAACTTACAAACCACTTCAACACATGAAAATTGAATTGAGACACTGCACAAACATTGAGAGAACATCCACCAATCCGCAAGAGCAGAGACATGTCAATACAAAGAATTTTTGGACCAATCCAGACAACCAACAACACTACCAACCATCTGTAATTAGCAGAAACCTCCTCGACAACACAAGTGACCTAAAAATATAGGAGTGCAACATCCACAAATCACAAGCATTGAATCCCAAACTGTAAGACCATATCTTCAACAATGGATGAATTTGGAGCATTCTCCCAAACAACCTTCAACATAACTTCCTAGGAAAAAAACCTTCAACAACTTGCCATACTCAATATACCTTTACTTGACATCAAACAAGGCATGATATCCAACCATGAACTTATCATTATAGAGTATCAACAATATACAATTGTGCAACCAAGTTTTGACAACATTGACAACCAATGCCAATAATCAATGTCAAAAAACAATCTCACAAACATGAGCAACAATCTCCAAAGCGTTGACAAACAATGCCAATAGACTCACCAAGAGTTGACATCAAAGACAACCAATGCCAACCAATGCAACAATATCACCAAGTGTTGACATCACAACAATCTCCTCAAGTATCAATGACAACAAACTCACCAAGTGTTGACATCAATGATAACCACTGCCAACAAAAAGATGAAATATCTTCATCTTAGAATAAAAGAATGAAATTGACAAGGATTCAATATTTTTTTAAAGAAAAAGATACTATGGAGAGCAAAATAATTGAGATCTAGTCTTTCCTCTTGGATAACAATAATTTGGATTCTCTATTTGAAGAAGAAATTGAGGTCTCTTCTAGGCTTGATGGTATTTAAAAAACAAGAGGAGATCTATCAAAATAAGAATTATAGAAACAAATGGCTCTAGTAAGGAGATAATAATACTAAGTTTTTTCACATAGCTTGTAAAATCCAAAGAAAAAGAAATCACATCTCTAAGCTTTAGTTGGAAGATGAAGAAATTAATGCAGATCCTCAAACCCTCAAGTCCTCCTTGGTAACTTTCTAGGAGAATATTCTTTTAGTGAATAATCAAGATAGTTTTGACAAGAATGCATGTTTTATTAATTGGATTCTTTCTTTGATCAATCAAATGGAGAATACAAGGCTTATAATTTCTATAGAGGAAGTCTAGGTGGCTCTCTTTCACATGGTTAGAGATAGGGCTCTTGGGACATATGAGCTTCATGTCTTCTTTTCCTAAAGGTAATGAGACCTTATGGGGGATGAGCTATGGGAAATTACTTAGGAATCTAAGGACTCCAAATATATTTTGAAATCCCTTAATTCTACTTTCCTAGCCCTCATTTTGAAGAAGGAAATTATCAAAACTAAAGACTTTAGAATGACAAGAATACTTGCTTTAACAATGAAAGATTTTAATCTAGACTTAAAAAAACCAAAGTTTTTATTATAAAAACCTATGGTTTAATTAAATACTTCATACCATGCAAATAAAAACCTCGACCAAATTATGTAGAATATTTTGCGCAGGGAATATTTCTAGCCCCAAGATTTTTAGAAACCCGTCAATATAAATGCCCAAAATCCTTTAAATTTTTGCCAAATAAAAAACCTGCGGAATATTTTTTAATAATTTTTTTTTGTGAAAATTAAAAATTCAACCACCTGGGGGGTCGTACGGCTTGCCTAGGCAAAAAAAATGCCACAAAAACAACTTTACCAAATATAGTCAAATTTTATATCGAAATTTGTCTCTCGGGCCTTCTAATCACGATGGCAAGGTTGATTTGGGCTCAAAATGCTCTGTGATTTCAGCTACCTCTAGATCTTACAATTGAAATCTTTAAATTGAAAACCTCATAGATCAACCAAAGCATAACCAAATTTGATGAAACAAAAGGCAATTCCAACTTTATTTGATGTCTTGGATTCAACCATGAGGTCGTTTAAACCCCAAAATGCACCCAACAAAATCTTCAAGTCAACACTCAGCCCTGAGATCTAGGACGGAATCTACAACATTAGAGCTTTGATACCATGTAGGAGTTAATGGTGACTCCTCAACACCCCTAGGAACAGTTGCCCGACCAAAATATCTTCCACAAGAGAGAAAATGGCAAGAATATTTGCTTCAACAATGCAAGATTGAATATGGTTGAATATGGTTGAATATAAATATACATGAGAGGCCTTGCTTATAAAGGCAAGGTGAGAGATATGATTAGACAAGATCATGTTATAACATAAGACAACTAACTCAACTACCTAGGATAAGATAAAGTCTAGATATGACAACTAAGACTTCTAGAAGGAATCTTATAATCCTAAGAAAACTTAACATGTGAATATGTCCCCTAATTCCCTAGTGAGTGAATTAATTAGGTACACGACATTTATTTAGACAACAATCATGACCTCTTGCCTACAACAAGATGCTTTAACCAATCGAGCTAGGCCCCCCGCCTTAAAAATTAAAAAAAAATGAACAATAAGTCTTTCAAGGGTATTTTGTCGGTAAAACCTTGTAAAATGGATTAGACTGGTTTAAAATTTCACTTAATCTTGTTAGAAATATATGTAAATTTTGTTAAATATTTTAATTAAAGGGAATGGTCCCCTAGATCATATTTACTCAATAAAAAAATACTAGTAATAATACACTATCCGTCACAAGAATTACCTTCTAGAATAAGAAGGAAATAATCCTATATCACACTCTAGAATTGACATCTACCTATATTCTCTTAAATTTGACTAACATCAATAATACTCTAAAATTAAATGAACATTATCATACACATATCATTCATCTTATAAATATAAATATAATTAAAATTCTAATATAATATTTTTTAAATAATATTTTAAATTACACTTCATAATTTGTTATTCTACTTCAATCTCACAAAATATTCTAATATAATATTTATTATATATATATATATATCGATCATTGGGGAGGTCCCTCTTTATTCATATTCCCATACTTTGTGAAAAGGAATTTTATACCCCTCACAAAATACAAGCAATGTTGTAGAATGCTTTATGGAAGAATGTCGTGTCAAATCTATTCAAGAATTTCTATAAGGTACAGGGGGATTCCATTCCATACATCACTTATCATTGAAAGCAAAAGGTTTTGGATACTTTCCTTAATGTCTCTAAGGAATAAATTATATCGCATAAGGCCGAGCAACTTTACCTTTTAAAATATTTTTTTATTATAAGGAAAAGCCGTGTGCATTTTGAGGGGAGTTAGCTGTTTGCTTAATATTTATTTAAAAAAAAATTATGTAAGACGATTTATTAAAAAATTAAAATGATATGATAATGTTATTATTCTTGTTTAAGTAAAAAGTTGTCTATTAAAGATTGTTTAAGGAATAACTTAAAGGGTATTTATTCAATATTTTTTAATAAATAATTAAAAGGAATAAAGTTATATGATAATGTTTTATTCTTAAAGTAAAATTTTCGTGTTTGGTGGAGAATATTTAAGTTGTGATTTGAGAGGAGAGTTAGCTTTTTATTTAATATATATATATTTTTTATTTTTTATTTATAATTAATTATTAAGTGTTTATTGGGGATGAAGTATTTTGTCTTTTATTTACTTGTTCATAATTTCTATCAAAGTTAGTTAGACATTAGGAAATTAAACAATGTGACCATCATTTTATTTGAACTTCTAAATAAGAGTTAATAATAGGAAGAATTAAAGTGTTTAATGCTAAGAAATGAAGTATTAAAATGTAAAGATACAATACTTGACACATAATTTATCCTAGAAAAACATCATGAGGAGTGAAAAACCTAGTCGATAGAGGCAATTGCTCTCTACTAGAGAGTACTGCTCAAAATAGACAAGTATTGGATTTATGATGTTTTATCAAAATTCTATTGCATAGTTTTTGAGTCAAACTCATTGACCTATATTTCACGAGTAGTGTTTCACATGAACCCATCTCACATGAGCATGAATTGTCCACTTAACAACCATTATATCTAAGTGTTGCTTAAAACATCATAATTTGATACAATAAAAAAATACCTCCTACTTACCAAGTACTATACTACAACTTTCTACTTTTAAGAAACACAACAATTCAATTGTCCTCCTCCCCCTCTACTTTGGGCTCCTAATTCTTTCTTATAAGGTACTAGAAGAATCCTTATGTGTGTACAATTTTTCTCCACCAAAATTGAATATACATGGTTGCTAAAATGCTTCAAAGTCTATTATTTTCTTCTATCAAGATGAAACCACTCCTTTTAAGTACAAGCAATTATGAAATTGCCACTTTCTAATTTTTTTCCCCTTCTTTTGGAAGTCATAACCTTTTCATGTGAACTCAATACATGACACTATTTTTTTAAAATTGTAAAAACTTTTGAGAGGGACTATGTAAAAATATTAAGCTTTTGATGCTACAAAAGTATAATTTTTGGTCTTGAAATTTGCTAAAGTAAATTTCCATTGGGATGAAATCTTTTCTTAGATATGATATGAATCACAACTCTCTTATTAGAGCGATTTTGGTCCCACAAAAGGTTATACTCAAGATATGGAAACAAATCTCCCTCTATTTGTGAAAATTTTGTGATTTATATGTAATTGCTTTTACAAATTTTGTTGTGATACAACTCCACTAGCTACAACCTTTATGGAATTCAAGACATTCTACAATGGCTACCATGGGTTAAAAAGTATATCACAGGATGTTACAAGGGTTCCTCCCTACTTTTTACACATAAGTGGTATAAATTAATGGTTATAATAAAAACATTGCCACAAAAAGATAATCACACTACAATCTAGTTGTGTTGTTTTACATGCTCCTATAAATCCCAATTATTTAAGTCTTCTTTGAAAAAAACTCCCTCATGTGCTCTTGGTAAAAACTATATGATATTCATCATTCAAATTCCTTTAGATAGAACATACTAGTGCTCTTAGTGTATGTGGTCTTCTTATGCTTGATTGGATCAAAACACCCTCATATCTACAAATTTGTTGACCATCATAACCTTGATAAGGATAAACCTTAGATATCATACATATTTTATTCACCCTATGATTTGATCAACACTAGTAATTATAATATTAATATTAGGATTCTATTCATAGTTTTTGTGTCAAATTCACTGACCCATATTTCATGAGTAGTAGTTCATATGAATCCATCTCTTACAAGATTGAATAGTCCACTTAGCACTTATTGTGAATGTAGGTGATGCTCACATGGGTGAAACATCAATACTTCTTGAGAGGTCACCCATCCTAGTACTATAACTCAAGTGCATGCTTAACCATAAAGTTTCCCCCAAGATCAAGTTCAATTAGCTTACATAACTTGAGGGCTCATAGCGTGGAGTTTTTTGTTTTGTTTTACTAACATTATTTTGGTGCCAATTTTTATTTACTATCTACTCATTAATATAACACACTTTAAATGTTTCAATTGTTTAACATGTGATTTTAAAATGAATAAGATGTATGAGAGGGTTAATAAGTAAATAAATCCTTCCTTTCTTGGTTTTTCCTTAAAATCCTTAAATTTTATTTTTGTAGTGGAGGTAGTGGCCTATGATGTATTGTGAAAATTTGCTTGCTCTCAATATTTCTTTGACTTGATGACAATTCATTTGAATGATGAAAGGCTCATGGTGTTTGAGGCATAGTTGATTTCTTTAGTGGGGCTTTGAATAATAAGGTAAATAATTCACTTGTTTCCACTTCCTTCTTGTTTATCCCTACCTCTGGTGTTGTTTGACCTTTATATAATATCTTGTGCTTTGACATGTAGCCCATTGAATAATCATTTCTTTAATTATTCACATTAAATATGACACTTTTTATATTTAGGATAATTAAATAATTTTGGATTTTATGTATATACTTAATATGATGAAAAATTATATGTAAAAATGATAAAATTTAGTTCTAATTAATCTATTGATTTAGTTTTTGATTAATTTGATTCATATTATGTCTTGGCTAACTCAAAATGATATAATTTTTTTATTATGTATAATGGTTTATTATTAGTTTAATTATGATATTTAAGGGATTTGTTATGATGTACAAATCATTTCTCACATTAGAGTTATTATGTGGGTGCTACATCCTTAATTGGAGGGAGAAAGTCATGGTGGAAGGTGCCATCATGCATAAGTAGTGCATAAGATAGAAATGAGGTAATTGTTCTAGGTTGGTCATCTTGGTAGGTGTCATCCCTTTTGATTGTTTGTCAAGAAGTTAGGAAGTTATTTATATCCATTTTTGGAGTCAAAGACCATTCATAAGTTGGTTTGGGTACTATTTTTTTTTTGGTTTTGAATGGTTGATTTGGTCAAAACTTTATCTTCATAAATATTGCATTGTCATGTATTTCTATTACTATCCTAGTTGTAAGTCCATAAGTCCATGCCTAATGAAATTATGCACATATTTTAACCTTACTTTATAAATCATGTTATTCATGGCATGACCATGAGGGGATATTCTATCCTAGACTAGCATTTAGTAATGAAGTATTTTAAATATATTGTGCTACTTTGAGCTTAAATCATACTGATATAAACTATGTATTATGTATGATATTTGAAGGAATATAATACTCTTATATTTTTTTTTTTTGAGAATGGTGATAAACCTTAAAACTTAAATCATATTGATATAAACCATATATTATGTATGATATTTGAAGAATATAATATATATATTTTTTTGGAGAATAGTGATAAACCCTAAAGAGTAAGGTTGAGGGAACTTATGGAATTCAATGGAGTGTTGGAGGTGTGGCCTCTATGTCACCATATTAAGGTTGGTTTGGTATGGTGATGACTACATCCAACCACTTCTAGCCATCCTCGTCACCATAAAAATCTATCAACTCTCTTGAGAGAGCCTTGGAAATGGAATAAGTCATTACAAGCTACAAAATATGTAGGTACTAATATTAATGTCTTAAAAGAGTACATTTGGGAGTAGTGAGGATTAAGTTTTGGATTTTTTGTGACTAGTTCTTTTGGTGCATGTAATATTTTTAAAAAGAATAGAGATATGGGAGAGGTTATAAGTAGTGATTGCAAGAATTGACATTAACACCTTTAAGGTTTTTATTCTGAGCACTAGGAATGATTTCATTGTATGATCATTAAGCTTAAGTATCTTTTTTTATCGTAGTGAATGATGATGAATAGTCTCAAATGTAATATTCCATATTATTACAAAGGTTTAAATATTGATGTCATGAGTTGAGGCCTATGAAATTTTAGAGTTAGAAAAATTATGACAATAATTTTGTCTACCCAACTACTAGGGAACTTAGACATCGCTAATATCCTAATTCATATGCACTCAAAAATATTATGCTAAACTCTTATGTTCTTGTTTGAGCCTAGTTAAGATGAATGAGATATAAATAATCTATATTTTCATAAATTATTGATTAAAAAGGATATTGAGTATTAATATTTTAGACACTTATCTCATTACAAAAACTTGCCTTCGGGATATGAATGTTAGGACTAGGTATGCTATTCACCTTGCAATTCCTTGTAAAAATTATGGTATATTATGGCACCACAGATTGAGACAAATTAGTGAAAATATTTAAAAACTTTGGTTAATAAAAATACATTTTTAATTTTTAGATTATTTTGTGACATTTGCTTTATGTGAGCATTGTGTGTCTAGAAAAAAAATTATGTTAATTTTTATTCTAGAAGCATTAGAGTAGAAGTGGTTTTAGAAGCTATATGTAGTGATGTTTTTGGTTGGTCCAATGTATGTTCCTTCTATTGGAAAATCACAATATTATGCTTCTTTTTTTATGACTGCTCTAGAGATACTTAGATACATTCTTTGAAACATAATTTTTTTTTTGTGAGTTTAAGAAATTAAGGTATTTTTTAAGCCCAAATAATGGGAAATTTATTGCTCTAGGAAATTTGAAGATTTTTATAAATATATTAGTATTGAACACAAAATTGTTCCTTATACACCACAACAAAATGGGATAATTGATAGGATGAATAAAACATTGATGGATAGAGCTAGATATATATTAACTAGTGCTAAGATAGAATAATTTTTTTGGCTTGAAACTATTAATATTGCTTGTTATATATAAATATGTCTCCTTCTTTTGTTTTGATTGATAAAATGTCATATAAAACATGGACGTGTAAAAACCAATTGTTTCATACCTTAGAGTATTTAGTTGAAAGCCTTATATTCATGTGTTAAAAGGAAAACAACCTAAGTTATATTTAAAAGCTAAAAAGTGTATTTTCATGTGCTATGGTGAAAATTTAAAAAACTACAAGATTTAGAATCCTCTAATGCTGAAAAAGATGTTGTAAAAGGAGATTTTTAAAAAATATATATAAAGTGGATTAGCTGAATATTTTTCTCTTCTTCTACATTAGGATTTACTAGTTTTAAACAAAATGTATTTCATTATAATTTAACAAAGTAAAACTAGAAATCTAAAACTACTTCGTGACTTAGAAAATGTAATAAATTTAACTAAGCTAAGCATGAGAGAAATGAAAAAAATATAGTTTACATTATTCTAGAATATAAATTTACAAATTTTGTCTTCAAAACAATATAATATAAAAATTAACATTACAATCTAAGGCGATTGATCCAAACTTGAGTTATTTGCATGGATGTCCATGCTACACACTATCGTCATGTATGAACAAAAAAATCGAAGTAATATTCTGTCTAGAAAAATATAACCTACACATATAAGAAAATAAAACTAGAAAATGTGATAAATTTATCAATAACAAGAATGACACAATAAAAATAAGAAACTCATATATATTGAAGTAATTTGATTAAAATAATAAAATAAAATTGAAGACGGAAGATATCACCAATCTTCCAAGTCATTGGATATCTCCACCTAAATAATATGTAGTTGCAAAGAACAAAAAAAATGTCGGGGTTGTTTGGGGGCTTGCCTTACTCAAACCCTTGTTTTGGTATTTCTACCTCTATGGTAGCCAATATATAGATAAATAGAAAAATAGTGTGTGTGTTCTTACTCTAAGTACATATAGAAAATAAAAAAATTGATAATATTATGTAAACTATAATGAATGAAAAAGGATGTGAGAATCCCAAGGTGCTCAAGGGCACAATAAAAAGAAATTACAGTAACAAATAGAGAAAATAATAATAATGAATAAATGTCACATGTGAGGGATTTATAAATCTAAGGAAACAATAGAGCCACAAGGAATAATTATGTTAAAGGCCAATGTGCTCACATGGAGGAACCCAAGGCAAAAAAGAGCTAAAATAAGTTGCAAAGTGCTAAGGTTGTAAGAAGAGAGTGAGAGAGAAATATTAGCTTCCAAAAGAGAGAAGGCAAAAGAAGAGATTATTGAGTCATTTGGATTCATCCTAGTTTGTTACAACTGACTTAGATAGGTTAAAAGTGGAACAAATTTTATAAATAGACACCAAATGAGAAACTATCATGACACACTAGTGTCTAGATAAATTGGGCTAAAAAATGACAAGGCACTAGTACAACATAAGGATTACACAAAGGTGACACATAAATTGATGAAAAGAGACCACATGAAACAAGAATTAGGCACCTTGAGAAGGAGATATTATAATTTAGGGGCTAAAATGAGCCTAGGAATAGACTAAGGGAGTGAACACTAAAGAGAGGGTAAAACAAAGTGTGAAATTACAAGGGTATGCAATTTTTGATGTTATAGCTGTGTGACTAAGAATATTTTTTTAGGGAAATTAGACTTTTTATGATTTATAATAATCAAAGAAAAGGGAAATGAAAGGCACATTTCAAGATTAGAGATGAAGAGAAGAAGATGCACTTGAACAAAAACAAGTTGGAAAAAAGGTAAGATAAGAATAAGAATATAAATGGAAGATTTTTTTTTACGAATAAGCTTTTATATCTATTAAAATAAGATAAAAATATAAATATTCACAAAAAGGTTTGGTTGGTAGAAAGGCACACCCCGCGAGTCACACGTGTAGAGCCTAGAAAGCATAAAGTCACTTAGGCCACGCCCAAAAAGAAAAAAAATTATAAAAACAAAAGAAAAGTCACTAAGCGACCATGGTAGTGCTAGCAAAGGGAGGCATATCCTTGTCATTCGGTCTACCCCATACAATAGTGGGGTTCATAATCACGTTAGGGGGATCCCAACCATTGTCACCCTTGTTTTTATCTTCTCATTGAGGAGAGATCACCAAATCCAAACATGGGAGCCATTTAGAAGTATCAGTCAACCAACCAAAAATGCCTCCAAGAGCTCTGGTAGAAGGCCACCCAGAAGCACCACCTCCTCCTCTCGACACTCCTCTAGAAGGCCACCCCAGGTCACCCTAAGGAGGAGGAGAGGACAACAGCCTATGAGGACACGATTTGTGGTGAGGGGGAGCCTAAGAATGTGGACGAGCCTAAAAGTCCTTTGCAGAACCACTCCTTCGTCAGCCACGTGAAGGTGATCGACTCTGGGAGGAAGTAGCAGAGGGAGGCACACGGGCCACAATGTAGGAGGTATTCCCCCAGTGGTCTAGAAGCTCTTGAAGGTGAGCCACCTCAAGCACAATTTTATTGTTTGCACTTGAATCTCTAATAGCACATTAGAAAAAATAATGGCTTTAGAATAAAGAGAAACATGTTTATCAATTTGGTCGTGAGAAAAAATGTAGGAATTTATATATTTCCAAATACTAAAGAGGATTTCCACCTTGAAAGTGTGCCAAATCTGGGTATACTGAGCGAGGAGTCGGGGAGAGTCACGCAACAACACCATATGCCAAGAGAAAGGTTCTGACTAAAAGTCCCAAAAGAAATCATGAATCTAATTCCACAACTATCGAGCTCTAGTGCAAAACCAAAAGAGGTGCTTCAAATACTCACCTTTCCCACAAAAAGGGTAACAAGGGTCCTGAACCCCCAAATGAGAAATTCAAGACCCCATTGGTAAGCCTTGGAAAAGAATACACTAAGCGAAGTGGGTGAGCTTGGGATCAATAATGGTGGCCCACATAGAAGAAAACCTCCAGTGCCAAACAGACACTAGGGAGTGAAGATGCCACCTTTGGTTCAAACTATTGATCATCAGATAATGAGGAAAAATCCATAGATATCCAATTTGAAGCTTGTAGTTCCTGAACGAGGTGTTTGGAAACCATTTCCAGTCTTTCTACCGAGTCTTAGTGGAACAGATACCAACTTTGTGAAGCATATTAGTTGGAATGACATTCATTAGACCTTCGAAGGTTTCACGGTCATGGTTTTGTAAGCCAAATTTGGCTTGAAAATCTCCCCACATCATAATGCTCATGATGGGTCTAAAAAATAAGTCTTGAGGAGTTTGGATACCATTTTTGTGGAATTTGAGAGCCTTAAGCCAAGGAAGCTTGGCCAGAGGAAAACCCATATTAGCAAAAAGAGGGGATCACCAAATATTCTACTGATTAAAAGAAATCCCATCTTTGAGTCTAGTGAAACAGGGCTTAATAACTTCCTAGGCATTCCAAATGCTTTGGCAACAAAGTACCCATAATCTGAATAGACTCCTTCATAATGAGAAGGGTGTGAAATCCAATACCCTTTTAGGAAGGTTTGTGAGCGAGAGATCCCACCAAAATACAATGCTTGAGAAGAATTTTCCAAGCCTCATTACCATTGAGAGCACGAATGATCCATTTGACACATAAAGTCATCCCTTTCCTTTGAGTGGAAATAAGTTCAAGCCCACTAGATTCTCTAGGGAGGCAAAACATTCCTAGGAAACATGGTGAACACCTCTGTGAGACCTAGAAGAGGCCCAAAGAAAGTCTCTGAGCAATTTTTCTAGCTTATAAGAGGCGTTAGAAGGGGCCCAACATGAAGAATAGTACACATGAGTTGTTGCCAAAATTTTAAAGCACACCTAGAATTTACCAACCAGAGAGAGTGGCTTGGTGATCCATAAAGCCAACTTTTGCTCAATTTGAGAGAGAATCGCTTGTCATAAATCAACAAAGGAAGCCTGAAAAGTGAAAGGGATGCCAAGAAATCTGAAGATTTCCCCTTGAGTAATCCACTTCCAGCCAAAATGCTGAATCTAAAGAGGGTTGGGACAAAGGGATTGATGGTAGTAAAGAGTTTTGTGCCATTGGATAGTAGAACCAGAGGCTAGATAAAAGGTATCAAGACAACCGAGGGAAACTTTGATAGAATTCTCTTCTTTCAACAAAGTAAGGAGGGAATCATTAGTGAAGTGGCCATTAACAAGTTGGGTTGATGAGTTAGGAAAATAAATTCCTCAGACCAACCCATGAGAGGTGGAATGAGAAAGAAGGTAGCCAAAACCCTTAATAGCAAGCACAATAATGAGGGGGAAAGCAACAACCTTGGTGGATGGAGCAAAACAAATTGAAGGATTGAGACTAGTGGCCATTAATGGTAATGCAAGAAAAAGCATCCAAAAAAAGCATTTTCACAGACTAAATGAAAATAGGGCCAAAGCACAACACAAAAAGAATAGCCAAAATGAAGGGTCACTCAATGAGGTCATAAGCTTTAGCAAAATCAATTTTGAAGAAAATGGATTTTTATTAGAGCATCTAGCCCACTCCATACCTTCCCAAACAACAATTATGTTATCCAAAATAAACTTGGATTTAATGAAACTAGTCTGCTCAAGGAGCACAATTTGAGGGAGAAGGTGGCATATTTTTAAAGCAAGGGCTTTGACTATAATTTTATAGGAAACATTGAGGAGCGTAATGGTCCATTAGTTGCAAATATCCTTGGGATCACCAGTTTTAGGGATGAATTTTATATTTCCTTTGTTGATGAGATTACCTAGGGAATTAGAATGAAAAGCTTCAAGGTAAACTTTATGTAGATCATTTCCCACACAGTCCCAAAGGGATTTGTAAAATTCACACAAGAACCCATCAATTCCCAGAGCTTTGTCATCAACCATTGTGCTCACAACTTCCTTGAGGTCTTCAATCATGAGTAATTGCTCAAAGAAGTATTTCTAGGTAGTAGAAAGCCTATTTGGCACAACAACAAGGTAATCTTGGAGCACATTGGTATGCTCTAGTGTGTAGTCTTGGGCTATGAAAACTTGCTCATAGTGCCTAACAAACTCCTAGAGAATTTCAGGTAGCTTAGTGAGCACATTATTGCCTTCTTTGATTTGATTGATTCCAAGCAAAGAGTGTCTAGCACAAAGAGCTAGAAAGAACTCTTTTGAGTTACGGTTCCCAATTTTAAGCCAACGGAGTCTGGATTTGATTTGCATACCTCTAGTAGCATAATTATCAGCCACTTGCTTTTGATGTCTCAGTTTCACAACCCTAATTTGTAGAGAAGAGGAAAAAGGGCTAGCCGCTAAAGCCCCAGTGGCTTTGCGAAGATTAGAAGTGGTCACTTCATAAGGCTGTCTATGAAAAATTGAAAACTAATACCCATAAATGCAAAGAAACCTTGTTGTGTGTGTGATGGCATCATTCCACCAATTGATCCAACCCGTAGAATGGTCAGGTTTGCATTCAAAATTCTAGATGGTTTTGATGTGGGCTACGTGGGCTGGTGACACAACAAAGAAGTATTTAGAAAAAATGGGTCTTATTGGCATGAGGCTTCCCCACTTGCCATTCAATGAAAAAATAAATGGGGAAATAATCTAATGACATGACATCTACTAATGGCTTAACTAGAAGTGGAGAAGAGTTGGTAAAAAAAATATTGAGCAAAAATCATGGCACAATAAAGACATTTAAAGACCCTGTCAGACCCAGCCCGATAATTGCACCAAGTGTGCCAAAGAGAATGAGAATGGCGGTGGCTAATATTGGGATCAAAAAGACCCAATTTATTGCGCATGTAAAATTAGGCTTCTCTTTCGCTAGTTGCCCACCTGAATGGTAAAGTACCATCTTTGTCATATGCCACCTCAACCATATTAAAGTGTTGGTATTAAGGTGTCTCAACCTTAGAGTCCTAATATTAATTTAATTGTTGTAATTTAATGAATTTATTTGTATTATTTAATTGCCTATGGTGTCATGTCATTAATTGGGACCCACTGGTTAGGTGGCATCCTTGTTGGAGGCGACTGGATGACACATCGGCATCCCAAGTGGGCATAAGCATCCCACTTTGGAATCTATGACATATGATAGATTCTATGACACGTCATATGTCATATTTGAATGCATAGGTGAAAGTTGGTGCCCAAGTTGGGTTATGACAAGATGCAAGAGAATCAACTATTTTTAGTCAGTTATGATAGATTCTCTTACAACTATAAGTGTTGTAAGCTATGAAATATTCTCTGACAGTTGTAAGATGTGTAAGACATCTGTCATAAGCTACTTTTAGCATATTCTAGGTGCCCAATCTTGGAAAAAGAATATTTGCATGTTTGACACTTTTTGGGGGTGTAAGGGAATATGTCATATGTGTTCAAATGCATGTCTAAGGTGTTGAATGTTGTGCCTTATGGATTTGGATGCCCCTCACCTTCTAGATGCTTCTTGAAGCTTGTATCACTCTATTTATTGAGTGCCTTGAGTTGTAGACTGCATAGTTTGTTTGCAGGTAACGAAGTGCTGCCAGTATTACTACAGAATAGGTGTTTGTGTTGAAGTACTTGTTGAAGAAGCTTTGTGCTTGGTGATATCTTGTAACCATTATTTGAAGTAATAGACAAAGTACTGTGCTTTTGGAGGGTGGGGTATTTTACCCGAAAGGGTTTTCCCCACTTATATTTAGTGTTGTTGTTTTAAGATTTCTTGTTGTTCTACTTCCATTATTCTATGTACGCACTTCTCTTATTGTAACAATAAAAGGTGTTAAAATATTTTTTTGTAACTCTCCCCTGATAAGATTAGTGTAGGAAGTTGTTTTTGCTCACCTAGATTTCTTTCAGTTGGTATCAGAGCCTAGCCAGTCTTGGTTCCTTTGTTGGGTAGAAGGTTTTTTTGAGCTAATCTCTTTTTCAGTGGGATTTTTATAGAAGTGTGTATTTCGTAACCTTGTTACAGGAAAAAGATGGTAGGCACATCTTTGAGGATTAAGATGGAAAACTTTAATGGTGGTAATTTTGAGTTGTGGAAGCTCAAAATGGAAGACATGCTAGTAGACCAAGATTTATGGCTTGTAATTTTTGGAACCAAACCTTCAGGAATGAAACAAGAGGAGTGGGATCTCATGGATAGGAAAGACAAGGGTCTTATTAGACATTTTTTTGTTGATTCCGTTCTACTGAATTTCCATGAAGAGAAAATTTTTTCTTCTTTGTGGAAGAAGCTTGGTGATGTATCTCAGGCTAAATCCCTAGAAAACAAGCTTTTCCTGAGAAAGAAGATGTATTCTTTGAAAATGGAAGATGGAGGATCTGTTTCAGATCACCTGAATGAACTCTTTTAACATGTTGGTTGCACAATTGCATTCCATTGGAGACAAAATAGATGAACAAGACTATTGCATGCTCCTTTTGTGTTCATTTCCAGACTCTTGGGATCACCTAGTAATGGCTATTGGAAGCACTACTTCCACCTTCAAGATGGATGAGGTTGTTTCCTCATAACTATCTGAGGAGATGTGAAGGAAGTCTTCTAAGATGGTCAGGGAGGCCCTTGTAGTCCATGACAGACCAAAAGAGAAGTAAAAAGAAAGACAAGAAATCTAAGTCAAAGTCTCCAGGCAGATCAAATTTTCCTAGTAAGAAATCCAAGGAAAAATGTTGGAATTATGGTGAAACTGGTCACATTCAGAAAGATTGCAAGAAAGAGAAGAAGAAAACAAGTATTTCTCCAATTTTGAATCTAAGAAATCATCTCAAGATGATGGAGAAGCATTTATTTCAGCCTTGGAGGCCCATGCATCAGATGATGTGTGGTTGATAGATTCGGGTGCATCCTTTCACATGAATTTTCACAAATATTAGTTCTTGAAGTATGAGGAGTTTGATGGTGGACTAGGTGTACCTGGGTGATGACTCTCACTTGAAGATTATTGGCCATAGAAGAGTCAAAATCAGATTTCTTGATGGAAGAGTGAAAGCGATTAATGGTGTCTTGCATATCCTGGGTTTGGCATGAAACCCATTGTCTATAAGTAAACTGAATGATTCAGGAGTGCAAGTTGTTTTCTCTGGTGGAGGATGCAAGATGATTAGAGGGGCTATGGTGTTGGATAAGGTTGTTCGTATTAGTACTTTGTTTCAGCTTGGTGCATGCACTGTACAGTGCAATAGTTCTTATGATTTATCAAAGACGAGATCTTTGGATTCTTCATCGTCACCATCAAATTATGCAGAGAAGAAGCATGTTGCAACTACATCCAATGGTCGTGCATTTTGGGTACCTAAGGGTGCTCATTCTATGGAAATGAAGCTTCTTACAGAGAAGACAATGCTATGCCACCAATGACTTGGTCACATTGGTGAGAAGGGTCTTAGAACCCAAAAAAATAAGAGCCTTGTTGAAGTCCTTGATGATTGTAATCTTGTGTTTGACTTTTGTGAATATTGTGTATATGGAAAATAACACCGTGTTTCTTTCTACTCTAGTTCTCATAAGTCTTTTAGGGTTTTGGACTATGTTCATTCAGATGTTTTTGGTCCTATAAATGTTCCTTCATTATCAAAATCTGTATATTTTGTCTCTTTCATAGATGATTATAGTAGGGATTTTTTTTATTTCCTCAGATGTAAAGCTGAAGTCTTTAGTCGGTTTAAGGAGTTTAAGGCCTTGGTATAAAATCAAACTAGCAGAAATATTAAGTGTTTGAGAAATGATAATGGTGGTGAGTTTTGTTCCATAGAGTTTGAAAAGTTTTGTAAAGAGTGCAAGATTGACAGACATAAGACTACTCCATACACTCCACAACAAAATGAAGTTGCAGATAGGATGAATAGAACATTGATGGAGAGGGCTAGGAGTATGTTGAGTGGTGCTAGCCTTGGACATAAATTTTGGGCTGAAGCGGTAGCCACTGCATGTTATTTGATCAATAGATCTCCTACATCAATGCTTGTTGGAAAGACACCCATGGAGGCATGGTCTAGTAAAAATCCTTCGATGAGACATCTCAGAGTATTTGGTTGTGAAGCTTACACTCATGTTTCGATTGAGAAGAGGTCTAAGTTGGAGAAGAAGGTTGTTAAGTGTATTTTTATCGGCTATGGTGTCGATGTGAAAGGGTACAAGCATTGGGATCTAAAAGCATAGAAGGTTCTCTACAATAGAAGTATGATCTTCATAGATATGTTAAGCTACAACCAGAGAAAGAGGAGAAACAAAAGAAGGAGGTGGTTTAGAGATTCCACCTACTTTGAAGAAAGAAGAACCAAGTACTCCTATTGGACCTGATGATGAGGAGAGGTCAAGTACCTTTGAAAGTTTTGAAGAAGAAGTAGAATCTCAACATTAGCCTTTGAGGAGGTCTACATGAGTTAGGCGATAACTAGAAAGGTTTGGATATTCATTATTGGATTCCTGTTACATATTTTCCTTGATTACTAACAATGATGAGCCAAGGACTGTTAGAGAGGCTATGGGTATGAATGATTTAGATTCTTGGATGCAAGCCATAGATGAGATGGCTTCATTAAAGAAAAAAAGACTTGGGATTTAGTACCTTTATCTGTTGGACGTAAACCTGTTGGTTGTAAATGGGTTTTCAAGAAAAAATGCGGCCATGATGGTAGTGTTGAGTAGTATAAGGCACGGTTGGTCACTAAGGGGTATTCCCAGGTGGAGGGAATTAATTATGGAGAGATATTCTATCCTATAGCAAAGTTGTCATCTATCCGACTTCTATTGTCACTTACAGTAGCATATGCCTTAAAAGTGGAATAGATGGATGTGAAGACAACATTCCTTCATGGTGATTTGGAGGAAGAGATATACATGTCATAGCTAGAGCATTTAATTGAAAAAGGTAAACAAAATTTGGTTTACAAACTGAAGAAGTCTCTTTATGGTTTGAAATAGTCTCCTAGAATGTGGTATCCAAAGTTCAATACCTATGTGTTTTCATTGGGTTTTCATAGATCTAAATATGACCATTTTGTATACTTTAAAACTGATAATGGTCGCATTATCATTATTGTTCTATTTGTATATGATATGTTGTTTATTGGGAATGGTAAAAGTATGATTTCATATTTGAAGTTTCAGTTGTCAACACAATTTGAGATGAAAGACCTAGGTGTAGCTAGGTACATTCTAGGAATGGAAATCATGAGAGACAAAGCTAATATAAAGCTTTGGTTAAGCCAAAGCAAGTATGTGAACTCTGTGTTGGAGAGATTCAACATGGTAGACTGCAAACAGTTAGTTGTTCCTGTGATGCAAGGAACAAAGCTTTATGTGAATGATTGTCCAAAATCTCCTACTGAGATGGATGCCATGACCAGAGTGCCATATGCAAGTATGGTTGGTAGTCTAATGTATGTGATGGTGTGTACAAGACTAGACATTTCCCAAGCAGTGGGAGTCCTTAGTCGTTTCATGGCTAATCCTGGACAGGTGAATTGGAATGCTGTTAAGAGAGTGTTCAAATATTTATGGGGTACTTCCAAGTATGCCTTGTGTTTTCATGGTTATCCTACTGGACCTCAAAATTCTATGAGCATTTGAGGATATGCGGATTCAAATTGGGTAGGTGACATTGATAGCAAAAGATCCACTAGTGGTTATGTATTTATGATGTTTAGTGGTGCTATTAGTTGGATGAGTAAGCGACAGGCTGTAGTCGCTTTTTCCATGATAGAGGAAGAGTATATTGTAGCCACTCATGCTTGTAAGGAAGCTATTTGGCTTAAGAGATTATGTTATGATATTGGTTTAGATGTATGAAAAATTACTATTTGTTGTGATAGCCAAAGTGCAATTTTTCTAGCAAAGAATCCTACCTTCCATGCCAGAACAAAGCACATTGATGTACAATATCATTTTGTTCGTGATATGGTAGAAGATGGAAAGGTGAACCTGGAGAAGGTTGACACTTTGGTGAATGTTGCATATGCACTGACAAAACCTATGAGCACATGAAAGTTTAGATGGTGTTTTGATTCCACGGGCCTTGGGGCCTTGACCAGATGATTCTGTATGACTCTTGGTAGGTCTTCGACAAGTGAGAGAATGTTGGGATTAAGGTGTCTCAACCTTAGAGTCCTAACATTGATTTAATTGTTGTAATTTAATGAATTTAGTTGTATTATTTAATTGCCTATGGTGTCATGTCATTAATTGGGACCCACCGGCTAGGTGGCATCCCCATTGGAGGTGACTTGATGACACATCATCATCCCAAGTTGGAATAGGTGTCCAACTTTGGAATCTATGACATATGACATATTCTATGATGTGTCATAAGACATATTTGAATGTATGGGTGAAAGTTGGCACACAAGTTGGGTTATGACAAGATGTAAGAGAATCAACTATTTTTAGTCAGTTATTTCAAATTCTCTTATAGCTATAAGTGTTGTAAGCTATGATAGATTCTATGACAGTTGTAAAATGTGTAAGGTATCTATCATAATCTATTTTTAGCATATTCTAGGTGCCCAATCTTGGAAGAAGAATGTGTGCATGTTTGACACTTGTCGGGGGTGTAAGGGAATATGTCACATGTGTCCAAATGCATGTCTAAGGCATTGAATATTGTGCCTTTTGGATTTGGATTCCCCTCACCTTCTAGATGCTTCTTGAAGCTTGTATCACTCTATTTATTGAGTGCCTTGAGTTATAGAATGCATAGTTTTTTTGTAGGTAATGAAGTGTTGTCAGTATTACTCCAGAACATGTGTTTGTGTTGAAGCACTTGTTGAAGAAGCTTTGTACTTGGTGATATCTTGTAACCATTATTTGAAGTAATAGAGAAAGTATTGTGCTTTTGGAGGGTGGCATTTTTTACCTGAAAGGGTTTTCCCCATGTATATTCTGTGTCATTGTTTTATGCTTTCATGTTGTTCTACTTTCATTATTCTTTATATGTGCTTCTCTTATTGTAATAGTAAAAGGTGTTAAAAGAAATTTTTGTAACTCTCCCTTGATTAGATTAGTGTAGGAAGTTGTTTTCACTCACCCGACTTTATTTCTTAAAGTCTCCACAAAGAATCCGGGCAACAACTGACAATGTGTCAGCAATCCATTGCCAAAGAAGAGATCTTTCAACAACATCATTTTAGGCATAAACATTAATAATCCTAAAGGAATGATTATCAATGTTAAGAAGAATCTAGATGAGCCGTTGTGTGGGGTCAAACCCATGATCAACCACACAAGAATTCCATTGTGGGGACAAAAGGGTGACTGTACCACCACGTCCAACCTCATGATCAAAGAAAAACAATTTGCTAACTGGCCAAATAACTTGGCAAGCAGGGGAGAGTAAAACACCAACAACCTTAACTTCCTAAAGTCACAAAACATCAATACTAGCATATTTATAAAGAGTATCCCTAATAAAATACTTCCTGGAGAGGTTTGTCAAACCTCAAAAATTTTAGGAGAGAAAATTCTTGTTAAGGACTTGATCATGTCATCGGAGTCTAGCTCTTCCAAAGAGGAATAGTGATTTTGCAAAAATTATGGTGGGAATATCCCAATCTGAATTGGAGGAAACAAATGCCTCCATTTTTCTTAAACATATTCTCCTTCTTCAAGAGGTCGAGAAGGATTGCGTGATCTCCTATGGGTTCCCAACATGGGATGAGACATGACCAACTGAGCTATCATCACAGAGGCAAGTTGAGGTGTGGCAAAGAGCTTTGGTCAAGCTAGAGTGCTATTAGAAGCAACTTGAGATTCTTTCCCCTTCACTGAAGGGTTTGAAACCTCAATTGATGATTCAGGGGTTTTGGAAACTGCCCCTACATTGTTGGACTTGTTTTTTCGGTTAGTAACCATTGTCCATTTTTCCTCTTGTTTGGCGATAGACCCTTCCATCGAGTGGGGATTTTCAGCTTCCCATGGAAGAGATTGAGTATGGGGGACCACAAGAGGGCAATCCTTGATCTTATTATTAACATATTGGCACCGATAACAAGTGTTGGGTAGATTGAATTATGTGTCCTTTTGGGTATGCCGAAAATTACCAATTTGAATATCAATAGAATCTTTCAAATCCCATGAAAGGTCCACTTCTACACATAGTCACTTTTGAGGATGAGCTTGAAATTTTTTTTGGGTTCAACACAAATGACTCTCCCCAAGAAAGAAGAAATATGTTGTAAAAAGTGTAGACAAGGCAAGGGTAAACTAGGAAATTCAATCTAGACTAGAACCCATAACTTTGTGTCATCTGAGATGGTAAAGTCTTGGGTCTAGGGCTAGAAAACCAACAAAGAAGATTGGACATACCAAGGACCATGGTTCATGATTTCCTAAACATGATTGACATCCACAAAACTAAAAAAAAAAAAAAAAACTTTATTCAAATTTTGGACCATATCAAGGCGGACCCCATGAGGGACCCAGGCCTTTTGAACCCATTCTTTAAGCACACTTCCAGGTGGAGTCCTCCCAACAAAATTAACCAACAAGAGTATATTTTTCTAACCATTGACATGTAGAATAAAAGTTTGGAATGGGTAGAATGAAATCTGCCAGAGAATCAAAAGACTTACCTAGTGGAATACTTTTGAAATAAATTTTTGGGGTCACTTGTTTGGGGGAGGAGCTATTGTGCAAAGCCATTGAACCACCAACACCAACAAGAACTGCTAGGTTGGAGTTGGTCGTAGGCACAATAAAATAACAAAAAAAACCATAGTAAATATGGTCGTACAACATAGAGAAATGAAAATCTTGTGCCTAAGGCGTGGTATGACACAAGAGAGGCCAAGGGTGACCATTATTAAGAGTCAATTAATAGTGTGATATTTAATTACAATCCTAATGTATTTCCAAATCTTCAAACATCTTGGATAGCATATACGAATGCCATATTAGGTGGATGAGAGATAATATTATTTAACTATTTTCTCAATTGACTTGAATATGAGTTGTAATATCGTTCATGAAGGAAGTGGAGTGTGATGATGGTTGTTACAAGTTGAAATAATAATATTTTCACCATTTTCCCAACCCTAGGCACTAGGAGAGAGAGTGGAGCATATTTACATTTATCGGGTGGATCCCATATATGTTGTTGGAGGAATTAAGAAGATATTTTTGTGAGTTGTGCCCATACAAAGTCAATTATTCAAAGATGTTCATTATTAAGATTTACTATTCTTGAAAGATGATCTTTATGTGTGGTATTTATTTTGACATGAAAACATGTTTTTTTGTATGTAGTTCATTATTTTAGGAAACTGTTTATGGTTTTCCTTTCCAATTGTTCAATAAATTTGATACATGAGATAGTAGTTTCATGGGTTATTTTTA
The DNA here is from genome assembly GCA_007258455.2 of Sequoia sempervirens. NCBI lineage: Eukaryota > Viridiplantae > Streptophyta > Pinopsida > Cupressales > Cupressaceae > Sequoia > Sequoia sempervirens. The sequence continues at coordinate 262,816 of VDFB02253974.1, forward strand.
GGTACACAAGTTCTATAATTTTTTTGATATATTCAAGGGAGAAGTGTGTTGTTTATGTACTCTTATTTTAGAAGATCCACACACACACACACACACACATTTACACTGTAGGAATCGGTCGGGTATTTGTCCCCCCTATAAATTGCAATGTGCTTGATAAACATTTTTCACGTGACTGGTGGCACTGGTGCAACACGTCCTTCGGTACCATAGGGACGATGGGGAGACTATACCCCGTGAACTCTTGCTTGCAACATGATGCTTTAGCCAATCGAGCTAGGCCCACCACCCAAGATCAATACATATTCGAGCCTCTCTTTGATGGTGGAGTTTCTTTCTTGAAATAGTTTCTCCATGTAGATTTGGTGCTATGTTTTATATATTCTCATGGTTTTCTAATTTTTATTTGTGTTATAAACTTCTACATAATCTCATAATGGTTGATCAAATGTTGAAATAACAAATGTTAAATTTACATACTCTTTGAAGAGTTTATATTTATATTAGTTTACCTTGTTTAAATAAAATTTGGTATCAGATCCTTGTTTATGTTAAGAAAGAGTTGCCTTTCTTAAAGTGTTAAATATTTTTTTTTCCATAGTGGGACCTTTTTGTTTGAATGGTTTTGTAAAATTATGAAGTTATTTGAAACCATGGCCTCCACCTTTCATTTAAAGATTGAAAAGTTCAATAGCATTGGGTATAATTTTTGGAATCTAAAGATGGAAGATCCCTTAGAAGAGAGGGATACAAATAGTTTTTACAAAAGAAGTTAAGCTTGATGGAATGTCCAAGGATGATTAGAAAAGGTTCAACAAGAAGTTAGGAGGAACCATTACGAATCATAGGAGACCTCCACATTTGTATTGTGGAAGAGTGTAAGTGATATCTATCAAACTAAAAGTTAAACTAATAAATTATATCTCAAAAGGCATCTACATTATTATAAAATGAAGGATGGTGATTTTTTTGCATAATATTTAAATAGATTTAACTTGAATTTGAGTTAACTAGCTTTAGTAGATGTTATGATTGAAGAAGATAAATGTAAATTAACACTTTTTTATTTACCCAAATATTGGGAAATTTTAATTTTTGATATTATTGGTAGTGCTATAGAGTCAAAGATAGATGGTCTTTTATTTAGAGGAAATGAGAAGGAAATCCATGGAGTAGGGATCAAAGGATGCCTTAAATATTTTGGGAAGGCCTAATGGTAAAGGTGTGTCTAAAGTAGATAGGAAGAAATCAAAAGGTAGGTCCAAATAAAAAGGATGATATGAAACCCCAGGGAATAGTAGAGTATTGAAACTATCCAATGAAAAGGCATGTGAAGAAGGGATGTAGAAGCAAAAATAAATCCTACAATGACTTCTCCATAGAATGGTAATAATGATGCATTGTTTATTTATGCTAACACTATTAGTGATGATGCTTGGATCAATATTATAGGTTGCTCCTACAATAAGAATCCCCACGAGGAGTGGTTCTTATCATACAAAGATTACAATCAAGGAGAATTTTTCCTTGGTTTCAATAATATTCATCAATTTTTTTGTAAGGGAAAGGTACATAAGTGTTTTAGTGATGGGAGGATTAAAAATCTTAATAATATTTTGTACATTATAGGACATGCAATAAACTTACTTTATGTATCTAGTTGGATGGTTCTAGAGTGCATGTGATGTTTGAAAAGTTTAGTTGTAGACTACTGGGAGGAAACATGGTGTTAGCTAAAGGATCTTAATGTGGGAATTTGTTTAGGCTTGAAAACTCCATATTTTGTAACTCTACCAACATAATTGGAGATTCTAAAAATGTATGTATACTATGGCACCAATATTTGGGCCACATTGGTGAAAATGTATTTAGATCCTTATTTATATAAATATGGCTGATAGTTTTTTCTATTTACTTTAATAAATTTTTTGATTTCTACAAACATTTTATGTTTGGAAAACATAAGAGAGCATATTTTCCCCATATAAGTTCTAAAGTTAAGAGATCATTAGGAATTATTCATTTGAATGTGTTGGGTTAAGTGGATTTTTATGGGTAAATCTTGGTATTATGTCATTTTTATTAATGAATGTTCTAGATGCACCTAGGTTTATTTTTGTGTGCAAAACTAAAGTTTTCTTTAAGCTTAAGGAAATTAGAAATTTAATGAGCTTGTAGAGAAGCAAGTAGATAATAAAATAAAAGTGTTGATATCTAACAATGGTGTCAAATATTGTCCTAAGTAATTTGGTGATTTATGCAAGCATGAAATATTATTTGGCAAAAGGAAATCTCATGTACACACCACAAAAATAGGGTTGTAGAGAGAATAATTGAACCTTGATGGAAAGAGCCAAAAGTATGTTTAGTGGTACATATTTAGATCTATGCCTTTGGGTAGAGGTTGTGAGAATTACTTATTACTTGGGAAATCAATCTCCTTGTATGACCCTTGTTGAAAAAAATCCTTAGGAAGTTTGGATAGGTAAGAAACTTTCTATTTCACATTTAAAAGGCTATTTGGTTTTGAGGATTATGTTCATGTTTCTAAAAAAATAAATCTAAAGAGGGTCCAAAAGCATAAAAAATGTATCTTTGTTGGTTTCAATGAGAATGTAAAAGGTTATAATATTTGGAGTCAACTAACCTAGAAAATGGCTTATTTTAGAAATGTAATTTTCAAATATTTTTGAATATTTGCAGGTCCATTACAACTAAAAAAATAAGTAAAAAAAATAATGTATTTTGAGACTAAGGTTAAGAAGTAGGAATATGAATATTTTGAATTAAAAAATGATGGGTTAGAGGATGGAGAGGAAGAAGAGGGTTCAAATGAGAGTTCTGAATAGGATGAGTAGGTTGAACATTTAGAAGAATAGACAGAGCCCCTTACTCCTACCTTGAGATAATCCACAAGACACCAAAACCTAGTCAATGGGTATAGCCCACCAAATTTCTATTATGTACCAATGATTAATCAAGATATTTTAGGGAGGCTCTCTCTTTACATGATAGTGAATCTTGAATGTAGGCCATATAGGAGGAGATAATTCCCTTAGATAAATGTGACACTTGGGATCTTGTTAGTTTGCTTGAGGAAATAAAACCCATTTATTTTAAATGGGTGTACAATTAAAATTAGAGAAGATGGATCGTTAGAGAGGTACAAGGATAGACTAATGGTCATGGGCTAATCCTAGAGAGGTAGCTAAGCTTGATAATTTTTTATCTCTTATTCTTAAGTTATCTTTTATTAAATTCTTATTATCCTTTCAAAATATGGTTTTTAAATTGAAAAAATAGATGTTAAAACTATTTTATAACATGGGGATCTTGAAGAGGTTATTTGTATGTGACAATTTCATGATTTACTTTTAAGGGGAAAAAACATTTAGTTTGTAGGTTTAAACATTCTTTATATGGTTTGAAACCATCTCCCTACATTTGGTATTAAAATTTTAATATTTTTTCATGGCATTTAGATTTTGGTAGGAGTGAAGAGGGTCATTATGCATATCTCAAAACTATTGATGATTAGGTTTTGATAATAGTCTTCTATGTGATGAAATTTTATTTATTGGGAACAAGGGGAAGATAGGGAGCTCAAAACCTACCTTTTTGGTATGCTTGAGATGAAGGATTAAGGGATATAAAAAATAATCTTTGGAATGAAAATCAACATGGATCAAGTCAATAGAAAGCTTTGGCTTGGTTAGAGTAACTCTGTTACCACTATTTTGTAGCACTTTGCTATGCACAATAATAAATTTGAGTATCATTTTTTGCCTGGAACTAAGGTTTCATTAGATAAGTTTCCTAAATTAGATTATAGTGTAGAGGACATGACCATAATTAACTTTCCTTATGTAAGTGTTATTGATAGCCTGGTGTATGTAATAGTTTGCACTAGATTGGATATTACTCCTTAGTAGTGATATTTTTGGGTAGGTTTACGTTTAACTATGGTAGAGAGCATTAGCCTCATATCAAGAAGGTGTTTATATATTTTTGAGTGGATTTTTATTACTAATTTTGTTATAATGACACTAATGATATAGTTAAGGCACTAGACATACATGGCTTTGTTGACATAGATTAGGCTAGTGACTTGTAGAGATAAATGTCCACTAATGGCTATGTTTTCTCTATTTGGTGATATTATCAGTTGGATGAGTAAAAAGTTAGATCATAATTTATTTGTCCACAACTAAAGTAGAGTATATGGCTACTACACATGCTTATAATGAGGTTGTATATTTGTAGAGATTGAGCTCTAGAGTTGGTTTTGAGTATAAAGTGATTCAAATTAGTTGTTGTGGTCAGAGTTCTATTTATTTGGTTGGGAATCCCATATACCACGATTGTATTAAACACATTGATCTTTATTACCACTTTATTTTGGAGATAACTTATGGAGTGTAAGGTCGTGTTGCATAAGGTTGGCACTCAAGAGAATGTTGTTGGTTATCTTACTAAACTAATAAATGTGGATAAGTTCTCTCAGTGATTTAGGTGTTTTATTGAGAAACCTAATCAATAATAGGTGAAAAGTAGTTGTAATGGACTAGAAATGTATATAATGACCCTCCAAACTCGAGTTCAAGGTGGGAGAGGTGGAATTTGGGAGTTTGATAAATGAAAACCTCAATTTTGTGTGCATTTTCTAAGTCTTAAATTATTTTCAGGCTGAAGTTGTGCATTGTACAACCTGGTACGACCTCATATCAAGGAATATAATAGATGGATGGAAATATATTTGTTTCTAGTTTTCAATTCCTTTTTTTTGGATCATTTTCATGGAGATTTGAATAAGTTATGACCATTTTTGTGAGGACAGGTTTGAACCCTAACTAGGGTTCCCAGTTTTGAGGAAAAACACCATAAATTTATTTTCCACCATTGGATCTTGATAAAAATTAGAGGAAAAGTATGTAATTATGTTATATTAAATCTCACCTAAGCGATTGGATTCATTATTTTTTTTGTGAAATTTATTAATGACTGTTCCTTTCATTTCACAGTGGGACAGGCAAATAGAGGGCAACGAGGGTATGTTCATTAACAAAAACTCAAGGGTTTAGTTCATGCAAGGTTTGAATGGTGTTGGAGGATTTTATATGGTATTGGAGACCTATTACACACTAATTTCACATTGGGTTGTGTGTGTGGTGTCTTAACCGCAAGGGGGATAGTTTTGTAAGTTGTCAAATGTGGTCAAGTGTGGAATGTTACAATCAAACTATGTTGTATCCTTGCAAGTTATACATGGTTTTGTCTTTGTATTCATAGGCCTTATGAAATGTTGGAAAATTTGTTAGGTTGACATATGTCATTGTTTTCCAATAAGGTGCTATGGGCCTAGGGGTAGTGACTAGCAAAGAATAAGTTCTAGGGCTGTCCTGTCAATGTTTTGAAGAATCATTCATTGAATGTGTTTTGTTGTCCTTCCTCCACATCACTTGGCTCCCATACTTGATTTACTTTATATTTCCCATGGATGTGATTAATATGTATAATATCAAGTGGTATAATGTTAGGATAATGTGATATTTAATTATAATCCTAATACATAATGTATGTCATGTCTCCAAACATATTGGACAGGGTACATGGATGCCTTACTAGGTGGATGAGAGAATATTATTTAGTTATTCACCTAGTTGAATTGAATGAGTTATAATATAATTCATCAAGGAAGTGAGAATGATGGAAATGGTTACAAGTTGAAATGATGATATTTACACCACTTTCCTAATCTGAGGTGCTAGGAAAGAGAGTGGATAATCTTTACATTTATGAAGTGGGTCCCAAGCATGTTGGTGGAGGAATCAAGACATTATTTTTGGAGTTGTTCTCATGTGAAGTCAATTATTTAGAGATGTTCATTATTGATATATACTATTCCTAAATATGTTTTTCATGTATGGAATGGGTTTTTGAATGAAACTATGGTTTTGGTAGTTCATTATTTGATAAATTAATTTTGGTTTTTCTCTCCCATTGCTCTACAAGTTGGAGGCATATGATAATATTTTTATGGGTTATTTGTAGGTACACAAGTGTTATGGAAACACTATCATATTGCAAGGAGAAGTGTGTTGTTTCTTTACTCTTATTTTAAAATATTAATACATACTTGAGTGTCTCCTTGATCATGAATTTGTTTTTAAAATAATTGAGAAGTATGTTGTTTATATACTCTTATGACACATGGGTAAAAAAGTGTTTATGTGTTTATGAATCCTGTGTGTCATATTTTTTTTTTTTGTACTCTTATGTGTCCTATTCTTATGGTTTGTTGAATTCTATTTTTTTGTTATAAAATTATACATAATCTCATAATGGTTTATACAATATTAAATTAACAAATTTTATATTTGCATACTCTTTAAAGAGCTTAAATTTGTAGTAGTTTACATAGTTTTAGCAAAAAATATTATCTTTTAATTTCTAACTAAAACTTGTTTTGTATTATTTTTCTAATCTTATATTTATATCATCTAGCATTCGAGTGGGTTTAACTATAGGTAGAAAATTGGGGTTTAAGAAAGATGCAAGAGGAAGTGGAGGCTATGTGTAGTTGAACATTAATATGCGGCAACTATGTAAAGAAATGTGGAAGAGTCTCAGGTTAGGTGCCATTTACCTTGCAAACCTATGCCATTTTTCTATCTCCATATTTCTTGGAAAGTGTCCTAGGGGACACAAGAGAAATGTGTTTAATAGTGACATATTGTAATTATATTTTCAAGAGAAAATTTAATGTTGGTGGAGGTTACACACCACTAGAGGTCAAAATTATCCCTCCTAGGCATCCACATTGGGAATGTGAAGGGTCTTAAGTGGGGTGCCAAGTTTGGAGGGAAACGGGTGTCCATTGGTTCTCCATCTAGAAGCTAAATAATCACCAGAGCATCCTGAATGCTAGAATTTGAAGGGGCTAAATATTAGGTGCTCATGTTGAAGCCTTGTGCACATTAATTAATTTATTATCATGACTCTTGGTTTTCTAAGGAAGGGGCATGGGTTTTTTCAAGTGGTTTTGACACCCCTCGTTTCGATTTACCATTGTGGTTTTGTCTCCCAAAAGTTCTATAAATTGGAGCCTTGAGATGGTAGTGTCATCTTGTGTTATTTGTAGGTGTATGGAAGCATCTGGTTTGTAGGAGCGAGGAAGTGTATTGTGGTGTATCTCTCTTGTGAAGATAAGTAATATACTTGCCTTCTTTTCTCATGTGGATTTTTTTCTTGAAAGGTTTTCTCCATGTAAATCTGGTGTCATATTTTTTTTTTGATTTTCTATTATGGTGAATGTGAAATCACATACATATAATTAGATTTGGTAATCTTATTTTCAGATTTGAATTCACATACATAATTTAATATTGTAGCTTAGTTCCATGTTTTTTTCAACATCACCTTATTTATTGTAGGGTAGACATACAAGAAAAGAAATGCAGATTACATAGATGAAGAAAGAGGGTTGGGATAAGTTCTAGTAGATGATTTATCATCCATTCAGTAAGAGGAGGAATATCAAGTTGAATTATAATCAATTGGAGAGAAAATAATTAGGGCATTACAAGGAAAGAATGATGGAATAAAGGTTGAAGTCAAATTATGGGGTAGTCTAAAACCAAAGGAGTTGATAGAGTGATTGAATAGAATGTATAATCTTTTTGAATAGAAAACTATGATAGAGTAAAATAAAGTAAAATTTGGATGCACAAAATTGAAGGATCATTTTCAAAAATAAAGATAAAGGAAAGGAAAGGAAAAGATCAAGATCTAGAGTAAGATGGAGAAGAATATAAGGGGAATATTTCTCCTTGTAGGTTATGCACAAACCCTCTTCAAAAGATTTCAAACTCTAAGGAAAAAGGAGCTCAATGTATAAGACTACATTAATGAATATTTCAAACTATTTATTTGAGTGAAGCATGATAAAATAAATGAATAGATGGATGAAAGGTATTCAACTAGTTTAAATTTTTCTATCCAAGATGAATTAGGCATGCATAGAATTCATAGTATGAAGAGTCCTATAAAATAGCTTTGAAGGCATAATAGAGGAAAAATACACATAAATTTTAGAGACCATCTAGGGTGAATAGAGAGTCATAATTTCCTTCCAAATGACGAGGTGGGTTTAATACCATAAGAGGAGATTCATCCCATGAGGTGGATAAATACTTTTATTATAGATAATGGTTTTAGAATCAACAAAGAGGACTTAAAAGAGGCATGGGCTATAGTGGAAATAGATAGTGGAATGTTGATGCAAGAGCATCTACCAAAAAAAACCAGCATCAAGGGTACTTCAAACCCAAACTCAACTGAGAAGATCAAATTGAACAAGCATCTTTGATTCACTAAACTTTTCATAAAAAAAACTCTTCAAATTCACTTGATTCTTCACTTCACAAATGCATAAATCATCAAACTTAGGCACCAAACCTTTAACTAACTCAAATTCACCTTAACCAACATAAAATAGACATAAAAAACACAAATACCTTGAAGGAAAGCTCTGAACATTCACTAGACCATTCTGCATATTCAAGTTACCAATTTTGCACCATGAATCCATCATAACTCAAACACCAAACATACATGTACTATAACTAACCTCTTCCAATCCATAGGCACATTTTTAACAGCATCAATTAAATAACTACAATACCAAGACAACTTCTTAAATCACTATGTTCACAGTATTTCACCTTCTTGCAGTCAAACACCAATTTTTTCCCATTGAAAACACATAGCCAAATCACCAAGATAACAAATTCTGCCCTCTTAGCTCTTCCCAAGCCTTGGAAAATTTCTAACATCAATATTTAAGCAAGTTCAACACAAACCAATCACCTTTATCTCTATATTTACATAATTAGGCATTCTTGCAATCTTAGTTCCATAACCCTTGTAGCATAGCAAGACAACAAAACCGGTTATTACAAACAACCCATTTTGAAAAGCCAAAACTATTCATTGATCCAGGAACCCATTTAGACATATAATAACATATGTCAACATCCAATATCATTGCTTTGGAGAAACCAACAAAACAATTGATTGTCCCACGTTTTTAGCCCTCAAATAGGTCAATTTATCAAAGCAAGTCATCTCAAAACAACTCATCAATCCTCCAAACCTACAAGCAATCTTTGAGCAGGGTCTAAAATGACAAAATCAATCAACAATTGAACACTTTTACCATTCTTTATGTCTCAAAATGCAAACCCTTGGTTATAGGCTTTTCAACACAAAATGAGTGAGGGTTTATTGGAAATGTATATTCCAAACCTCAATATCACTTGCCACCTCTTCAAACATGTTTTTTTCGATCTGCCTATGCTCTAGGAACAATATTTTGGTCACCACAAGTGTTATCTCATCGAACCCTAGCTTGTAGCAACATTCTTTGCATGGAATTCTTCAAAGAATCAATTGTAACAACAACATCACCTCTGTATTCTTGACTCCTTTGTCCCTGCCAACACTCAAAACACTTAAAGCAACATTAAAACACCCCTAACCATCCATCCCACCAATCTCCTAAAGCTACATTGGTGGGATGGTGAATTTATTCCTTATAGGACCCTCAAAACCCTTCACTAGGTTTTTAGAATAGCTTTGTAAAAATAGATTAAAACAAACCCTAAATTCAAATAAAACCTCTCAAATCAATTTAACTTGAAGGTACATACATCCCTCTATGAAATCAAAACAAGATTACAACCCAAATTTTGTTGTACAGTCCGTATAGGACTGGTAAAGAGAAATAAACACATAAAATTGGGAAACGAGGAGCTTATTATCAAAATTTGGCTCAAGAATACAAAGTTCTATTTTTCCTCACCCAATACAATGTTTATATAGCTTCTACCACCATTAAGGAATCTTCCTTTTCAGTTCCCAACTATTTAAATACCTTTTCTACTAAAGTGTCTCTTCATCTTCCTTTAGCATTTTTTTCAATTTCTTGCTTTTTCTCACTTTTACCTCTTTTTCAACGAAATAACATTTTTGCATTTTTTATATTTTGACCTCATATAACCTATTTGAGACTCAATTACAATTGAATAGGCCTTATCATGACCTTCTACAATGCTTTATGCTTGAAAATTCAAATTTCTACAAAAATGTTTGATGGAGACATACAAAGCTTAAGGTGCTCCTGCACCAAATGTTCCCAATAAACCTTTTGTTTTCTATAGGTGTGGTGAAGATCATAAATAATTTGTGTTCTTGCACTATCATGCACAATAAAATCAAATAAGAATATCAACTAAAGGAATTTGGTTGAGGTTGAGGTAAAAGAATAGGATGCAAAAGTTGCAACAAATGTAGTTGAGAGCCTTATCATGAGATTGATAAGGGCTGCTTCAACAAAAGAGCCTTATATGATGATAACTCATGGCAACATACTAATATTTTATAGACTAAATGCACTTAAGGAGGAATGTTATGTAATCTTATTATTGATGGTGGTAATTATAAAAATATGGTTTCTAATGAAATTTTACAAATATTAGGTATAGGATGTGAACAAAATCCTTATCATTACCATGCTTCTTTGTTTAAGAAAGGAAATGAAGTTACTATTGATGAGAGGTTTTTAATTAATTTTGTAGTAGGAAATACTTATAGGGATAAAATTTAATATGATTTCAGCCTAGTGGATGCATGCCATGTGTTGCTAGGGAGGCTATGACAATATGATATAAAATAAATTCATGACGGGGAGATTAATACATATACTTTTTGGAAGGATAGTTTTAAGGTGGTTTTATTATCTCTTAAAAAAGAATGATGGGTGTAGAATATGATACCACAAAAAATATCAAGTAGATGAAGATGATGAGGCTTCATTATGCCTTAGTGACAAAGAAAGAATATATTAAAGTTGTGACAATACTAGTAGAAGCAACAACATTATTGAAAAAATAAATTGACATTATACCTAATGAGCTACTATATGGTTTACCACCAAAGAGAGACATCCAACATCATATTTATTTAACTATATAATCCCAATCAAATAGATTATAGGATGAACCTAGGAAACCATGCAAAATTGAATATATAAGTAACTAAGTTGGTGAAGGGTGTAGTATGAGAGAGTGCGATTCCTTGTGTAACTATTGCATTAATAACTCCAAATAATGATGAAGTGTGGAGGACGTGTGTGGATAGTAGAGAAATAAAAAATCATTATCAAGTATAGATTTCTAATATCCCACCTCGATGACATGATGAATGTGATTGTGGGAGATAAATGTTTCACTAAGATTGACCTATAAAGTGGCTACAATAAAATTTATAGTCAAGAAGGTTATAAATACAAAATAATATTCAATATTTGACTAGTGATTTCATTCAAATTGTCCAATGCACCTAGCATATTTATGAGGATGATGAATAAAGTGTTGTGATATTATATTGATAATTTTATGGTAGTATATTTTGATATTTAGTAAGAGTAAAGAATACCACTTATTGTATTTTTGAATGACATTAGAATTATTGAGGAAGGAGAAGGTCTATACAAATTTGATGAAATGTAGTTTTACATAGAAAATTTTGGTATTATTGAGATTTTTTTATAGGATGGAGTAAGAATAGATGAAGAAAAGGTTAAGGAAATTATTGAATAGCATTTCTCAAGAAACATATCAAAGGTGAGAAGTTTCCATGGATTAGCAACTTTTTATACAAAATTCATTTATAATTTTAGGAGTATTGTTACAACAACAATATTTTGCATGAGGGGGAAATATTTTGTGTGGATGGGGGAAGCAACATAAAGTTTCCAATTGTTGAGGAAGTAGGTGATAGAAGCACTTGTTTTAGTATTACCAAATTTTAGCATGGTATTTGAAGTGGATTGTGATGCCTCACATGTGGGAGTTGGAGCAGTACTGAGCTAGTAGCATATCATAGTAAAAAAATGAATAAGGTAATGAAGAAATATTATAAGTATGATGTTAAAATTCATACCATTGTACAAGAATTGAGAAATTGGAGGCATTACTTGGCACCTAAAGAGTTTATCAAATTTATAAATTGTGAGGCTCTAAGGTATGTGAATAGTTAAAATTAGTTACTATCACACATACAAAGCTTTAAAGATATAATTTTATTTTTAAGCATATGATAAGAAAATAAAAGTAAGTTGTCAATTCTTTGATTAGTCATCCGAAATTATTGGCTACCATGGTGAGTGAAGTATTTGGGTTTGACAATATTAACAACAAATTATTTTGGTCTAGATTTTTTAAAAGGTTATTGAAGAAAGAGTCCTTTGTTAGGTAAGGATGGTGCCCTCCATGATGAATATTTAATACAAGATTGTTATCTTTGTAAAGGAATTTTTTTTCTTCATTCTAGCTAGGTTTATGATGACAGTAATATGAGAGAATTTCATGTTGTGTTATGGAGACCAATCAAACTCAAATAAAATCTTCATATTATTTTTTATTAAATAATTTTTTGTACTTATTAAATATTTATGTTGCACTTGTATCTAAAAGGTGGTTACAAACAAATATTAAATGTTGGAAGTGATTAGTTACAATATTTTAATATAAAGTCAAAAGATAGCTAAAAACATAAAATGTAGCCGCCCAAATAAAATATTGATTGGGTGCATGAGGTACAACCAATGGCCACACTTCATTGGTAATTAATGGGACATGTGTGGGAGCATATTAGAACAACCGATGATGAGTTTTGAGAGTAGCAGGTCGTGAAAAAAATTAGTAGAAAACTACAAAGTAGTGGCTGGAAAAATGCAGAAGTTGTGGGTACCCATAGCCATGGCTATGTAAAACAAAAAGTGAAAAATGTGGGAAAAATGTTGCTGCATGTTGCTGTGTATCTTTTGCATGTCATTGTCAAGGTTATTTTCTTGGAGATTAATATATTTTGGACCCTCTTGTTGGTGGATGTAGCTTGGATTTGGTTGAACCACGTTAAATCTTTGTGTTCTTTTTTTGCTGTCCAAAATTTTTGTGTTTTATTTCTCTATTTTATTGATCAAATCTGCATTTAACTAATTGAAATCTACCTTCTATCCTAACAAGTGGTATAAAATCATTTTGAAATCATGCAACAACTTAACTAACCCTCAATTCCACAAAGGGAAAACAATCCAATACCTAAATTTCTGAAATGGGTGCGTCGTCGGGAGGTGTTGTAGCGGCGTCTTTGGTTGAAGGTAAGGATTTTTCAAATTTTGGCAAGGTGAGAATGTTTGCTCCAAGGTTTGGTGTTAATGGCAGAGGTTAGGTTGACGTTGGGAGGTTGGCTGACGGTTGTCTTCTGGATGGGATATCTTCTGGCTCGTTATTGTTGGGTGTCTCACATGTCTTTTCTCTCTCTAGTGGTCTGAGTCCGGATGGTACTTCCTGTGACAAAATGGGGTCTTATTTTATGGTTCCCAACGTAGTTGTCATCTCTGAAGCTGTTAAGATTGATGTGTCCTCGGTGGATGGTAAGGCATGGTCAACTTTATTCAGTTCGAAGCTTAAGGAGAAAAGTTCCTCACCTCTAGTGGACTTCTTTGCTAACCCGTTAGCTAGTGTTTATTCAATTTTGGTGACAGATTGTATTATTGATAAGGGTATTCTCACCATGGAATAGTTGCTTGTTGGTAATTTTCTAGGACCTTGTCCTAATATTGGAATGGTTCGTATGTTGGCTAAAAATTGTTGGCATCTAAAAGGCTAGGTTGAGATAGTGGCCCTTGCAAAGGGATTCTTCTCATTTTATTTTACTTGTGATGAAGATCTATTGAAGGTTTTGGTGGGGGGACCGTGGCTTATGGGAAAATTTACTCTAGTGTTGAAGAAATGGGAGGCAGGCTTCTCCTCGAGCTCTTATTCCTTTGACTCGACTCCAGTGTGGGTTCATTTGCTTGGGATTCCTCTTGAATTCTAGGATGAGTAGGCCATGGATCTTCCTTCATTGATAAAGATAAATTGTAAGTTAGGAGTGTGGGAGCAGGCGGTTGAGTTTGAATCTATCCCATTTGCCTACTTCCATTGTAAGAAGGTGGGGCATTGGGAAAAGAAGTGTCCTCTAAAGCCTGTGGCTCCTCCTAAAAAGAACCCCGTCTCTCAAAAGGAGGCTAAAGTTTGGAAGGAGGTTGGGAATTGGCTTGTTGCTGAAAAGGGCTCTATTGAGCTTGTGGAGGAGATGGTGTCGGAAGGTCCAACTCTAGGTGAATTTTTTGTGTAGGTTTCTTTGGTTATTCCTTTCCCTGACAAGGAAGCTCTTTCAATGGAAGGTGTGGTGAAGGCCTCAATTGTTGATGAGTAGGTTGATAACCTGGAGAAGGAGGGAGGTGTTGATTCGTTAGCATTGGTGGTAGTTGAGCCTGAGAAGGTGACCCCTCTAAAGATGGTCTCTGAGGATCATTTTTTAGCTTCCAAGGAGGAGTCTTCGGATCCCCCTCTGGTGGATTCATTGAAAGATTTGTCCTTTGTTGAGCCATTAGTGGATTCGATTTATGAGAAGTTGGTGCTCACCTCTTCTATCATTGATTGTTCTAGTGGTGCTTCTTAGGAAGAGGAGCCTTGGAATACTATTCTTTCAGCCTCCAAGTCACAAAATAAGAAGAAGCCAGATCCATCTGTTATGGGGATGGCTACTAGACATAGTTTGAAGTTGGATTGTGGTTCAGATCCAAGGGGTAGAGGAAGGCCTTCTTTGCCAAAAGTGAGGGAGAGGGTAAACAAATGTGATATTGCTGATGGATCACAAATTACTCTACTTGAGATGGGCTTGAATGGTCCCTCACAAAATGTTTTATGAAGATCCTCTCTTGGAATATAAGAGGATTAAATAATCCTCATAAATAGGATCTTCTTGCAAACATTGTGATAGATCACCGGACTGATATCATTTTGATTCATGAAACAAAGATAAGTGTTGAGAAGGTTGACAAAATTAAATAGGTTTTTTAAGAACTGTGGTTGTCAAGTTGTTGATTCTCATGGTGCTTCTAGAGGGGTGGCAACGTTTTGGAATCCTAAGAAAAAAACACAGGCTTCTAGGACTAATTTTGCACTACTTCAGGAGGAAAGTGTGCTTTTGTCTAGTTTGCATAATATTGTGGTGAGAGAGGAGGAGTTCTAGAAGCAGAGGTTTAGAGCTAATTGGCTTCGTAGTGGGGATAAAAATACCAGGTTCTTCCATCTCATGACTTTGAAGCATAAATCTTCTAATAGGATTTCTAAAGTTTTGGTGAATAACTCTTCTCTTGAGAAGGATGATGACATTAGATCTATGACTCAGTCTTTCTTTGAGGACCTTCTCTCAGAGGATCATCCATTGGATCCTATTAGCCAATAGGGTTCCCTTAGTGTTATCCCAAACTTGGTGTTGGAGGAGGAAAATAGGTTCTTGACTGGCATTCCGTCAGATGAAGAGATCATGAAGGCTGTGTTTTCTTTTGAAGGGAATAAATCTCCAAGGCTAGATGGGTTCCCTATGTTATTCTTTCACTCTTATTTGGAGATAATTTTGAAGGCTGTTATCAATGCCACTAAAGAATTTTTTGGAAGTAGGAAGCTTCTTAAGGAATTGAATTCCACTTTTATAGTGTTAATTTCTAAGAAGCTTGGGGCTGAGCTCTTTGGTGGTTTTAGACCTATTAGTCTTTGTAATTCTATTTATAAGATTTTCTCTAAGGTACTTGCTTCTAGGTTGCAAAGGGCGCTGTCTAAGATTATCTCTCTGTAGCCAAATGGGTTTGTGCTAGGAAGACAAATTTTGGATTCTATTATTACGGTGCATGAAAAAATTCATTCTCTTAAAGTTAACAAAAAGCCTGGTCTTATTCTGAAGCTTGATTTGGTCAAAGCTTATGATCGGGTGAATTGGAGCTTCCTAAGGAGTATCCTTTTGGCATTTGGTTTTTCAGACCGGGTGCTACAATTGGTGTGGAAATTAATCTCCTCTCCTTCTTTTGCGGTGCTAATCAATGGGTCTCCCTCAGCCTTTTTTCAATTCTCGTGGTCTGTAGCAAGGGAATCTTATCTCTCTTTCTCTTTTTATCATTATTGTGGAATCTTTGGGCGGGTATCTTCTCCAGGCGCTATCTAATGGGGCCTTCAAAGGTCTTTATCCCTCCTCGCGCCAGCTTTACTGCTCCCATCAACAATTTGTTGATGACACTATTATTCTTGCGAAGGCTTTTGTTTCTATGGCTAAATCTATCTGTCTTATCCTTCAACTATATGAGGTGGCTTTGGGTCATAAGGTGAGTTTTCCTAAGAGTATTGCTTTTTTTCTTAATACTCCAGAGCATCATCAATTGAGGATTGCTAGTATTCTTTAATGTGGTATTAGGGAGCTCTCATCAACATATTTGGGGCTCCCTCTTTGTTCTAATTGTGTTCCTAATTCCTTTTGGAATAGTATCATTGATAAGTTTAATTTGAAGCTTGTTGGTTGGAAGGGTGCCCTGCCTAGTCAATTAGGAAAAATCTAGTTAATAAAGTCAACTCTATAGAATTTGTCTATTTACGCCCTAAGTTTGTTCCAAATTCCTAGAAGATTTTGGGAAAAGATTGAAGGAATTCAAAAAAGGTTCTTGTGGTCTGGTGTGAAGGAGAAGAAAATATTACACCGACTATCCTGGGAGGAGGTGTGCAAATCTAAAATCTAAGGTGGATTAGGCTTGCATAAGTTGAAAGATTTCAATGCTTCCCTTATGGCTAAATAGTTATGGAACTTTCTTGTGAGTGACAAAGAGTGGACAAAAATATGCTCTTCTAAATACTTGAGGGGAGTGGATAAGTTTATAGATTTGTTCAGGGAGAACTTTATTCCTTCACAGGGGTCTATCCTCTGGAACTTTATGCTCCGTGCTCGTTCCATTGTGGCTGTCAGGTTGTGGTGGGTTTTGGGTAATGGTAGAAGGATCTTGTTTTAGGATGATTGGTGGATTGGGAATGATCCTTTGAAGGATGAACATTGGGCGACTCCTTCCAAATATTTTTGTATTAGGGAATGGGGTGTTTTTGTTGTTGATTATCTAAGGTAGGGTAGCTAGATAATTCTTGATTTGGTTAATAGTGATCGAAAGCCCTTGTTTTTGTTTCTTTCCATGATTCATATCTCGATGGATTCCCCTAAGGATTTGGTGATTTGGCAGTTGAATCCCAATGGAAATTCTTTTGTTTCCTTGGCCTTTTCTTTTCAGACTCGGCCGGTTGGCCCCCCTCCTTTCTGGGGTCATTTGTGGAATGGGAAGCTCCTGCCTAAAATAAATATTTTCTTTTGGCTTCTTTGTCAAGATAAGATATAAACTCTAAATATTCTTGTGAAAAGGGGAATGTCTCTGTCGAACAGGTGTTTCTTATGTAAAGAAGCAGCTAAGGATTGTTTTCATCTAATGACTGGATGCAGTTATACTTGGGATGTTTGGGCTCATATTTTTCAATTGTGGGATATTGCTTGGATGTTCCCTACCTCCTTTGATGATTTGTGATCTCAGTGGGTGGATCCTTCCCTTAATTTGGCGCTATCAATGTTGTGGTCTCTTATCTTTCCGCATGTAGCATGGGGAGTTTGGAAGGAACGTAACAACCGGGTTTTCTGTTAGCTGGAGCTATCACCTTCTAGGATGGATTTTAACATTTGTGATGCTATCAGAGAAAAATTCCTTTCTGAATTCTTGGGGATCCCTCCTTTGTCCTGAAGGTTAATGTTTCTCCTTATGATTTTCTTGTGGGAAAAAGATGGAATCTCTCTAATTTAGTGAAGAAGATAAAAGAACCCAGGGAGGGGGTTCGGTGGAAGGCTCCTCTTGCTGGTTGGTTTAAAGTTAACTTTGATGGAGCTTCTAAGGGAAATTTGGGTCCTGCTGGTTGTGGGGAAGTGTTATGAGATGAGAATGGTAGGTTTTTCTCTACGGTGGCACTCCCTTTGGGAATCCAAACAAACCACTTTGTAGAGGTAGCTGTAGCTTATCATGGCCTTGTGTTGGCAAATAATTTAGGGGTCTCTAAACTTTGGTTGGAAGGGGAATTGCTCAACATTATAAAATATATTTTGCTAAAGTGTCCTCCAACATGGTCTATTGCTCATCTCATTAATGATTCGATCTCCATCATTAATTCCTTTGATGAGATAAGAATCACACGTGTTTAGAGAAGCTAACTTGTTGGCTGACGAGTTAGCTAATTTGGGAGTGGTGGCTAGAAATGATTGAGATGTATTTGAGTCCTTACCACTCAATCTTAAAATTATTTCTAATAATGACCAGGTGGCACGTCTTTAAGGTGGTTGATATATGGGAAAGACTCTTCATTATTAATTTGAGTTGGTTTATGCACGTTGAGTCTTGGCCCTTCCATTTTCATAATTATCATTTCGATTTCCATGAAATCATGGCCTAGCTGCGTAAGTTGGGAAGTATTTGGAATGGAAAGCTCACACATTTTGTGGGTATTATTGGCATTGTTTTGTGGTTAGCCAACCTTATTTTGTTTTTGCAAAAAATTGCGGTGCTATTGTGTTTTTTCTCTCTGCATGTCGCCATGAGTGGAGCTTGTTGTAGAGTGAAGCCGAGCTCGTGTGAGGAGTTCTAAAGTAATAAAACTATGTGGAAGCATTTGAAAAAGGGTGGGGTTACTCAATACATGCTGAGACTCCAAAGTCCTAATCTTGAAGCTATAGAGTTTTTTTCTGAAAGGATGGAACAACAAGGTTCTATGTTATAAAGGTGTGGAGTTCAAGATTGATGAGTCTTTTGTGGTAGAAGTCACTAGACTTTCATCTTCTAGGAGGAAATTCTACATAGATAGAGTAGTTGCTAAGAAAGCCCTAGCTAATTTCTTCAAATTCAATGCAAAGAAGAAGCTCAGGGAAGTTAGGAGTGGTGGGTAACCTGAAAGTCTCTTAAATTGCTTTGGAGGGATCTTGTGTTGGATATCATGCATTTCTTCACTTTGGAAGGTGGGTTCTCTATTGTTTATAGCTATCACTTTGTGATTTTGAATCACTTCTGTCACAAGGTGTTGGTTTCTTTTCCTTTTTATCTCTTGCTGTCTATGGAAAACAGTATAGAGGATCACCACAAAAACCCTAAGAAGGTAATTCTTCATGAAGGCCTTATGAATCTCATGTTTGTTCATATTAAGCTTAAGTTAATCCCTCTTTCTCCAAAAACCCCAGATCATAAAAAGGGGGTTAAAAATTCTAGTTATGAAATAGGGGATTCAATAGAGGAATGGGAAGGGAATTCTGAGGATGAAGACTTGGATTTTGATGATATGCCTGAGGAGGATGGTATGTTTGACGAGGGGTCTGAAGCTTTTGAAGAGTGGTCTAAGGGTTATGAAACTAACATTGAGTTGAGGGATGTTATGGTGTAGTCCGGGAAGAAGAGCGCTAAGGGGAAAACTAAAGGTTCCAGGAAAGATAAGGATTTTGTTAAGAGAAAGGTGGATTCGACAAAATATGCTAAGAATCCTGGTTTTGATGTGAATCCTCCTCCAAGTCCTAGGAAGGTTGGTGTGGTGGAAAGCTCCCCTGCAACTGGAGCTCAAGGTCCTAAAAATGTGTGGGTTGTGGAAAGCGTCTCGATTGTGGATAATAGTCATGGTGTGGGTGAAAATATTCTCGAGTCTATGCCTATGGATGTTTAGGGATTGGAGGGTTTCTAGTGCTCTAAGGAAATTGACCCTAACTAGGGTTCCCTTGATCATTTAAGCTCCTTATAGGTTAAAGGGAATGTAGTGAATGTAGAGCGATTGGAAGTCTTGGCAGATTTGGAAAACTTGCCAGAAAAACATAGGGTTAAGGTGGAGGTGGTCGAAGTGGAGGATTCCCCTATCGAGGAGGAAGAGGAGCATAGGGAAGTCCTAGGTTAGAATTTCGAGCTGAATGCCAAGTCTCCTGTCAATTGGAATGAGGTAAATATGGGTATGTTTTGTAAGATGTCTAAGGATGGGACCCGTAACTTGCTTTCTCTGGTGCAATGGTTGTTCTCAGAAGTTAGGGAGCTCAATGTCCAGGTAAAGAATTGGTAGGATGTCTATGTGGCGCTGGTCCATAACAATTAGAAGGAATGGGAAATTAAAGCTAAGGAGAAATCCATAAATGTAATGCTTGATAAATTGGTTGTGGATGTTGATCGACTGGGTATAACTCATGAGAGGATTTCCTCTTTGGAAATGCAGGTACATAATACTTTGGAGGAAAGATTTGTTAATATTAACGATAGAGTTGGTAAGTTTTCAGATGATTTGAAGACTGTAGTGAACATTAGAAATAATTCCTTGAAGCCGATTGCTAAGGGTCTTTCAGTTTTAAACGAGAATGCCTTGAAATGGACTAGTAAACCCCTGGAGTTGGGAGAAATTGAGAAAGTTGTTGAGGAAGTGAATTGCTTGAATCTGGTGGACAAGAATATGGATTCTAATCTAGGTATGGAAAAGGATGCAGAGGCTAGCCTGTGTTTGAGGACGGGGAGTAAGACCAAGAAGCGGGCTGCCATATCGTTTGATGAGCTCAAGGATGTTATGGAGATGCACGAGGGGGCCATTAAGGAAAAATTGGCCTCGGTTAATGTTCTGAAAAAGATGTTGTAACTGTGTTGACTCTTTTGCTTGATCAACTTGGGTGTTGATGTTTTTGCTATTGGTTTCTTGATAGGTTTCTTTGGTTTTTTATGTTGTTAGCATTTTGTTTTTTTGGGCTGCGGGTTTTCTAGGCTGTCTTTTTTTCAGCTTATCATCTTTGTAAAGGGTTTCAAGGCCCCTTCAAAACTTGCTTTTCCTTATCAGAAACAAGTGGTATCAAAGACAAGTTGTGTTTAGTTATCCTTTGCAAGAAGGTCTCACGGTTGAGTAGGAGTCTCATGGTTGAGTGGGAGTTATGATAGACAAGGGTAAGTTGAAGGTAGACAAATTCAATGGGAAGAACTTTCAGTTATGGAAGATACAGATGGAGGACTATCTTTATCAGAAGGATTTATGGTGGCCATTGGAGGGGAAAGCCAAGAAACCCTCGGCTATGGCTGATGAGGATTGGGATATTCTGGATAGAAAGACTCTTGGTAGTATTCATTTATGCCTGACATAATCGACAGTGTTTAATATTTCAAAAGAAAACACAACTGAAGATTTGATGAAGACTCTAGCGAAGTTATATGAAAAGCCTTCTGCTTTGAATAAGGTATTTATTATGAAGCTTTTATTTAATATGAAAATGGTAGAAGGTGGGTTATTTGTTGATCATTTAAATGAGTTTAATATAGTTACCAATCAATTGAATTTTGTTAATGTAAACTTTGATGAAGTTGGGGCTCTTTTGATTCTGTGTTCTTTGCCTGAAAGCTGGAATAGCTTAGTAATGGAGGTTAGTAATTCTATTTTTGGTTCAAATATGCTGAAATTTGATGATGTTGTTGGTGTTATTTTGAGTGAGGAAATTCATAGGAAAAGCTCAAGTGGTACATCCACATCACACAGTGTTTTGAATGTAAAAAGTAGGGGCAAAACAAAGGAGAGAGGAAAGAATTCTGGAGGTCATGGTAAGTCATGAGGAAAATCAAAGGACAAGAGGTCCTAATCCAAAGAAAAGAAGGATTGTTGGTACTGCGGTAAGTCGGGTCATTTAAAAAAGATTGTTGGTCTCGAAAAAGTAAAGGAGACAAAAAGGGAGGCAATAAAGAGGAAAATGTGGTAAGTAATAAATCTAATGAGGATGCTTTGATTCTTTCCCTTGATAATGTTGATGATTCTTGGGTTTTAGATTCGAGGGCTTCATTTCATGCTACACCTCATAGAAGCTATTTTCTTGATTATGTCCAAGGGAATTTTGGGCTGGTTTATTTGGAAGAACGAAACCTATCAAATTGTTGGAAAGAGAAGAATCAAGATTAAATTGTAGAATGGGAATCATTGGCTACTACATGAGGTAAGGAACATTCCAAGGTTAAGCAAAAATTTAATTTTAGCAAGGCAACTAGATGGTGAAGGTTGTGTTGTTACATTTAGTGATAAAAATTGGAAGGTTACAAAAGGTGCCTTAGTGGTTGCAAAAGGTGTGAAAGTAGACACCTTATATCTTTGTATAGGTCATATTGTTCCTTCTACTTTAGCTATTGCAGATAAAAATCAATGTTCAAGAATAGTTGTTGCAGTTCAACAGGTAGAAAATCAAGCAGTTGTTGTGGGTTTTGAATCAACACTGTGACATAATAGACTTGGGCGTATGAGTGCAAAAGGTATGAAAGTACTTCATTCAAATAACGTTTTACTAAGTTTAAAATGTGTTAATATGGATTTATGTGAAAGTTGTGTGTATGGAAAACAAAAGAGAGTTGGTTTTCTCAAGGATGGGAAGCAAAAGAAATATGAGAAATTGGAGCTTGTGCATACAGATGTATGGGGACCATCTCAAGTATATTATCTCTATGGCTCTTGATATTATGTCACTTTTATTGATGATGCAACAAGAAAGGTATGGATTTATTTCCTTAGGCAAAAATCTGATGCATTTGAAACTTTTAAAAAATGGAGAAGCTTAGTTGAAAATGAGATGGGTAAAAGTTAAAATGTCTTAGATCTAATAATGGTGGTGAGTATTGCAGAAATGAGTTTGAAGGTTATTGTTCCTCTAATGGTATTCATAGGCAGAAAACGGTTCCAAGGATTCTATAGGAAAATAGAGTGTTTGAGCACATGAATAGAACAATAATGGAGCATGCACGAACTATGCGATTGCATGTTGGGCTACCTTTAAACATGTGGGCAGAGGTTGTAAACACTGTTGTTTATTAGATTAATAGAGGTCCCTCTAATCCTTTGGGCTATGGTATTCCAAAGGAAGCATAAACAGGTAAGAAGGTGAGTTATTTTTTTCTCAAAACCTTCAGTTGTGAAGCATTTGCACATATAGATTCAGAAAATAGAACCAAGCTTGATGCTAAATCAAAGAAATGTATATTTGTTGGATATGGCATTGATGAATTTGGTTATAGGTTTTGGGATTTTAAAAATAAAAAAATTATGAGAAGCAGGGATGCCATTTTCAATGAGAGTATTATACAAAGATCAGTTGCAACAACATGAGAAGAAAGAAAATGATTATGTAGTGTTGGATGATACTCCAAACAATGATGTTCCAATGGTTCCTCATGCTCCACAACAACAACAACAAATACCACAAACTCCAGTGAATGTTAGATGATCTTCAAGGATAAGTAGACCTCTGAAAAGATTTTCTCCCTCTTTGTATTCTATTTTATTAACTGATTCCGGTGAACTGGAATGCTATGATGAAGCTATGCAGGTGGATGCCAAGGTTCAATGGGAGCATGGAGTGGAAGAAGAAATGGACTCCTTGCAGAAAAATCAGACTTGGGACTTATGCAAGTTGCTTGCAGGTAAAAAGGCTTTACCAAACAAATGGGTTTATAGGATGAAAGAGAAAGATGAAAGTAAGAAAAGATTTAAAGCCAGGTTAGTTGTAAAGGGATTTGCACAGAAAAAGGGTATTGATTTTGACGAAATATTTTCTCCTGTTGTTAAAATGACTTCTATTTGTACTGTTTTAAGTATTGTGGCTGCTGAAAATTTGTATTTAGAACAACTTGATGTTAAAACAACCTTTTTCCATGGTGACTTGGAAGAGAAAATATATATGGAACAACCACAAGGATTTGAGGTCAAAGGTAAGGAGAAACTAATGTGCAGATTGAAGAAAAGTTTATATGGCTTGAAGCAAGCACCTCAGCAATGGTATATTAAATTTGATAGTTTTATGGCTGAGCAAGGTTACAACCGGTGTAATTCAGACCATTGTATTTATTTTAAGAAGTTAGATAATGATAGCTAGATTATTTATGTTTATATGTTGATGATATGCTTGTAGCGGGGTCTAACATGGATCACATAAAGGAGTTAAAATAGTAGTTAGCAAATTCATTTGCTATGAAGGATTTAGGGGCAACAAAATAAATCTTTGGTATGAAGATTACAAGAGATAGGAAAATAAAATAAAAATTCTCAAGCTGATTATGTTGAGAAGGTTTTGTAGAGGTTAATATGGAGAATGCAAAAGTTGTCATCACACCTTTGCCCAGTCATGTCAAATTGACTAAGGATATGTGTCCAAAGACATAAGAGGAGGAAGACAAAATGTTCAAGGTGCCATATGCTTCAACTGTAGGTAGTTTAATGTACACCATGGTATGCCCAAGACCGAATATTGCACATGTTGTAGGAGTTGTTAGTAGATATATGAGTAATCCCAAAGTTGAGCATTGGAATGTGGTAAAATGGATTCTCAGGTATTTGAGAGGTACATCCAATAAAATTTATGTTTTGAGGGCTCTAATACTGATTTAAAAGGCTATGTTGACTTAGATTTGGTAGGTTATATTGATACTAGGCAGAGTACCACAAGTTATGTATTTATAGTTGGTGGGACAATAGTGAGTTGGATTTCTCAGTTACAAAAGGTGGTTGCTTTATCCACCATGGAGGTAGAGTGTGTAGTTGCAACAAAGGTGATAAAGGAGATGATATGGCTACAAATTTTTATGGAAGAGTTGGGAAAACAACAGGTTGAAAGTTACTTGTTTACAGACAGTCAGAGTGCTATACATCTTGCAAAAAATCCTGCCTTGAATTCAAAAACCAAATGCATACAGTTGAGATATCATTTCATTTGGTTGGTGTTGGGAGGATGGATATGTAAAGCTAGAAAATATATATACAGATGACAATCCAACAAATATGTTGATGAAGGTAGTGAAAAGGGAGAGGCTGAGTTGGACCCTTTAGCTTCAGTTGGCCTTCACGGTTGAATTTAAGTATAACAACTTAACAAGGTCCAAGGTGCTGATTTCCAGTGGGAGTTGCAGGGGAAGCGGTGTTTTGATCAGTCTCCAAGTGAGAGATTGTTGTGTTATGAGACCAATTAGACTCAAATGAAATCTTCATATTATTTTTTATTAAATAATTTGCTACACTTATTAAATATTTATGTTGCACTTGTATCTGAAAGGTGGTTACAAACAAATATTACATTTTGGAAGTGATTAGTTATAGTATTTGAATATATAGTCAAAAGACAGCTGAAAATATTAAATGTAGCCACCCAAACAAAATGTTTGATTGGGTGCATGAGGCACAATCAATGGCCACACTTCGTTGGTAATTAATGGGACATGTGTGGGAGAATATTAGAACACTCGATGATGAGTTTTGAGAGTAGCAAGTTGTGAAAAACGTTAGTAGAAAATCATAGAGTAGTGGTTGGAAAAATGTAGAAGCTGCAAAAACCCATAGCCATGGCTGTGCAAAACCAAAAAGTGAAAAACGTGGGAAAAACATTGCTACATGTTGCTGCATGTCATTTTAAAGGTTATTTACTAGGAGATTAATATATTTTGGACCCTCTTGTTAGTGGATGTAGCTCGAATTTGGGTGAAGCACGTTAAATCTGTGTTCTTCTTTTGCTTTCTAGAATTTCCGTGTGTTTTATTTCTCTATTTTATTGATCAAATCTGTATTTAATTGATTGAAATCTACCTTCTATCCCTAACACTTCATAATAGTGGTTTGGGTGGACATTTTGGTAGAAATAAGAAAAAAAATTGGTGGAGAAGTATGTTTGGCTAAAGATGAAGAGAAATGTGGTAAGTTATATATCAAGGTGTAGGATATATCAAGTATCCAAAGGCCATTAAAAAACATAGGGATGCCAATTATGCCATTTTCAAGTTAACCATGGATAAACTTGAGTATGGAATTTGTATTAGGTTTGTAATATGTAGAGAAATATAATGATTCAATTTTTGTTAGCATGGATAGGTTTTCTAAGATGTTTCAATTTTTTACTTTAGATAGGGATAGACAATTTCTAAGTCATTTTTGGAGGACTCTATAGAACAATTTAGGGAGTAAACTACAATTTACTAGTGCATACCACCCTCAAATAGGTGGCTAGGCCAAGCTAGTAAATAAGAGTCTTGAAACATATTGAGATGCATTGTTGAAGATTTACCACATGCTAAGTTTACTAATAAAAAACTAGAAAAATAGGTATATGAGAAGATAATCATTCAATATTATTTACTATATAAATTGTAAGGGTTTTTTAGACCTGATATAGTTGCCAATTATGTAATAGGTTAGCATGATGATAGAGTAATTTAAAGAGTATATATATCATTATAATATGAAGAGAGGAGAAATGTATAGGACAACAATGACAGTTATAAGTTAGAAGTTGATAAAATGAGAGGGTCATTTTTTTAACAAAGGAAGAATTAGTGATGGTATATTTGAGATGATAAATATTTTCTTGAGAGATGTAGAACAAGAATTAAATAAGATTGGTATGTAAGAAATCCTTAAAAAATAAAAATCAAAATGCTCATGAAGTAGACTTGCTTAACAAACTTAATATCTCTTAAGTATTTAATGTTTCTAATTTATATAAAATCTATTACAAATATAATGAAGAATAAGAAGTGGTTTGGGAGAAGTAGGTACCAAGAAAGAAGAGACAAAAGATAGCACATGGTCTTGACAAGAAATTAGTGAACAAGAGGTATGGTAGCTACAATAGGTATTTGGTATGGTATGGTGGGAATGAGTAAAACAAGAGAATAATACCTAGACCTTAGAATTGAAATTGGACAAACTTCATAGGAGAAAATGACAAGAGGTTAATAAAAAAATCAGAAGAGATTGTTTCTTTTCAACTAGAGAAGAATGATATGAGAGGAAAAACTTGCAAAGACCATAATTTTGTTTGAGGAAGTTGTTTGAGTCCATTTTTTCATAGTGTGGAGGAGTAATAATTGTATATTCTCTATGGTTGGGGAGGTGGAGGAATGGGAAGTAATTTGGTATTTTATGGTAAAATCTTGTTGTGTTTTTCTCTTTGCCTTTCTAATTAAATTTAGTCTTGTATTCACATTTTTTTATTAAATATTGTTTTTTATTCTTTCTCTACACTTTTGATTGAATCAATTAAATCCTAATTGTTTATATTATTACATGTAAATATTGCATTGGCTCTAGTTAACCAAAGAAAGGAATTACACTTTAGAGGAGTCTCCTCATTTCGTATCAATGAAGAATGTCAATTCTCTAAAGAATAGAGGGATCTATTGTGAAGAAGTGAATAACTAGATTTCATAAGGTAAGAATCTTGAGAGTTTTATATCTAAATAAGAAGGTAAATTCTCAAATAATTTTGGCACATAAGCACATTGTAAATAAGATTGACAAAATTACAATTGATCTATATGGGTAGAAAAATATTGCATCTTTTTCTAGAATCTAATCCACACACCCTCTTGATCCTTTGACCTAAATCCTTAAATATTTAGAAATAAAAACTTGTGCTTCCTCTAACCAAAGAATAGAGCTCAAAGGAGGGATACCCTACCATTAACCCATCCAAAACTTGGCCTTGCCACCATTATCTAGACTCCAAGATAAATAAATTTGTTCAACAATACCTTTAGAAGATACAAGGAGTTTTAGAAAATATAACCCTTGAAAAGGTGTGAAGTAGAAACCAAAGAAGACATATGCAAAATTAAGACACTTCTTAAAACTTAGCACCAATATTTCTTCTTATTAGACAAAAATTCAAACTAGTTTAGTGTTAGGCGATGAATTTGTCTTTCTAGATTTTTAATGTTAGCTGCCCCTTGACTTTTAAGGTGGCATGCTTTATCCCATTTCATCATAAAGAAATTTCTTCCCTTCATATTACCCTAAAAAATAAAATTTCTTACATATCATAAAAATCTTAGCCAAGATATCTTTTGGATCTTTTAGTAGTGATAACAAATAAATACACATGGCTTGAATAACTACCTTGACCATAGTTATCTTGCATGATAGAGTTAGTCATTTCCCATTTCTTGTAGATAATTTACCTTGAATATCTTCAAAGAAGTCCTATCAAAGATGAGAACATGTAGAACCTGAAAAAGAGAAATCACCAAATATTTACTTAGAAGGGAATCTTCTAGGAAAGCCAAATTTTGTTTAACCCTTAATTGCATTCAAAGAGAAACACTAAAAATAAAAACCTAAATTTATCAACATTAATTGCCTAACCCAATTTTTTTCATAAAATATGAAAAAATATTTCCTCAAAATCTTTTCCTCCCCAATCTCAATTGCACCAAAGAGAAGAGTACCATCTACAAATCATAGGTGGGTGAGAGAAGTTGAATTCCTTTCACAAAATATATCTTTCAAAGAACCATTGATCTAGAAATTAGAAATATACCTATTGAAAGCTTCAACCATAGTAATAAAAATATGTAGAGAAATAGGAAAGGGGAACTACCTATCAAATATCATGTGAATTATGAAAGAAAATAGTGATGATATTATTTATTATATTGGAGCCTATGAAGAATTAGAAACATAAATCACCCATTCAATTCACATTGGATAGAATCTGAATGAAGAAAGATTAGCTTGAATAAAATCTCATTAAGTTTATCACAAGCTTTAGCAATATCTAAATTGATGGCCATTTATTTTTTACTAATCCAATGGAGGGTGTGAATATTCTTACAAGATATAATGATACTGTCTAGAATTTGATGAGAAAATAGAAATCCTTCATGCTCTTACAAAATCAAGTGAAGGGAAATTGATTTTAATATTTCTACAATGTCATTATTTTCATAACCAAATCCCTCCATATAATGTCTCAAAATAACTAGAAAAAACCCACTTGAAAACTATCGAGTCTTTAAGAGAAAATATCGGGGATTGAACTTTACTAACTATGAATGGAAAAAGAAAAAGAGTAATTTTATTCCTTGAATAATACAAGGGATCACACAATTGAAAGGTAAAAATTCATATAATATATATCACTTCTCAGATCAATATGAATGTGATTAGACAGAAAAAGCACCACCTCCTCTGTGATCTCTGAGGGTTTTTAATAACACTTGTCACATTTTGAAATAATTATGATTTTATTTATATTCCTTCTCACAATCATCCATTGATGTTTTTTTTTGAATTCCTATCCCCCTTAAAACCAATTCCTCCCTAGATTTCTCTTTCTAAAAACCTCAAGTTAAGAAATCACTCTAGTCAACTAAGACTACATTTGTTTGTTTATTAACTCATCCACAATACCATAAGACTAGATAAAAGAGTTGATCAAAATAAAATATTCTTTGATAACATTTTTCTTTAAATATATTATTAAAATTGGCATTATTCCAAATTTTGAGGTTTATTTTCACATGTTTCAACTTAATAGTTAAGGTAAACATCCTTGGCCCGAATTTGACAATATCTTCTTTCTTCCATTCCTCGATCTTCTTAGGTATATTAGGAAAATTCAACCACATGAACTCTAAAATAACATCTTTTTGATAAAAAAGAAACATCACATCCCATGTAGACTGGGAAAATGATCAAAGCTAAAAAGTGAAAAATGGAAGATTCTCTTTGTTACTATTTGATCAGCCATTCTAGAGGCATTATTTTTTTTCAAATATTTTATAATATTGCAAAAACCCAACCTATAATTGTTCCAGGAGAATTTTCCTAACTTTGGGATCACATAAGAAATCTTAGTGAAGTTGCTAAAATCTAGTTTTTATTTAGTGATCATGCTATGACCTTGTCTCTCATCTCTTGATCTTGTAAGTGTATTAAAATCCTCACCCAAGAAATAAATCTTCATCATCCCAATGATATTAAAGCAAATATTTAATTAAGCATTTTTTTCCCTCATTGGGCTACTAGTACTACAAATATTAAAAAATTATTTGAGCATTATTTTTCCCTCGTTGGTCTACTAGGGCCATAAATGTTAACATGAGTACCCAAATTATTCTCATGTAAATATTTAATATTGAAAGCCAATTAGTTAACTAATTATTCCACCAAAGAAATTGAGGTAGTCTCAACATCCCAAAGGATACAAATATTTCCTAAAGCTCCTTGAACATCCATGAACACACTCTCCCATGAATTCTAAGATTTATTCAACAAACCTAACAAATACTATGCTACAAACTTATTCTCTTGGAGGAAAACTACATATAACTTGGCTATAGCCAACTAATACTTTACCAAACATCTTTTGTTTGGGGAATTAGGCTCCCTAAACTTCCAAAAGAAAAATATTTGGCTTATTAGGAGGGGTTTGTACTATCTACCACATGAAATAAAAATCCATAGCTTATTAAGTTCCAATTTCTAAATAAGACAAAATTTTCATTTCTTTTATACTTTGAATACCTTCGTCCCTTTATAACAATGATAAATTTAGCTATTGAATCCAAGGGAGAAATTTAATCCCCATAAAACCCTTGATGGAAGAGGGTAAAGAGGACCAAGAAAAACATTCATTACCTAAGAAGCTAATAGTGTTGACACCTCATCCTTCCTATACAAGTCCATCTTGTGCTAGGGGGATGAGAAGATGGTAGGAGCCAATCCATTATGACCTAATATATCCTCTAAAAACAACCTAGTTTGAAGAGATTATTTCCCTCTTTAAAGTACGACTTCTTTAAATCATTTCCAATTTGAGGAATAATCACTTTAGAATTTCTTTGGTGATTTCTCATATACATGAAATCCCATAAAATATTAGAATTATTTTTTTCTTCCAAAATTACTTCCCAAGGAAGAAGTTGACTTGACAAGATTCAAAAAGACAACCATCCTACATTGGCAAATGCTCTCTAGGTGCCCAAATTTATGAAAGGCATACCATCTAAAGTGTAGATCCTCATAGTCTACATTTTGAATGAAGGACCCCTCATTCAACAACAAACATTTTTTTTTAACTAATGAGATTTCCATGTTATAAAAAAATCCTAATCCTTGCATAAATATTTTGCAACCTATCCAACACTTTACTATCCACTTCCATGCTCCCCCACAAAGCTTCTCTAATGATAAAAATTGAATCATAGTTCCAATATTCTATTAGAAGACCATCAATATGAATCTAAACTTTAAAACTTGAGGAAGGGACTTCACCGTGCAAATAATATAGGGACCAAGTAAAAATTTCCACCTCGAGGTCAACAATTTTAGGAAATTAACCAAAAACTGATTCAAGGGGAAAAAATGTTAGTTACATAATATCAAGCCATAGCTTAAGAGCCACATGTGTCACCCTTTTGCACAATTCCATATATCTTGAGGCTTTTTCTTTCAACTAACACTAAATCCTCTTGTAAATGCACCACCAAGACAACCCCACAAATACTAATTTTTTTTTCCTCATGAATCCTCTATCAAATTTGATGCATTCCAAATTCTACAATGATTAATAGTTATTATTTTAGCCCCTATTAGTAGACTCAAGTGAAAAAATTGCCTAGGAAAAAGGCATCTTCAATGAAACTCATCCAAAAAATGACAAGGATAAAATTGATCCATAGAGTGACAAAAATTTGATGATATGACTATTTGTTAGAAGAGTGAATGATCTAACATAAGAAAAACCCCTAAAAAGGTGTTTTATATATTTTAAAACATTTGTAATCAAATATTTGAAAAGGTTTGACCAACCACTCATAGTCCCTAAACCAAAAACATGATTGAAAGAAACCAAAACTCATAATTCACATACTTTTGAATATTATATTACCATGATTGATTGTTGAAGTTACACATACAATATATATATATATATTTATATATTATTTACAACATAAGGCTATATTCCATGTCAAGCTAATGAACTTTATCTTGGTTCCCACTTAAATATAATATATTTTATCTTCTACAATTTATATCATAATTTCTAAATTGTTATAGATTAATACTCCTAGATCATAATTTCTCAATAACATATATTTTTTATAATACAACTAATTTAACAATATTTTTATTAAGGGTATAAGGGGATTTTAAAAAGATCCCAACCATTTTATAAATACCATAATAGATATAATAATGAAGCCTAACATCCATCAAAGAAACAATAGGGAAAAAACAACATTAAGGTTATAAAGAAATAACATTTGTAGGACCTCCCAAAGGGGATAAAAATAATTAGAAAATATTGAATAAAACATGAGACTAGTTAAATCAAGGTGGCTTAAAGTCATAGCAAAATAAATAAATCTAAATAATACCACCAACCCTAACCACAAAATCATTGAGGCTAATTTACATATTGATTGCACTCCCTTTTATAATTGTTGATCTTGATTCATAAGATTTCATAAGAATTCTTGTTAAATTCTTAACCAAATAATTCTTCCTATTATCCAAGTTACTTGTTGAAGGTAAGACATGTTCAAATGTAGAGCATCAAATAAAATTTTATTAACAAATTTCTACTATTGAATAGCCTCCTTTGAACCCCTCCCATTAGAGCCAACATGTTATGAAAATAGAACACAATTATCACCAATA
This sequence comes from Sequoia sempervirens, assembly GCA_007258455.2. NCBI lineage: Eukaryota > Viridiplantae > Streptophyta > Pinopsida > Cupressales > Cupressaceae > Sequoia > Sequoia sempervirens. The sequence continues at coordinate 295,233 of VDFB02253974.1, forward strand.
ATAATCCTACTTTAGGAAGGGCCACCCTCATAATTATTACCACTCACTAATGAAAACACCTCCAAAGGTTGAGAGAGGCCAAGATCCATATTTTATAGTTTCCTCCAAGAGTATTGCTTCCTCCTATTGTTTATGTAAACAACAATAGAGAGGTCAACTTTGTGGTATTTTTGGCACATAACTATGAAATTATCATAGATAATCTATTGCACCCATTCACCAAATTTAGAAGACAACATAATAAAAGAAGAAAGCACCATATTTACATGTAAATTTACATTATCTAGCAAACAACATGTATTTATTGGATATAGTTATGAGTTGATTGAGAGAGAGAGTATTAATCTTCAAAACTTCATCTTCCCAATATTCTAATGGTAAGACCCAAAGTCTAACCTTAATGAGGATCTTTTTGATGCATTCCTTCTCAAGATTGAAACCCAGTTTCATTTTTTTAAGGAAGATCCTTGAATTACTTAGAAACTATGCTCCATCAAAGAGGGTCCAAACACAATCTTCATGTTTTGAGAAGGAGATAAAAATAAGCCACTCCTAATAAACATAATTTCAATGTGGCCATATAATTCCACTTTTTGAGTGCTCATTTTCTAAAAACATCAATGTTTGGCCTGGCTCCTAAAACTTACTAGTGAGAGATATATTTAGCCTTGACAAAGCCCTATAAACTATTGAATAAAGAATCCAATAAAAACTCTTATCGTTGCCAAGTGGATTTAAAGTTAAGAATTAGGCAAGATTGGAGTACCTAGCATACCTTTAATAACTTCAGCCGAAGGTAGCCCTAAATATATACCAACAATAACTACAAAATCTTGAAAATTCACATAGAATTTACCAAGTCCATCCCTCTCTGCCTCCATGCATTGAGTAGTAGAGTCACTAGGTCCTTACACAATATACTTCAATGCAATAGACATGACCTCACCATGGGAAGATATAGCAAGGGCTCTAAAAAGAGATACTTTGCCATCACCCACCTTAGAAGCATAGGGGGTGTAAGAGGATCACAATCTTCAACACAACCATGGGGGCCTTCATGATCCATGCCACCCGATTGAGCATTAAGCCCACTAGCCACTTCAACGAAAGCATCCACAATCTAAACGTTGCATGCATAAGAAGGAAGGATAAATTCACTTCTCAACCTCTATTGTGAGCCATTGCCCATGGGAGAACATTGCCCTATTGTAACTATTAACATAAACTAACTAGATTATTTGAAACTTTTACACCTTTCTAAATTTAAATAACTAAATAAAAATTTAAATTCCCCACACTATTAATTTTAAGATAAAATTTTAATTAAATGCATAATTTAAACTCATGTGAGAACATGGTTAGAATCTCTATTTAGAAAAAGAAAACCACCATTCCAATAATATTCTCTACATATATTGATAATATCTTATAAATAATAATAAATTAGAATAAACCCTTCTCAATTTAATTTACTCTCAAATTTATCTCCTTTTTTTTCTCCTAAATATTAATTTTAAATATAAGAATAGAATATAATATTTTTAACATCCATGAGATCAAATATAAAATATGGGATGGTAGATCCTCTTATATTAGCTTTTCTTATGTGATTATTTGTTATTTAATTTGATAATGAACTTCTTTTAATTAAAACTTATTTTTTTATGAACAAATTTTGTTGTCAAAGTATTTGTGTAAATGACTTAGATGTTATTATAAACTTTAAATTCTAAAATAAAATATTTTTTTAATTCAAATATTTTAATTTTACAAAAGACAAATCTCTCCTTTCATTTTACTACAACACTAAAGATGATATAAATTAATTTTAAATTGAATGATGAGAATCTTTGCCCCTCAAAAAATATTAATCCTATATAGATCTTTTGTTGATCATAGGTGAAACTAAATTCCTAATATTTCTTCCTCCTTTTAAGGCCTTTTTCTACGCAGACTAATTTTTAATCTGTAATTAATTTCGTTGCCATTATGAAAACATTCATTTATCATTTTGCTCCTCTACTTGAAGTTTTGTTCCAAAGGTGACTTCTCTCTTATTCAAAGAGTTTTCATGACAACCTTAGGCTATCTATTTTCTTCCATCTACTCAAGTATTCTTAGATATCTTGGGAGAGGAACCAAAATGTACGCAAGCAAAGCAGAGGTTCATGCCGTGGCTGCTGATTTAATCGATTTCTTAAATGCTTCTCCCACTGCATTCCATGCCGTGGGTAAGTTTTATCTCATTCAAGAAATATTTGATTTTTTTTATGAAATTGCTGAATTGTTCACTTGTTCTGTAAGTTTTTTTTCATTCCAGAAGTCTGTAACTATCGAGAAGAACGCTACAATTTTAACGTGTTCCGCAATCACTTTCAGCGAGGTTTCATCTCATTCAAGAAATCTGAAAATATTGATGGAATTGTTAAGTTTTAAACGCGTTTTGCAGTCACTTTGACGGAAGCTTTTTCTTATTCAAGAAATCAATAACTATTTGATGGAATTGGTAAAGTTTTTAATGCGTACTGCAGCCACCTAAAAGAAATATATAGTTATCATCGTTTATTTCTATCGTTTGAAATATTTGATATTTCTATGCATTATGGATTTCTAATGCTTCAAGTATTGAAGGATATATCCGTTTGTACTAAACGTCGCTGAAGCAAGTGCCACTTTCAAAAAAAATTAGCATCGTTTTTCTTTACTCTTCAATCTAATCAGGGTTATCTGTATCAAAAACATCTTTTATTATCTTATCATTCATTTTGATGATGAACCGCATTATTTGGTTTAACATGTCCATCTTTTCAAAAAAAAATTGAGCAGTTTTGTTGGGAGGCTATTGCCTTCACATTATGGATCGTTTCTGTAAAAATATTTGTTTGTTTTAAGCTACGTAGATAAAGACCAAGAGGCAGCTGAAGTAAGCTGTCATTTAAAAACAACATATATAGCATGTTTATCTTTACTTTTCATTTTCAGGTTTTACCTATATAAGAGCCCTCTTTTTTTATCATATCATTTGTTTTGATGCTGGACCGCATTGTGTGATTTGAAGGTTGATCTTTTCAATTTCTGTCTACACAATTTTATCTCAAGGGGATTTTCCTAACGTTATGGACTAGGGACGCTTGAGGTCTCTAAAGATATTTTTGTTTAACACTGTGTAGATGAGGCCAAGAGGCGGCTGAAGCAAGCTGGTTATGAGCAGCTATTTGAAAGAGAAGATTGGAATTTAAAGGAAGGCAGCAAGTACTTTTTTACGCGCAATTATTCAACCATTATCGCATTCGCCATTGGCAAAAAGTAAGAGTAATATTGCCTTTGAAGATTATGTTTTAATTTTTTTTGGATATAATTGTTGGTTATCCGATGTAAAATGTTTGTATCTCCAATTGTTTGTATTGCTAACGAAAGATCTATGAAACTTCACAATGAATGGTTCGTGAGGTTTTGCAAATGGACTAGCAAATGGAGTAACAAATTAAGTGGGCTTGGTTGTTGAAAAAAAACAATAGTTGAGCATGGTTGAGCTGCAAAGCACTCCAATGGGTGACCTTGAGGAAAGTCTCTGTCGTGTTAATCGATGTTATGCGATTGTTCATTTTGCTAACCTGAATATTGCCTTTGAAGATTATGTTTTTTAAATTTTTTTGGATATAATTGTTGGTTATCCGATGTAAAATGTTTGTATCTCCAATTGTTTGTATTGCTAACGAAAGATCTATGAAACTTCACAATGAATGGTTCATGAGGTTTTGCAAATGGAGTAACAAATTAAGTGGGCTTGGTTGTTGAAAAAAATTTAAAAAGAATAGTTGAGCATGGTTGAGCTGCAAAGCACTCCAATGGGTGACCTTGAGGAAAGTCTCTGTCATGTTAATCGATGTTATGTGATTGTTCATTTTGCTAACCTGAATCCTGCTGCTTTGCTCTTTTGAGCACCAACTATATGTGATGAGTGCCAGGTGTATCATTTGAGGTCACAAGAGATGTTCTTTTGAATTACCACTCATGAAATATTGGGTGATGAAGATTGACCTGATATTACCCTGCAGCTGATTTCCTCAAAATTTGTTTTAAATAAAGCAGTTCTTTGTTGTTACATATTTTCACTAAATTGCAGATTGTATTTGGTGCTATATTATGATTATATGCAATGCTTATTCTTATTCTTATTACAAATTTAATTTTAAGAGTTTTCCATGGATTAGGGGGTTGCCTATTTTTTTTATATAAAATTGAAGGATAACTAATGACTTCTAATGTAATTTAGATGTTAAGGGCTGTTTTATTGAGAGTATTTGACGTTTCAACTGACCAATGAATTAAAGGGTGATACACAGATTGTTGCTAAAGTTGTAACGTAGCAATTGGAATGCATTGTTTATTTTAATTTATATAAATTTTGACAGGTATACTGTGGGGAATGGTTTTCATATAGTAGGTGCTCATACAGACAGCCCTTGCCTTAAATTGAAGCCCTCTTCTAAGGTACTAGCTTTATTCTTTTATTTTAATTTAATTTAATTTTCCTAAAAGTTGTATAAGATTCAATAATCTAAAGCAATTGCTTCCACGTGTGCTTGAAATTGTATAAGATAAAAAGAACATTGAATAAATCATCAGACAGTGTAATACGATTGATTCATTACTTATAGGTAATGAACTAGGACATGAAGGTTTGATATGGTGCATATTATATAAATTTAAAATCTGTTTGAAGGATAAAATAACCAGCAAAAATCAAAACTGAACTCAGCAAAAAAGAAGAATATTCCAGCATGGAAAGCTTATGAACATGCACTTGATCATGCATGTACATTTCTGTGAGTTTTGAGCTCTGCTGCTCTAGGAACGAAGGAAAATGGCATGATAATTAGACACCAAAATGATTTTCTTGTGAATCAAAATGAGGAGAAAACTAAATTCAATAGTAATGCTACTGAACTTTGAGCTATGGAGCTTACAAATTTGCTTAAGGTCTGATAAATATCTTTAGTTTGTGTGTTGGGATGTGAAGCCCAATGGTCACATGTCCGTTAGTATTCTCCCATCTGTATTCGAAGAGCTTTGTATAAATATATGGCAGATCATGTACTAGATGATGGTGATTGATTAGTAGAGTTATTCCCTTCTTGAGAGTGGATGTAGGCAATTGCCGAACCACTATAAATTCATGTCTCTTATTTTGTTCTTTATTTTCTGTTTTTATTCCATTTCTTTGATCATTTTTTAATTAACAATTGGTATTAGAGCATGGAGTACAAGAGATCTAGGGAGAGCAGGGTATCAGAGATGTCGAGAGCCTGGAAGATGAAAAGCACAATGTCATTGAAGCAACAGAGTGGAGACTTGGTGAATGCACAGAAATCAAACCTTTAAATATTGTGGGGAAAAGATTAAATGGTGGGCTGAGGTGAGAAGCTAACGTGAATTTGAAAGGAAGCTGCGTGGGTAAGAAAAACGGATTGCACCAAGGTGAGTAGGGGCTGCATTGAAAACAAAAGAAAGCCCGTGTGTAGGAAGGCAAGAGGGCCAATACAAAGCAATTGGTGTTTGCTTGTTATGAGATAAGTTGGAGCACATTGAAACCCTATGAGAGGGGCGCGTAGGAGGATTATGTGAAGTATATGGGCTGCGTGGGGGTAAAGAAAGGAGTGCCCATTTTCAGAAGTTAACTTTTGCAAAACAAGAGGTGGAAGTTCACAATTCTAATAAAGAGAGGACAGTGAAAGAAGTTTGTAGAACTAGCGCCCAAATCAACTTGGAGAGACCACACAAGATTCCATGTGATGTTTAAGCATACAGAGAGGGATTTGATAAATTTGGCATTGGCAGAGTGGATAGGCTATGAAAGATCGGGCCTTGAATGCATTCTCAAAAAACGGTTTCAAAGTAGTGGGAGAAGTTGAAGAGTTAGTTTTCTTCTTTATCAAGTGAAGTTGTTGGTATCTTTCTATAGCATTTGCTCATGGTATCATTTTATAGATTTTGTTAGATCGGTATCAGGTTTTAGTGGGAACTCTTGGTAGAAAGAGTTTTTTTGTTGTCAAGTGATGGTTATCTTCATGTGATTGAAGATGTTGGCTACAAGATGTTTGTTATTGTGTCTTGGTGGACTCTTGATTCTAGATTAGAGTGTTTGGCATGATAGAGGTTCTCTTGATACAGGGTATGCTCTTTGGAGCATGTGGTCTTCCTTTGTGGAGATGTTAAATCACGGTGTCATGTTGTGTTCCTAGGTTATGCAGACGTGCAGTGGGAGTTTTGACAGTGGTCTTGTTGGTGCTTTTGGTATTGAGTACTTTGGTCATTTGCTTGGAGAGCTTCATGATGGTGCAGTGTTGATTGGTAGACTTGAGTTGTTTTTTGGTTGACATTGCTCATGCAACATCAGTTTAAGGATATATGTGTGTTTTTCATTGGACTACAGTATAAGGATCTTCAGATTTTTTGCACATCAATGTTTTTGGTGTGTTTTGTTATCCTAGAAGAAGGTAATTTTTTTTGTGCAGCACAATGGATTATACAGTGATAAGAATTGTTGTAAGGGCTGGATATGTTGTTGTGGCCTATGATCAAGTCACCCTTGTTAGAGAAGTTTGGGGTGCCACTTGTGATGGTGCCTTGTTGGCTGGAATGTTAACGAAGCGACGCAAGTAATGTGCTCATTCCAAATATGCATTCATCCGGACATTGTTCATGTAGCGGGAGTATTGAGCAATCTAGTGGATGCATTGATGAAGAAAGTATAATGGGAGAAGTTCAAGCATGTGTGCAGCTGGAATGTTAAGAAAGCGACGCGGTGAATGTGCTCATTCTAGTTGTGATGGAGGTCTTGGTGTTTGGATTTCAAGATGAAATTGGATTTCTCTCGGTATTGTCAAGAAGTGACAATGAGAGAGAAGTAGGGGAATGTCTGATATGTTGCAACAGCCATTGGACTTCAAGTGGGAGATTGTTGGGTATATGAAGCCCAACGGACATCTATGTCCCTTCGTCTTCTCTTGAAGACTATTGTATATATATATGTGGGAAAACTCTATGTATGATGCCGCATTGAATAAAGAGGATAATTGCCCTGCTTTCTTGTGGATGTAGCCAAATTGGCGAACCATGTTAAATTCCTATGTCTGTGTGTAATTTTATGGGTTCTAAATTTGTCTAATTACTTAACATTGTGTGCATAACAAGGTACTTTTCAAAAATAACACTTTTTTGCACAGTAAACTTTGTTCTTTTCTTATTTTAAAATAAATGTTGCAATCAAAATAATCGAGCACACACAACTGTGCTATTTGAAGAACTGGGTGGTGTGGGAAAACATACCTGCAATATTTCAAAGGCCAAAAAGGATAGGAAAACACTTACATGCTATAGTTTGAAATTTGACCCATAGTTTGAAAACTCAGACTAGGCTTGGACTTGGCAGCCCAAAATTTTGACTCAGACTCAAGACTTAGCATGGATTTGGCAAAAAAGAAAACCTCATAATTATAGACAAAAAATAAAATTTAATGCATTTAGAACATAAAAGTCTAATTTAACTATCAATTTTTCATTATTCAAACATTACATGTCATATGATTCTCAAACTCTCAAATTTTGAAATTTCATAGTTTCGAAGTCTAACAATAGACTGTAATACAACAAATTATAAATAATAAATGTATAACAGCATTATAAAAATTTACATATGATGATTCATCAAAATGAAAAATACAACCAAACACAATCTACATCTTCCTCTTTCCCCTTCTAGTGTAACTTAATTTTTTAGGCTTTAAACTAGAACGTAAGTTAGTATCAAAATGATGATGGATTGTTTCTTCAAAAATGTCTTCATTTTCCTCCATTGCATCCGATTCTGCTGCTTCTATTTAATGATTTGATCAACTTTGAATCCTTAAAATTCTTTCTCAAATCATCTTCTTGCTGTGTCAATGCTTTGTTGGGTGAAATGGGTGAATAAGAGCAAAAAAATGACCAAAAAATGTTGATCACTTAAAAAAGTGTGGCTGTTATGTCCAAGTGCTAGATAGAAGAGTCTGAGCTCAAGACTTGGGAGTTCGATCTTGAGACTCAAAGAGTCTTGAAGTAGGACTCAGACGAGTACTCTCCAAGACTCGGCCAAATTCGGTGTGGGAGTCTAGTTGACACGACATGGCTAGCTTAGGGACTTTGGAGTCTTGTAGAGTACTTGTCAAGTTTTCAAACTATGGTTTGATTAATCAAAACATCAAATGCTAATATGAAATATTAAAATGTATTTGTCCCATGTAGTCAACCAAATTGTGCAATATGCCAATGTCCAAAAAGGCGAGAAGAATTATCATAGGATGAATACCCCTTGGATGTGGCAGTTTAGGATACCCATGGACTAGAAAAAGGCAATATTGCTTGCTAAGCCTTGACAACTATGGGCTAGATAGATGGAGGATGATCTTGAATATGTTTATAACTTTATCATTCCCAACCGTTGTCTTGGGGCTTGGGATTAGTTTCTAGAACTTCCCACTAATCTTTATTATTCCTTTTGAAGCTATTCCATATGAATGACACATAAACATCCTAGGTTGACAAGTAATTTTGCATCACCAAAAGGACCAAAAAGAAAAAAAAGAAAATTAATGTGTGTTTATTTTATGTTTATATTTTTTCCAAGATTTCCAATGGTTAAGTGGATTCTATAGTCTTTGGGTCTGCTTCTTGACCAGATTTCAAAGACATTATAAAGCTACATTGATTAAAGATCTTCGGTCCATTGGGCTATTGCCCTTGCTACACACTAATCCATCCTTGAATCTCCAATAAGTCACTGAAGGCGATGAATGAAGATTTAAATAACACTTTTGGGTTTGTGGCATTTTGACAATTGGGTACTTGCATTTGCTTTCCTATGTGTTGTCCTAGATCCCCAAAAATGTGAAGTGTTGCCACATTTCTTGGAATGAAGATGAATGGTCAACTTGGACCATGTTAAATTCTTAATTTAATGGCATGCAATCAATTGAGTTAGCATATTCTAATTCTACACAAGCTCCCTAGACAAATTAGTCTTGCCTAGGGATCTACTTGCTAGTGAAATGTTGGAAAAGGAAGAATGACAACCACTAATGCTTTCCGACCATTCGATGACCAAAGAAGCACATAAACCACCTAGAGATTGGATGAAAGAAATATTCACATCTTTAGCATCTAAGAAAACCAGTATTTAACTATTTTTCATGTCATACACACATAAATGCATAGATAGTGAAGGGGGCATAGACCAAGCTAAAAGGTCATGCAACTTTGTGGTGGAAAAAAGAAATTGGAGAGATGTTAGAGAAAAAGAGACAATTTCTAGGATAAAATGGCTGCCAAATTGAAGGAGAAATTTCTACTTGGTGATTACTAATCAGAGTGTTGAAGAAGCTTCATAATCTAAGATAGAGAGAGCTTAGTGTTAGGATTATACCAAAGAATTGTATAAGATAACTATTTGGTTAGGTCATCATGAGGTTGACCAAGAGAAGGTAGAAAGATATATCAATGGACTAAGGCTCAATTTATAAATTGAGATGAGTATGCTTAGATTCAAAGTTGTGGAAGTCGCATACCAATTTTCCTTGAAGGCAAAGAAGTTTTCTAGGAGACAACTAAGTAAAGTCAAAGGGAGAACAATATTCTCCAGAAGGGGAAGTTAATCTAATGTTGGGAGAGGCTAGTATAGACAAGGATAAGTTGGTGCTTCTCAAGGTTAAAGTTATGGATAGGGTAGCCAATCCCTCTAGAGGAAAAGGTGGATATGATTGAAGGGGAAGAGGATTCCTAGGAACTTGTTTTATGTGTTGCCAAGTGGGTTAGAAAGCCTATGAATGTCCTATTACACAAGCCAAAATATGTTGGAGAAGTTGAGTTAACACTCATGCTGTGTTAGCTAATGAAGAATTTGTTGCTTTATGAGAACAAACGAATGTATTCATAGTTTAAAAACTCATAACTTGGAAAAACTTTGTAGACTCAAATATGACTTGGTCTTGGAAAAATTTATGAACATAGAAATACACAAATTTGTAAAAGAATCTTAAAAACACACAAAATAAAAAAATGAGTTCGATGAGCATCATAATGGCATATGATCTAAGCTGTTAGTTTTGGTACTAGGTCAGGTAATGTAATGGGTTATATGTAATGAGCCTAACCCAATCTGACTTCAAACACTTCAATTTTCTGCCTTTGTAATTTCGTCAAATAGTTGGTGTGCAAAGTCTTTGCTTGCTGGTTTGATTTTCAGTTTGTTGTTGTTTGCTTGGTTGATGTCAAATATGATTTTGAATGCTTGAAAAGACTTCTATGATGTCTCAATAAAGATCTAAATGCAATGCAATACTCTTTTTGGATTTTCAAATGCAAATATATGAAAACTACATGAAGAAAGTCCATCTACAGTGTAATGTCCCCTTATTAGAGACATAAAATGCACAAGTTAAGGTTGAGAAATTTATTTACCAACACCTAATTTTGCACATGTAATTTGCCCAGAGGGCCTGCACACATCATGCATTACTGACAAATACACATAGTCCCTTAGTCTAATTCTAATTAGACACTTCCAGATTGGGCATTTTAAGGATAAGGTAGATGCATTATCATCTAGTGCATAAACACATCATAAATTGATGACTTATTACTCTTGATTGGAATAGAACTTTTCCTTGTCTCCTCTTTCCTAGCCTCATTGGACAGTGATTTACTGTGCAAAGGGCGCGTGAACGCATCTCAAAGTGGACTCCTTCAAGGTGTTCCACCCATCTTGGGACTGTCCATCAGTGGAGCGATTTACCAGCCTTTCCCTCCACAAACACCCTGCCCTTATTGAGCGCTAGCGAAAGGGAAAATTTTGGCCCAAAGTCTATCCTTATAGTAAAAGTCATAGTAGCTTACGATATACAATAATTGCTACAAGCATCATTATTGGACTCTTAAATAATATCCCTTTATCTCTAGATGTGGAATTTGTCATTATACCATCTCACGGTTAATTCCAATTCATTAACTATCATTTATATAGAGTACATATCATTATAACATCATTCATTGATCAGTCTTTATAAGACTTGGACTATGTCCATTCCTTGATCAAAACATTCTTATATTAACATATCATGAGTATTCTATGGCATGCATCTATGATATTTCATTCTATGTTGACATTTCTTTCTATGACATTTCATTCTATTTAGACATTATTATGATAACTACCTTATGCTAACATATTCTTTACCTTGTCATATCTATCATTCTTGTTCTATGATAGTATTTTCAATTAGTTTTATATGCAGATCTGTTCTACCTTATATTAGCATTCCACTCTAACATGTTATTACATTACAAACTCTTTCATGCTATGTCTTATTCCAATCAAAAGTATTGTGCAGCATTATGATCAGATTGCTGTTATATTCAAACATAAGAGACATTAATTGTGATAAGGAACTTGCCTCAGTTTGCTGCTCTGTATTTTATCAGATCTACTTACCTCAATTTGCTGTCAGAATATCGTCTTTCTTTCTTTTTCTCTCCAACCATGATTCTTTCTTCCATGATTATAACCTACTAATGTATCTGCTGTTTATATCCACAAATATTTCTTTCTTTCAATCTGATGCTTCCTACTCAGATTTCCAATTGATTTCCTATTCCCTGATATCTCCTGTCCCTTATTTCCTGTTAATATATATCTATGTTTAAATCTGATTATATACTATTTTGTTGCCTTTCTGAGTACAGACCATTTTTTTTTTTTTAATTGAATGCCATTTCTCTCCCCTTTGAACTGTTCTTCCTTATGTATCCTCCCATGAGGAAGAGTCACACCCTTTCTCTCATGTTATTGTCTTTACAAGGGGTGTACCCCTTCATGGCCAAGCGCCACCTTTAATTTAGTTACCTTAAACGCTGCCTTCAACCAATTTCAAAATGAATTCGAAAGTGTCTAGAGTGAATTAACCACTTTCTTGTCAAACACTTGGCATGCATACTAATATGTTGTTCATGAAAGATATAAACATTCTCCTTTTACAACAATATATGACCAGCAACTTATAACTCCTTAATTGCAATATAATGTCCAATACAATGCTGTTAAAGAAAAGCCAAGACTCTTGGCATTACAATAGACTTCAATATATGATATTGCTGATAACAAACATGCACCTACAGCTGATATGCAAACTATTTTATATCTTATGATGGATGCAAACAAATGTAGAAGAACCTGGTTACAAGATGCACCCTTGATAGGAGATGATGAAGCAATCACCAAAAATGAAAAATGGACTCCCTTCTAGCCAAATCGAAGTCCTCAACCAGCCACCCCTGTTTCTGATATGAGTGATCAAAATAAATAGTACGCAGCCTCCTTAACCTCCAATCAACATCAAACTTCATTGGATAACCCTCATGAGTGGAGCGCTCCCCTTAGAAGGAAAAATCAATGCATATTAGATCCTCCATGAGCAAAATCGCGCCACTTCCTTAAGCTGGTATGTTGACTGAAAATCTATATCAGAATATTATATTCTGTAAATCGACCTTATAGCTGAAGATGTGAAGTGATCTCAAGTTGCAAAAATGATCTCCTTCAGCACTAATTGAACCTCCTCCAAAATTGGCCTTTGGCCACAAATTTTGATGCAATGAGAAGTCTGAAGTAACTCCTCCTATCAGCTGCAACCTATTGATGTGATTTTTGTGACCGCACCAATCAGCAGAAGAACAAAGTTGTCCGAAGGCTACTCCGTTCTCTCTTGATCAAAGTATTCCGTGTGATAAGATTGCGAGATAGATCACACGTTCAACTCCAAGGTTCCGAAATACTTGGAACACCCTCAGTTGGTTGATGTGTATTGCTGTGTTCTTATGAGGGGACTTACGCAATTGTTCAGGATTCTTGCAGTTAACAGCAGATAGATGATTTGAAAGGGATTTTGTGTGTATGATTTGGCAATAAGTTTGTTTTCCTAAAGCTAATCAGAAACGTACGGAAAGTAAATGAGTGTAGGGCCTAAGAAACTTATATTCTATTCTAAATGCAAGATATGTGGAGCTTAATTTCAATAGACTTCAACCAAATTTCACCTAGCCTCACGTCGGACAGCCTCGGTAAAATTGGTGCAATCTTCAAAGGGATAGCAAAAGATGTTCAGATTATAATTTAGCATACATACACCATCAGAACGACGCATATAAGCATACAAATCACAATCGAAGTTAAACTCAAGATAATTTCCAGTTGACCACACAAGGCGAACTTATCATCAACAAGCCGCTAGTGGTATGGAATAAAGTGAAGCTACCTCAATAAAACACCACACATCAAAGTAAACTACTTGCATGAAATGAAAATTATGCTACTTGGATCCGAAAGGAAGAAGAGACCTTGCTAGCTATTCATGACAAAGATGAATTCCACCATCAATGAAAAGATCTATTATCATGAAAGTGTTACACAACAATCTCCACAAAAGTTTTCAAAGGGAAAACTTTCTTTCTTCTCCACACTATGGTGAGCAAAATGTCTACTATGCTCTACTCTCTAGTCTCTAGCTCAATTCTGATTCTAATCTCTACTTCTAATCTAATGAATTACAAATGAGGGGGACTCCCCCTTTATATAGGTAGCCCGGTCCAAAAGACGGCTAGGGTTACAATCAATAGAGTGGCTAAGATTAAGCCACCTCAGCCCTAACCCTAAAAACTGCCAGAATGGGGAGTGGTACATTAAATGAATCAAAGATTCCCACTCACTCCCAAAATAGAAAAGACAATTAATGCCCATAATCAGTCTTCTAGAAGATCCTCGTCCAGTAGTGCATTCCCGTTCTCCTTCTCTCTGGCTGCAAACTCAACGAATCTGCCAAGTACAGCCTCAACCTCCTAAACTAAAATGGGTGGAATGCAATCAAGCTGGAACTCTAACACCATGACTGAATGTTCATGCCTTGTACAAGATTTTCTCCAAGCAACTAAGGAATCCTGCGTGCTCTGGATCAAGGCGGAGAAAGTAGAAGTGTTCTCGAAATCATCTTGTACGAAGGTCTTTACCTCTGAAAAGAAAGGCACTAGCCTACCCCTCAAATTATCAACATTTACCTCATCTGGATTCAACCGCCTAGCAAATATGGCCTCAAAAGTATTTTGAACTCCATCTATGATATTGGCCATAGCTTTATGTACCCTGGTTGAATCTGCCTGTGCTGCGTCAAAGAAACCACGTCCCGTGATCGCTGAAGAATACCATGTAGAGAAATCATATCAGTCATTCTCCTGAATGACGCCTCCATCAATCAGCAATCGCAACGGAACATGCCTCAATGCCTCAAGACGCTAGATTAATTTGCTCTGATAAATAGAAGCATCACCCCAAGCCTGATCAACTGCCTCTATCCGTGCCAAAATACTAGAGGCCTGCTGAAAAGCAAAAGCAAGGTCCTCCATGAACTTCTCCGTTTCAACACGAACTCCTGCGACCCACTTGTCTGCCTCCTGTGCCATCTTCCCTAACTCCATCAAGCCACTGATTGACTCTCTAGGTATCTCTGTTGGAGGCTCTATCACTGGAATCTCCTGCCCACGAGAACGAGATAACTGCTGTACATATCCAATTAGAGCCTTATGCTCTCTTTTAAACTTCTTATAGTTTCCTTCCTTCTTGAATAACCTGTCCTTGAGGGTGAGGTAGGAGTTATCACACTCCTCTACAATCTGTGCACCTGTGGGGCGTCCTAACTCCAAAGTTGTGATCACATAATTCTTTGGCAATGCTTCATCTTGGTCACAATCAACCTGTGGCACAGCTACGTGAAGGGTGCGAGAGCCATCCTCATCTGTTGATATCTTTGAAAACTTTCTTGCTCTCTTCTTCTATGGAGGCACACTGATCCTATTCAAGAACTCTTCCATTTCAACTGCTGGATCAATCTCCTCGCTGGGGCTTCTCCTCATTCTATCCTTAAGCCAATCAGGCACATTGTACTGTATATCAAAGGGCTGCTGCTCTTGTGCCTCTACTTCTCGAACTTGCTCAACTTCTACATCATTCTGGCGAGGCTCATCGTCCTCAAGTGGCTGAGTGTCTCCTGAAACTATATCATCATCATCCATAGCCGCCTCTAACTCTTGCTGAAACTGAGGGTCAGTAGTAGTCCCCTCATCATCCTGCTGATCAACCCTACAAGGTGCGTTGACACTCTGGCCAACTGACTCTCTCCGTGGTGGCTGATTGTTTTCCTGTACCACTTGCACCTGATTCAGTGCATTCCTCTGATCAGCAAACAAGGAAACCTCCTGTATACTTGGAGAACGTGTCTCCAATGGTGTGGGCGATTCAACTGCAACTCGTGGAGGTTCTGGCTGAATAGGCTCCTTCCGAACTGGCTCTTTCCTCTTGGACTCTGGACCTCGTGTGATCTGTTTCTTCCTGCCGGTGGTGGGTGTCCTGTGATCTCCCATCAAGTTGTAAGTCAAAGCAATTGACCTACTCTTCAACCTGCTTACACGCCTATCAACCCATGCCCTAGTGAATGTCAGGACCGGAATAGAAAGTGTGTCCAAGTAAGCAACCTCTGGTTCTGACCAATCTGGGGGTGGAAGCGGAGTATCCCTCACTGTTGCATAATCCGGATGAACAACGTCCATATCCTCATTCACCTGGTCTGGAACCGGAACAACTTCACACTCCCTGATTAGAGTAATTGGCAACCGAGAGAACATTCTTTTCCTAACTTCAATCTCATCTGCTGCATCATCCCAATAGTCCTCAATATTTGCCTTATGTTTAAATTCCTCTGACAGTACCCATATGATGTTATTATGTGGATCATAGTGTTGTCGCCTGGTGTGATAAGAAAAGTGATAAAACTGAAGTTAACTCTCGGCTTCTCTGGCTGCCTGTATCGAAGGACACACTTCATCCGAGTTGCCCATGACAATTGGGAAGTCAATTCCTCCCTTCTTTTTCTTCTTTTGAATCTTATCGTAGGCGAGCAATTGCCTAGATATTTCTAACATCAAGATTCTATCGGTTGGGTACTTAGGTAGCCTATATGGACATGATGAAAAACCTTGCAGCCTTATATAAGAAAATTTCGGAAATTGTATGAACCAGCACCCATACCTTTCAATCAACTCCTGGGCCTCCCTCGAGATTCTGTGGTGTAACCGCTCCTAAAGCAATCTCGTGATATGCATGGTGAAGGCATCGTTGACACGCTTGTAATAGGTGGTACTAGCCAGGTGCAACTGTGGACAAGCCTCATGGATCTTGAATTGGTGAGAGCCACAACCGATAGGCTCCTTGTATGAAATTCCTCTATACTTCGTCATACGAGCCAACATATAGATGATGTAAGAGGTCATGTAAAACGTCTTCGTCCTTCTTAGGCTCAGGAGCTGCTTGTGCAAATTGTCACTAATCATCTCGGCCCAGTTGACGTAATCTTTCCCTTCAAGCATGAGGTTGATGTAATAAAACATCCAAGGCTCGAAAATAAATGACTGTGGACAACCTCCAACTCTGCTCAGCATCATGATGAGATCACAATATTCCTGTTTCAAGTCATCCGCTATGATTTGCTTTGGCAACTTTGTACGAGAAGGCCTGGGATTGCTCATCCAGTGAGTGTTGATTGTCTCCGCGCATCTCTCGAATGCAGAAGCGTACATTCGCTCAGCTCGCTCTCTGGATTTGTAAACCATATTTCTGTGCACCAGGATCCCGAAAGCCTCACCAATGGCAGCAGGAGTAAGATTGGCTAGCACTTGGCCATCTGGTGACATGATCGATCTGTGATCCTTCTCATAATAATTGGCGCACTCCATCATCAGCTCCGAACACTGAATGGCTGGTGGGAAACCAGCAGCTGCATATAATCCGCTTCGAACAATATTGTGTGAAGTATTCCAAGGTCGATGATTGCCAATCCCCAACATTCTTTTTTTAAAAGTTTCAAGGTTGATGGAGCCCAAGTTGGTATATGTCAGCTTGCCCAACTTCGAGATGAATTTTGACTCTGGCATGAATGTCTTACTCAGTTTCTTGATCACTACTTGCCTGGATGCACCGTTGTTATCTTTGCCAGTCGCCCTTGCCTCAGCCATCTGCAACACAATAAACATTCATCAGCAATTCATCTTAGAAAAAAATAAATAAGATACCTTGCAGGGCTGCCAGCTGACTTTTAAAATTTGAGAAGTTGCAACATTTAATTCTTTTGCAAACCTCAACTTCTCCTTCACAAGATTTCGAACTTCAATCACTTAGCAAGCTTCAAATCAGCAAGCTCACACCTTCAGCAAATTTCAAACAGCAAATTGAACTTTTGAAAATTCGTATTCCACACTTGGCAAGTGCGCACTTCACAAGCTTCAGCAACTTTGAATACAAACTTCTTGAATCAACAAGTTCGCACCTTTTAAACTCTTTGAAACTTCTCACCTCAAGGCGTCCTTCTTAGCACTGGCAATTTCAAATCTCGGCAACAAATCAAGCTCCAGCAATCAGCAAGTGCGCCCCTTTTAAGCTTCAGCAATATTCGAACTTTTCAACACTTGCAGCCACTTCCAACGCCTCTCACTCAGGAACTCTCAGACTTAGCAAAATTTCGAACTTCCCAAGCTTCAGCAATACTCAGTCTTCAACAACTCACTCAGGGCAAGTCGAATTCTTCTCAGCTGTGAAAAAGAAGTGAGAAACTTCTCAATCTTATAGCAAAAGTCGAATTCTAGAAGGAGCTAAGTATAGGCAGTGCATTAAATTTCCACTACTCCACTTCAAGAATTCGAATTTCCGTCTCTGGTATTCTTGACACTTGTCCGAGAACGTCAACCTTCTAGAAGTTCAACCTTGACTGGCATCTTTTGAATTTACTTTCGAAAAATTTAATTTAAATTCATCTTTTTAATTCCCCAGCCGGAGCTCTGTCATTTGAATCCGAATTGTACCTCTCTTCAATTCTAGAAAAATTCATCATTGAAGAATTCAATCAAAATCATCTAGGCCATTCACTTCAAATTCATCATTCGAATCGTTTTCCTGTCAAAAGTCGTTTTATTCAAATTTGCCTTAGAAGATTTTAAAATTTTCCTTAGGAAAATTCACAATTTGAGCACTGATTAAATTCTTCAATGAAAAAGTGTTGGCGAAGTGTCGAAGACATAGAAATTCATCTATCATCACAAATGTCTAGTACCCAGAAGAGAATTTTCTCCAGAACGCTTCGAATCCATGGGTACCCAACGAACGGGTTCATTTAATTTTTTTAATTTTGAACCTTAGAAAAATATTACCCCTTTAATTTTAAGTCCGTTCTTCATCTGTGATCATCCTGTGTTGCACTCACTTGAGAAATTTTATCAATCCATCCTGCATTATCATCCTGACTTCACCATTGAAAAAATTTGCTCGTGCTCCAAGAAGAAAATTCATCATCTTGAGTCCTAGGTGTATTTTCTAAGAAAGAAAATACTTTGCCTTAGAAATTTTTTGAAATTATCTTGAAAATTTTTCCTTGGAAGTTTTTATTCAATCTTGCTCATCCTTTCCTGTAAGAAAATCATCAACTTTGTTTGGAAAATCTTCATGAGAGCGCGTAGCAAATTTTATCCTCCAACATCTTGAACGCCTTGGGAATATATTCACTTGAAGCTCCAACGCCTTAGGGAGAAAAAAAATTCATCAGCTTATCTTGTATTTCACTTGACCACCCTAGGCGCATACCATACTTGGAGAAAATTAAAAAAAAATGCCTAGCAACTTTGTTTCACCCTTTGGCAACATTTCCAACACCTTTTACCTCATTTACCACCTTGCATTCACTTTTACCACCTTCAACTTGGGCGCATTTGAGCTAGGCAGGAGGATGACTCTTCAACTTCTCCGTTTTTGTCTTCACATGCATGCTTTTGGGCGCATTTGAGCCTAGGAGGAGGATGGGCGCATTTAGGCATGTATGGTGGATGAAATTCGTTGACTTGTTGACCCCTTTTGAACTTGGGCGCATTTTAGCCTATGTGATGGATGAAACTTATAACCACGCCCAGCTTGTGACCCTTCATCTTCCTTGTTTTTGTCTTGACATGGCTTGTTTTGGGCGCATTTTGCCTATGTAGGAGGATGAAAAACGTTGACCACTTTGACTTACTTCTCTACTTGGCGCATTTCACCCCTTGAGGAGGATGGGCGCATTTGGAGGGGTGAGGAGGACGAACTCAACACTTAGAAAATTTTCGAACTCTCATGCTTCAAGGTGGGCGCATTTGGAGGGGTGAGGAGGATATTCAACACTTAGAAATTTTTTTGTTATCATCTCTCTCAAGGTGGGCGCATTTTGGCCTTGATGAAGGATGGGCGCATTTGGAGGGGTGAGGAGGATATTCAACACTTAGAAATTTTTTTGTTATCAACTCTCTCAAGGTGGGTGCATTTTGGCCTTGATGAAGGATGGGCGCATTTTGCCCCTTGAGCAGGATGAAATTTCATACTTAGAATATTTTCGTGCTTTCTCCAGTTTCCCTTGGGCGCATTTGAGCTAGGCAGGAGGATGAGAAACGTTGACTTTCTTTGACTTCCTTGCTGGATGGGCGCATTTTGGCATGTGTGGTGGACGAGTTCAACACTTAGAAATTTTCCATCCTTCTTCATCAACTTGGGCGCATTTTTCCATGGCTGCAGGATGAAGTTCCAAACTTAGAATTTTTCCTTGTTTTCGCTAGTTTATCCATGCCCTGCTATTTATAGTAAATCTCTTGATTTTTGCATCTCTAAAGCTCAAAATGATTTGAAATTTTAGACACCGATCCTCAATGCAATCTTGTTGTCCCGCTTTCGACACCGCCATTTTAGTTGGTCATGGCTTTTAGCCCATTTCCTTCGAGGGTGATTTACTATAAATAGCAAATGCTTTCGTTTCATACTCACCGCTTCGATTGACCTGGAATTGAATGAGGGCGCCTCACCACGCGTGATTCCATCACGATCGGCGCATGCACTGACTCTAAGGCTTTTAAATTAAGTTCAAAATGAATTACTATAAATAGTAAGTGCTCCGCTTTGACTTGAAATTTTACCGCCAGATAGCCCTCGGCGATGTCATCGCGGTTTACACCGGGTTTTCAAAATTTGACTTTTACCCTTCAGTTCGGCTAGAAACCCTAATTTGTTCGCGACGCATCAAATGATCTCCGGCGACTTTGCTCGCTTCGCATTGCGACAATATCTCAACTGAAGTGGTCACGGATGCACTCGTCATAAAAATAGTTCCCATCGAGTGATCATCTTCATTTGCATGTCATACCGCGTAGGTCTCGAAAACCCATAAAAGAATCAATTCGACATGCAAAAGAAACCCCTCGAAGATGCAACCCTAAAAATAGCCTCTAGAGGATCAATTGAAGTTGTCTCGCCTTTCGTATGTTATACCGCTTAAGGTCTCTTTCAAAACCTGTATGAATATTTACATGCAAAGAAAACTCGCGCCTGGCCTCCAAACTGGCCCCGAAGCCGGATCATGGGCCAGGTTGTCTATTTTCGCTCAAATTTTGCACGCGAAAGTAGCCCGATGCTCAATGCCATGTGATCACGGACCAAAATGTCGGCTATAATTGCATTACTGGCCAAAAATAAAGTACCGCACTGATGAAATTTGCTTTAGAGCTCCGCCGGGTAGAAGCACACCGACAATAATACCGTTACCTGACTTTCACCCTTATTCACTTTGTTCATCTTGGATCACTCGTGAAAGATGAAACCCCTTAATTTTCTCATTATGTCCCTCGCTGACATCTCTCAGAGGACAGGATTGGCCTATCACATGACCCTCGTAGGCCGATAGACTGGATAGAGGGTCACTTTGGAGCTTGGCTCACCGGTTTGATCGCTTGTCTTTTCGCTCGTCCGACTATTTTGCGTAATTCGCTATTTTTAGCAGCTCCGGCAGTAAGCAGGACCACCGCTATTTTAGCAAGATGGTCGCGGGCGGCATCGAATCACTTCGAGTTCGGGCCGATCGTGACGGATCAGTCATCAAGTTGAAACGAGAAGATATTAATATTTGATCGCATTGATTGAATATTAATTACCTAACGTTATAATTATAAAGTTAAGTAATTTTTAAATTATAACTTGCTGTTTTCCTTTGAAGGTACCAATCGGGCCAAAAGTGATTATTAAAGTATTTAAAATATTCAGTGGAGGACTATTGAAATATTAAAATATTAAAACGTGAATATTTTAATGAAACCCTATTTTCAAGCAAATCGCACTTTTCAGCCTATTAGTGGATTTTGCCTTGGGATTTGGGCATTATGTGATTATTGAGTTTGAAACTGATCAAGTTTGGTCTGAGCCTGAGACTTTAGGGTTTCGCGTTCGATTCCTTGGAGAACGAGCCATCTCCAGCGGAAAGCAATTCAGAGAGTGTGCAATACCACTTGATTTATTGCCTACAGAGGTTTTCTTATTCAGAGAAAACTACAAAGCTTCAGAGAAAATTATATCTTCAGTTATTATCAGTTATTTGCATCCAGATATCATCTAATAACCTGGGCGCACCATATTCAGAGACATTGATATTGATTTGGGTGAAGTCCGTACAGCATTAAATGCAGATCTGACAGGCCGTACCTTTCTGTCAGGGCCGTACATCTGTCTTTTTGGCCGTACTCATCAGCTTGAAAGGAATGCCTTGATCTGAGGGTTCCAGTTTGCAGTCAAGGAGGCGCCAATACCACTGGATCATTTTGTGCATGTCAGACGGAAGGAGAAAGGGATAAATCAACCCAGCCGTACATTTCTGTACCTCTGCTGCAGCAATCTCCAGGTTTTTAAAACATTGAAAATTCTTCATTTAATTTGTTGTATGCATCTGGGTATCATTGTAATCCATAGAGAAGATGAATAAAGGATACTGGCATTGATATTGTTGCATTTCCAGAGCTATTTGATTTTTAGTAAATTTATTTCCATTTATTATCAAAATCGTACCTCTTCATTATTGCATCAAAAACACAAAAAATTGCAAAAACCTAAAAACGTCAGAAAAACTCAAAACTACAGTCAGATTCAGTGTTAGGGGGAAACAGGGGTTTCTACATTTTCAGACTTGGTCAATTTCACGTTTAAGCTCAGTGACGGGCACAATCCTCGAAAGGCAAACATCAGAAAAGAGATAGAGAGAGAGAAAGAGAGAAAAACCCAAGCCAAAAACCAGAATGGAGCAAAAATTAGGGGGGTCCCCATTTTGAATGGGGCGATGTGTGAAAAGGTCACAACACAACCCTTCAGTAGATAGTTTCACTACCTCAATTATGCAAATCAATGGTATAATTCATACCCAAAGACCTTCAATTTTTTCTATAGAAACCCCAAGTCTCCACCACAACAAGCATATCACAGTCAATGTCAAATGTCCTGGATGCTGAAACAATGACCAACTCCTTCTATTTATTCTTTTCTCACCAAGTCTAGGGCGGCCATCTAGAAGCTTCTCTAATATTCTTTTATTTTATTTTTAGTGACTTCATAATAATAATAATTTATTTTCAGTCACTATATTAAATTAATTTAATATAGGGTTACTTTTGATTTTTTAATATTTTAATAACCTTATAAAATAATTAATTTAATAATTTCTCCCTTATTTCTCCATTTAGCCTTCGGGAGCAAAGAGGCTAAATAAACACTACGATGGCCACTAAGAAGGGGACATTACATTCTAGTATGTGGGTATGATGAATTTTTTGTTGGGTATGGTATGTTTGGGTATGGCTGTATTTTTTATTTATATATATATATATATGCAAAAAATTTAAAAACTATATAGAATTGTAAATACATTTGATACAAATATATCATGCATCATATAATATTATATTTTGAATCTTTGATAGTATGATACTTCATCATTGATCAATGGTAGTGATAAAGATAAATGTCAATTGGTAGTACAAAATTTCAATATTATGTCATATATCATATATGTCTAGGACGATTCAAATTAAAATCATTACAACTAGAAAATTTGAAAATAATATAATAAAAAATTTGTATATTGGTCTTCAATCTTCATCAAAAGGATCTATATCAAAGTCATCATTTGGTTCAACATCATTTGAACCACAAACAAATGGAGTGCTACTCCCACTATGCACATCATGTGTAAGAGCCTCGTCATCATCTATATTGACTCTAGCAAGCTCTACAATAGATGCATTTAAGTTGATATACTCAAGGGATATATCCCAATTCTTCATTGCCCCTTCCTTGTAGTCATCTTGCTTATGTGATAGGAGACACAAGTTGAAATGGATATAAATCAAGTCTTCTACTTCTTTTTGCAGACAACTAGTTACACTTCACTAAGTGGATAAAGGAGTATGCACTCCAATTCCGTTCAGTCAAAGAAGAACTTGCAACTTGTTGAAATTGGAGAGAAAATTAACACAACTTAAAAATAAAAAATAAAAAATAAATTAAAGAATGGTAAGTACTAAAGTCTACAAATATGAAAAAATAAAAAATAAAAAATGCTTACTTGTGATAGAATCTTGATTGCAAGAGGTTGGAGGAACAAATAATAGTGCCCATTAAGGGACCACCATGTACAAACATCTTCCTTGTATTGGTCTCAAAGAACAGAAATATTATGATCTTGTCCTAAGATGAACCTGCCAAACTCTTTCCTAACATTATTCACCACTTTTGGATCTGAGAAGATTATTTGGAATACCAACTTGTACCCATTAGCAATTTCACTATCTCTATATGATGCAGTTCTCCTTGGAAAAACAAGTATCTTTGTGCTATAATATTTGGGGGATAATGCATATGCAAGGAGATGCAATGGCGTGTTCATTTTGTTGTAGTGGTGATGAATGATTTTTTCCATACTTCAAAAAAAAGTTTCTTTGGAGTCATTATCTTTTCGTGCTATTATGACCTTTATTTTTTCTATCATGGAGTCGATGCCATCATATATTTCCCCCAAACATGGCTGATTTGTATTAGAAAACTTGATCATACTCATGATAGGCTTGGTGAAACTCAAGACATAGTCCACATGATCCCACCAATTGCCATCTAGGATCAATGACTAGACCTTCTGGGTCCTCTCCGAATTTGATCGCTTCCAAATGCTCCATATGTGGCTAATGAAAATGGCACCTAATGCCTCTTGCACCTTCACAAGTTTTCTCAAAATGATTGTGTGTGATGTGAATCAAGTCTCAGCAACCTAATGTTGCGTAAAAAATAAGTTAATAACACATTAAAATATAAGTAAACATAGCATAAATTAAATTCTAAAATAAATTAAATTAAATTTACTTTCAATGATATTGAATTTGAGAAAGTTTTGAAAATTCCTTGTGACCTGATGGTTTGTTAGAAACATTTGGATCTTCTCAATCTCAATTTCATTGCTTTCACCCAATATATTTGAGTACCAATCGCTTGCATCACCAAGTTAAGGGAGCGTATGGTACATATTGTCCAAAAAATATGTGCATACCTTTCCTCAACCAAAGCACCTGCTGCCCTACAATTTTTTGCATTGTCCGTATGAATTGGACATCATTTTCAAGACCCACCATCTCTATGAGGATTTTAGAAATGAACTATGCATCCTTGATTTTCCCCTCACAATCAACTGCCTTAAAAAACATTGCCCTTTTGGGGGACACTGCAATAATATTTATTAAAGGTCAGTTTTTGCTATCTTTCCATCCATCAAAAATAATAGACACTCCTGTTTCAATCCAATAATTTTTAATTGGTTTGAATGATGCCAATACAAAAAAAATTCCTTTTCCAATAAGATGGTGCACACCTTTTCATACCTAGGACTTATGAAACTAGAAGGTGCATTATTGATTGTTGTCACCATTCCCCACCAATGTGGTGATCTCACTAAGTTGAAAGGAAGACCATTGGTATAAATGCAATGTGCAATTTTGTCCTTGCAATGTCTCTTATTTCATTTTGAAATGCCTTAACCAATGGGCCTCTTTTGCGAGGAGAGGGATCTTCTTCTTGGATAGAGGGAATCTCCAAGAAAGGATGTTGGGAGGCCATTATTGAATTTGTATGTGCCTTCAGTGATGTTTTCCTTGCTAAAGGATGAGGTTTAATTTTTCTCCCTTACTCATAATATCAACTTCTTTTTGTTTTTTAATGAATTCCATATTTTTTTCTTTTGGCAACCCCTTCTTATTTTTCCCTCCACATATTCTAATTCCACACCCACTTATAGCACATAAGCAAGCTTTCACTAGACTATATGAGCTCTTAAGTTGGGCTCTACACTCATTACAATTTCAAATAAATGCTCCACCTCCTGGAAGTTGATTGAGCATCGTAACGTATTTCCATAGAGGAGATGCTTGACCACATTTAAATTGTTTATTTGTCTTAGTGTCCATTGAAATTGAACTAGTGACCATTCCAAATAGATTGCAATTTACTGTTATAAGAAATTATTAAATTAAAAAAAATGCAAGCCTACAATATGTATAAACTAATAGAAGTTCAAAACAAACACCAAAAAATAATATAAAAAATCTTGAAACTTGTTTTTTTTTTCCAAAAAAACTGATTTTTTGTTTAAACTTGAAAAAACTTGCTAAAACATTGAAAGAATTAGTTAAAATACTTACCTTAGATGAATAGATCTCCTTTGTGCAAGCTATAATCACCCCCTTGGCACTTTGTGATTGTTCTCCTTCAAAAGAATCAGCTACCTGTTGATGTGATTTTTGTGACCGCACCAATCAGCAAAACAAAGTAATCTGAAGGCTACTCCATTCTCTCTTAATCAAAGAATTCCATACGCTAAGATTGCCAAAAAGTTCCTATGTTCAACTCCAAGGTTCCGAAATGCTATGGAATACCCTTAGTTGGTTCGTTGTGATTTGCTGTTTACACGAGGGGACTTACACAATTGTTCAAAAGGTTTGCAACTAACAATAGGTTAATGATTGGAAGGGGATTTTCGTATGTTGCGGATGATTTAGCAATGAGGTACGTGTTCCTATACTAACTAGAATTGTACTGAATTGAATGGCTGTAGGGATTAGAAAATTTATGTCCTAGTCTAAATGCAAGATGTGTGGAGCTTGACTTCAACAGACTTCTACCGGATTTTTCCTTGCCTCGCGTTGGACAGCTTCAGCAAAATTGGTGCAATCTTCAAGGGAGTAGCGGAAGCTGTTCAGATTACAATTCAGCATGCATATACCATCAGGACGATGCATACAAACACATGAATTATAATCGAGGTTAAGTTTGAAAAGGATTCCAGTTGACCACACAAGGAAAGCTTACCATCAACAAGCTTACCAGTGGTATGGATTAAGCGAAGCTGTTTCGATCAAACACCACAAATCCACAGCTAATCTACTTGCATGAAAATGAAAAATCACTTTAGTTTTAATCCTACTTGAAGTTGAAGGGCGAAGAAATCTCGCTAACTGCTCATAACAAAAGACAAATTCACCATCAATGAAACTCTTTTTATTATGATAGTCTTCGCAACAATTCCTTACAAATTTCTCAAAGGGAAAACTTTCCTTCTCCTTCAAACTATGCTAACTATAAACTGTCTCTCTATGCTCTATCAGAATGTCTATTCTCTAGTCTAATCCTGTACAAATGAGGGGGAGTCCCCTTTATATAGCTGGCCAATCTCAATGGACGGTCCAGATTAAATTACAATGGACGGCTCAGATCGAGCCACATCAGCCCTAGACTAGATTCTTCCCTAAAAACCGCCAGAAGGTGGAGGAGTGGTGCAATTAATGAGCACAAAAATGGCAGATTCCTTCTTTGACCACTATGGGCAATTAATGCCCACTATCCTTCCAGAAGATTCTCGTCCAGGATCCTGTTCCCATTGTTCTTCTCTCTTATTGCGAAAGCAACAAACCGGGCCAACACTGCATCAACTTCTTGTTCAGAAATAGCTGGAGTAAGATTGAGCTGATACTCAAGGATAGCAATTGTCTGCTCCTACCGGATACAAGACTTTCTCCAAGATTCAATGGATTCCTGCGTGCTCTAAATAATGGCGGAGAACGTGGTGATATTTTCAAAGTCCACCTGAGCAAATACCCTCATCTCAGAGAAGAATGGTTGCAACCTGCCCTTCAATCCATCTACTGTCACCTCCTCGGGAGTTAGTCATTTTGCGAACAATGCCTCTAGCGTGTTGAAGATGCCTTCTTGAATATTTCCCATGGCCTTCTTGATCTTGGTCGACTCTGTCCTTGCCGTGTTGAAGAAACCTCGGCCTGTGAATGCAGCAAAATACCAGCCTAGAAAATCATATCTATCTCCTTCCTGAATCACCCCTTCTTAAACCAAAGTTTGCATTGGTATGCGCATCAGAGCAGCCAGGCGTGGAATAGTCTTATCCTGAAATATGTATCATTCCAAGCCTGCTCAATGTTCTCCAAATGAGAGAGGATACTGGATGCATGCTGGAAAGAGGAGACAAGATCTATAATGAATCTCTTAGCCTCAGCACAAACACCACCAATCCACTTGTCTCCCTCTTGAATGGCCTTATCCATCTCCTCGAGCCCACTGATTGACTCCCATGGAAGCTCAGGTGGAAGTTCCACCGTTGGGTTCTCCTAAGCACAAGGACGTGCTAGATGCCATACATACCCAACTAACGCCCTATGCTCCCATTTCAACCTCTTGTACTTTTCTTCTTTTCCCAGCAGCCTATCTTTCAACACTTGGAAGGAGTTTTCAGCCTCCTCGATCACTTGTGCTCCAGTAGGGCGCCCCAATTCAATTGTAGTGACCATGTAATTTTCAGGCATTACTTCACCTAGATCACATTCTTCCCTCAGAACTACAACATGGAGAGTGCGAGAACCGGCCTCATCCGTTTCCATCCTGGAGTACTTCCTGGCCCTCTTCCTCTTAGGTGACCTGCTTATTCTATTAAGGAGCTCTTCCATCTCTATTGTTAGGTCAGTGTCGTCCTCTTGATCTCTTCTTATTGCACTGGTGAGCCAATTTGGGACATCTTGTTGAGCACTATAGACGATAAGCGGATGCTCCTCTGTTGCTTCTACTTCATGAATTTCTTCTTCAACAATATTCAGTTGAGGCTCATCTGTTTCCATATGCTGACTATCCTCCTCAAGACCCCGAACTTCAGGCTCCGTAATGTCTTCATCCTCAAAGGCTGCCTCGAGTGCACGATCCAAGTGAATGTCTTTCTCTATTTCTTCATCTTCATCTGGCTGGTTGGCACCCTCAGGAGCATTGGCACTCTGACTATCAAGCTCCCTAGACAATGGCTGGTTAACTTCTTCCATTTCCTATTCTTTAGCCACTCTAACCCTCTGATCTGCAAATATTGACACCTCTTGTACACTGGAAGAGTGAGCCAACAACTGTGTGGGCGATGCTTCCTTCATCCTTTGAGGCTCAGGCTGAACTGGCTCCTCCTCTCATGGTTCTGTAGGTTGGGCGATTTGTTTCCTCTTCTTTAACGACATCGGTGGCCTTTGATCGCCCATGAGATTGTATGTGAGGGCAATTGATTTTCTCTTAAGCTTGTGAACATTCCCATCCACCCAGCTCCTCATGAAAGTTAAGATAGGCATAGACAAAGTGTCCAAGTCTGTGATTTCCGGCTCCGCCTAATCAGGTGGTGGGATTGGTGTGTCCTTTATCGACTCATAATCTGGGTGAGTAATGCTGGCATCTTCATCCACTTGATCTGGAACTTGGACAACCTCACACTCTCTGATCAATTTCAGAGGCAATCTGGAGAACATCCTCCTTCTAATCTCGACTTCATTTTTTGCATTTGCCCAAAAATCTTCCACATGAGCCTTGTGTCGATATTCTTCTCCTTGTATCACCCCAATCTTCCTTTGAGGATCAAAGTCCTGCCGGTTGGTGTGGAGAGTGAGGTGATAAAATTGCAATTCATCCTCCGCTTCCTTGGCTACTTGCAAAGAAGGGCACTCCTCAAGCGAATTTCCCATAACAATAGGAAAGTGCAATCCTCCTTTCTTCTTCTTCCTTATAATTTTGTTGTAGGCCATAAGTTGCCTAGACACTTCGAGCATCACCATCCTATCTGTGAGGTATCTTGGAAATCGGTAGGCATAGGAATGGAACCCCGACAACCTCATATATGTGAACTTCGGGAATTGGATAAACCAAAACCCGTACTCTTCAATCAGCTTTTACGCTTCTTTGGATATTCTTTGTTGTGTTCTCCATTGAAGAGTCCTTGTGATATACATAGTGAAGGCATCATTCACTCTTTTGAATTGGGAGGTACTTGTCAGATGCAGTTGCCTACAAGTTTCATGGATTTTGAATTGACCAGAACCACATCCAATTGGCTCCTGGTATGTCAACCCCTTATACCTCGTCATTCGAGCTAGCATATAAATGACATATGAGCTAATGTAAAACGTCTTTGTTCTCCTTAGGCTTCTGAATTGTTCATCAATGTTGTCACTGATCATCTTCGCCCAATCCACATATTCTTTTCCTTCCAGCACCATGCTGATGTAGAAGAACATCTAAGGCTCAAAAGCATACGCCTGTGGACTGTAGAAGAACATCTAAGGCTCAAAAGCATACGCCTGTGGACTGCCATTCACCCGGCTGAGCATCATGATTAAATCACAGTATTCTTGTTTCAGCTCCTTTGAGATGATCTGCTTTGGCAACTTGGCGCCAGGAGGCTTTGGCTTCCTCATCCATGTTGTGTTGATTCTCTTTGCACACCTATCGAAAGATGAGGCATACATTTTATCAGCCCTCTCCTTAGACTTGTACAACATTTTGTCCATAGCTGGAATCCCAAACGCCTCTCCAATAGCCTCAAGTGTGAAATTTTCCAGCAGCTTGCCTTCTGGAGAAACAATTGTTCGATGGTCTGGCTTGTAGTAGTTTGCACACTCCATAATTAGCTCAAGACATCGAATTGCTGGTGGAAAACTAGCAGTTGCATATAATCCACTCCTCACGATGTTGTGCGAAGTCACCGATGGAGGATAACCGCCTTGCCCGTATATTCTCCTTTTGAATTCTTCGAGGTTGAATGAACCCAGGTTGGTATCAGTCAAACCTCCCAGCTTCGACATGAACTTCGATTCAGGAATGAATGACTTCTTCAGTTGCTTGATGATTGCCTACCTGGAGGAATTCTCCTTGCTTGCTTTAGCATTCCCAACTCTGCCTGCAGCTTTGCTTGTTTCGGCAACATCTCCTCTCCGAATTTCAGCCATCTGCAAAATAAAATTCAAGCATTTCAATTCTAACTTAAAAAAATAAAATTACTATGAGATGGCTGGCAAGTGGAGTTAGCTTCAAAAATAAAAATCTTCAGCATTAAACTACCAACTCCAAACCTTGAGAGTTATAACACCGAAATTCAAACTTTGAGCTTCAGCAACTCTCAGCAATACCACTTTCAACACTTCTAAAAAAATCAAGCTCAACTCCCTTCAAAATTTTCTTCTTCTCAGCACTCACTTACTTCAACTTCAGCACTTAGAAAAATAATTTACTCAGCTCGGAAATTTCTCACTCACTTAGCAATCACTTTCAGCACTATTACAATCTCAACTCTGCAACTTTGTGAAGAAAAATGAATAGCTTCAGAGTTTGTATAACTGAAAGAAGGCGCCCAGTTTAGCAGTTGTCATTAATTCACTCCCCCACTACTTAGAAAATTTTCAATTTGGGAGAGAATATGCTCAGTTGTCATAAAGTTGTCATAGGAATTTGCTATTACTGGATATTCTTTCCTCATTCGAAAATTAAAATTTCCCTCCCTGACTGCACGTCACTTTCAGTTGGCTGAAGCATTTTTGAGAAATTTATTAAAATTGCTCCAACATAAAAATTCATCTTTGAACAATGGCGTATTAAAATTTAATCTCAACGCCTTTTATTTTATTTCATTGAGAAACTTTATTTATTTCCTTTGCCAGTGCCTTAGAAAAATCTACATTTCACCCAGAAAAAATTTCATCACTTGTGAGCTCCAGCATTTTAAAATCACCAGGCAAAATTATTTCCCCTCAGAACGCTTTTCAAAATAAATTTTCCCTTTAATAAATATCTCTCGTTTTCAAAATTTCATGTGTCTAACCGAAGGGGGGCATTTGATTTTTTTCTTTAGACTTTGGAAAATAATTTTAATTGAAGTTTATTTAATTTCTCTAGCATGGGGCGTTTTTTACTAGAACAAACTTCATTTTATTTCCAACGCCTTAGGAAAATTTCATCACTCAATCTTGGGCACATTTATCATTTAACTCCCCACACTTAGAATGTTTCCCACTTTATTTCCCAGTCTAGGCACAAATGACCTCTCCAGCTTTGAGTTTCCACACCTTAGGAAATTTTCAAATCTTCTTCATCAAATTAAGGTGCATTTAGCACCTTGAGTTTCAAATTTTAACACTTAGAAAATTCTTTGAAACTTATCTTCTAGCTGGGCATGTATCATAGGTGTAACTTTCAGTTTCAACACTTTAAATATTTCCTCATCCTCCCTTTTAACGAAGGTGCATATCCACCCTTGAGTTTTCAATTTGCTTACCCCTTAGAATATTTCAATCTAGAACACTTAGAATATTTTAAGCTTCTTCTTCCAGCCAAGGCACATATGGAGGGTCTAGCTTTTAGTTGGAAACACTTAGAAAATTCCCAAGTCTCTCCTCAAGATCAAGGCGTATTTGTCTAGGAAAGCTTCTAGTTCCCACGCCTTAGAAATTTTCAACTCCTCTTCATCAAATGTTAGGCGCATTTGGGGGTCTAAGCTTTTAGTTTACAACACTTAGCTAAATTTCAAATTTCCCTTTCAGCCCTTAGGCACATATGACCCCTTAGACTTTTAATTTCATTGCCTTAGAAGGATTTTCAAGTTTGACTCCAGCTTGGGCGCATTTACCATAGCCTACCTCTAGCTTTCATAACTTAGAAAATTTTCCATGTGCCTCTCTTTACCTAGGGCGCATTTAGGGGTCTGAACTTTCAATTTGTATTACTTGGAAACTTCTCAAGTATCTTCTAAGTCAAAGGCGCATATGAAGGGTAGAGCTTCAAGTTTTGCATACTTAGAATATTTTCTAGTCCCCCTTCAAGTCAAGGCGCAAATGAAGGTATCTACTCCAAGTTTCATTGCCTTAGGCATTTTCTTACCCCTCCTCAAGATCAAGGCGCATGCTTTGAGTTTGAATGCCTTAGGATATTTCCAAGTCTCCTCTCCTAGCTAGGCACATATGAGGTATCCAACTTCAAATTTCAATGCCTTAGAAATTTCTCAAGGCATCCTCTTCATCTTAAGGCGCATATAGGAGGGTGTGCTTCAAATTTAAAACACTTAGTGAAATCCTTACCCTCTTTCCCTGCTAGGGCGCATATGAGGCCTTGAGCTTCAAATTTGTCACACTTAGCATATTTTTCCAACTCCTTTCAAGTCAAAGGCGCATTCAAGGGGACCTACTTCAAGTTTTGCATACTTCGGAAAAATTTCAACTCCCATCCTTGCTTAGGGCGCATATGAGGGGGTCAGCTTCAAGTTTTGATGCCTTAGCAACTCTTTATCCTCCAACTTGTTCTTGGGCGCATATGAGGCATCAAGCTTCAAATTTGTGATACTTAGAAAATTTTCCATTAGGCTTTAGCTTCAAGGGTACATTTTCATGTGTGGGCTTCAAGTTTGCTAGACTTAGTGAATTTTTCATGGCTTTCGTCTGATTTGAAGTGACTTGTTCACGTTGCCCCCAGCTTGCCCTAGCTTTCTATTTTTAGAAAGTTTCTCAAGTTTTGCATTTTAAGCTGATTTCTAGCTCCAAAAAGCTTGATTTTTACTTTGTCTTGAACCTCGTGATGTGATTGAGTTGCTGGCGTCTAATGCCTGCATGTACCTGCTATTTTTAGTAACTTACTAAAAATAGTAACTACTTAGAATGAGTTCAAACTTTGTGTGTTGATTTCCCAAAGGACGTCGATCGTGGCTGGATACTGCTTCTGTGTGACTGTTGTGTTTTGCCCTAGATTTTAGGAAACCCTAATTCCTTTGCATAGTTCCTGCCAAAAATAGTAAGTGCTTGATTTTCGAACCTCTGCAACTCTGTTTGACCTGAAATTCGCTCCATGGGGTGCTCGTCATTTGTTTGACCTGCTCATGCCGGTGTCTCGCGCTGACCTGCTATTTATAGCCCTATTTTCGGAGGTGGTTTACTATTTATAGCAACTACCTGATTTTGATACTTCCCCAACTCCGTTTGACTTGAAATTTGAATGACATGATCCTCATCGGTAGACTTGCCCATTCACACTGGTGCCTGATGTTGAATTACTAGTTATAGCCTGTTTCTGGAACACCTTACTATAAATAGTAAGTGCTCCGATTGCCTTCAAATTTTACCGGTGGATAGCTTGAAAGATGCTAATCACAGTGGGATACACTGGTTTTTGAAAATTCTGGCATTTTACCCCTCATTTTGGGTCCCGAAGCTCAAAACCCTAATTTGTCTTGCATGTGCCTCAAATGACCTTCGTTTAACTCTATTTATGTTGCATGTCATCGGGTTCGTAATTCTGAAGTGCTGGGCAGCTACCGAAGTGAACCTGCTAAAAATAGTAAGTGGTTGAAAAAGTGACCAACTAGCTACTGAATGAGTCTACATGTCACATTGCCTGAGAGATCTTGAAAAACCCAAAAAAACCCAAAAAAATGATCAACATGCGAGCACTGGCTAAAAATAGCAATTTCTAGAAAAGTGACCAACTTTGCTTGCATGTTACCTTGTTGCGAAGCTCTCGGAAAACCCAGAAAGATTATGCAGACATGCGCTAAGTAATCTTGCATGCAAACCCTAAAAATAGCCTCTGAAGTGTGAATCATTGAAAGTCATCATCTCGTTTTGCATGCTATATCACTGCGAAGGTCTCGAAAAACCCACAAAGAATCCCCAGACATGCATCCTAAAGTCCAACATGCGAACCCTAAAAATGGCCCTCAAAGGTAGAACTGCTAAAAATAGCAAGTTGTCTGTTTCAGCTCTAATTTTGCAAACAGGTAGCTCACAATGTTCTAAGTGTAGTGCAGTTGTCAGAATTTGAAAATCTCAAGAAAACAAACCCCAAATTGGCACTTACTAAAAATAGTAAGTCATCAGAATTTAGTGAAAATTCAGTGGGAGCCTGCTTGAAGTATTTTAACAGCAGTGCTAAGCTCAGAATTTGATTAGCCAACTCAATTTGACCTCAAAGTTGTCTGAAGACTGTAAACCCTAATTCATCAGAAAGCCTTCTAGACTTAATCAAAATTCAAATCTAGGTCAAATGATAAGTACATCATCAGACAGAAAGAACCGACAGAGAGAGACAGACCGAAAAACCCAAGCCAAAAGACCCGAATGGAGCAAAAATTAGGGGGTCCCCATTATGAATGAGGTGATGTGTGAAAAGGTCACAACACTACCTTTCAAAATGCAAAATGGCTTAGCAAGAATGAGTTTGTGTGAAATGGCGTTTTATTTGTCAAACAACAAACAATAAGGGGCACATTTTGTTTTTAGGGTTTTTATTTTTATGGTTTAGAGTTTAAAAATCACTTTTTAATGTGTTTTTGGTTCCCTTTGTGTGGTAGCCACAGAGGGCTAGGATGCTCCCTAACCACCCCCGAGCTACCTCGTTGATGTTTTTCGTGACCGCACCAACGCAGAATAAAGTCGCCAACGGCTTCCCTATTCTCTCTTGATCAAAGTATCCAGCACGCTAAGATTGCGAGAAAGTTCGTGCGTTCAACTCCAAGGTTCTTTCAGTGCGAATAGGCTCAGTTTGGCTCGATGTGATTTGCTGGTATTTCAAGGGGACTTACGGAATTGTTCAGCAGCGGAGAAAGGAATTCAAATGCTCGAAGGGTTTGTTCTATGAAGCGCGGGTTTCCTATTCTAACCAGAAAGTACTGAATTGAAATGGGGTAAGGTTTAGAGAATCTAAATCTATTCTAAGGCGTGAGATATGGAGCTCAACTTTCAAAGAACTTAACCGACTTCGCTTTGCCCTCAGATCTACGTACCTTCCACAGAAGTCGGTGTAATCTTCAAGGGAGATGATCAAAGATGTTCAAACCACCCTCTTGACATGAAGATACCATCACAACGACGCATACCATCATTCAAACTGTGATTGAAGTTAAGTGCATGATATTCCAGTTGACCACACAAGGCGCATTCACCATCAGCGAAATACACTAGTGGTATGGATAGACGAAGTTGCTTAGATCAAACACCACATTCCACAATTAACATCTACTTGTATGGAATGAAAATTACACTACTCCGAACTATTTTATGCTACCATTTGAATCCTAAGGACGAAGAAACCTTGCTAGCTATTCATGACAAGACGAAATTCCATCATCAATGAAAAATCTATTATCATGAAGAGTGTTACACAACAATTTCTTACAAAGTTTTCAAAGGGAAAACTTTCCCTCTTCTTCAAACTACACTATCAACCTATACTAAGCTACTCTAAGCTATCACCTAGTTGTCTCTCTACTCTGACTTCTACTCTAATTCTACTGTCTAATGAATTACAAATGAGGGGGACTCCCCCTTTATATAGCTAGCCAAGTCCCAAAAGACGGCTAGGGTTACAATCAATAGAGGGCTGTAATCGTGCCACCTCAGCCCTAAACAATTTGCCCTAAAAACTGCCACAGAGGAGAGTGGGGTAATAAATGCACTATAATGTCCACCATCTTCCTTCTAGAAGATTCCGTTGCACGCATTCACACTGCTCTTGATTTTCTCACTGCCCAATTCTGTTGATCGCTTGGAGGAGGGTAAGGGGTAAAAGAGTCTATAAGATTGACTCCTCAAATAAAATTTGATAGAATCTGGAGTTCAACTGCTTTGATTTTCTCCTTGACCTTGCCTCGAACTTTCATTCTTGAATTTGAAGGATTTTTCGGTCTTGGACTTGGATCATTTCCGCTTGCCATCCGTCTGACTGTGTTGGGCGCACATTGGATTCTTGAGGAGAAACTCCAACACTTAGCCATTTCTTGCAACTTTTCTTCCTTCGTGACTTATCATCTCGAACTACTTGCTTCAAATCATCACCGCCTGGCCTCGACGTTCCTCCTGCAAAACAAGCAAGGAGAAGGGCGTTAGAACACATCATAATATAAATTCACCTTACTTACCTGATTTTCACGCTTTGATTGCCAAGGGTTCATCGTCTTCATTAGCCAACTTCGCGTTCAAATTCTTCATGCCTTAGAAAAAATTTCAAATTTCCCTTAGGAAATTCATCAACCTGGCGCCCATCAAAAATCTCCACCCTGAAGGCCTCGACAAAGTGTAGAAGATTTTAAAATCCCTTCCTCATCAACAATCTTTAATACCCAGAAGAAAATTTCTCTCAGAACGCATCAAATTCATGGGTATGCAACGAACGGGTTCATTTAATTTTTTTTGAATTTTGAACCTTAGAAAATTACTTATTCAATCAATTTTAACCCATTCTTCACTCTTGCGAACATCCAGTGTTGCTCCGACTCGAAGAATTTTATCAACCCCGTGAAGCTAGCATTTATTGACTTCATCTCCGGCAATTTCATCCAAATTTCAGTGAATTACATTATCACCTCAAACCTAGGCGCATTTGATAGGAGGTATTTTAAATTTCAAAATTTCCCAGCACCTTGAAATATTCCACATACAACTTCTAGGCGTCCACAGAGGAGTCTATTTTAAATTTCCCATACTTAGAAATATTTCCAAGGTCAAAATGTTCAAGGCATTTAACTTCAAACTCCTACGCCTAAATTCCCTACTCACCTTGGGCGCCAACAAGGGGTCAAGCTTCAAGTGTTACCACTTAAAATATTCTCAAAGGGACCCACTTTATGCTTTGGACGCCTTGTATTTAGCATGTATTCTTGTCTTTAATTGGGCGTATTTTGTCATTTTCCTCCTTTGCATGCAATTGCTTTGACCTTGTCTTCATGCATCCTAGGCGCATCTTGAAGGGTGAGCATCCAATCTTGAACACTTAGAATATTCTGAACACCTTCCTTGGGGTATGGGCGCATTTCATAGGTAGCACTTCCACCTTCAAAAATTCTGAAGTCCTCTTTCCTCATTTAAGTTCTTGGGCGCATTTGGGCTTGTGAGCTTCAAATTTGTTTCCCTTAGAAACTTTTCCATCATCCTCTAACTTCAAGGGCGCAAATGGGGTTTGCTACTTCCATCTTCAAATACTTAGCATGTCTTTCCTTAAGGCGCAAACAAGGGAGCATATTTCAAGTTTTGAACACTTAACCAACTTTCTCCTCCATCTCCAAGTGAAGGCGCATTTAGGGGGTCCAGCCTCTAGTTTCCATGCCTCAGAGATTTTTAACTTACCCTCTTTAGCTTGGTGGGCGCATTTCAAGGGGTGTGCTTTCACTTCTTATACCTAGAAAATTTCAAGAGTCCACTTATGAGTCAAGGCGCAAATGAGGCAGGGAGCTTCAAGTTTGTGTGCCTTAGAAAATTTTTCATCATCCTCTTCAAGGTAGGGCGCATTTTGGACCCCTGGCTTCCACTTTCAAAACTTGGAACAATTTCAAGTCTCCTCTTCTCTTTCCAGGCGCATATGGAGGGTGGAGCTCTCAGTTTTCAAAACTTAGAATATTTTCATCAACTCCTCCCTCAAGGGCGCATTTGACCCATGGAGCATCCAATTTATGACACTTAGAACTTTTTCCATTCCTAATCCATAGAGGGCGCATTTGGGGTACCCTGCTTCAAGTTTTTAACTTAGGCAATTTTTTTGAACTCTTCAGGCTTAGGCGCATTTGGCAGGTGGAACTTCCAATTTTCAATTTGGAAATTTAGAAAAATTCCTATCCTTGAAGCTCAAGGGCGCAAATCACTAGCTGAGCATCCAATTTGACACTTAGACAATCTTGAAGTCCCATCAAAGAGGGGCGCATTTAGGAGGTTGTGTTTTCAGTTTCAATGCCTTAGGCAAATTTCAAGGTATCTCTCCAAACTAAGGCGCATTTACCTCCTGCTACTTCCATTTTGGGTGCCTTAGAAAGTTTTCAAACTCATCAAGGTTGCTAAGGCGCATTTATGGGTCTAGACTTTCAATTTCAAGCACTTAGTAAAATTTTCATGACCACCTCCTCTTAAGGGCGCATTTCACCCCTTGAGGTTTCATTTTTGAACACTTAGAAAATCTCTCAAGCTCTCTCTCTTCAAGGGCGCATTTGGGGGTCCTTACTTCCATTTTACTTGCCTTAGTCAACATTCTCGCCATGCTCCTCCTCCCTCCCAAGCATTTGGGGGTCTTTTCAATTTCAGTGACTTAGAAAATTTTCAAATTTCCTTACTCCACCTTGGGCGCATTTGGACCCAGCTACTTCCAGTCTTAATGCCTTGGTAAAATTTCACCTGTCTTCAGCCTCTTGTAGCGAGTTTTGGCCGGATTCGAAAAATTATCAAATTTGACGTGTTACGTCCCCTTTGCCAAATTTAGGGTGTTTTGATCATGCTAACCTTAATTTGCTATTTTTAGAAAGTTTGTCAATTTTTGTGCTTTGGATTGACCTTTGACTCCAGAAAGCCGGATATTGCTTTGTTCTGAACCTCGGGATGTGTTTGTGCTACCGATGCCTGATATTTGCATGTACCTGCTATTTTTAGCAACCTGCTAAAAATAGTAATTGCTCAGGAAGTCTTCAAATTTCACGTGTTGAATGCCCGAAACGTGGTGATCGTCACTGGATGCCGTTCTTGAGTGATTATCCTGTTCTGCCCTTGATTTTAGGAAACCCTAATTGACCTGCTAAAAATAGCAATCATCTGATTCTTCATTCTCTGTAACTTGGTTTGCCTTGAAATTTGCGCCACGGATTACTTATCACATGTTTGTCTTGTACCCGTCGAGATCTGGCGTCAACCTGCCATTTATAGCTGCTTTGAAGCGACTTACTATTTATAGTAAGTGCTCGCTTCAGACTTTATCTCCGCTTGGACCTCGGAATTTGACAGATATCTCTTTGTTGTGAATTTTCCTCATTTATACGACACTGAGATCGACTTTCTATTTATAGCCCGTGCCTGAAACACCTTACTAAAAATAGCAGGTTCTCCGATTGCCTTCAAATTTTGCCAGCAAATTCTCGAAAGGATGCTGATCATGATGGCCACTTCAGTTTTGAACATTTTGACTTCTGACTCCTCATTTTTAGCGCTGAAGCTCGAAACCCTAATTTTGTGCATGTTGCCCAGATGAGCTCCGCTTTGACCTTGTTTCAGCTTGCATGCCGGGTTAGTTTGCCCGCGCCGAAAGTACTGGCGATACCTGCTAAAAATAGAAAGTGGCCAAAAAAGTGACTGATCGGCTGCCGGATGATCTTGCATGTTATACTGCCCGAAAAATCTTGAAAAACCCAGAAAAACCCAGAAAAATCTCCAACATGCACGCACTGGCTAAAATAGTAAGTTTCTGAAAAGTGGTCAGTTCCATTTGCATACGTTAAGCATCGCTATGAAGCTCTTGAAAAACTCCGTGAAGAAAATGGCGCTTAAAAATGTCCGGTGATGCAACCCTAATATCGACCAAGGCCGTAATGTCAAAGTCATCATCATACTTTGCATGTCACATCACCGCCAAGGTCTCAAAACCCGTAAAGAATCTCTCAAATGCATCGTAAAATGTAAACATCTAGACCTCGAAAATTGCCTCAAGGTGGAACTGCTAAAAATAGCAAGTTGTCCATTTTAGTTCAAATTTAACCTGTGAGTAGCCTGATGTGCTCTGGACGCAGTGTGACTGTCAGAATCTCAAATATGCTGAAGGATTGCAAATTGCACACTTACTAAAAATAGTAAGTAGTCAGAATCTGATGAAATTTCTGTAGAAACCTGCTGGAAGCATACTAACAACAGTGTTAGTCTCAATTTTCAATTTATTCACCTCATTTGACTTCAAATTGGCTGGAAAATTCAAAACCCTAATTTTTTGGACTTGGCCAAAATTTCAAGCTTAAACTCAATACGGGCACAATCCCAGAAAGACAGACAGTAGAAAAGAGAGACAACGAGAAAACGAAAAAAGCAAAGCCAACAAATGGCAAAAATTAGGGGGTCCCCATTTGCAATGGGGCGATGTGTGAAAACGTCACAACACCTGGCAACACTACCATCATTGCTCTTGAACCTGGATCGGTTGGGTATGAGAATGGGACTCAAATTAGGAGGACCTGACTACTTAGCATATGATTATAAATTACAAATCCATATTATAATTTCTACAAGTTTCATTAATGGAAGACATGAGGCCAACACAATTTTTTGTTTTTTCCTTTTAAAACCAGGGCAAGGACCTAGGGGTGGTAACCCCCAACTAGGTCTAGGGGTGCCCCTCATTGATGGTTTGGGATCCTAATGAGTTGTGGGGGTAGCTCTCTTGGTGTGTTCCATGTTGTGATATAGGGCAAGGTTGAAGGGTGAAATCATTGTCACCAAGCCCAAATTAAGGCCTTCAAGACCACATGGACCTTGAAACTTATGATTTTTTGACAATTTTGTTAATATCTTGGAGTGAGAGCTAAGTGAAAAAATTGTGAAAAATGATTGTCATTATGCAACTGTGGGCTAGTTTATGGGTGACAACTCATCAAGAAATTGGGAAAAACTTGCAGCTGAGTTTAGTTGCCAATATTTGGGCCAAGGATTTGTCTTGCAAGATTTTGTGAGTCTTTGAGTTTTTAATCTATGAAAGAACTAGAGATTGGAGAGACCTCCATGCTAAAGAGAGGCTTGGTGAAACCACCAAAGGAGAACAATAAGCCCATGTAGAGGAGGAATCTCTTTCATACTATTTTCCAGTCTAGAGGTAAGTGCTGCAAAGTTATTGTAGATAGTGGTAGCAGAAATAACTTAATCTCTATAAAAATAATGGACAAGTTAGTCCTAAAAAGATTGGCACACTCGAATCCTTACAAGGTGTCATGGCTATAGATTGGCCACCATGTAGCAGTAAGGGAACAACACCTTGTTAGTTTTCAAATTCTTTATTATAAAGATGAAGTGTGGTGACATCGTGCCTATGGATGTGTGTAATGTCCAATTGGGTAGAGATAATCTATCTCTACAATGATTTCATGTTCCAGCAAAGCCACTTGGGCATTTATCCACTTGTAAGCAGCATTTCTTTACCACATGTGGATAAATGCTGCCATATACCATTCCATTTTTTATGCATTTCAATGTGATAGGTTTGTTTCCCTGAGAGACCATTGCACTTTTTTGATAACTAGAAACATCAAATTCAGTGATAAAGGGCTTGACAGAATTAAAAGCAGCTGGTATGTATTTGTGCAAAAGGGAGCACTTCTTTAAAAAATTTGAAGACCTTTGGAACAATGAAAAACATCTCGTTTTGTTTTCAATAGGTTAAACAGGGAAAAGAAGATTCCAAGTCCCTGACAGCAAAATAAAACATCTCTTTTTGTTAAGTTGGTTAGTGGTCAGGCAATGGATGAGAAATTTTTTATGATTTTTGAGGAAATGGATAATCTCTTGCTGTATATGAGAATGCTGCTAAACAAAGCCAAGACAAATTTTTGCAGATGTTTAGTGAACACATTATTTGGTAGTGCTTAGAAGGCTGGTGGAGTATTGTTTGTTATGGTATTATGAAAATATTTTTATTTGAACTTCAAATTAGCCATTAACGACATTTTCAGATAAAGAATAAATTCAGGCACAGGAAATGTGTAACCATGGTATTTATCTTGGGAGAAGATAATTTAGTTTGTAGGCTATTTTAAGTGGTTTCCAAGTTTTAAAGTGGTGTTTGGTAGGGTACAAAACTGCAAGTAGTTTGTTGTAAGTCATCTGAAAGACTACATACCTTGCAGTGTGCAGCAATTTTACAACCCTTGGTGTTGGTTAGCTCAAGTTGGTCTCCTTGCCTCTTAGACGTTGTTTGTATTCTTTATGTACTGTCTAGAAAAGTGATTTTAGTAATAATAAAGTTTTACTTTGAGAGGCTTACCTTGGAATTCCAATTTTTCCTGCTTTTCCAACAGTCTAGCTTTATTAAGAAGTGTTCAGATTTGAGCATTAAAGGAAAATTCTGATAATCAAAATGTTGGGTTTTCTGGTTGATTATCAGATTTTAAAACAGTAATGGCCTCAATGTGTTCTGAGTGATGTCTTCTCTTGGTTTTGAAGTTAAAAAAGGTGCTTGATAACGTTTTTAGTGAAGTTCACCCTAAGTACTTGATAGCTTCCTGAGTGAAGAGCACCCTTAGCAAAGTATTTAGTTCCATTCAATTTAGCCATCAGATCATCAACTTTTGGCATAGGAATGTCTTTGGTGATAATTTAGCTGGGTTTTGTGTACTCATAATACATAAGTCATACAGACCACATGAGTTCTTCTGGAAATAACAATTTTTGCTGCTAATAACCCCAGGAATCTCTTGTTCTCAGTTTTTAAAAATGGCCATATGTTTTGGGACAGTAATGTGGCACACATATTTGGTTCATATATAATAGCTCATTCTATGCATTTATTAGCAGGGTCAATTTTAAGGGTGCACCTTTTAAATTCAAGGAATATGAAATGCGGTGAACCTTCTTGCTGATTGTATTTTTTTGTTTGCCAAAAATGTAAGATATAATAAATACATAAATAAAAGAATGTTGAACATTATGGTTTTGCTGGAAAATCAAACATGCCAATGAATATTTGTCGAGTAAGGAGTCTAAAAATATATTAAAAAAATCTTTTTTTTTTGAGTTTGCTTTTCTAATTGAATGATTAAACTATATAAATATTTAGTAAACCCTTTTTTATCCAAGTGAAAATGTTGCAATTTCTCAAGTTTTGATAAACATCATGTATTACCATTAATATTATGGTGCCATGTACCAATACTTTACTGTGATAATATGATTCCTCAAAGTTTATGTTCATATTCTGGTATGTAAATTTGATATCAGCTCATAGCTAGAGTAGATAATATAGAAGCCAAGTGTATGCATTTTAGGTTATGTTGAAGAAATTATGAGACATTATTTCTTGCAAATCTTCAATGGTCTAGTACTTAGTGGATGGTGATTTCAACTGGATAAATTTAGTTAATTGAAATGATATTGTGCTGTGTATCCCTTGCTAGTTTTTCTATTTTTTTTTAATTTGTATACAGGTTAGTAAAGGGGGGTTTCTGGAAGTTGGTGTTCAGACATATGGAAGTGGATTGTGGCACACTTGGTTTGACAGAGATTTGACAGTTGCTGGCCGAGTGATTGTAAAGCAAAATATTGATAATGGTCTTTCATACAGTCAGGAGCTTGTTAGGATCCAAGAACCTATACTCCGAGTACCCACTCTTGCCATTCACTTAGACAGGTAACTCAGAGTATGTCTATTCTGCTTTTCACAGAGATTGACTACATATTGGACTGTTGATTTTCAGCTGCAGGATACCATGGTATTTTGAATCATGCTCCTTGTCTGTTTATTGCTTGCATCAGAATAATATTTTATTATGCTGAATATCCTGTCTATTAGTTCTGATGCAAAAATTCTGACATCTAAAATTGAGGGAGGTGATGTGTGTGGCCTAGCAATATCTATACTTATAATTTTTTTGAGCAGAAAAGCAGGCTTGGCTTGTCCTTTCAGAGGGTGTAGGTTCTTGAGGGTGCTTGGCTTCTACTTTCCCTGCTACTCATTTTTAAACTAAGACTGTTAAAGTTAATTCTACAGACTTTAGTCCAAACTTTCAT
Source organism: Sequoia sempervirens (assembly GCA_007258455.2). Taxonomy (NCBI): domain Eukaryota; kingdom Viridiplantae; phylum Streptophyta; class Pinopsida; order Cupressales; family Cupressaceae; genus Sequoia; species Sequoia sempervirens. The sequence goes on from VDFB02253974.1 coordinate 339,087, forward strand.
CTCTTCATATGGAGGTATATCCATGCCGGCATCTGGCAAATTCATCGCCAGCAATTCATCGAAGGAAAATTCGCCGTCAGCAATTCACTGCCATGGAAAATTCGCCAACGGAAAATTCACTGCCAGCAATTCACCAATATTTTTTAATATATATTTCAAAAACTTGGTGAATTGTTGGCAGTGAATTTTACTTGGTGGTGAATTTTCTGATGGTGAATTTTCCATGGCGGTGAATTGCTGACGATGAATTTTCCTTCGGTGAATTGCTGGCGATGAATTTTCCTAGAGCCATCCTTGCCAATGAGGATGACAGTATTTTCTGTATAAACTTCATCGTAATTATTGCTTCTCCTGTAAAAGAATAAAACTGTTGCTATTCATATATGCTTGGAGTGAAGCTCCCCCTGCACAGTGATTAAGTTTTGACTTCTGATAATGTTATTATTTTGTGAGTTGTACAGGGAATCGAATGATGGATTTAAAGTTAATACACAGTCTCACCTTCTACCAATTCTGGCAACAGCTATCAAGGTTTGGATTATATTCTCAAGCACCATTATCAGTTATTTTATTTTGCATATATTGCATTCATTTGCCTAATCAAATGTGTAGAGCATGAGAATTGGCTTTTCAATAGGAAATATTCTGGCAGCGATTCTTATAGATCATTCATAAATGATATCTCATGTAACTCTTGCAAATTGGAAGATCAACTGCAAAATATGGCTTGCTTCTCACATGGGACAGTCTTTCTTGCTAGAACCTCTCCTTTGGTGCCTGCCAAGATTTTATTCAGCATATAAAACAATCAGCTTAGGGAGAATGTGGTGGAACTATTTCAGTTCCTAGGGGGTTTTGCTTTATTATTTGTGATGATTTCGGTCTAAAACCCTAGGTATCTTCATGGTGCCATCACTTTTCTTCTATTTTGAGGTTGACTTGTTATTGCCCATTTGAAATAACTTAAGTGACTGCCTTATGCCTTTATGTTCGTTCAATGAACAGCCCCATTCCCTAATGACCATCTATCAGCAATTATCCCACGTGCTTTTGAAAACACTTAAGTTACCTTTTTAGTGCCTGTTCAAGCGGTTCTCATTGTTGGCTACGTGTTGCCTTCTGATTGTGTTGTCTTCAGTTAATGCATCGTGCTTTCAAGTCTTCTATCACAAATAGAATTTGTGACGCTGCTATATGATGATATCTGTCAGCCTATTATTCGGTTGCAACTCTCCTTCGCATCGCAGTTTTGTCCTTGTTGCGCTCTTCTTAAAATGTGATAGCCCAATAGCTCGACACCTTCCGTCACCTCATTTGAGTGTATACTTTCTTTGCATCGCAATTTCTATCCGCCAAAAGCTATCCAAAGTTGCGGTAGCAAACTCGCTTAAATGAAAGTGCACTTTACACGTGGTCATTCCTTATTTGGTTGTAGCTTCTTAGTTCATCACAATTACATTGAGCCCGAGGTTGTTCAAGAATGCGACAAAGCACTCTTCTTCCACGTGTCCATGGGCCCACTCTAGTCTGCAACTACCCAACATTTGGTGTCTCTTGATTGCATTGCATGGTTTTAGTGTATCACAACTTCAACAAAGGATTTTCAAACTCTTGCAATGTGTTAAGTGGATGTGATGGCCATTGTTTGTGCTCGCCATATTTTAATCAATGGCCATTTTTCAAACTTGGCAAACGGATACATACATGCATTCATTTTGCTCGAGTTTGCCTTAATTGCAGTAAAAGACTGTTTCCTACTATCACTATAAGGAAATTTACATAAGGAAAAGCAATTCATTTTGCTAAAAATTTTCAAAATTCTATGCGAAGAAATTTAAAGTACTGGCATGTCTTCTACAAATTTTCAAAAGAAAAATTAGGGTTTCTAAGCGTGCAAATGGGTGAGTAAAATTTAATATTTGTTAAGAATTGCATTCTCTATTATACCTTCTAGAATTGAATGAATTAGGGTTTTTTAGAGTTCATTGCAAAATCTTTTATGCTTAAGTAAAACCCTAGTTTGATAGAAACCCTAGCTTGTTCTGTAAAATCTCCAAAATGAGTCAATCTTCTTCAAAAGATTGAGGAGTTAAAAGGAAGTTGGAGGAGGATTTGATAAAACAATTGCCCAAATTATCAAAACAAGCCAAGCATGCTCAAGGCACTAGGGTAATCACAAAGCGATTTGTTGATAGGGTGTTCGCGTTTAAATTCGCACCTCTGGAATGCGGATTTGAAACGGACAACTATGCACAATAAAAATGCTCTTCAAATTAGGAGGGGAAGCTCCCTCTTGCTGATGGTATGAAAGAAAGTAAATTAAAACTAATTCGCCTATCTTTTTGTTTCAGCTAGAGCACAAGGTTTATAAAACACAAACGCCGCAGCTAAGATTTTCTGATTAAGAACTTCAACTATGGCTAACTTAAGCTAAAGACATTTCTAACTTCTCAAGTAATACGCAAAGCAAGAGAATTAGAAATGAACAAGGTTTGATTCTCTGACCAAAGTGCTTAAAAAAACTCTTTCCCAGCATTCACCTACTTTCAATGTAAGCTGAAATTAAGATCACAAAAGCATAATAGAAAAGACGGAAACTTGAGACATTATATCATGGCTAAGGAGGCTCAAGACTTTATTTCTCAAACTTCTAGAACAAAAGATTAAACTAAACACATGCAAGGAACAAGAACTTGCAGCTAAAGAGGCTTGCAAACTTGTTCTTACACAAAGGAAACAACAATTAAAATAACTACTTGTTGGCTAAAAGAGACTCAACAATTTGCTATCATAAACACAAATGAACAACAGTGAATAACAATAGAAGGCACTTAGGCTCAGCGTTTTGTTATCACTAGCATGGTTAAAGAAAACTAATGAGCAAAGACTCTTATTTATAGGCAAGAAGAGGAGTAGGGAACCCTAAAATCTCCTTGCTTTTACAACTAGGGCTTGCTCAGCAAGCAAGCTTTATTTCTAAATCTAGAAAGAAGATAACATCTAACACCTAAGAAAGCAAGAAAAGCAGGAAATGCCAACTATTACAATCTATCTTATTTCTTTTCTCAAAGAATGGATAAGAATTGTTCCAAGAATAGAAAGAAAGCGGAAAGAAAGCTTCTAGATGAAAACCGCTTTAAATCTCAATGACATCCATTAAAAAGTAGGAAACTGTGTCCCTGTCAGGTGCATCTATACCATCAATAGAAAAGTTGCGCTTTTCTAAGATATCCTCTCCATCTACAATTCATCTTAGGAAATCTTCAACCTCATTGGCCGCCTTTTCAAACTTTGCTGACATCATGGAAATATGACTCATTCTCCCGCCAACTAGATTGCTGCCATCACAGCTGCGAACAACATTCTGAAACTGATTTTGCACTTCATTGAGTTTGACATAGGAACCATCTTCAAGACTGTATCGAGAAGGAATCTCAGTGACAAACTCATTGATGAAAAGAAGAGCTTCGATCACCCTTTGTCTATAGGCAATAAACTCCTCGAATATCCTCTTGTAGGTTTTAATCTTGAAGACACGATGCTCTCTCCAAGCAAGGATCTGCCTCTTGTGTTCTTTTGAGACCACTAAATCATAGGCTGTATCCAAATCAGAAATGATGATTTCATGCCTTGGTTTCACCTCTGCCATTGATTGTTCAAACCCTTGAATACCTTGACACAACTCATGAGCATTGTCTCTCAACTGAAACATTTGTGCTAAGATCTCCTTTCCTCTGACGATGAAACTCTCGATCCACTCTTGAGCTTCCTTCCCACAAATGACCAGCTGTCTCAACTGATGATGATCAGTTGGTGTCTCTAAAACCTGGGGCAGCAACTGAGTATCCTACGAAGAGCCATGAATGAGGTTAGAAATATATAGCCTGAGTAGTTGTATTTCAGCCTTGAGGGCTACTTTATCCTCTCCATCCTTAAGTACTCTTTCTTGAAGGCTCTGAGACACAACTCTGAACATACTGAAATCCGCATGTCTATTATTTTTACCAAGATTAGCCTTGACCATCACGAAGTCATCCATATTCACTTCATCCTTGTTCTTATCTTCAGGAGGTGTAGCAGTCTCCATGACTATCTCACCATCAAGATTCCTATCAAAGTGAACTTGCCCCTTTGCTTTCTTCTTAGGAGGTTCTTGATAGATGTTATCAAGGTCATCAAAATCCACCTGATATGAAGGTCTTCTTCTCACCCTTCCCAAGGAGCTCTCAAGCCAAGACACAGTAGTATCTCTACTAACTTCCTTGGGAGGTTCAATTGCAATTTCTTCATCTTCTTCAATATCAAGGTCGATGTGAATCGGTGAAGACGCTGTCAATGGTATGGAGTCGTGTTATAGGTAGCTCCTCCATTTCTTTCTGAGGTACAGGCTCTTTAGGAGGAGCTTCTGCTTCAACTGTTGATTGCTCCTGTATAACTATGCCTGGGAAGTCTAACCTTCTTCTTACATTTTTATTTGATCTGCTACCCTCCACGCCTTCTTGAGACCAACTTATGCCTTTCCCTTTTGACTGTGCTCTGGAAGAAGAGGGAAGTGTCCTTGGCGGCTCTGCTACTGGAATGGAGTTTTTCCTTTTAAGGACTAGGAAAACTTTGCTATACTCGAGGACTTGTTTTGTCCTATCTTCAATTAAGAGAGATTCTTTATTGGCCCAATTGACTTGTGGAAGAGGTTGCTCTTCAATTCTCTTCTGAGCATACATCGGGAGAAGCACATCCTCATCATCATCAAATAACCCCTCAATATTTTCTGATAAGCAGTCTTTCGTTTGGTGAAGAGTGAGCCTGTTGTAACTACGCCTCCGCACCTCGAACTCATCTCAGCAATTTTCCCAAAAATCTTTGAGAGTGGGTAAGTGATCATATTTCTTCTCCAGTTAGTCAGCGTAGATGCCATGAGGGTCAAAAGATCGTCTCTCGCTGTAAGGCTTGAGACCAAGTTTACTCAATTCATCTCCCATGATCTTAGCATCTGTTGCTGATCTGCATGTATAAATCCCAAGCCCAAGTGGAAAATTAAGGGTGGCTTTCTTTCTATTCCTCAAAACCGTGTGGACCTCACATGCCTGCCTTAAGAATTCCATGAAGACTACCTCATCTGACGGGTACCTCGACAACATGAGTGGAGCACAGGAAAATCCATAGACTCTGAGATAGGTGAAAGTAGCAAACTGTATGAACCAATCCACCCACTCCGCCATCACTGCCCTGGCAATGGATAAGATACAAATGTGCAACTCATTGTCCAGGTCTCGCATTGTGTGAATCAGGAAAGCCTCATTCACCCTCTTGTAGTGATGTAATGACTTCATGAGTTCCAACTAAGGGTGATAGTTATAGATATGCTATACACTCAAAAATCCCTTGGTGTTCAACCCTCTGAATTGACCTTGGCAGGCCACTAGGTAGACTAGGTAGGAAACCATATGGAACTCATGAATCTGAAAGTATTTAGTTATTTGCTGATGGAGGCTATCACTGATCAAAGTTTCCCAATCATAGAACTCAGTCTTCTTCATGATATGGGGTATAGCATAGAACATCTAGGGTTGAAACTTAGTAGCATCTTCTTGTCTAGTTACCCTGTTGAGCAAAGTGCTTATAATGGCAATCTCATCTTTGAACTTCCCTCGCCCGATGTTCTTAGGCAAAGTCTTATGTTTTTCCTTCATCCACCTTTGTGCAATCTTTTTACTGTACTTGTCCTTATGCATTTCCCACATCCTTTCACATTCACTCTTAGAAATAGTGACACTTTCAAGCCAAGGAGGAATGGAAAAGCATCTCTCGATCACATCAAGTTTCAAACTACAGATCAATCTGCCATCAACTGACTGAATCTCCCTTGTGGCCGGATTGTAATGCTTGATGCAAGCGATTACGAACTTGTTGTGACCTTTTTCACACATCGCCCCATTGCAAATGGGGACCCCCTAATTTTGGCTTTGCTTTTGGGTCGTTTTGTTGTTGTCTCTCTTTTCTGTTGTTTGTCTTTTCGGGGATGTGCCAGTCTTTGAGCTTGAACAGGAACTTTTGGCCAAGTCTGAGAATTAGGGTTTGTGCTTTCCTGGTCAATCTAGGGTCAAACGAAGTGAATAAATTGAAATCTGAGGCTAACATTACTATCAGTGTGCTCCCAATAGACTTTCAGCTAAATTTCATCAGATTCTGACTACTTACTATTTTTAGTAAGTGCGTAATTCAGAGCATTCCTTCGGCACTTTTGGAGTTTCGACAGTTAAACTGCATCCGGAACATGTCAGGCTACTCCTTTGCAAATTTTGAGCTGAAACAGACAACTTACTATTTTTAGCAGTTCAACTTCCAGAGCGAATTTCAGGGTTTATATGCAGAGCTTTTCAGTGCATGTTTGGAGATTCCTTCTGGGTTTTCGGAGACCTTTGCGATGGTATAACATGCAAAGTGAGATAATGAATTTCAGAATTCAGTCTTCTGAGGCTATTTTTAGGGTTTGCATGTCAGGGTTTTCTTTGCATGTCTGCATATTCCTTATGGGTTTTTTGAGAGCTTCGCAATGATGTGACATGCAAACGGAGATGATCACTTATTCAGGAACTTACTATTTTTAGCAAATGCATCCTGGCAGCCGCCTCCCAGCACTTCAGAATTACAAACTGATCGCAATGCAACAGAAACAAGGTCAAATGGAGGCCATTTGATATACATGCAAGTTGAATTAGGGTTTCCAACTTCGGGACCCAAAAAGAGGCGTAAAAGGTTAGAATTTTCAAAAACCGGTGTATCCCACCGCGATCAGCATCTTTCAAGTTGTCCGCTGGTAAAATTTGAAGGCAAACAGAGCACTTACTATTTATAGTAAGTCATTTCAGAAGTAGGCTAAAAATAGCAAGTCAGTAGCAGGCATCGATGTTAGTAGGCAGGTCACCTGGTGAGGAGCACGTCATTCGAATTTCAAATCAAACGAAGATGTGGAAGTCTCAGAAACAAGCAGTTACTATAAATAGCAAACCACCTTCAGAAATGGGCTATTTTTAGCAGGCTAGCTCAGAATAGCAATGTCAACAGGCTGACAGAGTCGTGAAGATCTAGTGTTCAAAATTTCAAATCAATCTGAGCTTCTGAAGTATGAAAATCAAAGGACTTACTATTTATAGTAAGGCATGGAGAAGCTGGCGAAGACAAGGAAAATAGCTAAGTTATAAGTTTATCCTGCACCACCAGGGAAATGCGCCCATCTCAGCTAGAAGCCAGGAAAATTTTCAAGTGTTTGAAATATCCTTCACCACCCTCCATATGCGCCCAGCTTGCATTCAAGGTGTTTGAAAAGTTTCTAAGTATAAAAATATCCTCCTACACATGCTAAATGCGCCCAGCTACAGGAGGCATCAAAAAAAAAAAATGTTAAGTATGGAGTCAAGTCCATTGCCACCCTTGAAATGCGCCCACCTTGCCAAGAGAAATGAAGAAAGTTCTAAGTGTTGAGTTCATCCACCTCCACCCTTAAAATGCGCCCAAGGAAAAATAGGGAGATAAAAAGTTTCTAAGTGTTGAGGTAAATCCTCCTCAACATGCCAAATGTGCCCATCCTTTAAGAGGAGTCAAAGCAAGTCAAAGGCGTGGGAGTCAAACTTCCTTCTCCACCCTTTGAATGCGCCCATGAAGTTATATGCTTGACATTGATGCTTAAGTCCACCTCCCTATGTAAAATGCGACCAAATGGGGCTGATGACAAGATGTGTGCATGAAGACAAAACTATATGCATGCAAAAGAGGAAAAAGGACAAAACGTATGCATGCAAGGAGGGAATATTCCAAATGGGTTGAAAAGGCAAGTTTTAAAATCCACTTCATAATACAAAATGCGCCCAAGTGTAGAATGAGGTCAACAAGTCAAAGATGTTGAGGATGTTTCATCCACCTCCATGGGTAAAATGCGCCCATCCTTCATCAACCTCTAAATGCGCCATGCAAGCTAGGAAGAAGACAAAAGGGTGTTGACTTTCCTCTCTCCCTTTTGAATGCGCCCAAGGTGAGGTAAATAAAGAGTGAATATGCTAGGCGTGGGAATCTTCATCCTCCTCAAAGTATAATATGCACCCAAGATGCATAAGGTGGTGAAATAAAATAACTAAGGCGTGGCTAGTATCCTTTTGCAAGTATAATATGCGCCCAAGGTAATGGAAATAATTTTTCTAAGTGAGTTGATGAAATTTCTCCACTGGCAAGGTGATTGAAGAAAATTTTCAAATTCAAAAAAATGCAAAGTGATTCAAAAAATTTCTAAGGCACAAAATATTTTCTTCCTTGGGAAAATCACGCCTAGACTTGAAGATGATGAAATTTCTTAAGGCGTGAGCAAAATTGTTAATGAATGAAGTCAGGGATGCCAGCTGCACAGGCTAATAAAATTTTTCAAGTCAAAGCAACAAAGCACTCACGGAGATTAAAAAAAAATGGATTAAATTTCATGAATTTTTTTTTTTTTTCCAAGGTTGAAATCCAAGAAAATCAAATGAACCCATTCGTTGTACACCCATGAGTTTGACACGTTTTGAAGAAAATTTTCTTCTGGGTATTGAATATCTTCGATGAGAAGTTGATCTCAAAGTCTTCCACGCTTTGCCAAAGCCTTCTAAGGTGAATATTTTTGATGGGCACTAGGTTGATGAATTTCCTAAGGAAAATTTGAGAAATTTTCTAAGGCAAGGGAAGAAATGTTTGTGAAGATAAAATGCCTTGGCAAACGAGTTTGAGGTTGGGTGCCTAGATAATTTTTGATCAAATTCCTAATGAAAGCATTTTTATCGAGTCTGAGTTGGATGAAATATCAAAGTGAAGTGCGCCAAGCAGAATGCAAGATGGGTTGGAAAATTGGCTAAGGCATGAAGAATTTGAACGCAAAGTTGGCTAGTGAAAACGATGAACCCTTGGAAGTTAAAACTTGAAAATCCTGGTAAGTAAGTTAAGTTTATATTATGAAGTGTTCTAATACCCTTCTCCTTGCTTATTTTGCAGGAGGAACGTCGAGACCAAGCGGTGATGACTTAAAGTGATGAAGAAAGTAATCCAAGATGACATTTCAACCTTGAAGGAAGAAAAGTTGCAAGAAAATGGCTAAGTGTTGAGACTTAGTATAACTCAAGTGACAAGGAAGAATTTGAAGAGCAACGTCAAGAAGAAGATCAAGAACAGTGTGAACGCATTTACAAATGGGAATCTTCTAGAAGATGGTGGCCATTAATTGCTCATTTATTGCCCCACTCTTCTTTGTGGCAGTTTTTAGGGTGAATCTTGTTTAGGGCTGAGGTGGCACAATGTGGGCCATCCAGCCGATTGTAATCTGAGCCGTCCACTAGAATTGGCCAGCTATATAAAGGGGGAGTCCCCCTCATTTGTATCTCATTAGCTTAGAGTTAGACGATAGACATAGAGTAGAGGGACAACTTAGAAGTAGCTTAGTATAGATTGATAGTGTAGTTGAAGAAGGAAAGTTTTCCTTTGAAAACTCTTGCAAGAAATTGTTGTGTAAAACTTTCATAATAAAAGATCTTTTCATTGATGGTGAAATTCGTCTTTGTTATGTATAGCTAGCGAGGTTTCTTCATCCCTTTTACTTCAAGTAGCATAGAGTAGCGTAATTTCATTTTCATGCAAGTAGATGTTAGCTGTGGAATGTAGTGTTTGATCTAAGCAAGCTTCGCCTATCCATACCACTAGCGGGCTCACTGATGGTGTGTTCGCCTTGTGTGGTCAACTGGAAACGTTGTGGGCCTAACTTCAATCATAGTTTGAATGATGGTATGCGTCGTTGTGATGGTATCTTCATGTCAAGTGGTGGTTTGAACATCTTTAGTCATCTCTCCTGAAGATTGTACTGACTCCGTGGAAGCTGTCCGAGGCGAGGCAAAGCGAAGTTTGGTTGAAGTTTGCTGAAGTTGAGCTCCATATCCCACACTTAGAATAGATTTAGACTCTCTAAACCCTATAACCACTTTAAATTCAGTACTTTCTGGTTAGAATAGGAAACTTGCGCTTCATTGATAAATCTGCCAAATTGTGAAAACCCCTTTCCTCAGTTGTTGAACAATTTCATAAGTCTCCTTGAAATACCAACAAATCACATCGAGCCAACTGAGACTATTCACATTGAAAGAACCTTGGAGTTGAATGCACGAATTCTCTTGCAATCTTAGCGTGCTGGATACTTTGATCAAGAGAGGATAGGGTAGCCGTTGGCAACTTTATTCTGCGTTGGTGCAGTCACAAAAAACACATCAACAGAACTCAAGGCTCTGAACTAAAATAGGAATAGACACTGCTGCGAGGAGTCTAGAGTGTCAAAAGTTCCTGATTGTAGTATTGTCTGCGCTCTCCAAAGCATGTAGATCAAACACCGATTTGATGTGATGCAAGTCCGTCTCAGCTGTTTTGATGAAATCGTGGTAGAGAGCTGATTTGGTCTTGAAATCATTGGAAGTGTATTCCATTTTGAAAACCTTGAAGAATGACTATAAACTCGCCTAGGTTCAAACAAGTTTTGAGCAACTTACTATTTTTAGAATGCTGGTTTTTCTTCCTCCAACGGAGAAATTTTTGAAAATTTTTCTGAGATATGGGTTTTGCTCAGAATTTCGTTGCAAGACAACCCAGATCACCCGTTTTTGAAAATTTTGATTTTAGACTTAAAAAAGCAGCAAACCCTAATTTCTTCAATTTTTTACCAAAAAAAGTTGGCACCTGGGTTTTGTTCAGAATGCAATTAGAAATGGACCTAGTTGATCAGATTTGAAAAACACTGAGGGCTGATCGAAAAAGCAGCCAACCCTAGAATTTGAAATTTTCTTAAAAAAAGCTGTGATATGGGTTTTTTTCAGAAGACTGTTTTGAGAGGACCTAGATGATCAACAATTGAGAACTCTGATGATTTCACTGACATGCAAGGAAAAAGTAGCTACAGCAACCTGAGAAATTTTCTTGAAAATTCTTCAGAAGAATGAGTTGAGCAGACCCAAAAGGCTGAAATTTGAAAGTCTTTGATCTTCTCCTTGAAAAATTTGATCTTCTAGATGAAAAAAACATGAAAAAGCAAGGGTTTATATTGTTGGTCTGAAAATTTGATGAAGAATTTCTGAAAATCAGCAAGTTGAAGCTTTGAATCTTGAAAATAAGGACTTCAAAGTTGCTGCTCCACTCTTCTCCTTTGGACGCGACCTACAATAATGATGAAAATTGCATGGAAGAGATGTATTAAATAGACTGAGGGTTTGAAATACGTTTGCTTTCTTTTGCTTTAATCCTCAAAACCCTAAAATCTTCTTGTTCAATGAACTTAGACATTCTCTTCATCTTGCAATTTTGAAACTTTTGAAATTTTGGCTAAGTCATGACAAGTTGGGCACCCTTCTTAGCTAGGGGTGCCAACTTCCTCCAGAGTTTCATTTTCAAACAACTTTCAACTTTTCACAATTTTGAACCCCTCTTTCACCCTGATCTTCGGCTTCCAGATTGATCCGATGAACGAGCTGGATGATTCGTCGTGTAGCCTGACTGATTTTGAGAAGATCACCCTGGAGGCACTTCTAGCTAAAAACTTCATTTTGACCGTCAAATTCATAGGAGCCTATTTCCTCCAGGGGCTCTGAACTTTCACAGTGTTAGCCATTTTACATGATTTTCAAGTTCTTCATTTCCCTTTGATCTTCTGATGAAATCCTGATTTTAGGAGCTACACTGATCTGATTGGCTGGTTGTCTACTTCACTGGATAGTGTTGTGACCTTTTCACAGATCGCCCCATTCAAAATGGGGACCCCCTAATTTTTGCTTCATTCGGGTCTTTTGGCTTGGGTCTTTTGGTTTGTCTCTCTCTATCGGTCCTTTCTATCTGGTGTACTTACCTATTTGACCTGGGTTTGAATTTTGGTTAAGTCTGGAAGGCTTTTTAATGAATTAGGGTTTACATTCTTTAGGCTACTTTGGGGTCAAATTGAGTTGGTTAATCAATTTCTGAGCTCAGCACTGCTATTAGGATGCTTTAAACTAGCTCCCTTTGAATTTTCACTAAATTTTGTAACTTTTCTATTTTTAGTAAGTGTCAATTTGGAGTTTGTTTTCTCAAGATTTTCATGTTCTGACAACTGCACTACATTCTGAACACTTTGAACTCAACACTGGCAAAATTTGAGCAGAAACGGGCGACTTGCTATTTTTAGTAGTTCGGCTTCCAGGGCAGATTCTAGGGTTTATATGCAAAATTTTCATATACATGTATGGAGATTCTTTGTGGGTTTTTTCGAGACCTTCGCAATAGTATGACATGCAAGACAGGACAACTTTCAACGTTCAGCCTTCGGAGGCTGTAATTAGGGTTTGCATGCAAGTTTTCTCAGCGCATGCCAGCATAATCTTTCTGGGTTTTCCAAGAGCTTCGCAACGGTGTAACATGCAAGCAGAATTGGTCACTTTTCAGAAACCTGCTATTTTTAGCTAGTACTTGCATGTTGATGATTTTTCTGGGTTTTTCAAGATCTCTCGGGCAATGTGACATGCAAAATATCTGACAACCGGTTGGTCACTTTTTTAGCCACTTTCTATTTTTAGCAGGCACTCTTTGGCAGCTGCTCGACACTTCAAAATCACGAACACGGTAACATGCAACTGAAACAAGGTCGAACGGAGCTCATTTGAGGCACATGCAGGAAAATTAGGGTTTCGAGCTTCGGGACTCAAAATGAGGGGTCAGACGTCGAAGTTTCCAAAACTGAAGTATCCCACCATGATCAACATCTTTCAAGGAGTCTACTGGTAAAATTTGAAGGCGAACGGAGCACTTACTATTTTTAGTAAGGCGTTCCTGAAATAGGCTATAAATAGAAAGTCAGCATCAGGTGCCAGCGTCGACAAGCAAGTTTACCTACAAGGAACACGACATTCAAATTTCAAGACAAACAGAGTTGTGGAAGTCTCAAAATCAAGCAGCTGCTATAAATAGTAAGCCACTCCAGAAACATGCTAGAAATAGCATGTCAGCATGAAGTCTCAGTATGAACAGGACAAGCAAATGATGAGGACCCCATGGCACGAATTTCAAAACAAACGGAGTTGCAGAAGATGGAAAATCAGACACTTACTATTTTTAGCAAGCTGGTGCAGGGAAATTAGGGTTTCCTAAATTCAAGGGCAAAACATGACAATCATATAGAGACAACATCTAGCCACGATCACCACACTTCAGGCATTCAGCATGTGAAATTTGAAGACATTCTGAGCAATTGCTATTTTTAGTAAGTTTCTAAAAATAGTGAACGTAGATAGGCATCGGGCACCAGCAGCTTAACCACGTCCCGGGGTTCGAAACAAAGCAAAATTAGGCTTTTCAGAGTCAGAAGTCAGTTGAAAGCACAAAATGTGGAGAACTTTCTAAAAATATAAAGTCAAGGCAAGCTAGGGTTAGCAGGAGAAAATCACTCCAAATTTGGCAAAAGGCATGAAATACATCAAGTTTGATAATTTTTCAAGTCTAGCATCAAAATTCGCCTTAAAAGGCTAAAGAAGATGAAAATTCTACCAAGGCAAATAAAAATGAAAGGTCAAAGTGTTACAAATTTGAAGAAGACCTCTCCACATGCACCTAAAGACTTGGAGGATAAAATTTTATCAAGTGTTCAAAATTGGAACCTCAAGGGTGGATTTTGCCTAACCTTGAGAAGGATGAGGAGACTTGAAATTGACTAAGGCATACAAACTGGAAACTTAAGGGTGAATTTGCGCCTAGGGTCAATGAAGGTGATTGAAAATATCACTAAGGCATTAAACTCAAAGCCGACCCATTGAAATGCGCCCTTGAGCTTAGAGTTGATAAAATTAAAAGCTCAACATGCTATATGCGCCCCCAAATGAAAGACCACCCTCTTGTATGCGCCCATAGAGAAGAAGAGTGGATCTTAAAAATTCTAAGTCATGGGAATTTGATGTTCATGGTATGAAATGCGCCTTGCTTTACATGGAGAGGTGATTAAATTTTCTAAGTGTCCAAAGCTGAAAGCTTACCCTCTGGTATGCGCCCAGGCAAGTGGAAAGGGTAAAAGACGTCTAAGTCATTTAAAACTGAAAGCACAACCTATGATATACGCCTGGAGAGGGAGAGAATGAGTTTTTTTTTTCTAAGTATAGAAGATTGAAGGTTTCGGCACTCATATGCGCCTAGCTTGGATGGAGACCTTGAAATGTTTTTAGGGCGTAGAAAGGTAAAAGCTTAGTATGTTGGATGCGCCTTCCCTTGAGAGATAAGCTGGAAAGATTTCTAAATGTTCAGAGTGGAAACTCACCTATCTAAATGCGCCTGGAAGAAGAAAGGAGCTCGAAATTTTTCTGAGGCACTTCAAATCTGAAGTTGAATACCTCAGCCACGCCTTGAAGAAGGAGATTAAGATTTTCTAAGTGTTGGATGATCGAAATTAAAAGCACATACTGCCATTTGTGCCTTGGACAAGAGGAGAAAACGTGAGAAATTTTCTAAGGTAATTTGAATTTGAAGCAACATAACACATATGCGCCCAGGAAATAAAAAGTGTTTGGCAATGATCTAAAGCATTCGCAAATTTGAAGCTCTCCCCTATTGATGCGCCTGTGACTTGCATGAAGACAAAAAAAAATAAAAAATCCAAGTATCCAAAACTGGAAGTTCAAGGTATGATATGCGCCTGGAGAAGAAGAAGAAAACATTTGAAAGAGTTACCCTTCCATATGCACCTCAAGAGGGAAAGTGTGATTTAATATTTGACTAAGGCATTTAATTGAAAGCAACACATTTTATTTGCACCTAAGCTTGTGAAGGTATGGATATAACTTTCTAGGCGTAACAAATTGAAACCACAACCTTGCAAATGCGCCTTGTTTTGAGAATTTAAGTTGATGAAATTTCTAAGTGTTGAGGGGGGCGAGTAAATATTAAAGATTGGAAAATTAAATATCCCCACACCCTTGGTTGCGCATGACATGGAGATTTTTATAAAATTCGAAGGCATTTAAATTTTTCCTAAGGCAAGATTGAAGAATAAAAATTGAAAGGCGTTGGAAATTTTCTCTAGGCAAATAATCTTAAATTTGCTCGCCCAAGTTGGAGAAATCAATTAAAATTTAAAATTATTATTTTCCAAAGTTTAAAATTTAAATTCCCCCTTCATTTGGACACATTAAATTTTAAAAGGTTGGGAGATTTTAATCACAAGGGGAATTTATTATGGACGGAAAATAATTTTGCCTAGCCATTTTAAAATGCTGACGGTGATTTTTCACAGACGCTGGCGAGATGAATTGATTTCTCGAATAAAATTAAATAGCATCGAAGTTAAATTTTAAATTTTAATATGCGGTGAGATTTTTTTAACTGAAGTGAATTTTTTTAAAATCTCTCGAAATTACTTCAGTCAGCTGGAAGTAACTAGCAATAGGGAGGGAAATTTTAAATTTAAAACAAGGAAAAAATCTCCCGGAATAGCAAGTTGCTATGACAACTGTAAGACGGCTGGAATATTCCCTCTTAAAATTAGAAAATTTCTAAGTCATGATGAAGTGAATTTATTGCATTTGCTAAAATAAGCACCAGCTTTCAATTATAAAAACTTCGGGGTTCTTCATTTCTATTCACAAAATTGCAGAGCTGGGATTTTTGTTGAGAATTGCCGAATAGTGAGAAATTTTTGAAGTTCAAATTTGCTGAAAGTGAATAGTGAGAGGAAGTGTTGAGTTCGATTTTTCAAGAAGTTTGAAAGTTGCTAAGATTTGGAGTTGCTGAAAGTTGAGTTGCTGAGATTTAAAATTTTCTGAAGTTGCTGAAGTTGAGAAATTCATTTCTCCAAGTTGCTGAAAGTGAGTGCTGAAGAAGTGAAGTTTAAATTTTCGAAGTTGCTGTGACTCGAAATAAATTCCGAAGTTGAGATTGCTGAAAATAATTTTTTTCAAAGAGCTGAAATTGTTGTGGCTGCAAATTGCTGAGGTTCAGAGTTTTAAATTAAGAAGTCTAAATTTCTCGAGGTTTGGAGTTGGAGTTCTACTACTGGAGTTATTAATTTTATTTTCTTTTTGCAGCCAACTCCATTTGCCAGCCATCTCACGAACTTTTTATTTTAAAAAGTTAGAATTGTAATGCTTGCTTTTTTGTTTTGCAGATGGCTGAAAATCGAAGAGGTGATGTTGCTGGAACGAGCAAGGCTGGAGCAAAGGCTGGAATTGCTGAAGCTGGTAAAGAAAATGCTTCCAGGCAGGAAATCATCAAGAACTTGAAGTCTTTTATTCCGGAGTCCAAATTTGTATCAAAGTTCAGAAATGTGACTGACACCAACCTCGGTTCTTTCAACCTCGAGGCCTTCATGAGAAGAATATATGGGCAAGGTGGCAATCCTCCAACGGTGATCTCGCACAAGATTGTGAGCGGATTGTATGCAGCAGCCAGTTTCCAGCCAGCAGTTCGATGTCCAGAGCTGATTATGGAGTGTGTAAACTTCTACAATTCGGACCACCGAACGATTGTTTCTCCGGATGGCGTGTTGCTGGCCAACCTCGCACCTGATGCAATTGGCGAGGCGTTCAGGATTCTGCCCACGGATAAAATGTTATACAAGTCCAAGGCAAAAGCTGATAAGATGTATGCCACATCTTTTGACAAATGCGCTAAGAGGATCAACACCACGTGGATGAGGAAGCCAAAGCCTCCTGGCGCCAAGCTGCCAAAGAAAATTATTTCAGAAGAGTTGAAGCAGGAGTATTGCGACTTGATCATGTTGCTCAGCCAGGTTAACGGCAGCCCACAAGTATACGCGTTTGAACCGTGGATGTTTTTCTATATCAGCGTGGTACTTGAAGGAAAACAATGTGTTGATTGGGCTACTATGATCAGTGACAACATTGATGAGCAGTTTCAAAATCTAAGGACAAAAACATTCTACATGAGCTCATATGTTATCTACATGCTGGCACGAATGAAAAAATACAAGGGGCTAGCATACCAGGAGCCAATTGGGTGTGGTCTTACCAATTCAAAATCCATGAATCCTACAGGCAGTTGCATCTCACGAATACCTCTAACTTCAAGAGGGTGAACGATGACTTCACAATGCACATCACGAGAACCCTTCAGCGGAGATTGCAACAAAGAATATCTGAAGAAGCGCAAATGTTGATCGAGGAGTATGGGTTTTGGTTTGTCCAATTCCCAAAGTTCACTTATTTAAGGTTGTCGGGGTACAATTCATATGTCTACCGACTACCGAGGTACCCCACGAATAGAATAATAATGCTTGAGCTGTCTAGGCAACTTGTGGCCTATGAAAAAATTATAAGGAAGAAGAAGGGAGGTTTGCACTTCCCCATTGTTTTGGGAAACTCGCTCGAGGAGTGCCCTTCTTTGCAGGCAGCCAAGGAGGCCGAGGAGGAATTACGGTTCTATTAGTTCACTCTCCATACCAACCGGCAAGATTTTGATCCTCGGGGGAAGATTGGAACGGTGCAGGGTGAGGAATATAGGCACAGGGCTCACTTAGAGGATTTTTGGGCAAATGTCGGAGACGAAGCTGAGATTAGAAGAAGAATGTTCTCCAGATTGCCTCTTAAGTTAATCAGAGAGTGCAAAGTGGTCCAAGTCCCGGATCAGGTTGATGAGGATACCTGACTTACTCGGACTATGAATCGATAAAGAACACGCCAATCCCACCACTAGATTGGGTTGAGCCAGAGATTACAGACTTAGACACTTTGTCTATGCCTGTCTTGACCTTCACAAGGAGTTGGGTGGAGGGGCATGTCCATAGATTGAAGAGAAGATCAATCGCCGTCTCGTATAGTCTCATGGGTGATAGGAGGCCACCAGTGTTGGCGAAGAGGAAGAAACAAATTGCCCAGGCTGTGGAGCCACAACAGCAAGAGGAACCAATTCATCCCGAACCTTAGGGATCGGAAGATACATCGCCTACTCAGTTATTAGAAAAATCCTCCAGCATGCATGAAGTCTCAATGTTTGCAGATCAGAGGGGTTGAGTGAATGAAGAGCTAGAAATTGGAGAAGTCAACCAGCCGTTGCCAAGGGAACTTGACAGTCAAAGTGCCTGTTACCTAATTTTTACCCTTCGGGCTCAATCAGGAAGGATCTATGTTTCAGGTGTTCAAGAAGGAAAAATGGAAAATTCGCACAAGGGAAAATTCATGCATCTAATGCTAAGTCACAAGGAGGCCTAATGGATAAAGCATCTCTCTTTCTGATTTGGCATAATGCTCCTGGTAAAGCGGGTCGCTGAGACCAATGTAAGGTCACGCCGACTAGCTGTGTTATATACCCATTGGAATCCTCATGGTCGCCAAGACATCTTGGTTGTTGTAAAGTTTAATATCTCTCCGCTTGGGATGTCTCGCCGACAGTCGTTCACAGGGTTGGGATTGGGGGGAAATTTTTTGCTTCAGGATGATGTCTCTCCGACTACATGAAAGTCTCCCCGAAGTGGTCTAGGCTCGTTGAAGGATTTAGACCTCGCTGGGAGGTCTTGCCGACTAAAGGTGGTCACACCGAAACGGGGCACTTTCGGAAAAGAATGGTCATCTCGGAGAAATGTCTGGCCGACAAGCCAGGGTCTCGGCGACAACATGGGGCTTAGCCAAGAGGCCTCGCTGACGAGCATGTCTCGCCAAAGGGAAGCACAATCAACAGGAGGTCTCATCGATAACAAAAGGTCACACTAACATGCCTTGTGTTTTCGGTGTAATGCAAGTGAGTTCGGGAAGATGTCCCGCCGACAGATGAAGGTCACCCCGACGGGATCCCAGTTCGCCAAAGGAGGGTCAAGTCACCAAGATGTCTCGGCGACTGGCCAAGGCTTCGCTGAGAGAAAGTGATATCGGCGTAATGTCTTGCTGAGGGCTCCAGTGTCTCACCGAAGGGATGTTTGGGGCCAGGGAGATGAAGGATTCGCCAAGATGTCTCGGCGAAGGCATGAAGTTTTGTCGAAAGTGAGGGGTATTGGGGTAGCATTGTTCTTTCGATAAGATCTCTCACCGACACTCAGGGGTCTTGCCGACAGATAGCAATGCACTCGGCAAGAAATGGTGGTTTTGGCGAGAGGTCACGCCGAACAGAGTGAGCTCAGGGATGTGATTTGTATTCTCTAAGAGGTCTCACCGACTAGCAGAAGGCGCCCGACCGTCGGAATGATGTCTTACCAACATGGAGTGGTCTCAGCGACGAAAAATGATATCGGCATGACTAATGAAGCCCGCTGTAACCTCTCGCCGATGAATGTTTCTCTTGCCGAAGTGAAACGAAGTGAGCCCTCGCCAAAGCAAGGTGCCTTCAGCACAACCTCTTGCCGATAAAGCGATGTCCTACCGACAAGAAACCAACGGAAGTCTCCCCAACCCGAGGAAGTCTCGCCGACTCTGGAGCATAATGGTAGGATAATGAAGCTTCGGTGAGAAGTCTCACCGACACATGAATGTCTCGCCGAGGGATGAAGAGCCTGTAAT
Source organism: Sequoia sempervirens (assembly GCA_007258455.2). Taxonomy (NCBI): domain Eukaryota; kingdom Viridiplantae; phylum Streptophyta; class Pinopsida; order Cupressales; family Cupressaceae; genus Sequoia; species Sequoia sempervirens. Next base: position 358,595 of record VDFB02253974.1, read on the forward strand.
GTCCCCTTCTCGAGCATGACTTCTTCTGATTGACCGTTGGCCTATTCTGGAGACCCGTAGGCTTCTCGGTGGTGAAATTAGGGTTTCTTGGTTGGTGGTTTCTTGTGCTCACGGATTGGTGATTGAACTACGGATTCCTTCTGGGTTTTTCGTGAGCTTTTCGGTGATGTGTTCATCTTGGCATTCTGAGCACTTTCACGAATTTACTATTTTTAGTAAATTCTATTTCTAGCAGTGGTCCTGTTGGTTTCGGCTCGATTGACCTTCTACTTCAGTATGTTCAGTTTGATTGCTCAACCTTGGCTTTGGGGGCTTGTTTGGAGAGATAAGTTGAATTATTTTTAATAAAGTCATGTTTAATGTTATATTTTGCTGTTGACCCCCCCCCCCTTAGCCTAGTGATTGAACTTAAGTTGTTTTTAAAAGTGGTCTTTGAGGGGTGGCGCCTCATGAGGATATTTTATATTGTTCTAAAGCTCAAAAATCAATGTTTGAAAAAAGGACGCCCATCTTGAGGAGATTATTTTAAATTAAAAAGTCAAAATTGCTTAAGACAAAAAGGACGCCACTTCTGGAGGGAAAAGGAGTTACTCAAATTTAAAAAAAAAGTTGGGTTTCTAGAAGCTTCTAGAAATCATCTCAAGTCTTTAAAAGGAGGTCTTGGTCTTCATTTTCATCATCCAACTTCTTGAGTAAAGTTATGCTGCCGAAATGGTGAGAGGATTGCTTCGAGGAATGAATGCCTCCTAGCTAGGCTCAACTTCGTGCTTGTGAGACAGCACCTAGTGGAGAGATTTACTTGTTTGAGTGCATTTTGTAGTGAGGATTGCTTTGTAGCGAGTTAGTTGCAATTGTAGTTCAGTTATTTGCATTTTCATGTTATTTTCTGTAGTTGCTGAGTTCATAGCTGATTGTAATTTTCACTCATTTTTCAAAAATACAAAAATATTTCATTCTGGGTATTGTTCTTATCTTCTTGTCTAGGCTGGGCGCCCCTTTGCACCAATTATCAGATTTTAATGTGAAGAACTTGAATTTAGAGAAGAGAATTGCCCCTCTCATAAAGTCGTACCTTTTTGGATGCCTTGGGATTTGTGTCAAAAAATAAATAACAGAATTTAGGGACTGTTTTGTGTCTTCAGCTTAGGCGCCTTCTGTTGATGTGTTTTTCGTGACCGCACCAACGCAGAATAAAGTTGCCAACGGCTTCCCTATTCTCTCTTGATCAAAGTATCCAGCATGCTAAGATTGCAAGAAAGTTCATGCGTTCAACTCCAAGGTTCTTTCAGTGCGAATAGGCTCAGTTTGGCTCGATGTGATTTGTTGGTATTTCAAGGGGACTTACGGAATTGTTCGGCAGCAGAGAAAGGAATTCAAATGCTCGAAAGATTTATCTATGAAGTTCGGGTTTCCTATTCTAACCGGAAAGTACTGAATTGAAATGGGGGTAGGGTTAAGAGAGTCTAAATCTACTCAAAGGTGCGAGATATGGAGCTTAACTTCAGCAAACTTCTAACCGGACTTCGCTTTGCCTCACATCGGACAGCTTCCATGGAGTCGGTGCAATCTTCAAGGGAGATGACTAAAGATGTTCAAACCACCACTTGACATGAAGATACCATCACAACGACGCATACCATCATTCAAACTGTGATTGAAGTTAAATACATGATGTTCCAGTTGACCACACAAGGCGCATTCACCATCAGCAAATACACTAGTGGTATGGATAGACGAAGTTGCTTAGATCAAACACCACATTCCACAGCTAACATCTACTTGCATGAAAATGAAATTTACGCTACTATACGCTACTTGGAGTAGAAGGGATGAAGAAACCTCGCTAGCTATCCATAACAAAGACGAATTTCACCATCAATGAAAAGATCTTTTATTACGAAAGTTTTACACGACAATCTCTTACAAAAGTTTTCAAAGGAAAACTTTCCTTCTCCTCCAACTACACTATCAATCTACTTCTAAGTTGTCCCTTTATTCTATGTCTACTGTCTAACTCTAAGCTAATGAGGTACAAATGAGGGGGACTCCCCCTTTTATAGATAGCCCAGTCCAAAGGACGGCTAGGGTTACAATTAATAGAGTGGCCAGAATCGTGCCACCTCAGCCCTAAACATGATTTGCCCTAAAAACCGCCACAGAGGAGAGTGGGGTAATAAATGAGCCATAATGTCCATTATTCCTTCTAGAAGAGTCTGTTTGCAGACGCGTTCACACTGTTCTTGATCTTCTTCTCGACTTTTGTTCTTTGACTTCTTCCACTTGAGCTAACACTTGGCCAATTTCTTGCAACTTTTCTTCCTTCGCGATTTATCATCTTGAACTACTTGCTTCTTCACGCTAAGTCATCACCGCTTGGCCTCAACATTTCTCCTTTGAGAAATTTTCATCACCTAGCACCTCCAACGCCTTCAACATTTAAATCCCTCCACCTTGGGCGCACTTCACATATCAAAAGAGCCTTCACCTTGGACATTAGCGCATATAGCACATCATGGGAGATATTTTATTCCACCAACTTATCTCTTTTCTGCTGAAGTGAGGGTGCATTTTACACTTGATAAAGGATAATGCCTTTTCATCTTTGACCCCCTTTTGACTCCCTTCCAGCATGGGCGCGCTTCAATATATGTTCTTCAAGACTTCACAATTTTTGATCTCCTACGAATTTCTTCTTGAAAGCGCGTTTGGGATCTAATGCCTCTTGGGCGCATATAGTATGTCCAGCTTTGAGTTTTATTCCAGGCGCAAATAGGAGAGAACTTTCATTTTCAACACCTGGACGAATTTGAGAATCCAGTCTAAGGCGCATATCAATATGTGTTCCTCAAGGCGTTAAACATAGGGAAGCCACTTCGAATTTATACCTCAGCAAAATTTTGATTTCCTTTGAAGAGTTAAGGCGCAAATGCAAGGGTGTGTTTTCAATGTGAGGCGCAAATACCACTTGGCACATCCAATTTCTTACTTAAACTTTCAGGCGCACATGGCACACAGAGCTTTCAGGCGCACAGAACCTCTGGAGCTTTCAACTAGTGCTTTGGGCGAGCAAAGAGGGGCGCAAATCACCCATGAAGCCTTCATTTTGGATTTAGGCGCATTTGGCATATCTAACTTTCAGTTTTCGCACTTAGCCACTTTTGACTCTTAATCCCCTCAGGCGCATTTTGACCCATGGGCATCCAGTTTCATTACTTAGGCGCAAATGCAAGGGTCTCCATCCAATTTTGACCACCTCAGGCGCATTCTCATGTTTGAGCTTTCAATTTATAGTTAAGGCGCATTTAACTCTCAAAGTCATCACTTGGGGCGCATATTAGAGAGTGAACTTCAAGCTTGAGGAGGGGCGCATATGATGGGTTGCACTTTTAGTTTAACGCACTAGACACTTTCATGTTTTTTTTTTGCTTTGGGCGCATATTGCACTTGCCACTTTTATTTTTGTCATAGGCGCATATCATGTGTCTAGCTTTTATGAAGTGGGGCGCATTTAGATGGGTCTAGTTTCAATGCTTGGAGAGTTTGCACATTACCTTGGGCGCATATAGAGAGGTAAGCTTTCATTTTAAACGACTTAGGCAAATTTCCCCAACCTCTTCTTTCTTCCAACCAAGGCGCATTTAGCACATGGTACTTCCAAATTGACTTAGGGTGCATTTGGGACCTCCAACTTCCAGTTCTTAATGCCTTGGTAAAATTTCACCTGTCTTCAGCCTCTTATAGCAAGTTTTGGTGCCGGATTTGAAAAATTATCAAATTTGACGTGTTTCGTTCCCTTTGCCAAATTTAGGGTGATTCGATCACGCTAACCCTAATTTGCTATTTTTAGAAAATTCTTCAAATTTTGTGCTTTGGATTGACTTTTGACTCCAGAAACCCTGATTTTTGCCTTGTTCCAATTTCGGGGTGTGATCGTGATGTCGGGGCCTGATGCCTGCCTGCACCTGCTATTTTTAGCAACTTACTAGAAATAGTAATTACTCAAAATGTCTTCAAATTTTACGTACTAAATGCCTGAAGTGTATAGATCGTGACTGGGCACTGCCTTTGCCTTTGATTGCCATATTGTGCCCTTGTTTTTCGGAAACCCTAATTGACCTGCTAAAAACAGCAACTATCCGATTCTCCATTCTCTGTAACTCTGTTTGCCTTGAAATTCGCGCCACGAATTACTTATCACATGCTTGTCTTGTATTCGTTGAGATCTGGTGTCAACTTGCCAATTATAGCCGGTTTTGAGGCGACTTACTATTTATAGTAAATGCCTGTTTCTGAGACCTCCTTTGCTCTGTTTGCTTTGAAATTTGGACAGTGTGCCCGTCGTTGGTTAACTTGCATGTATGCGCTGCGCCTTGATCAACTTTCTATTTATAGCCTGCCCCTGGAACACTTACTAAAAATAGCAAGTTCTCCGATTGCCTTCAAATTCTGTCGGCAGATTCTCGGAAGGATGCTAATCAGGATGGATACCTCAGTTTTGAGCACTTTGACCTCTGATTCCTCATTTTAGCGCTGAAGCTCGAAACCCTAATTTTGTGCATGTTGCTCAAATGAGCTCCGTTTGACCTCGTTTCAGTTGCATGATGGTCAGTTTGCAGTTCTGAAGTGCTGAGCGGCTGCCCAAATGATACCCGCTAAAAATAGAAAGTGGCCGAAAAAGTGACCGACCGGCTGCCGGATGATCTTGCATGTCATCCTGCCCGAAAAATCTTGAAAAACCCAGAAAAACCCAGAAAAATCTCCAACATGCAAGCACCGGCTAAAAATAGCAAGTTTCTGAAAAGTCACCGGTTCCATTTGCATGCTACACCATCGCGAAGCTCTTGGAAAACCCAGAAAGAAAATTTCGACATGCGGTGAAAAACTCTGCATGCAAACCCTAATATCGGCTTCCAAAAGCCAAATGCTGAAAGTCATCGTCATGCTTTGCATGTCATATCACTGTGAAGGTCTCGAAAAACCCAGAAGGAATCTCCGGACATGCATTAGAAACTCCGCCTCTAAGCCCTGAAAATTGCCTCCGAAGGCAGAACTGCTAAAAATAGCAAGTTGTCCGTTTCAGTTCAAATTTGACCTGTGAATAGCCTGATGTGCTCTGGACGCAGTGTGATTGTCGGAATCTCAAAAATGCTGAAGGATTGCCTGTAATTGCATAGTAAGTTGCCAGAATTCGACGAAATTTCTGTGGAGACCTGCTGGAAGCATACTAACAACAGTGTTAAGCTCAATTTGCAATTTATTCATCTCATTTGACTCTAGGTTGGCTGGAAAATTCAAAACCCTAGTTTTTTGGACTTGGCCAAAATTCACATTTTAAGCTCAAAGACAGGCTCAATCTCGAAAAGACAGACAGTAGAAAAGAGAGACAAACCAAAACGACCGAAAAGCACAGCCAAAATTAGGGGGTCCCCATTTGCAATGGGGCGATGTGTGAAAAAGGTCACAACACCTTCATCATAGGAGTCATTTGCATCAATTTTCATGCATATTGGGTGGGTGGTGAGTGGTTTGTGAGCATTTCATTGAACTACTGTATTGCTGATAACAGTTTTCAATCTTGGGTCTATCATAACAGCTTGTTTGAAGTCCTTCATTTGAGCTAGGTCTTGAGAGGAAAGGCATTGAGAGCATTGAGGATAACTTTATACATTGTTGCAGCTGTGAGAAGACTCTTATCTTGTGCTTAACTGCTGAAACTCTATTATTGTAAGTTGAATAGTAGTACTGTCAGCAACTTTCCTATTTCTGTTAATCTTAAGTTTGTAACAGCCCACTGAATAAGTGGAAGAGGCTAGCTTGCCGCCTATTTACTTGCTTTGTATTGTAATTTCTTAAGTCTTTGCCATATGGTCGCCTCTTATCCATCATGGATTGAGTAGCACATACTTGGTGTTGAGTTAATTTCGAGTATTGCAATAGATAGGGATCCTCTGACCATATGTCGTTGTTCGCTGACGCATTCTTGGTTAGAGTTCTTGTTTCAGCATTTCCATTAAGATCCTCTGACCAATGCTCACACCTTGCCCACATCGGGATCCTGGTGTACATTCTGGTTAGAGTTACTTCAGCATCGTTTTGGTTTATGACCTAACCTTAACGGGTGCTTGTTCTTTGTAATTTGCCATTGAAAAATTGAAAAAATTTGGCACGGTATATTTCAGTGGTATCAGAGCCACGCATCTTGCCATCCTGTGAAATCAGCCTTCTATGAGTGACAAAGAACAGAGGTACTTGGCAAGGGTATACAAGAGGGATACCGTTCAGACACAGTTGTATCAGGCTCTAGAAGGTCAGACAGCATCAGAGGTTTTGAGGGCTAATTGGGAGCCTTCACAGGAAACAGAAATGGGGGATAATGAAAGGACTTTAGGTGGCAATGAAAGAAATGAAAGGATTTTTGGTGCCAATGAAAGAAGTTCTAGCAACAGAGGTGACAGTGGGAAAGGTATAGACAATTCGGCCAATCTTGGTCAAGGGCTCGATAAGAAGATGGATGCTTTGTTGGATATGTTTTCTCTCATGTTGGGGAGATTGGGTCTGAATACTCCACAAAACAATACAGGGCATGCCGGTGAGCATAGTGCTTCCAACCAGCATAATGGACATGTTGTCCAACCTTCAGCGAGCAGCACATACATCGCTACTAGACCATTCAAACCCACGTTTTTGGCACCAGCAAACCCACATCCTGATTCCGAAGAAAATGCTTCAACTTTGGAGAAGCTGAGGATAGGCCGTACTGAATATGAAACTCTTCCTGATGAAGTCAAACTAGACATGTCCTTCAACGATTACATGGAGTTTAGAAGGAAGAATAGAGGACAAGGAAGAAATTATGATCAAAAGAGAACACCAGCACAAGGAGACTTGTATCAAGCTATCAACAAGGTTACGCTTCCCCACTTTGATGGAAGTGATAATAGTTCTGCTCGAGCTTGGATACAGAAGCTAGACAACTATCTGGATCTTAGACCAATGGCTGAAGAAGCGATTAAGTTCGCTACGCTACACCTAGATGGGGCGGCGCATAAGTGGTGGTACCATGGCTTAGTCACCTTAGGTCATGGGTCTATCACTACTTACGATGAGTTCACCAATAGACTCATTAAGAGATTCGAGAAGAAGGACCCAGAAGTGCATTTCAGGGAGCTAGCCCAGTTGAGACAGTATGGCACTATTGATGCCTACATAGTTGAGTTTCAAAGGCTTTCAATAATGGTCACTGGAATCACGGAGAGAAGATTAGTGATCCTATTCAGCGAAGGATTGATGGAGCCACTCAAAGGTTGGATTAAAGCTTTTGATCCACCTTCCCTACAAGAGGCAATGAAGAAAGCTAGAAACATGGAGTGGGCTGTTCCCAAAGCGAAGTTCCATTCCAAGCCATCATTTCACAAAGGAGATAGAGGGAAAAGGCCTCATCAAAAACCTCACCATAAGGTATTCAAACAGCAGAAACCTCATGGCACAAGATTGGATCCAGAGACTATCAATGAACTCCGAAGAAAGGGATTATGTTTCTGTTGTTGGAAAAAATGGTCCCAAGATCATGTTTTCCCAAAATGTGCTAAAATCCATCAAATTGAGTTCTATACAGCTGAAGAAAGCAATTCTGATTTTTCTGATCAGCAAACTGATTTTGAGGACAGCGAAGAAGAAAGAGCTCCAGAAGAGTCTGAAAGTGAAAAAGGAAGTGGTGGTACATTGGCTCAACTTTCGAGCTTCCAAAAGAATGAGTCTTTCAAAGTTTGTGGGATGATCAAAGGGCAGCGTATAGTTGCTCTAATTGACACTGGGGCAACACATAACTTCATAGACGAAGCTGTGGTGGCAAAGAAAGGGCTGCAAACAGAAGATTTTGAAGGTTTCAGAGTTATGGTTGCTGATGGGTTTCACATCTCATGCACCAAGAAGATTCCCAACATGTCAATGCAATTGGGCAATTACGAAGTCAAGGATGACTTTTATGTGGTTAGTATTGGAGATACGGATGCTGTCCTTGGCATTCAGTGGCTGCGATCTCTTGGAGAGATCTCTTTAAATCTACAAACCATGGAACTCAAATTTCAATCCGATGGAAAGAAGGTGGTGTTGAGAGGAATGTCAAATGGTGGCCCTCGGATTGTGTCATTTAAGAGAATGGCAAGGTTGATACGTCATGACCAAGTGGAGTGGGCAACGGAGTGCATGATTCTTCCAGCTAGTCCGGTTGAGAAAAAGAGAGATTATCCTCCAGATATTCAGTCTTTACTCACCAAGAAGAGTAAAGTGTTTGCTGATTTACCTCCTGGACCACCTCCTGATCGAGGTTCAGAACATGTCATAGAGCTCAAGGAAGGAGCTAAGCCAGTAATCACAACTCCATATCGGTACCCCAAAAATCAGAAGGATGAGATTGAAAAGAACATTAGGGAGCTCTTGGAGATGGGCTTCATTCGTCCTAGTAAGAGTCCCTTTGCTTCAGCAATTGTTCTAGTGAAGAAGAAGGATGGTACCGTTCGTATGTGTGTTGATTATCGTGCTTTGAATCAAAGCACCATCAAAAATCGATATCCTATTCCAAGGATAGATGAGCTCTTTGATGAGCTACATGGAGCTAAGTTCTTTTCGAAGATAGACTTGAGGTCGAGCTACTATCAAATTCGAATGAGAGGATCTGATGTGGAGAAGACGGCTTTCAGATGTCATTATGGTCACTTTGAGTTCTTAGTCATGCCCTTTGGGTTGACTAATGCTCCTGCTACCTTCCAATCTTGCATGAACAGAGTGTTTCAGAAGCAGTTGAGAAAGTTTGTGTTAATATTTTTTGATGACATCTTGATTTTTAGCAAAACTTGGGAAGAACATCTCAAGCACTTGGAGGAAGTGCTTAACATCTTGGAATCAGAGAGCTTGTTTGCCAAAGAATCCAAATGTGAATTTGGAATGAAGGAGCTGCTTTATCTTGGTCACATAATCAGTGTTGAAGGTGTGAAGGTTGATCCAGAAAAGATCAAGGCTATTGTTGATTGGCCACCTCCTGAGAACTTGACTCACTTGAAAGGGTTCTTGGGCCTTTGTGGATTTTACAGAAGGTTTGTGAAAGGTTACTCTCAGAATGCTGCTCCTCTTACTGACCTTACAAAAAAGGGAGCCTTTTGCTGGTCAGAAAAAGCACAGAGTACTTTTGATAAGTTCAAGAAGATAATGAGTTCTTGTGCTGTTCTTGCAATTCCAGATTTTTCCAAGCCCTTCGAACTGCAGTGTGATGCATCCGGTGAAGGTATTGGGGCTGTTTTAATGCAAGATAAGCATCCCATCGTGTTTGAGAGCAGAAAATTAAGAGGAGTTGAGAAGACCTACTCTATTTATGACAAGGAAATGCTTGCAATCATGCATGCATTAGCCAAGTTCAGACAGTACTTGGTGGGGAGCAAGTTTGTGGTCAAGACTGATCACAACAGTCTCAAGCATTTCATGCATCAGAAAGACTTGAACGAGAGGCAACAGAAGTGGGTGAGTAAGCTTCAAGCTTACGATTTTGACATTGAGTATGTCAAAGGCAAAAACAACATAGTGGCTGATGCGTTATCCAGAAGACCTCATTTGAGCTCATTATGTGAGCTTACTGCTGATTGGAGAAACATGTTGCTTGCTGATTATGCCAAAGATCAGTTTGCAACCAGCATTATGGAGGGTACTTTTCATGACGAAAGGTACAAGGTGGTTGAAGGGCTGATTCACTACAAGGGTAGAATCTTTCTAGTGGCTGATTCTGAGCTCAAAAAGAAGATTTTGTTGACATTTCATGACATCCCACTTGCTGGTCATCAGGGATTCTTCAAGACATATAGGCAGATCCGAGAAAGATTTTCTTGGAAAGGGTTGAAAGGAGAAGTTCAACGTTACATTCAAGAGTGTCCTACTTGTCAGATGAATAAAAATGAGCATACACTACCAGTTGGTCTGCTGCAACCTCTTCCCATTCCCAATCAAAAGTGGGAAAGCATCTCAATGGATTTCATCACTGGTTTACCCAAAGTCCAAGGAAGAAATTGTATCTATGTTGTAGTAGATAGATTGACAAAATTTGCTCATTTTTTTGCCATTACCAGCTCATTTTCAGCAGCTCAAGTGGCAGATCTGTTTTTTCATGAGGTGTTTAGATTGCATGGGTTGCCAAGGAACATTGTGAGTGATAGGGACAGCAAGTTCCTAAGCACCTTTTGGAAAGAGGTCTTCAGAATGAGTGGTACAGTGCTTACTCCAAGCACTAGTTATCACCCTCAAACTGATGGGCAAACAGAGATAGTAAACAAGTGGTTGGAAGGTTATTTGAGGAATTATGTTTCAGAACAACAAAGAGCATGGGTGAAATGGCTTCATTTAGGAGAGTATTGCTACAATTCTTCTTTTCACATGTCAATAAGGATGTCACCTTTCATGGCTCTCTATGGTTATGAGGCTCCTAGCTTTGCTGATTTAGTGTTTGGTGATAGCAAATCCCCTCAAGCCAAGGATATGTTACAGCAGAGTCAAGACATCTTGAAATCCTTGAAGAACAATCTGCAGATTGCACAGAATCAGCAAAAGATGTACGCTGATCAGCGGCGTGTTGAGCGCTCTTTTGAGTTTGGAGATATGATTTATCTTCGACTACAGCCTTACAGACAGTCTACTCTCAAGAAGAGTGGAGCTGAGAAACTCAAGCCTCGCTTCTATGGTCCGTTCAAGGTTATCAGAAAGGTAGGAGCTGTAGCTTATGAGTTGGAGCTACCTTCGAGTAGCAAAGTGCACAATGTCTTCCATGTGTCTCGCCTCAAGAAGGCACTTGGACACAACATTACTGCTTCATCACAGTTGCCACCTTTGGATGAAGAAGGGCAGTTAGTTTTGATTCCTGAGGAGATTCTTGATTCTAGAGAGCGTTCTTTGAGGAAAAGAACAATCAGAGAGTATTTGGTGAAGTGGAAAAACTTTCCCATGGAGGATGCGACTTGGGAAAATGAGGAGATTCTGCAGCATCCGAGTTTACGATTGCTTGAGGACAAGCAATCTTGGGGAGGGCGGACTGTAATGTCCCCTTCTCAAGCATGACTTCTTCTGATTGACCGTTGGCCTATTCTGGAGACCCGTAGGCTTCTCGGTGGTAAAATTAGGGTTTCTTGGTTGGTGGTTTCTTGTGCTCACGGATTGGTGATTGAATTGCGGATTCCTTTTGGGTTTTTCGTGAGCTTTTCGGTGATGTGTTCATCTTGGCATTCTGAGCACTTTCACGAATTTACTATTTTTAGTAAATTCTATTTCTGGCAGTGGTCCTGTTGGTTTCGGCTCGATTTACCCTCTACTTCAGTATGTTCAGTTTGATTGCTCAACCTTGGCTTTGGGGGCTTGTTTGGAGAGATAAGTTGAATTATTTTTAATAAAGTCATGTTTAATGTTATATTTTGCTGTTGACCCCCCCCCCCTTAGCCTAGTGATTGAACTTAAGTTGTTTTTAAAAGTGGTCTTTGAGGGGTGGCGCCTCATGAGGATATTTTATATTGTTCTAAAGCTCAAAAATCAATGTTTGAAAAAAGGACGCCCATCTTGAGGAGATTATTTTAAATTAAAAAGTCAAAATTGCTTAAGACAAAAGGGACGCCACTTCTGGAGGGAAAAGGAGTTACTCAAATTTTTTAAAAAAGTTGGGTTTCTAGAAGCTTCTGGAAATCATCTCAAGTCTTTAAAAGGAGGTCTTGGTCTTCATTTTCATCATCCAACTTCTTGAGTAAAGTTATGCTGCCGAAATGGTGAGAGGATTGCTTCGAGAAATGAATGCCTCCTAGCTAGGCTCAACTTCGTGCTTGTGAGACAGCACCTAGTGGAGAGATTTACTTGTTTGAGTGCATTTTGTAGTGAGGATTGCTTTGTAGTGAGTTAGTTGCAATTGTAGTTCAGTTATTTGCATTTTCATGTTATTTTCTGTAGTTGCTGAGTTCATAGCTGATTGTAATTTTCACTCATATTTCAAAAATACAAAAATATTTCATTCTGGGTATTGTTCTTATCTTCTTGTCTAGGCTGGGCGCCCCTTTGCACCAATTATCAGATTTTAATGTGAAGAACTTGAATTTAGAGAAGAGAATCGCCCCTCTCATAAAGTCGTACCTTTTTGGATGCCTTGGGATTTGTGTCAAAAAATAAATAAAAGATTTTAGGGACTGTTTTGTGTCTTCAGCTTAGGCGCCTTCATCATAGGAGTCATTTGCATCAATTTTCATGCATATTGGGTGGGTGGTGAGTGTTTTGTGAGCATTTCATTGAACTACTGTATTGCTGATAACAGTTTTCAGTCTTGGGTCTATCATAACGGCTTGTTTGAAGTCCTTCATTTGAGCTAGGTCTTGAGAGGAAAGGCATTGAGAGCATTGAGGATAACTTTATACATTGTTGCAGCTGTGAGAAGACTCTTATCTTGTGCTTAACTGCTGAAACTCTATTATTGTAAGCTGAATAGTAGTACTGTCAGCAACTTTCCTATTTCTGTTAATCTTAAGTTTGTAATAGCCCACTGAATAAGTGGAAGAGGCTGGCTTGCCGCCTATTTACTTGCTTTGTATTGTAATTTCTTAAGTCTCCGCCATATGGTCGCCTCTTATCCATCATGGATTGAGTAGCACATACTTGGTGTTGAGTTAATTTCGAGTATTGCAATAGATAGGGATCCTCTGACCATATACCGTCGTTCGCCGACGCATTCTTGGTTAGAGTTCTTGTTTCAGCATTTCCATTAAGATCCTCTGACCAATGCTCACACCTTGCCCACATCGGGATCCTGGTGTACATTTTGGTTAGATTTACTTCAGCATCATTTTGGTTTATGACCTAACCTTAATGGGTGCTTGTTCTTTGTAATTTTCCATTGAAAATTTGAAAAAATTTGGCACGGTATATTTCAGAGCCCGACGATGGGTTGAAGTGAGCTCGGAGAATGAAAAGGAGGTCAGTGAGATGTCTCACCGACCGAGCAGTTTCTGGCCGAAGTGAAATTGGATCTCGCTAAGAGCTTGAAGGCTTCACCGTAACGTCCTGCCAACTCGAAGGGGTCTTGCCGATACGAAATGAACTCAGGGTGGCTCGCTGTGACGTCTCCCCGACTGATGTTGGTCCTGCCAATAGCGATGGTTTTTCCATAAGGTCTCAGCGATGCATAGGTCCTGCCAATAAATGGGACCCTTCGGTGCAATATTTCCAAGTCGGGGAGAGGTCTCCCCGACCCGATGATCTCTCTCCGATATATTTTGTGCTCACCCAAGGATGCAAGGGATCGACATAAGGTCTTGTCGACCCAAATGTCTCCCCGACTGAAGAGAAGCAGACTCATCGCCAAAAGAATAAAAATCCCAAATGGAGGTCTCGCCGACGGCTTAGTGTCTCATCGAAAGGAATGAACGAAGCTTGGAGTAACTGAATTGAGCTTGTTGAAAGGTCTTATTGACCCGGTAGAGTCTTGCCGATGCCTGTTCACAAGTAGATATCGGAGAGACTCCGGCTGAATGATTTACATCGCTACGATATCTCCCCGACAAGCGATCGTCCTGTCGAAGCGGTCTCGAGCTCACCGAAGGATTTTACGTCTTGCTAAGACGTTTGGCCGACATACATAGACGCAATCTCAGCGAAGTGAAGTGAGCTCGGAGCGAGAGAAAGGAGATCGACAAGACTCTTAGAGCTCGCTATGACTCTTGCCAATGATAGTGAGTTACGCCAATGGCTGCAGAGAAGCATAATCGCATCGGGGAGACACGATTAAGTGTCTCACCGACATGCGATTCTAGTGATGAGCTTGTGACCGCCCAAGATAGCTTGCATGGCAATTTGACCAGAAGAAGAAGAAGATCAACAGGGCGAAAGACGTGTATATGTTATAAGCCCAGGAGCATTCAAGGAGCTCGACAGGGAGGTTAGAAAGGAGATACGAGACCAGGAAATGAATGCGGTAGTTGAGAAAGATCTGAAGAAGACCACTCGTGGAAGCGACTTTTCACACCGACATAGACAGCAAGGGATTCAATCGAACACAACATTAACTACTTGAAAAGGTCTGAGGATAGATCTTTCTGAGCCCAATATTTTTTGTTAGCCCTAAGGGGCCGACACAGTCCGTATGTAAGGCATTTTTTGCCTTTCTGTAGGTAGTTTTTAGATAATGCATCCAGAAGAGTTAGTGATTTTTAGCTATCCTTCCTCAACTGATGTATGTTTGGTAACTCAATTGGAATCTAGAATGCAACGCAGAGTTTACCTTGGAAGCTAGTTGTGCATGTTTGTACTGTTCTCATTTCTGTATCTTTCTCTTGATTATGCAAGTCTTTAACTGTGTTATTTTCTTGTAACATGGAACGCTTTGAAAACAAAATTTGTTTTCCTTTGGATAGAGCTGCAACTAAAATTCGTTTTATTGCCATCACAAACATCGCAAATGTGGATGAGAGCCAAGGATAACTTCCTTACAAAACAAGAGTTTCTTCAATGTGATGTGTTAAGACGTGATTGCAAATGAAACATTAGGAAGAAGAAAGAAAAATGCGTTTTCAAAACAAAACGTGAGGGTTCCATCGCGTGAGGGTAAAAGGAAAAAAATGGAGAAAAACGCATATGACACACAAAAACTCGATGAAGAAGAAGCATGGAAAGGGCATGAGAAACAAAAACGCGAATGGAGAGGAAGAATATGCATGTGGGGATGAAAAACGTTTGAAGAGAACGAAGGTAAGATAAAAACGCATATGAAAATCTCCAGATATGTACAAAAACGAATGAAAAAGGAGAGAAAGCAAGGGTAATCGACTTACCAAGACAAAACGCAAAGATTGCTGGAGAAGAATGTCAAAATTCTAAAAAATGTGTTTGCAGTTTGAAGAGAACTCGCCTAGCATGAAGAGAGGAAGAACAAAGATCATAAAAAATGAAAATGGTGAACTAAAACACTTTTAAGTGAAAGAGAAAATTGAAAACCTAATTCAATTCGAGCAATAAATTTAGGCACGAAAAGTGGCACGATTGACGAAAAATGCAAAAATCATGAAGAAACGCGCCAGAGCCAGAAAAAGTAAGTGTCAGGAAAAAGTGTAATAGCGCTAAAATTTAGCGCTATTACATTTTTTGGAAAGTTCACTTTCATGCAGGGGCGCTAAAATTTAGTGCCCCTGCACTTTTCATACTTAGCCAAATTTTGGCTTGAGAGCAGGGGCACACTTTTTCAGTGCAACTGCATTTTTCGCAATTCGCTAAGTACGAACAGTGAGACTTCGCGAAGGGGCTCATTTCGAAGGTCTTCACGAAGCGAACACGGGGGAATGCTCGAATTGACTATTCGAGGCTTTGGAACGCATTTCGAGGTGGCTTGAAAATCACTTCGTTATGCGAACTTGAACTTCACGAATCCTAGGAAACGGACAAATTTTCGTAGGGGGGTTATCCGTGGAATGAGCGCTGCTAGATTCCGTGATAACAAGACACAAAGAGGATTCCATTTAGTACAAGAATTTGAACAAAGTCAGTCTAACTCTCCTGAAGAACAACTTTCTCAAATGCCCCAATCAACTGCTACCTTTTCAAATCCTTTCTTTGAGGAAGCAGAAGAAGAGCAACTTATTGATCAAGATGAGTTAATCCTCTGGGAAAAGCTTAAGAATGCGAATCCTTTGCATTTAGCCATAAGGTGTTATCAACTACAGTAGCAAAGGATTGAGCAGCAAGAAGACACTTGTTCCAAAGAATCCTCGACTATTCCAACCAATCAGCAAGTTCAAAAAAGTAAGTCTTCTAATTCTTCAATTAAGCTTCCAAATTTTAGGAGTTTTCATCCTGTGCAAGAGCCTGTAGTTGAGAAAACTCGGTCCATTATCCCTCAAGAGCAGTCTTTTCAACTACAAAGTCAGCCTAGTGAGGATAAAAGAAGTTTTTGAGGTAGATGAAGCTCTTTTGGGTATTAATACATTTGAGCATGAAGTTCAAAATGAAAAATCAGGTTTGTTACAAGTGACTGATGAACAGGGCCAGTTAGGACAACAGAGTTCTAAACAAGAAATGACAGGTGAACATGGAGTTATGTCATATTCATCTAATGAGCTCCCTAGTTTTGTTGAACAGAGTGGTGAAACCCTAATTAATTTGTTTTCTGAACTTCCTGGTTTTGATGATGAGTTTGGGAAAAGCATGTCTAAACAATCATCAGTAATAGCGTTTCAACAGCAAAAAGAGGAATATCTCGATGACAAGGTGTTCTTCCATCAAGATGAGCATGATCAACAAAAGTATGTCTTCAAAGATATGAGTAATCCTTGCAATATTAAAAGAAAGAATTATGAAGTTGATGTAGGATATCTTATGCATAAGAAAGCTAACCATGAACTTGGAGAAGACATGTTCTCAAGTGTAATAGAGGGTTTTTGTTCAGGACTTGATGTTAAGCTACCTATTTCTAAACCTGTAAAGTCTAAATAGCATATAGATGCAACAGAGCAGAAATTTTTCTTCCCTCAGGAGTGTCGTCCTGAGGAAAACAATAGCCCTCTTATCATTAAAGGTATTGGTACTATGCAGAATGATGGGGACTTGTTCTGGGATGACTTGGAGATTTTCATTTCAAGCGTGGATCATAAATAGTCTTTTAGTGAGGCCCATCAGGTAGATATCAGTATATCAAATGAAAAAGAGTCTGTACCTCAAGCCCTTACTAATTT
Source organism: Sequoia sempervirens (assembly GCA_007258455.2). Lineage (NCBI taxonomy): Eukaryota > Viridiplantae > Streptophyta > Pinopsida > Cupressales > Cupressaceae > Sequoia > Sequoia sempervirens. The sequence continues at coordinate 375,322 of VDFB02253974.1, forward strand.
ACTTGATGAGCTTCCTGATTTTGTGGAGGGAACTACAGAAAAAGTTATGATTCAATCCCTTATGCCAAATGTTGATCAACATACTGAGGAATATGATGGTGGTGTGTTGATCAATATACAGACAATCCAAGACAACCATGACTTGATGGCATTTGACCAGTTTGATAGGGTGAATGAAGAGGACATTTCATTGACCTCAGAGCCAATTCATTCAAAGGAGATTACCATTGTGCAAGACAAGGAAAAAGCATATCTTCATAAGCAAATCAACATTAAGAGCAAGGAGTTTATCCTTTCCAGAGGATGCCCAATTAAAGATTTGATTAACAGAATGCCAGGAAAAGCAAGTGTGCCATTGTTCCAGAAAAGGTTGATGCAATTACGACATTGGAGGAGCAGAATCTATTCACTTATCCCTTTGCAAACACCAGTTTTTACTATCAATTTGAAATGATAAGTGGATTTATCCTTGTCTTTCCAAGTGTTTTGCAATTAGTACGAGCAAGTCATCAACTCTTGAGCCATTGTATATTGAGGAGAAAGGGCAGCTACTTCAGTCATCTTGTAAATAGTTTTGTTTAACCAGTTTCTTACTGGTTAGTGTAGGGTAGGTTTAGTTCTATTTTTTCAAATTCCCTAAGTGTTGTCCCAGCACAGTAAGTAGTTTCATCTCTATAGTTTTCTTGTTTTCAATAAGTTTCCAAGTGTGCTAATAAGTTACAAATGAATTACAGTCATGGGCTGACTATTTTGATGTTTTGAGTTTTCCTAACGACTCCATGCCCAATGGATAAGCCTAGACTTGTTGATGTGTTTTTTATGACCGCACCAAACAGCAGAACAAAAATAGTTTAGGGCTACTCTGTTCTCTCTTGATCAAAGTATTCCGTGTGCTAAGATTGCAAGATAGATCACACGTTCAACTCCAAGGTTCCTTAAGTGCGAATAGGCCCAGTTTGGTTGATGTGTATTGTTGTGTTCTTACGAGGGGACTTACATAATTGTTCAGATTTTTTTCACAGTTAGCAGCTAACGTAGGATTTTGAAGGGGAATTCTCACATGTATGATTTGGCAATGTGGTTCTTTTCCTAAAACTAATCAGAAATGTACGGAAAGTAAAAGGGGTATAAAGCCTAAGAAATTTATATTCTATTCTAAATGCAGGATATGTGGAGCTTTGTTTCAATAGACTTCAATCGGATTTCACCTAGCCTCCATCGGACAGCCTCAGCAAAATCGGTGCAATCTTCAAGGGAGATGACTAAAGATGTTCAAACCACCACTTGACATGAAGATACCATCACAACGACGCATACCATCATTCAAACTGTGATTGAAGTTAGGCCCAAACGTTTCCAGTTGACCACACAAGGCGCATTCACCATCAGCAAATACACTAGTGGTATGGATAGACGAAGTTGCTTAGATCAAACACCACATTCCACAGTTAACATCTACTTGCATGGAATAAAAATTATACTACTTTGAGCTACCATTTGAATCCGAAGGACGAAGAAACCTTGCTAGCTACTCACAACAAAGACGAAATTCACCATCAATGAAAAACTCTTTTATTGAGAGAGTGTTCACAACAATTTCTTACAAAGTTTTCAAAGGGAAAACTTTCCCTCTTCTTCAAACTACACTATCAATCTATACTAAGCTACTTCTAAGTTGTCCCTCTACTCTATGTCTATTCTAATCTTCTCTACTGTCTACTTTCTAATGAATTACAAATGAGGGGGACTCCCCCTTTATATAGCTAGCCAAGTCCCAAAAGACGGCTAGGGTTACAATCAATAGAGTGGCTAGAATCGTGCCACCTCAGCCCTAAACTAGATTTGCCCTAAAAACCGCCACAAAGGAGAGTGGGGTAATAAATGCACCATAATGTCCACCATCATCCTTCTAGAAGATTCCGTTTGTAGACACGTTCACACTGTTCTTGATCTTCTTCCTGACTTTATTCTTCGACTTTGCTCGAGCTTCCATCCTTTCTTCATCTTGAGTTTTGAAAACATTTCATCTTTGTCACTTGAGCTAACACTTAGCCAATTTCTTGTAACCTTTTCTTCCTTCGAGATTGAAACTTGTAACTTTATCTTCCTTCGAAGGTTGTGATATCATCGTGCTTCATCACTTCAAGTCATCACGCTTGATCTCGACGTCCCTCCTGCAAAACAAGCAAGGAGAAGGGTATTAGAACACTTCATAATCTAAGCTCAACTTACTTACCTGATTTTCATGTTCTGATCTTCAAGGGCCCATCGTTTGTCCTTAGCCAACTTCGCGTTCAAATTCTTCATGCCTTAGCCAATTTTTCAATCCATCCTCTTCAAGGGCATATCATCTTTGAGAAACTCATTTCACCTGCTGGAGTTCTGACAACCTTGATTTTATTCATTTCTGGCTCAAGAAAACTATCCTCACGAAGAGCCTGGGCAAATCCACCTAGGCAACTCCTTTCAAATCCATCGTCTGGAGAACTTCACCTTGAAAACACATTTTCTTCATTTTGCCTTAGAAAATTTCAAGTTTCCCTCTTAGGAAATTCATCAACCTGGTGCCCACTTGAAATCCTCATCCGGAAGGCCGCAGCGAAGCATGGAAGACTTTAAAATCAACTCCTCATCGATAATCTTTAATACCCAGAAGAAAATTTTCTTCAGAACGCGACGAACTCATGGGTACCCAATGAACGGGTTCATTTAATTTTCTTGAAATTTGAACCTTAGAAAATTATTTCCCTGTGAAATTTAAATCCGTTATCCACATCTGTGAAGATTTCTTGTTGCTCTGACTTGAAAATGTTTTTGTTCCTGTGCAGCTGGCATCATCGGACTCCATCCACTGACAACTTTGCTCACGCTTCAGGAAAATTCCATCACCTCTCTAGACTTAGGCATTTTTCTAAGACAGAACATTTGTGCCTTAGAAAATTTTAAATCACTTTGAAAATTTTCCCTTAGAAAATTTTATTCACTCCTCAATCACTCTGCCTGTGGTGGAGAAAATTTTAATTTGCTTCACTTGGAAAATTTTCCTCGCAAGCACAACATATTTTATTTTTCACCTGGCAACTTCCAACGCCTGGGCATGTATTATTCACCCTTTGCATTTTATTCTCCATAAAATTTCCAACGCCCAGGCAAAACTCTTCAACACCTTTAACACATAGCACCTCAGGCGCAAGTATCACTTAGAGAAAAATAAAATAAAATAAAAGCGCCTAGCATTTTGTTTCACCACCTCATGCACCTTAGAAAATTTTCTAACATCTACCACTTGAAGAGGGATAACCACACCTTGGGAAATATTTTCAACACCTTTACCTCAGGCGCATGTAGCACTTGGAGGAAAAAAAATAAAAAATTTAAAACTCCACCACGCCTAGCATTCACTTTGTTTTGACCACGCCCTAGAGTGTTCACTTTCCTTTCACCTTATTTACCACCTTATCTTCACCTTTTACATCTTCAACTTGGCGCATTTTGACATATAAGAAGGATGACTATCCCACTTCCATTGTTTTGTCTTCACTTGACTCATTTGGGCGCATTTCGCTATGTGTGCAGGATGAAGTCCTTTGACCACTTTGACTCTTGCAATTTGGGCGCATTTTGCCTAGGCAAGTGGATGAGACACCTGAGTCATAAAATTTTGGCATCTAGTGCTTGAGGGCGCATTTAGCCTATGCTGAAGGATGAAGTCCCATACTTAGCCATTTTTCTCGACCTCTGCCAGCCTGCCTCATGTCCTGCTATTTATAGTAAGCTCCTCAATTTTCACACTTCTGAGGCTCAGATTGCTTTGAAATTTTAAACACTGGATCTTCGTGACTCCATTACCTTGCTGACACTGCCATTCTGAGCAAGCCTGCCATTTTTAGCACGTTTCTGGTGGTGATTTACTATAAATAGTAACTTCATGTTTCCGGTAGCTCCAATGCTCGGATCGACGTGAAATTCTGATGAGGCGCTCCTCACGACGTGACCTGTCGGCTGACACTGACGCATGCAACTGATTTACTATTTTTAGCAAGTTTCCAATTTGACTTACTATAAATAGTAAGTGCTCCGATCGACTTGAAATTTCACCAGCAGATAGCCTAAAGGACGCTGACCGCGGTGGTTTACACCGGTTTTCGCAAATTTTGACTTTTGATGCCTATTTTTAGGCTCCGAAGTTGGAAACCCTAATCCGCTCGCATGCATATCAAATGAACTCGCTTCCTTCTTTTTGTGGCACGATCAGCTTGTGAATCAATTGGCTGCCGGACACACACAAAAAAAAAGTTACCCAGAGAAATCGTTGCATCACACATCATAGGGTCTCGAAAAACCCATCAGGAATCACCCGATGCAAAAGAAACCCTGACATGCAAACCCTAAAAATAGCCTTGGAAGGCTGAATCCTGAAAGTGGTCGTCTCGTTTTGCATGTTACATCGTTGCGAAGGTCTCGAAAAACCCAGAAGGAATATGCCAACACGCAACGAAAATCTCTGCATCTGGACCCTGAAATTCGTGTCGGAAGCCAGACTGCTAAAAATAGTAAGTCGTCTGTTTTCGCTCAAATTTGGCATGCAAGCAGTCTGATATACTCTGAATGCAGTGTGATGATCTGAATTTCAAAAATACTGACGAATTGCCCTGAATTTCACACTTACTAAAAATAGTAAGTACCTCAGAATCCGATGAAATTTTGCTGAGGGCCTGCTGGAAGCACACTGACAACAACGTTAAGTTCAATTTTCAATTTGCTTACTTTATTTGCCCTTGAATTGGCTGAAAAGGTCAAAACCCTAATTTCTAGACTTGGCCAAAATTTCACGTTAAGGTTCAATGACGGACACATCCCGGGAAGATAGATAGAACGAGAGAGAGACAACAACAAAAACAAACCAACACCAAACCAAAAGCAAAGCCAAAATAAAGGGGGGGGTCCCCATTTGCAATGGGGCGATGTGTGAAAAACGTCACAACAAGACTACTGGTCTTCATGTTTACCAGGCAAACATCCAGCTGAGGTTGCCAGAAATGTTACCTAATTTTTACCCTTCGGGCTCAATCAGGCAAGACTCTATGTTTCAGGTGTTCAAGAAGGCAAAATGGAAAATTCGCACAATGGAAAATTCATGCATCTAATGCTAAGTCACAGGGAGGCCTAATGGATAAAGCATCCCTCTTTCTGATTTGGCATAATGCTCCTAGTAAAGCGGGTCGCTGAGACCAGTGTAAGGTCACGCTGACTAGCTGTGTGCTATACCCGTTGGAATCCTCATGGTCGCCAAGACATCTCGGTCACTATAAAGTTTAATATCTCTCCGCTTGGGATGTCTCGCCGACAGTCATTCACAAGGTTGGCATCGGGGGGAAATGTTTTGCTTCAGGATAATGTCTCTTCGACTGCATGAAAGTCTCCCCAAAGTGGTCTAGGCTCGCTGAAGGATTTAGACCTCGCTGGAAGGTCTCGCCGACTAAAGAAGGTCACGCCGAAACGGGGCACTTTCAGAAAAGAATGGTCATCTCGGAGAAATATCTGGCTGACAGGCCAGGGTCTCGACGACAGCATGGGGCTTAGCCAAGAGGTCTCGCCGACGAGCATGTCTCGCCGAAGGAAAGCAGCATCGCCGAAGGGAAGCGCAATCAGCAAGAGGTCTCATCGATAACAAAAGGTCATGCCGACATACCTTGTGTTTTCGGTGTAATGCGAGTGAGTTCGGGAAGATGTCCCGCCGATAGATGGTCACCCCGACGGGATCCCAGTTCGCCAAAGGAGGGTCAAGTCGCCAAGATGTCTTGGCGACTGGCCAAGGCTTCGCCGAGAGAAAGTGATATCAACGTAATGTCTCGCCGAGGGCTCCAGTGTCTCATCGAAGGGATGTTTGGGGTCGGGGAGATGAAGGATTCACCAAGATGTCTCGGCGAAGGCATGAAGTCTTGCCGAAAGTGAGGGGTATCAGTGTAGCGTTGTGCTTTCGGTAAGATCTCTCACCGACACTTGGGGGTCTTGCCGATAGATAGCAATGCACTCGGCAAGAAATGGTGGTTTCGGCGAGAGGTCACGCCGAATAGAGTGAGCTCAGGGATGTGATTTGTATTCGCTAAGAGGTCTCACCGACTAGCAGAAGGCGCCCGACCGTCGGAGTGATGTCTTACCGACATGGAGTGGTCTCAGCGATGAAAAATGATATCGGTATGACTAATGAAGCCTGTTGTAACCTCTCGCCGATGAATGTTTCTCTTGCCGAAGTGAAATGAAGTGAGCCCTCGCCAAAGCAAGGTGCCTTCGGCACAACCTCTTTCCGTTAAAGCGATGTCCTACCGACAGGAAACCAATGGAAGTCTCCCCGACCCAAGGAAGTCTCGCCGACTTTGGAGCATAGTGGTAGGATAATGAAGCTTTGGTGAGAAGTCTCACCGACACACGAATGTCTCGCCGAGGGATGAAGAGTCCGACGATGGGTTGAAGTGAGCTCGGAGAATGAAAAGGAGGTCAGTGAGATGTCTCACTGATCAAGCAGGTTCTGGCCGAAGTGAAATTGGAGCTCGCTAAGAGGTTGAAGGCCTCGCCGTAACGTCCTGCCAACCCGAAGGGGTCTTGCCGATATGAAATGAACTCAGGGTGGCTCGTTGTGATGTCTCCCTGACTGATGTTGGTCCTACCAATAGCGATGGTTTTGCCATAAGGTCTCAGCGATGAATAGGTCTTGCCGATAAATGGGACCCTTTGGTGTAATAATTCCAAGTCAGGGAGAGGTCTCCCCGACCCGATGATCTCTCTCCGATATATTTTGTGCTCGCCCAAGGATGCAAGGGATCGGCGTAAGGTCTTGTCGACCCAAATGTCTCCCCGACTGAAGAGAAGCAGACTCATCGCCGAAAGAATAAAAATCCCAAATGGAGGTCTCGCCGACGGCTTAGTGTCTCATCGAAAGGAATGAACGGAGCTCGGAGTAATTGAATTGAGCTCGCTGAAAGGTCTTATCGACCCAGTAGAGTCTTGCCGATGCCTGTTCACAAGTAGATATCGGGGAGACTCCGGCCTGAATGATTTACATCTCTACGATGTCTCCCCGACAGGCGATCATCCTATCGAAGCGGTCTCGAGCTCACCGAAGGATTTTACGTCTCGCTAAGACGTTTGGCTGACATACACAGATGCAATCTCAACAAAATGAAGTGAGCTCGGAGCAAGAGAAAGGAGATTGACAAGACTCTTAGAGCTCGCTATGACTCTTGCCAATGATAGTGAGTTACGCCGATGGCTGCAGAGAAGCATAATCGCATCAGGGAGACACGATTAAGTGTCTCACCGACATGCGATTCTGGTGATGAGCTTGTGACTGCCCGAGACAACTTGTGTGGCAATTTGACCAGAAGAAGAAGAAGATCAATAGGTCGAAAGACAACGTGTATATGTTATAAGCCCAGGAGCATTCAAGGAGCTTGACAGGGAGGTTAGAAAGGAGACACGAGACCAGGAAATGAATGTGGTAGTTGAGAAAGATCTGAAGAAGACCACTCGTGGAAGCGACTTTTCACACCGACATGGACAGCAAGGGATTCAATCGAACACAACATTAACTACTTGAAAAGATCTGAGGATAGATCTTTCTGAGCCCGATATTTTTTGTAAGCCCTAAGGGGGCTGACACAGTCCGTATGTAAGGCATTTTTTGCCTTTCTGTAGGTAGTTTTTAGATAATGCATCCAGAAGAGTTAGTGATTTTTAGCTATCCTTCCTCAACTGATGTATGTTTGGTAACTCAATTGGAATTTAGAATGCAACGCAGAGTTTACCTTGGAAGCTAGTTGTGCATGTTTGTACTGTTCTCATTTCTGTATCTTTCTCTTGATTATGCAAGTCTTTAACTGTGTTTTTTATAATTCTGCACTTATATCTTAGAGCTGTGAAATTAATCTTTCCTTCCTGAGATGTGTATGTAGATCAAACCTGTTAAGATGAATGCATAAGTCTAAAAGAAGTTGTGTTGAGCACATAAAACATTTGCAATTAGGTTTCCCAGTGTATGTCCATCCTTTTTTCTTTTTCATAATTCCTCATCATTTCGGTGTATCACCTTAGATTTTAATCTTTATTTCATGTATTCCTTCTTCCTTTTCCTCCACAACAATCAGTAGTTAGGTGACACCAAAGGAAGCCGGCCTTCTCCGGAGGTTCACTCCAATCTCAGGTGACCCACAGCCTTGGAGTGATCCAATGTTTCACTAGAAAGCTCAGTTTTACAACTTTGCATAGAGTGCATTTCTAGGTGACAACAGTGCCAACGCTCCTAAGGGTGCAGATCAGCAAGAAGAAGAAGGTGAAACAGAGACAGACATTCACCTTGATCGTGCACTTGAGGCGGCCTTTGAGGATGAAACGGAACCTGACATTCGGGGTTTTGAGGAGGATAACCAGTGTATGGAGACAAATGAGCCTCAGCCAAATATTGCTCAAGAGGAAGTTCGTGAAGTGGAGGCAACGGAAGAACAACCCCTCATTGTTTATGGTGCCCCGCAAAATGTTCCAAATTGGCTCTCACACGCAATCAGGAGAGATCAAGAAGATGACACCGACCCGGCGATAGAGATGGAAGAGCTCTTGAATAGAACAAGCGTGACACCTAAAAGGAAGAGGGCCAGAAAATATTCCCGGATGGAAACAAATGAGGCTGGGTCGCGCACTTTCCATGCTGCCATTCCAAGGGAAGACTATGACTTAGATGACGTGATGCCAAAGAATTAAACAGTCACTGCGATCGAATTAGGGCGTCCCTCCGGAACACAAGTAGTTGAGGAGGCTGAAAATTCCTTTCACGCTTTGAAGGATAGGCTGGTGCGAAAGGAGGAAAAGTATAAGAGATTGAAGAAAGAGCATAGGGAATTGGTCGGATATGTTCAACATCTGGCGCGTTCGTGTGCTCAAGAGAACCCAGTAGTGGAACTTCCACCTGAGCTGCCACAGGAGTCAATTAGTGGGCTCGAAGAAGTGAAGAGGGCTATTTAGGAAGGAGATAAGTGGATAGGCGGTGTCCGCACTGAGGCGGAGAAATTCATGGCTGATCTTGTCTCCTTTTTTCAGAGTGCTTCTGGTATCCTCTCACGCTTGAAGGACGTCAGGCAGGCTTGGGGTGACACTCATATATTCCAGGACAAAACCATTCCTCGCCTCGCTACTCTGATGCACGTACCCACGCAAACTTTGGTCAATGAAGGGGTGATCCAGGCTAGGGACAGATATGATTTTCTTGGGTGGCATTCGGCTGCATTCACTGGCAAGGGCTTCTTCGACATGGCAACAACGGAGTCATCTAAAATCAGAAAGGCAATGAGAAATATTTATGAGGGCATCCTCAATACATTGGATGCGTTGTTCGCCAAGAGACTAACTCCTGAAGAAGTGGAAGTGGACAGATTGAAGGCAAGGTTGCAGCCTTTCTTCTCTGAGATGAGGATGTTTTCTCAACTTGACTTTGAGAACATCTCTACATTTTCAGCTATTATTCAGAGCACGCAGGAGTCTATTGAGACTTGGAGAAAGTCTTGTGATCGGCAGGAGCAGATGGTGGCTATTCTTGAATATCAGCTCAACCTTACTCCGGCAATTTCTGAGGAGGAAGTTGATTTAGTGCTGGCCGGCTTCGTAGCTTACGCGGTCAGAGAGAAGGGCAATGGAAATAAAGTCATGGACGAGAATCTTCTGGAGGGATAGTGGGCATTAATTGCCCATAGTGGTAAAGGAGGAATCTGCTATTTTTGAGATCATTAATGACGCCACTCCTCCAACTTCTGGCGGTTTTTAGGGTTAAGCTTTTCTAGGGCTGAGGTGGCTCGATCTGAGCCATCCATTGTAATTTGATCTGGACCATTCGTTGAGATTGGCCAGCTATATAAAGGGGAGTCCCCTCCTTTGTACACTTGTTAGTAAGTTAGAGAGATATATGTTAAATCAGACTAGAGAGTAGACATTTTGAGATAGTTGGAGTTAGAATAGTTTCATTGCATCATTTGGAGGAGAAGGGGAATTTTCCCTTAGAGAATTTTGTAAGAAATTGTCATGAAGGCTATCATAATAAAAGAATTTCATTGATGGTGAACTCCACTTTTGTCATGAATAGTTTGTGAGGTTTCTTCGTCCTTCGACTTCAAGTAGGATTGAAATTAGAGTAATTTTCATGCAAGTAGTTAATTATGGGTGGTTGTGTTTGATTTAAGTGAGCTTTATTAATCCATACCACTAACAGACTTGCTGATGGTAAGTTTGTCCTGCGTGGTCAACTGGAATCTTTTTTAAGTTTAACTTCGGTCAAGATTCATGTGTATGTATGCATCGTTTTGATGGTATTTGCATTGTTGGATCGTGATTTGAACATCTTTCGGCTCCCTTGAAGATTGCACCAACCTTGTCGAAGCTGTCCAATAGGAGGCAAGGCAACGTTTGGTTGAAGTTCATTGAAGTCAAGCACAATACCTCTTGCATTTAGCCTAGGACTTAATTTTCTAAATCTTTGCAGCCATTCAATTCTGCATAATTCTGGTTAGTTTTAAAAAAGTTAAACATCAACGCCAAATCATTCGCACGAAATCCCCTTCAAATCTTTAACTTGTTGTCAACTGCAAACCTTTTGAACGATTGTGTAAGTCCCCTTGTAAAAAAAATAGCAAATCACAACGAACCTACTAAGGGTATTCCAAAGCTTTTCGGAACCTTGGAGTTGAACATGAGATCTTACTAGCAATCTTAGCGCATGGAATACTTTGATCAAGAGAGAATGGAGTAGCATTCGGACTATTTTGTTCTGTTGATTGGTGCGGTCACAAAAATCACATCAACAGATAGCTTGACTGAAACTGACGAGGCGATCTTGGAGGTTGCGTTGACAAATCTTATCATTCAGAGCTTCAAAACCTTGGGCGCCCTTCTTCTCCAGGGGCGCCCATCTTGACCAGACTTAGAATATTTTTTGTTTCTTCATCAACTCTTCTTCTACAAATGGTCCTATTAGATCTAGAGATCTGGGCATTGGATTGACTGATGGTTGGGCTTGTCGCGAAGCTGAGGAGATTCCACGAGGGGTCTTTTAGGAGAAATTTTGTCAGAAAGTTGAATCTAAGGCACCAAAAACTTGGGCACCCCTAGCAAGCTGGGGCACCCAACTTCACCAGAGTTAGAATATTTTTATTAGATTTTATTTTCAAATTCAAACCTTCATTCTATACCTTCACCTCGATCTGGATTTGCTGGAAAATGGCAAGTCAGATGCTCTGACGAAGACACCTGTTGCGAAGCTATCTGAATTCCGGAGAGATTGAGCACATTTGCAAACCTTAACTGCTAAATTAGGCCCCTCAAAAAGCTGGGTGCCCCTAGGCACCAAGGGCACTAAAAATTCCCAGACTTAGAAACTTTTTAAACATTTTCATGATTTTCATTTTGTCTTCTGTTTGAAACTTCCCTATTTGACCCTGAATTCTAAGTGACTGGATGATTTATTGACTGCACTGTCGGACTCAATGCAAAGCTTAGAGGATTCTGAACAACTTTGCTTGGGAGCTCAAACCCTAATTCCATCATTTGATGCCCTAAAAAGATGGGCGCCTATTTCATTTTGGGACGCCCATGTCAAGTAGACTTAGTCAAATTTTCACAGTTTTCACCTTCTTTCCTCATTCATCGTGCATGCTCATCACCTCACCTTTTGTTTAACGCTTGAGTGTTGAATCTGATGCTTGGCAGCTGATTGACCTCCATTGATGACTTCGGAGCTCCTGAAATCCTTCTAAAAAAGCAGAATAGACCCACTAGGGAAAAACTAATCTTTTTGAGATTCTAACTGCACCAGCCTAATGTGGAAGTATTTTGAGCCAATCAAAATTAGTTTGGACCCTGACGGGACAAAATTTCTATTTTTAGAAAATTTTGCTAGTATCTGTTTCAAAAGAAACCCAAAAAAACCCATAAAAAGTTACTATTTTTAGAAAAATTTCCAAAAAAGTAAGGATGAAAAACTGAGATTTGGGTTTTGTCAATTAGGTCACTCTGAGCAGACCCAGATTGTTAGATTTTGGAAATTTTGAATTTTTACCCCTCATGCAAGACATGCACACCCAAATTTTGACCTTTTTGATAGATTTGACAAGACTTTTACTCATTTCTTCAAAATGTCTAAGTGTAACAAAATTTTTAATTTTGGGGTACAACATACGGTTGGTGCTATCAGGGATGCTGCTATCCCTCAGAAAGGATAAAATTTGTTTGAGTATGGATACAGAAGGAGCCAATCAGATAGAACTATCTCAAACTTATGATGTATGGATTCGGGGAAGTTGGTTGTCCCCAATGTCTTTGTAAATGTTGACCTTATCAAGGCTATTGCCAAAAGGTATGATGCAGATAACAAAATTATCAGGAACAGGTATAGAGGTTTTTTTTTACACCTGAACAAACTTTATATCACTAAGGTTTTCAACCTTAATGTCACAACTAATGTGCCATTGACTTTGGTGCACTTAATAGAGAATTTTCCCAAGAAAAGTACAGTTATAGGGTTATGTGGTTACCACAACATAGAAGAAGAGATTCAGAACGAAAAAATACTCAGATTCACAAAGGATGAAGTTGAGTCTATCAACTATTACATCTTTGAGGAATATTTTGTCAACACATACTATGATTTGTGTCAAGTCTTGGCTAAGGATTGTAAAGTTCAGATGCTAGTATATATGATGATGCTTACTGTTGATGTGCAGCACAGGGATTTAAATAGGGGATTTGACTGTGCATCTCACATTGCTGAAGGTATGCATTCATAGTTGAAATCCATTTCAAATAAATATTTTTCAATCCATTTCAGATGGTACTCCTTGCTCTATCATTTGACCCTGCACAGTGGAAGAAGCATTTGGAGTGATTCCATGAAATTGAGGATGATAAATGATGAAGGGATCCAAATTCCTATCCAAACATGGACACACATATGGGATGTGCACTACCAAACTGCTAGCTATGTTTCCTTTGAGGAATTTTTCATGTAGGTAGTCCTCAAGAATTTAGGGTTCCCAAATGCCCAAAGGCTCTCAGATAATGTGATGAAATTTTTTAGGCCTAAAGAAAGAGACCTAGAGAAAGGAATTGATCATAATTGGGGTGATTGGTATCTGCATTCCAATACCACAGTTATCAGAATTTATGGATTCCCTATATAGCCACACATCCTTCCAAGGTTTGTGCCAGACAAAATTTCCTTTTTAGAAATAATGTGGAAATTAAATGAAACTAATAAGTTTCATTTGACAATTAGCAAGAAAGGTTCTATCATGCCACCTACCATGTTCTTTTCAAACTTTGAGGTCACTTCTAAAGAAGGATTGGATGTATTGCCTTCTCTATTGCAGACTTCTAGAATGAAATTAGACATCCTTAGGAATTGTGACCTAGAACACTACATTGACCAAGTCAAATTGGATGTTAACAGGTCCGATTATTATCACAAGTTTAATATAATTGAGGATGTAATAATTAATTGCAACATAGATGATGAGGTGAAGATGATGAAAGAGAAGTGGGCCAAAATACATAGGGTGGAGAAAAAAATAAAAATGCCAATCCATCATATCAAGGAGCATGTGCTAAATTAAGGATCCATTTACAAGGCTTTAGACTATGCTGAAAAAATATGATGATATTGTGGGTGGTGCACCCATACCAGTGATAATGCCTATAGTTGTTGAGAAGAGGCCAAGAGAAGAAGAGGTTGAACATTTTGTTCAAAAAGATGCAATGTGTGCAACTTCAAATGCACCACCAAAGGCACCTCAAGTTAGACTAAGTGGCGTACAACCTTTGGTAGACTATTCCATTGGAGTTGAGGATGTAGCTAAGAATGTTCTTGAAGAGAATGAAGTGAACCAAAAAATTTCTTCTCCTCAAAAAACCCCATTAGATGAGCCACCCCAAAATAGAATGATGATTGACTTAAGGAGTGGGCATGATGTAATAAATGATGTTAGGGCTCTAGCTTGCAATCAATTCATGTCAGATGATGATTTTTTGAAATCCAAGGAATTCAAATATTTCTTGATAAAGAATAAGTTAGATAAGTTCATTGCAGAATTGAATAAGAGGAAAGGAGAATCCATCAAAGAGGAAATAAAAAATATAACCAAAGAAGTAATGGAAAAGGTGGACTTCAAGTTGAAGAACATTTCCCTTGATGAGGGGAGACAAATTTTCAAGGATGGTGTGTGTCAACTATTGCCCAATTGGGATATATCCTCTACTATTACATTGGATACAATAAGAAGACAAGAGGCTGGAGTAGAAGTTCTAACATCAAATGAGCAAGCTGAAGACTTATACTTTGGATCAGGTTTCAACGCCAAGTATGAAACCTTGGCTATCTGGTCAGTTGCTCAAAATAACAATAAGCCTCAAGTAGATGTCTCTTGATTATAGTTTGACCACACTATTTAAGGGTGATTAAACTTTGGTGGTTATGTGTCAATGTATTTATATATACTTTTGTATATTTTTTAATGAATCAATTACATATGGAGTTTACCACATATATGCTTTTTCTTCTTCTTCCTCTTTCATTGATCCTAAGAATGTGTCTTTATAGTGCCTATTCTAGATTAGTCATTTTGGTTGCCAATAAGGATTTTCATATGTAGGTTTATAAGGGAACTACCTATTTAAAATTATTCTAGATGCCAATTAAGGATTTCTTTTGTCACAAGATTCTTGGTTTAAATTTCAATGGCCACAAACAAGGTTGGTAATAGGATTGGTCTTTAAAAGGCATTCTTGATTCTTGGGTAGCTTTCCTAGTAATGTGCCATTTGAATAGGAGTTTTGTTGTGACCTTTTCACACATCGCCCCATTGCAAATGGGGACCCCCTAATTTTAGCTTCATTTCGGGTCTTTTGGCTTGATTTTGGTTGGTTTTCCTGTTGTCTCTCTCTCGTTTTGTCTATCTTTCTACAGATGTGCCCGTCTTTGAACGTAAATTGAGTTTTTGGCCAAGTCTGAGAATTAGGGTTTGTATTTTTCTAGCCAAGTTGAAGTCAAATGGATTAAGCAAATTGAAATTTGAAACTAGCATTGTTGTTAGCGTGCTTCCAGCAGGTCCCCAGCAAAATTTCAGTGAATTCCACAACTTACTATTTTTAGTAAGTCCCAGATTTGGGGCATTTGCTCAGCACTTTTTGAAGTTCTCTCAGTCACACTGCATCCAGGACACGTCAAGTTATTCGTCTGCAAGTTTTGAGCTGAAACAAACAACTTTCTATTTTTAGCAAGTTCACCTTTAAGAGCTGATTTTAGGGTTTACATGCGAATATTTTCAGTGCATATCTGGAGATTATTTCTGGGTTTTCTAAGACCTACGCAACGATATAACATGCAAGATGAGATGGCAACTTTCAGCACTCAGCCTTCAGAGGCTATTTTTAGGGTTTGCATGTCAAAGTTTTCAGTGCATGTCTAGAGATCCTTTCTGGGTTTTTCGAGACCTTCGCAGTGATATAGCATGCAAAATGAGATGATGACTTTCAATTACTCGAGCTTCAGTGGCTATTTTTAGGGTTTTCATGTCAGAGTTTTCAACGCATGTCTGGATATTCCTTGTGGGTTTTTTGAGACCTTCGCAGTGGTATAACATGCAAATCAGGATCAGGACATTTTTGCAGAGCTGTCTTCGGAGGCTATTTTTAGGGTTTGCATGCAGGACTTTTCAACGCATGTCAAGTTATTCCTTATGGGTTTTTCAAGAGCTATGCAGAGATGTGACATGCAAGCGAAGATGATCACTTTTTTGGGAACTTACTATTTTTAGCAGGTCCATTCCGGCAGCTGCCCAGCACATCAGTATCACAAACAGAGCAAAGTGCAACAAAAACGGATTCAAACGGAGGTCATTTGATAGACATGCAAGTCAAGTTAGGGTTTCCATCTTCAGGACCCAAAATGAGGGGTAAAATGCCAGAATCAGAGCACTTACTATTTATAGTAAGGCACTCCAGAAATAGGCTATAAATAGTAAGTCAACATCAGGCGCCAGTGTGAACGGGCAAGTCTACTGATGAGGGTCACAACATTCAAATTTCAAGTCAAACGGAGTTGTGGAAGTCTCGAAATCAAGCAGTTGCTATAAATAGTAAACCACCTTCAGAAATATGCCATAAATGGCAAGTCAGCTCGGGACGGCAGTGTGAACAGATCAATTAGGTCATAAAGATCTTGTGGCACGAATTCCAAATCAATCCAAGCTTTAGAAGAGGGAAAACCTAGAACTTACTATATATAGTAAGGCATGAGCTGGCAGAAAGATGAAAAACGCCGAAGTCTAAAGAACTTCCTGCTTTCCCCCTCAAATGCGCCCAAGATGAAACTGGTAGGAGGATAAAAAATTCTAAGTCTAAAGTTTGTCCTGTAGGAGCCCCAAAATGCGCCCTGTCTTGAGCTGGCAAAAGGTTGAAAATTGTATAAGGTAAAGTTTATCTTGCTTGACCCCCTAAATGCACCCTCAAGTTGGCAAGAAGCTGAGGAAAAATTCTAAGTCTAGAGTTAAGTCCACCTCCACCCCTCAAATGCGCCCTGACTTACTCAGCTAGTGATGGAAATTTTCTAAGTGTTGAAGTTAAGTCCACCTCTACGCCCTAAATGGGCCCATCTCCAACATGAGCTTCGAAAAAATTTCTAAGGCAAGTTTGAATTCCTCCTAGACATGCTAAATGCACCCATCTCAAGGAGGTAGCTTCAAAATCTTCTAAGTATTGCTAAATGGCAGGAAGCCCATCAAAATGCGCCCAAGCTTGTGAAGGGGCATGGAAAAGTTTCTAAGTATGCAAAAAATGGAAGCTCCACTAGTAAAATGCGCCCAACTACAAGGAAGCTCAAGAAAAAAAGTTAAGTGTGAAACTTCCTGCTCACCCTCCTAAATGCGCCCAACCTTGAGGAGATAGCATGAGAAATTTACTAAGTCTTTCAAACTTGAAGCACATCCCCTTGAATGCACCTAGGATGGGAGATAGAGCGAAAATTCCACTAAGTGTATTAAATTTGAAGCTCCCTACTCTATGTGCGCCCTTGCAAGCTTGAAGAGAGTTGAAAATTTTTCTAAGTATGTAAAACTTGAAGCAAGCCCCTTCAGATGCACCTTACCTTGCATGGATACATGAAAATTTTTCTAAGTAATACAAACTTGAGCTCAACCCCTCATATGCACCTGGGTTAAAGAGAAGTTGGTGGCATCAAGAATTTGACTAAGGCATAAAAATTGGAAGCTCTAGCATCAAAATGCGCCCTAAGAAGAAGAGATGGTGATTAAAATATTCTAAATCATGAAAATTTGAAGTAGGCACCCCTATATGCGCCCAACTTTAGAGGAGTCAAAAAATTTTCTAAGTATCCAAAACTTGAAGTATGACCCCCTATATGCGCCTTGACTTGTAGGAGGTGAGTTGAAAATATTCTAAGGGTTGCACACTGAAAGTAACACCCAGCAAATGTGCCTTAGCTAAAGGGTCACTTGAAAAATATTCTAAGTGTGGAAAGTTGAAAGCTCACTATGCTGAATGCGCCCTAGCCTTGACTGGAAGGCAAAATTTAATAAGTGTTGAAAATGTGAAGCTCAGCTAGTCATATGCGCCCAAGCAAGGAAGAAAGATAGAAAAAAAAATTCCAAGTATTGAAAATTGAAAGTAGCACCTAGCAAATGCACCCTTGGTTTGGAGAAGAAATTTGAAATTTTTCTAAGTGTTGAAATTTATTCCACCTCTAGAGAAATACGCCTAAGCTTGACAGGGGATGATGAAATTTGTTAAGGCATGGATAAAATTGGCAAGGATGAGTCAGAATACTCCAGCTTCATGAGATTGAAGAAGATTTTCAAGGCCAAGCAAGAAAATACGCCCAAAGATGAAGAACGAGAATAAATTTGATGGAAAAATATTTTTCTAAGGTATAAAAATTCAAAAATTAAATGTACCCCTTCGTTTGTAGACCCATGAATTTGATGCTTTCTGAAGGGAATTTTCTTCTGGGTACTGGACATATTCAACAAGGAATTGATTTTAAACTCTTCCACACCTCGCCGGAGACTTTAAGATGAAGATTTTTGATGAGCACCTGATTGATGAATTTCCTAAGGGAAATAAAAAATTTCTAAGGCAAAGGAATAAAATATGAAAATGCCTAAGTCTGTTATCACCAGAAGAATAAGTTATGTTGAAAAATGTTGATGAGGTGAAACACGCTCACAAGCAGGAAATATAATTTGTCTCGGGCACGAAGAATTTGTAGATAAAGTGAAACTCAAATTTCCAAATGCACCCTCAGGGGGGAGAAATTTCTAAGGAACAAACTCCAGACGTAGGTCCCTAAATGCATAGGTGTTGAAAGGCTATGAAGAAGGCAAAGTTTGCTAGAGAAAAGGATCCAAGGATCACTTAGACCTTGGAGATCAAAGCGTGAAAATCAGGTAAGTGAGGTGAATTTATATTATGAAGTGTGTTGATGCTCTTCTCCTTGCTTCTTTTGCAGGGTGAACACCGAGGCCAAGGCATGATGGATTGGGGAGATGAAGCGAGTACTTGGAGGAAATGGCTAAGTGTTGAGACTTAGTATGTGCCCAACTCAAGTGGCAAAGAAGAAATGTTTGAGTTCAAGTCTAGAGAATCCTTCCAAGCTTAGGATGGAGGGAAAGATGGAACCCAAGCGTTAATGGTCACCATCAAGTACTTCAAAGTTGAAGAACGACATCACGAAGGAGGAAAATCACCATCAAATAGGTTAAAAGGTTACATCCTTGGAGTCAGATCGAGAATGTGCCTGCCATACCCTTTCAAGAGGTTAAAGCCACAATGATCAGACTCATCTAGTTTGCAGTCAGGAAGAAGAACAGTGTGAACACGTTTAAAAATAGGAATCTTCTAGAGGATGGTGGACATTAATTGTTCATTTATTACTCCACTCCTCTTTTTAGGGTTAGGGCTGAGGTGGCACAATTTGGGCCATCCATCTGATTGTAATATGAGTCGTCCATTGGACTTGGCCAACTATAAAAGGGGCATCCCGCCTCATTTGTACCTCATTAGATTAGATTAGCTCGTAGATAGGAAGATAGAGAGACAGCTTAGAAGTAGCATAGTGTAGATTGATAGTGTAGTTTGGAGAAGGAAAGTTTTTCCTTTGAAAACTTTGTAAGAAATTGTTGTGAACACTCTCAATAAAAAGAGCTTTCATTGATGATGAATTTCATCTTTTGTTGTGAGTAGCTAGCAAGGTTTCTTCGCCCTTCTGATTCAAATAGTAGTTTGAAGTATAATAAATTTCATTTCATGCAAGTAGATAGTAATAATGGAATATGGTGTTTGATCTAAGCAAGCTTCGCTTATCCATACCACTAGCGGACCCATTGACGGTGTGTTCGCCTTGCGTGGTCAACTGGAAACATTGTGGACCTAACTTCAATCACAGTTTGAATGATGGTATGCATTGTCGTGATGGTAGCTTCATGTCAAGTGGTGGTTTGAATATCTTTAATCATCTCCCCTGAAGATTGCACCGACTCTGTGGAAGCTATCTGGTGCGAGCCAAAGCGAAGTTCGGTTGAAGTTTTCTGAAGTTGAGCTCCATATCCTGCACTTAGACTAAAATTTAGACTCTCTAAACCCTGCAACCATTTACATTCCGCACATTTCTGGTTAGTATAGGAAAACCCACGCTTCGTTGGTAAATCTTTCGAATTGTGAAAATTCCTTTCTCTGCTATTGAAAAATTTCGTAAGTCCCCTTGAAATACCAGCAAATCACATCGAGCCGAATGAAACTATTCGCTGCATGAAGGAACCTTGGAGTTGAATGCACGAACTCTCTCGCAATCTTAGCATGTTGGATACTTTGATCAAGAGAGAATAGGGTAGTCGTTGGCGACTTTATTCTGTGTTGGTGCAATCACAAAAATCACATCAACAAGTTCCTCAATTTTAATCCAACCTCATAAGACATTGGTTTTTCACAAAATTAGTCAACATCAACAAACTTCTCCAAAAGATAATACAAATTTTATAATTTCTCATTTGCAGAGGCTCACCAAATGCATTGCATTGGAAATAATTGAAGTAGCATTCTCTCTCAAATATTGGAAAGGGAATGCACATAGTTACTAGGAGATGGGCACTGGTCTTGGTACGAGAAATAGGGACCGGTACCGGTATGCCATTTTGAAAAAAGGTTGGAGATGAGTACTTGGAGATGGCTACATATATATATGTGTGTGTGTGTGTGTATCTTTAAATAATATTGAATACTAAAATGCTTAAAATTAAAAATAAAACTAACATTTTAAAATATTGAAATTGATTAATTATATTGATATTTAGTAATCATCATGATAGAAAAAAATTTTGAAACCATGATCACCTTGTAGATGACTGTATTTTCAATCAATTGAAAGAAATTCAATGGATGTACACATCTTTAGCCTTATTATTGTTTCATTTCATATTCTTACCTCTTTGGGATTTAATAAGGAAAATTTTTACCACCAAAAAATCTTGTAAATTTTTATAAAAAAATTGAAAATTACAAGTCTATTAGTGTATTTGTTTATTTCCTTTAACTTTTATCAACAACATATTAGCACTTAAAAAATCCAATGTAATCTATGTGATATATCTAAGAAACCTCTATTAGAAGTTTCCTCATTTTCAAGGGATGCTTATAGAGATACAGAGAAACTTCATATGAAGTATCCTAATGTTTGGAGATGTCCACATAGGTCTTTGAGATGGGGACATGTTTTCAGTATGAGAGATGAGTACCAAGGGTCAAGGTACGAGTCTCCTAGTAACTATGTGAATACATTTTTAAGATATTGTCCTATAACTGTTTTGATGAAAAAGGGATCCTAAGTCCAATGCAAAGAACTTAGGATCAATTTGGCCTTTTTCAAAAGAACATTACGATGCAAATTCACAAGGTGAATAGATTGACTTTCAACCATGAAGGTGAGTCAATCAAACCTAGATCTGCATCTTTGTGGTGGTTGGAATTGGAATTGATGTTCCTAGATCAACCTAATTAAACTATGTGACCTAATATGAAAATGCAAGATTTCGATGATCAAAAAACGATAACAGAAGTTTGTAGGCAGATTTGAGAAGGGTAGGATTCTGTGCACCTTTCTTGTGAATTCAGAGACAGTCTAAATAGGAGGACAGTGTTTCCCTATGGTGACAATGTCCTTGTAGGGGTATTCTGGATCTGTTTTCACAGTCCTTTGATGTCGAATTTGAGATTCCCAATTCCACCTGCAAATTTGTCAGATCACTGTCGGATAATTCTGTGAGTTTCCATGGCTTGACAAGGTGTAGGGATTGAATGCAACAACAAATAATGAATCCTTAATCTTTCTTCAATCTTCTCCAAACTTGAAATCTACACATTCAAAAAGAGAAGAAATTTTTTTCCATTTAGGGGCTTGCCTTAGTCAAACCCCGTGTTCCACAATGGCAATGCCAATGATAGGAAGGAATGATGAATCAACAAAGTGTTGCAACTCACCACCCTTTTATGGCTTCCTTGAAGGACTGAATTCATGCACATCACCTCAAGGTCTCGGATCTTGCTTGAATTACTTGAATTGCTTGAAGACCTACAAAAGGGTTAGCCTTCACAAACAATGATAACATATATGAACTCACATAAGATTTGACATGATGCTTGGATCTTGAATTGCTGCAATAAAGCTTTGAAATGCTGCTCTTGACTTGCTTGATAGTGCTCTTGATAATAATTGATCATAAGTTTTCCAATAGTTTTCTAGATAGATTTCAATATTCAATTTCCCGTAAATTGGATCCCGATAGCCGACATTTGCAACTTGAATTGGAAATGATAAAATTTCGACACGACATATTCAAATTTGGGACCAAGAAAAATAGGGGGACACTATCACCATAGGGCAACACTGCCCTTGCCTTATTTTCTAGAAAATAAGGTGCCAGGGGCAAAATATCAAATGAATGCATTTGTTTTGTGCTTACAATTTCTCAGAAATTGTTAAAAATAGGCCCTAGAATGCATAATTTGGGAAATTAGGTGATTAATCAGGTCCAATAAACTAAGGGGAGCAAAACATAGGGTGAAATTGTCAAGGGTGACAATTTTTGATGCTACAATAACATAGTTCTTTGCAAGAGCTTTTGATAGATTACAATACAAGACTTAACAAAGGTAGTTAGTATGCATTTATTGAAGGCAAGAGAAGATGTGTTAATCTGGTATAAACATGAGGTAAGTGAGTAAAACTAAATTTGATAGTCTTGAATAAGTTTCTTAGGATGTTAGTTGTTGCAACACGATGAAAATAATGTCGACAAAAAATTGTGTAATATCAGCCTTGAGTTAATCATGCTAACCTTTATGAGTCACATTAACTCACTAACAACTCTTGAGGTTAATTTAAAATTAGTTAGTGCAGCTTAGGTACTTCTTGTTCCTAGATTGTCTAGTTGTTTAAAAATTTCAAGCAACAAGCACTACCATGATCATTATCGACATTATTCTTGTAGCTACCACCTTGAAGGAGACTCTAATGTGAGAAATTATTTCTTTGCACAATTGAATCAATTTTATGTAATTTTTATGGAGGTTGTTGAGGTTGGAATTATTCTTCTATGATATCCTCTTGAGGTAGATTGTAGTATAGTAAAGTCCTTTATTATCATAGGAGAAAGTTGCTCTAGTTCTATGGAGGATATTCAAGTTTTTTGAGAGAATTATCATTCTTTGGAAACAAGGTGATTTGGACTTACATGATTGCAACTGGTAGAACTTATATACATGATATGGAAGAAAAATTTATCAATACAAGATGGATGTCCTTGGTCATTTTCTTGTAGGTTGGAATGTGATGAAATAGATACAATTATGGGAGAATGAGCTAGTGACCAACATGTGATTGCTTGCTCTTTTTTTCCTTGGAGAATGGATTTCACATTGCCACATAAAACAAAGCATTACATCAATCTAACAAGGTAACAAGGAAGGTTCCTCCCTAAGAAACCTAGAAAAGCTAACATTTCTACCTATGACCCAATGGGCAAGTACTCAACCTCTTTAAGCACTTGAACAATATACCCAAAACCTTCCTAAAAAGTCTCATCTCCTCTAGCATGAGAGGGGGCAGGTCCTAATGAAGTGTAGGTCTTATGCTTGCATTTCCAAGAATCAACAATGGTCAGCTTAATATTTTGATTAATTGATGAATTTTTCTTTTGTGAATTTAGTTAAAAGCATAAGGAAATTCAAGAGTAGGCAATTCGTATCAACTATTTTTTTCTCATCTTTTGTAAGATTGTAGAGAGGCTCATCAATTTGTCTTGTTCTATTCTATTTAAGGAGAGGCATTTCCAGTACTTTTTGACAATGAATATTCTACATGAAGAAAACTTGAAAGAGGCCTCCTTTCCTTGAATAGTTTTAGTTCAATGAGTGGATTTTAAATAGATAATGATTTACAATGGAAATAAAAGCATGTATACATTTGAGAAAGAACTTATTATGGTTTTGAGATTGTGAGGATCAAGCCTCGAACATTGATTTATACTTAGTAGGCTGGCCCATGTTTAATTTTAGGATGTAGATAAATTATCTAGGAAGCAAACAAATGGAATGTTGGAGGGCCAACAATCTTGGTGACTCTAGATATACACCTAATTGTTGGATTATCCAACCCATGTAAGTACATGAAGTAGGTTTGAATGAAATTTTACAACCTCCACTTGAGCAATATAAGAACACAATAGAATATTGCATAAAATTTCTGGATTAGATTGTGTCTGAATTTTTGCATCAACGTTTTGAATCACACTCTGTGATTCATCATCAGGATAAGAGAGCAAAAGGATAAAAATGAATAGTTGCAGACCATGATTGGAATAAAAAGGGAGAGAGGAGGAGAAGGGGGGATCTAGACATAAAATTCAAGGAGACAACATGGACCAACTTGATGACAAGACCAAAGAGAAAAAAAGCAAACAAAGGAAGCAAGAAAGAACCAATTAAAAGACGAAAATCAATAAAAGGAAAAATAAACATACAACCAAAAAACATAAGCACAAATATACATAAAAACAAACAACCAAATACATCAAACCACAAACAAAATTAGAAAGGAAGTAATATAACATAATATGTATGTATGTATATACATACATCCAAGCATACATTTATATAAAAAATACAAAAAACAACCAAACATACTAACGAAAAACAAAAAACAAATATAAAACCAAAAATACATATAGACAATTATAAAAGAAGGTTTTTTTTTATATATATATATATATACAACCAAAAAATAGAAGAAAAAATAAACCCAAAAAACAACATACAAAAACCAACCGAATAAATCAAAACACATAAAAATAGAAAGGAAATATATATATATTGTTAAACAGGCGTAGGACAACTGAGAGGGGGGGGGGTGGGGGGTGAATCAGTTGTCACACAATTCAAACTTAAAACTCAACACTTATTAATTCCACAACCACACTATTCTGTTATTAAGTAGAAGCATGAAACACATATAACAGAAAGTAAATCAACACAATGAACACTAGATTTTTACATGGAAAACCCAATGAGGGAAAAACCAAGGTGAGGGTTAACTCACAATATAAAAGATTATAAAACAAAGGCTCACTGGCCAAAAGAGGACTCATTGTCCAAGTACAAAGACTCACTGCCTACAAAAGGGACTCACTGTCCATAAAAAGGACTCACTATCCAACAGAGAGGCGCACTGCTTACAGATACAAAAGAGAACAAAAAGATCCACCATAGCAATTAATGCGTATCCGCAGGGTTGCAGAAACCTTTAGCTCACTACCTTCAACACAATGAAGAACTGTTGTCTCAACTCACTCACACACACTTCTGCTCTTATGATTTGTGGCTCACTTTCATCACTTTGCATCGCACTATCATATAACTCTTCACAAATTGACTTGCTTTTATACCATTCTCAACCTTAGAAACTTTCTCCAAGGTTAGCTACAAAAACCTCATTTGATAAATTCAAATTAGGTCGGAAATTCAAAATTCCCACGGTGGAAAGGAATAAGAGTGGACCAATAAAAAAAATATTTTAAGATCAAAAATAATATCTCGAAACAACCACATGCTTCCTTAATTAAATTTTATTCTTTGAATGAAGTGTAAACACCAGGTCGGCCAAACCTAATGAAAACACAAATAAACATTTGAAGAACACAAAGATATACTGAGAGGGGGGGGTGAATTAGTATATCAACCAACTTTTACAAACTTTATCAACTTCAAACTCACACAAATCAACTATGCAATAATATCACAATATGAACAAGTTGACACCAAGATTTTACGTGGAAACCCTTACAGGATAAAACCACGGTACAAATAATGTACTTTATGAATTATATATGCTTTTACAAAGAATGTAGGCACCAACCTACTTGAATCACCAATTATGTAGTTTAGTAGGCATCAACCTACAAAGAGCACCAACCTTTAATTCTGATTTAATAGGCACCGACCTACAAGGAGCATCAACCCCTATTGCTGATTTAGTAGGCACCAACCTACAAGGAGCACCAACCCCTAATGTTCTGATTTAGTAGGCACCAACCTACAAGGAGGCTCCAACCCCTACTGCCAAGCACCAACTTAGCAAAGATAATAATGTTCCACCTTCAATGTTGCTTCTTCAACGGATGATGGACAATTCCATTCAAATATATTTCTTTCAAATCTGATCCAACATATGCACAACTTCTTTTCTCAAATCTGATTACAATTATGCTTAATTTCTTTCTTCAAATCTAATCCAAACTATGCTTCACAATTCCTTCATGAAATCTGCAAATATACTCCTTTCCTTCTTTGCTACAATTATTTTCTTGAATATGCTGTAAGTTGATCATAAACTAGCCACACAAATCTGATCACTTATATGGAAAAAACTCTCCTTCAAATCTGGTCATATATTCTTCAATAAATTTGCTCATAAAATCATCACAAAGTCTGCTCATAGATTTCTCTTAAGTTTTCTCATTCATCTCTTTTAAAAGACTTCTCCAATATGCTTCATAGGTCTTCTCTTATGTTCTACATCAGTTTTCCTTATAGTTCCTTCATACAATGCTCAGAAATTGACTACAATCTCATTCACTCAGATCTGCAACATGATCTTCATAAATCTGTCTTTTATCTCAACTTAACTCCTCTTTGTGATGTAAGATGCCTCTTTAAAGCTCACACAAATAATGCATACTTCTGCACCTCTTTTCACATAATCATTCTCACACATACTCAACACTTCTCCACTTGCCTTTATGTCTTCAATGATTCTATGAATGGATGCAAGCCTTTGAAATGGATACAACCATTTGAACAATCATGTTTTTTCACTAACAAATCTGCAAATAAAATTTTTAAACTTTGCTTTTAATTTGTTTGGTGTATATGATATTCTTCTATGTCTTTCACACCACACACTTCACATCCCTTCACACAATCCTCTCTTCACAAATCTGATCTATAAATTCACTTTAAAACTGCACTATCTTTCTTAACATTCAACTCTCAAATTTCATATACATTTGTCATATATGTATTTGCATTTGACCTTCATATATGGCAGCATATCTTCATCAATATGAATCTCAAATGGACTTCATATTTCTGCCCTTTAACCCTTTCTCAATCTGCTCTTATTCATATGATATTCATTACACACACACCACAAATGTTTCTATCATTTACCTCTTATACCTTTTCAATAGATATGTCCTTTGTAGATGGATATGTCTCTTTGTTTCTAAAATCCCTTCACAAACAAATTGCAGCCCTTCCCTTAACAAATTTTGTCCTCTAGTGATTTTGTCTTATTCACTTTTTGTCTTTTTATTAAAAAGCTGCCTTCTATCAACACTTAATCACTACTTTAACTTTTATTTGTTTTGTTGTTTATTACCCAACTTTATTTGCTGCTACCTTAGAATGATTGTTGTTTCATGTTTTAGACTCCACCTTCAGATTTGCATCCTAATTTTGTTTGTTGGCATAACAATTAACACCTCTGGAGTATAAGTTGGTACGGACAGCTATGCACACTACGCAATGAGTTCTCTTCAAATTAGGAGGGGAAGCTCCCTCGTTGTGCCAGACAAAAGTACCTGAAAAAGGGAAATAAACTAAACTATATCCTGTCTTTTTGTCTCAGCTGTAAGAGGTACAAGGCTTTCATGAAAACTATATACGTTGCAGCTAAGTATTTTCTGGTTTCGTAGATTACTAACTACAACTAAGCTAACTGCTTTAAATCTATCTAGTTTCCACAAGAAAACAGAGCATGAGGAAATGGAGTAGGAATGATTATCTAACGATAAACAAGTATAGATTCTCAACTTGAAGGCAAGGTTGCACATCTATCAGCTCAATCTAAACAAGTTTATTATTCACAAAACACCATACGATAAACAAGAACAGATTCTCAACTTGAAGGCAAGGTGGCACATCTATCAGCTCAATTTGAACAAGTTTATTGAACACAAAACAGAGTCGAACACAAAACAGAGTCGATTTAACTAAGAAAAGAATTCGCCATCATAATTGCATGAAACCCAAGTGGCATAACAATTCATCATAACAGTAAATACACATGAAAAGATACAGAATGAGCAATATTGAAGGCAAGGTAGGCACAGCATATATTTCTCTCTCGTGCAAAAGTTATGTACAAATGAGCAAAAGCTCTTATTTATAGACATCAAAAGGTGTAGGAAACCCTAAAATCACCTTGAGTCAACTACAGTCTTGCAATGCATGCAAGATTTTATTGCTAAACCCTAATAAAGAAAACTATACAGCTAACTGGAAAATTACCATCAGTTAACCAAAACATCTAACCTAAATGGACAATGTGCAAGCATACACGTCCTTATTGAAAGCAAAGTTAACTGGAACACTAATCCTAACTCCTGTGAAGATAATCCCAAGGAAGAGATAAGCATGTATGAAGTCAGCAAGTGAACTCAAGACTGAAAGTCGAGTTAACTGCTGCTCATGACTCTATCCTCGAAACTAACTGCAGGTACCAACTGGCAGATCACTCCAAGTCATCTCGATTCAACTCCTCGTCCAAGAACTCATCAATCACTCTGTCTTCTGGCACTTTGATGCTGTCCAAAACAATAATCTATTTCTTCAATTCTCTGTCACTCTCCATGATTGTATGCATGCATTCTCTGACATCTTCAACCGCTTTCTTGAAACTAGCTGAAATCACTGAAATATTCTCCAAATTAGCCACCACAGGATCTCCCTCAAGGCTATAACGAATCAGCTTTTTGAACTCAGCTTCCACTATGTTCAATTCAATATACGTGCCATCCTCAAGAAGATAATGACACAGAATCTGAACAACAAAACCACTAACAAGTGCAAGAGCTCCAACAACATTATCTTTTAGTGAAAACAACTTGGTAGAGATTTTTCACATATCTCCATTTCGAAAAGGTGTTGCTCCTTCCAAGTGAAAACCTTCTCTCTATCTTCATCAAGCTCCAAAGCATCATATGCAACAGACAACTGAGATACAAGAACTCGATCCTTGGCTAAAATCTCTGCAACTGAAATCTCGAGCAATTGGATGCCTTGACGAAGTTTATGTGCGTCACTCCTCAACTGATACAAATCCATAAGAAGATGCTGACCTATAACAATAAAGCTTTCAATCCAGTTGTCCAGAAGTCTGCCATGACTGACTAACTGATCCAACTTTCATTGTTCTGCAGGTGTATTATGTGGAAGAACAGGCACTCCACTTGAATTTCAGTGGACAAGATCAGAGATATATTGACAAAGTTGACTGTTCTCAGCCTTAAGCAGTGCCTTATCCTCTCCATCCTTCGTGATGCGTTCTTCAAGGTTATTGGTGAAAATATTAAGAAGGCTCACGTCTGTCTCTCGAGTGGTCCTGCCAAGATTTGCCTTGGTGAAAGTAAAGTCACTGACTTCAACTTCATCTAGGCTCTTACCTTCTGGAGGAGTAGCAACCTCTATAACGATCTCTAACTTTGGAGTCTTCTTGATATGCACTTGCTTCTTGATCTTCTTGTTCGACCTCTTCTGATAAGGCTCACCGAACTCAAATAAATCAAGGTTGTATGAAGGTTCTCACCTCTGTCTCCCCAAGGTCCTCTCGAGCCAACAAGATTGAACAATATTATCAATTCGAGGAGAGACTATCCCTGATGTATCAACCTGTGGTGGTCCGGTTGTCTCTGATCCTACTCGAACTAGTATCTCAGGCTCTGAATCTATATCAATAAGCTGCACATGTGGTGAACTAGGAGGTGAAACACAAGGCTCAGCCTGAATGACTGTCTCTACTGGGATCTCAAGTACATTCTCTACTTGCTTCTGCTTCCTTTTACCAATAGTCCTCTTTCTTGTGTTTCCATTGAGTCTAACTCCTTCAGGTGGCGTCACAATAGCCTTGACCCAAGGCCTTGACCTCGAAGTAAAAGGCAATGAAGAAAAATTCACTGGCGGCTCTCTAACAGGAACTGACTTTTTCCTTCATTTGCTCTCCAAGAACTACTTGTTGGTCTTGATAACCGATCTAGACACCTCTTCAATAGAATCATTCTCCTTAGCATACCAATCTGGTGAGCGAAGTGGTTGCTGAGCAATTTGATCCTTGACATATGAATTGAGAAGAACCTCTCCATCATCATCTGATAGACCATCAACATCCTCTAATAGGTAATCAGAGAGCTGAGTGATAGTGAGTCTATAATAGTGACGACGACGAACCTCAAATTCATCTTCACAATTAGCCCATAAATCTTCAAGTGTTGGCTTATGTGCAATCCCTCGCTCCAACTTGGTTGCATAATGACCCAAAGGATCATAGGAACGCCTCTCAGTATAACATTTGAGTTTGAATCTCTCCATCTCAGTTGACATATACCTAGCATCTGTCGCAGTTCTGCATGTGAAAATGCCGAATTCGAATGGAAAAGTGGCTGCAGACTTATGACGACTACGAAGAAAGGAGTGAACGTGCTGAACCTGTCTGAGAAACTCCATGAAGATGATCTTGTCTGAAGGGTACCTCGGTAACATCAGAGGATCTCCAACATATCCATAAACCCGGATGTATGTAAAAGTAGGGAATTGGATAAACCAATCCGCCCAAGTCTCCATTGCTGATTTTGCCTCTACAGAAATATGGATATGCATTTTGTTGTCAAGATCTCTGACTGTCCTCATGGAAAAGTGATCATTCACTGCTCGGAAATCTTGTTCAGCCTTAGAAAATTCCAACTGAGAATAGTACTCGTGAACGCGCTGAACACCAAGAGTCCCATTAGTTTTTAGGTGTCTATAGCTGCCTTGAAATGCAACTAAGTAGACCAAGTAAGACATCATATGAAACTCATGAAATTTGAGAAAATCAGTAATCTGCTGATGTAGGCAATCGCTGATCAACATAGCCCAGTCAAAATGTTTTGTGCCATCAAGGATCCTGGAAATGAGGTAAAACATCCATAGTCGGAAAATGCTAGCATCTTTTTGACCTGTAACTCAATTGAGCAAAGTTATCAAAACAACAACCTCGTCCTTTAATTCACCACGACCAACCTTTTTAGGCATGTTAGTCTTTTGAACCTTCAACCATCTCTAAGCCACCTTTCTCTATGAACGTTCTTGATCTCCATCCCATATCTTCTCACAGGCCTCAATAACCACAGTGAAATTATCTGAACGAGAAGGAATAGCAAAGCACTTCTCTACATCCTTCGGCTTAAGGCTGCAGATAACCCTCCTATTGTGACCTTTTCACACATCACCCCATTCAAAATGGGGACCCCCCTAATTTTTGCTTCATTCGGGTCCTTTGGCTTTGTTTTCCGGTCTGTCTCTCTCTGTCTGTCCTTTTCGTCTGATGATGTACTTGTCATTTGACCTAGGTTTGGATTTTGGCTAAGTCTGGATGGCTTTTTGATGAGTTAGGGTTTACATTATTCAAACAACTTTGAGGTCAAATTAGGTTGGCTAGTCGAGTTTTGAGCTTAGCACTGTGTTGTGACCTTTTCACACATTGCCCCATTCAAGATGGGGACCCCTAATTTTTGCTTCATCCTGGTCTTTTTGGCTTGGGTTTTTGTCTCTCTCTCTCTCTCCGTCTCTTTTCTGAGGTCTGCCTTCCGGGGGCTTTCTCCGCCGTTGAGTTTAAACGTGAAATTTGGCCAAGTCTGAAATTAGGGTTTCTATCTTTCTGGAGTTTGGAATCCAACGAGGTGAATAAATTGAAAACGGGACTAACATTGTTGTCGTGTGCTTCCAGCAGGCTCTCGAAATTTTCATCAAATTCGGTACTTACTATTTTAGTAAGTGTGCAATTACAGGCAATCCATTAGCATTTTTGAAATTCAGGGTCACACGTGTTCGAACGTATCAAGCTGCTCGCGTTCAAAATTTGAGCGAAAACAGACAACTTTCTATTTTTAGCAATCCGGCTTCAAGGGCAGATTTCAGAGCTTGAACGAAGAATTTTTCAACGCATGTCTACATATTCCTTCTGGGTTTTTCGAGACCTTCGCGACCATATAACATGCAAAGTGAAACGACAACTTTCAGAGTTTAGCCTTCAGAGGCTATTTTTAGGGTTTGCATGTCAGGGTTTTCTTTGCATGTCGGATGATTCCTTATGGGTTTTTCGAGAGCTTCGCGGTGGTATGACATGCAAATAGAGATAATCACTCCTTCAGCAACTTACTATTTTTAGCCAGTGCTTGCATGTTGTGATTTTTCTGGGTTTTTCTAGGTTTCTTGAGATTTTTCAGGCAGTGTGACATGCAAAATCATCCAGCAACCGGTCGGTCACTTTTCAGCCACTTTCTATTTTTAGCAAGTACCACTCTGGCAGCTGCCTAGCACTTCAGAACCACGAACTGATCATCATGCAACAGAAACGAGGTCAAACGGAGCTCATTTGAGGAACATGTAGGAAAATTAGGGTTTCTAGCTTCGGGACCCAAAAAGAGGGGTAAAAAGTTAGAATTTTCAAAAACCGGTGTATACCACCGCGATCAGCATTTCTCAAGCTATCTACTGGTAAAATTTGAAGGCAAACGGAGCACTTACTATTTATAGTAAGTCATTTTGGAAACTGGCTAAAAATAGAAAGTCAGTCGCATGCGCCAGTGTCAATAGGCAGGTCACGTGGTGAGGAGCGCGTCATTCGAATTTCAAGTCAAACGGAGTTGTGGAAGTCTCAGAAGCAAGCAGTTACTATAAATAGTAAGCCACCTCCAGAAACATGCTATAAATAGCAGGTCAGTGCAAGGCATCAGCAGGTATAGGTCAAGCAGCTGATAAAGATCCCATGGCGCGAATTTCAAGTTGAACGGAGTTGCAGAAGATGGAAAATCAAGCACTTACTATTTTTAGCAGGATTGGGTAGAGAAATTAGGGTTTCCTAAATTCAAGGGCAGAGCACAAAAGTCAGGCAGAAGCGGCGCTCAGTCACAATCAACACCCTTCAGGCATTCAATACATGAAATTTGAAGACTTTATGAGCAATTACTATTTTTAGCAGGTTGCTAAAAATAGCAGGTGCAGGCAGGCATCAGGCCCCAGTGGCACGAACACATCCCGAGGTTCAGAACAAAGCAAAATCCAACCTTTTTGGAGCTTGGAATTAGCTTGAAGTGCAAAATTGAAAAAACTTTCTAAAAATAGCAAATTAGGGTTAGCATGATCGAGTCACCCTAAATCAGGCAAGGAGCATAAAATTCACTGAAATTGATAAATTTTTAGGTCCAGCCAGTGAAGAACGCCTTTAAAAGCTGAAGGTTGGTGGAAATTCTCTAAGCGCTTGAAATTTGAAGTTCACAGGTCAAAATTCACCTTGAGAAGCTGAAGACAGATGAAAATTCTGCTAAGGCATTGAAAAGTGGAAGCTTGACTAGCAAAATGCGCCCTTGAGGTGGAGGAGTGGTGGTAAAAGTTTCTAAGTGTTCTAAATTAAAAGTTGAAGACCTTGAATGCGCCTTGACTTGTGGAGAGGCTGGAGAAAAGGTTAGCGAAATTTCTAAGTGATGGAAAATGGAAGCTCCAGGGGCTAAATGCGCCCAAGCTTGAAGAGTCATGAGGAAATTTGGCTAAGGCATTGAAAGTGGAAGTAGCTACCTCCAAATGCGCCCTTGAGGGGAGATGGCATATTCTAAGTGAGAAGAAATGAAAGTGCAAGGTATGAAATACGCCTAGCTTGTGAAGGTGCAAGGAAAATATTCTAAGTTATGAAAAGTGGAACCTCCATGGTAGAAATGCGCCCTTGCCAAATGAAAGTCGGGTAAAATTTCTAAGTGTTGCAAATTGAAAGCAGCCCCTCTCATTTGCGCCCCAGCCTCAAAGAGGAGCTTGGAAATTATGCTAAGTGTCAAAACTAAAACATCCATAGCTCATATGCGCCCAGCCTCAAAGAGGAGCTTGGAAATTTTGCTAAGTGTCAAAACTAAAACCTCCATAGCTCATATGCGCCCAGCCTCAAAGAGGAGCTTGGAAATTTTGCTAAGTGTCGAAACTTAATGCTCCCCATGCTATTTGCGCCCCTGAGCTTAGAGTTGACAAAATTGAAAGTTGGACCATGGATTTGCGCCCAAGAGTTTGAAAGAGCTTTAAATGAGGAGAGTAGACTTTGAAAAAATTCTAAGTCATGGAATTTGAAGCAACACTTGAGAAATGCGCCTGAGCTTAAAGACTTCAAAATTTTCCTAAGTCATAAATTTAAAGCTCACCCTGTGATATGCGCCTTGAAAGTTGGAGGTCATATTTGCACCTGGCTAAGAGGGAGGTTGAATTTAAAGAAGACTCCTCTATATGCGCCCATGCAAGAATGAAGTTGATGGATTTTAAAGAGAGTTAAGGCGTTGGAGATGTAAGGAAAATATGCTAGGCGTTGGGTTTTAAAGAAGATATTTATTCCTCATGAAAGGTAAAATGAGCCCAAGACATTCAAAAAAAATTTCTAAGTGAGTTAAAATCAAATTTTCCTCACGGGCAAGGTGACTGAAGATGAATTAAAAAAAATAAAAAATTCCTGAGGCAAAATTTCAAAATGCTAGGTAACTTAAATTTTCTAAGGCACAAATATTTCCTTCCTTAGGAAAATCACGCCTAAGTTTAGTGAGGTGATGAAATTTCTCAAGACATGAACAAAATTGCCAAAGATGAAGTCAGATGATGCCAGCTGCACAGGGTCAACGAAATATTTTCAAGTTAGAGCAAAGAAATACGCTCAAGGGTGAAGAAATGAAATAAATTTGATGAGAAATTATTTTTTCTAAAGTTCAAAATTCAAAAAATTAAATGAACCCATTCGTTGTATACCCATGAATCTGACGCGTTCTGAAGAATATTTTCTTCTAGGTATTGAGGATCCTCGACAGGGAGTTGATTTTAAAGCCTTTCACACTTAGCCGAAGCTTTCAAGATAAAGATTTTGATGGGCACTGAATTGATGAGTTTTCATAAGGGAAAATTTGAAAATTTTCTAAGGCAAAGTGAAGAAAATGTGTTTTCAAGGTAAAATACTCCAGATGACAAATTTGAAAGGAACTGCCTAGGTGAGTTTGCTCAAGTTCTTCGTGAAGATAATTTTCCTGAGCCAGAGATGAACGAGATCAAAATTGTGAGCACCTCAATTGGAAAAGTAAAGGGGATACAGTTGAAGTCAAGATGTTGGAAGATCATAAAGAAAGTAAAGTTGGCTAGTGAAGACAATGAATGCTTGGAAGTTAGAGCGTGAAAATCCTGGTGAGTAAGTTGAATTTATATTATGAAATGTTCTAATACTCTTCTCCTTGCTTGTTTTGCTGGAGAAACGTTGAGACCAGGCGGTGATGATTTAAAGTGATGAAGAAAGTAATCCAAGATGACATTTCAAGGAAGAAAAGTTGCGAAAAATGGCTAAGTGTTGAGACTTAGTATAACTCAAGTGACAATAAAGAAGTTGAAGAACAACGTCAAGAAGAAGATCGAGAACAGTGTGAACACGTCTACAAACGGGAATCTTCTAGAAGATGGTGGCCATTAATTGCTCATTTATTGCCCCACTCTCCATTGTGGCGGTTTTTAGGGTGAATCTTGTTTAGGGTTGAGGTGGCACGATCTGGGCCATCCAGCCAATTGTAATCTGAGCCATCCGTTGGACTTGGCCAGCTATAAAAGGGGGAGTCCCCCTCATTTGTACTTTAGTAGAAGCAGAGCTTAGAGATTAGAGTTGAGAGAAGAGCAGAGACACTTTAGTTGTAATATTTTAGCATAGCGCAGTTTGAAGGAGAAGGAAAGTTTTCCTTTGAAAACTTTGTAAGAGATTGTTGCGAAAACTATTGTAATAAAAGATCTTTCATTGAATGGTGAATTCATCTTTGTTATAAGTAGCTAGCGAGGTTTCTTCATCCCTTCGACTTCAAGTAGCGTAAAGTAGAGTAGTTTTCATTTTCATGCAAGTAGATGTTAGTTGTCGACTTGTGGAGTTAATCGAGGCAACTTCATTTTTATCCATACCACTAGCAGCTTGTTGACGGCAAGTTTTCCTTGTGTGGTCGACTGGAAAATATTACAAACTTAACTTCGATTGTGGTTCATGTGTTTGTATGCGTCGTTCTGATGGTACTTGCATATTGAATTATAATTTGAAAACCTCTTGTCACTCCCTTGAAGATTGCACCGACTTTGTGTAAGTTGTCCAACATGAGGCGGAGCAGAGTCTGGTCGAAGTTTGTCGAAGATTGATCCCATTTCCCATCCTTAGACAGAACATAAACTTCTTAGGCCCTACACTCTTTTAAAATTCAGTTCATTTCTAGTTAGGATTAGGAAACTTGTGCTCACTTGCCAAATCATTCGAACCACGCGAAAGCCCTTAGTCCGCTGTCTGCTGTCAACTGTCGAACAATTGTGTAAGTCCCCTTGAAATACCAGCAATATCACATCAAGCCAACTAAGACTATTCGCACTAAAGGAACCTTGGAGTTAAATGTATGATCTATCTCGCAATCTTAGCATGCAGGAAACTTTGTTCAAGAGATGATAGAGTAGCCGTTGGCGACTTTATTCTGTGTTGGTGTAGTTGTAAAAACCACGTCAACACACTACTGTTAGGAGGCTTCAAGCAGGCACCCTCTAAATTTTCACTGAATTCCGACAATTTTCTATTTTTAGTAAGTGCCAATTTGGGGCTTGTTTTCTTGAGATTTTCAAATTCTGACAACTGCATTGCACTTTGAACACTAAGAACTCATCACTTGCAAAATTTGAGCTGAAACAAGCAACTTGCTAGTTTTAGTAGTCCTGCCTTCGAGGTCCATTTTTAGGGTTTGCATGCAAGATTTCTCAACGCATGTCTGCATTATCTTTCTGGGTTTTCCGAGAGCTTCGTGACAAAGTAAGCAGAGTTGGTCACTTTTGCAGAACTTACTATTTTTAGCCGGTGCTTGCATGTTGATGATTTTTCTGGGTTTTTCAAGATCTCTCAGGCAGTGTGACATGCAAACTCATCCAGCAGCTAGTTGGTCACTTTTTCAGCTACTTACTATTTTTAGCAAGTTCACTTCGGTAGCTGCCCAGCAATTTAGAATCACGAACACAATGACATGCAACAGAAACGAAGTTGAATGGAGCTCATCTAAGGCACATGCAAGACAAATTAGGTTTTCGGGCTTCAGTACCCAAAATGAGGGGTCAAACGCCAAAATTTCCAAAAACTGAGGTATCCCATCATGATCAGCATCTTTAGAGGAGTTCGCTGGTAAATTTTGAAGGCAATCGAAGCACTTACTATTTATAGTAAGCCACTCCAGAAACAGGCTATAAATAGTAAGTCAGCATCAGGCACCAGTGTGAATATGCAAGTCTTCAAGTCAAACGGAGCTTGGAAGTCTTGAAATCAAGCAGATGCTATAAATAGTAAGCCACCTCCAGAAACAAGCTATAAATAGCAGGTCAGCGTGAGGCATCAGTATAAACAAGTCAAACAAGTGGTGAGGACCCCATGGCACGAATTTCAGGTCAAACGGAGTTGCAGAGGTTCGAGAATCAAGCACTTACTATTTTTACTAGGCCTGTGCAAAGGAATTAGGGTTTCCTAAAATCTAGGGTGAGACACGACATTCACATAGAAGCAGTATCCAACCACGATCAACGTCCTTCAGGCAATCAACATGCAAAGTTTGAGCACATTCTGAGCAATTACTATTTTTAGTAAGTTGCTAAAAATAGCAAGTACTGGCAAACATCAGGCACCAGTTGCTCAGTCACATCACGAGGTTCGAGATAAAAAAAAAAATCAAGCCTTCCAAAGCCTGAAATCAGTTTAAAATGCAAAATTTGAGGAACTTTCTAAAAATAGAAAGCTAGGGCAAGCTAGGGGCGACGTGAATAAACCACTTCAAATCAGGCAAAAGCCATGAAAATTCACTAAGTCAAAAAAATTTGAAGTCCAACATCTGAAATGCGCCTTAGCTACCTGAGGATGATGAAAATTCTTCTAAGTCTGAGAAATTTGAAGTAGGCATGGTCAAATGCGCCCTTGGAGTTGAAGGTTGTTGAAATTTTGTCTAAGGCATCAAGATTTGAAGGTCCCCATGTGAAATGTAATGTCCCCTTCCTATCGGTGATCGGCATTGCAGTTCATCAGTCTATTCCGGAACCCGTAGACTAGAATGAGGTGAAAATTAGGGTTTCTTGGCTTGGAGTTTTGTGGCATTTCATATTATTTACTATTTTTAGTCAATGCTAGTTGTGGCAGTTGCAGTTGTCCATTCTTAATCCTTAGCAGTTGGAGCAGTTGTTATTTTTGGTTTGGTCTTCAGTTGGCAAAAAAATATTTAGTTAATGGCATTTTGTTCTAATTCACTGTTGACCCCCACCTTGGCCTAAGGAGATAACTTAAGTTGTTTTAAAGTGGGGCCATGAAGGGGTACACCTTCATCATAAGTTTAATTATTCTTTATTCAAATATTTCCTCATCTTGAAAAGTGGACGCCACTTTTATATTTTTGAATAAAGTGTTTTTCTTTGAGGCCTTTTGGGACGCCACCTTGTGAAGTTGAATGGTTTCTGGAAATTGAAGGGTCTCCTATGTCTTTTGGTCTGCTTCTCAGGCATTTGAAGAGTTTGTGAGATCTTATTTATTGAAGGCTTTTGCTCCAGCATTTCATCCATGAAAATTATGCTAAAGTTATGCTGTCGAAATGACAATTGACATATTGCTTCGAGGAAGTCTACCTCCCAGCCTTTCATCCAATTTCGTGTTTGCAATATAACACCTAGTTGGCTTCATTGCTGCTTCTCAACATCAGACTAGCAGATTGAGCATCAAAGATTTATGAATTTTGAAGTATTTTACAGTTTTGAGTTCTTGGTTTTTGCTACAGCTGAAGCTAAGTTTTGTTCATATCTTTTGGAGTGAATTTATTTTTCTTCTGGGTACTTTGGCTATCCATCTGTTGACTGAAGGCGCCACCTTTCTCAAAATATTGGAATTTATTTCCAAGTATTTATTTTATACTTGCAAAATCGAACTTTCAAGGAGGCCGTACTTTTTAGCTGCATTGGGAATTGTGCCAGAAATTAATGAACGTGTTTTGCTGCTGTTTCTTCCTCCTGGTTTGGTTGCCCATCTTCTGAGAATCATTTGCAACAAATTTCAGTCAATTCGGAGGCGGAATGAGTGAGTTATGAATATTTTACTGTTTCCCAATCTGCTGTTATAAATTTCCAGAATTCTGATTTTTATATCAGATTGTTGCAATTTCCAGTTTTTGGCTTATACTTCAGTATTTGAGTGTTATATCATTGTAAAAGTTCATACTTATATCTAAGGTTCATTCTTTATCAATTGTACTTAGTAATTTGCAGAGTTTTATTTGTAAGGTTGAGATTAAGCATTACTAATCCAACCATTCTTTCATTTCTGCAATTTACTTTCTGTTCTATCATTAAATTACCCCTGGATGGTTTACCGCCAGTGTGGACAATCTATTTGTAACACTCTTATACCCACTTCATAGTGGTGAATCCCCACAGCTCTGTGGATGCCCGCCGCAGCGGATGAATTGTGCTTAATTGTAATTTTTCCCCCCACTGTTTGGTGGTAGCGAGGAAATGTTTTCTATGGCTGGTTATCCGCCTATCAGTTTATAATTTCAATTTTCTAGACTCCGTCATATGTTAGCACCTCGCCCTCAGTGGGATCTTGAGTGCACATTCTTGACGTTGAGTAGTTCTTCAATTCAAGTTCAGTTTCTTCAATTTAAAGTTCAGTTTCAGTTTGAGGCTAACGCTAATCCAATCATCTATTGCTGGTTATGTTGTGTTACTTCTTCGAAAAAATTGGTTAGCATATTTCAATGGTATCAGAGTTGAAGACCCTGCCATCCTGTGGCAATTTGCAATAGTTAACTGATGAGTGAAAGAGACACTAGGCCATACACCAGAAGTCAGGCCAGAAATCAGCATCAGTTTCCGCCCGTTCCAGAGGCAGATACCTTCTCAGAAGCCCTAAGAGATCTTGGTAAAACAGTGGAAGTGTTGATGTGTTTTTCGTGACCGCACCAACGCAGAATAAAGTTGCCAACGGCTTCCCTATTCTCTCTTGATCAAAGTATTCCGCACGCTAAGATTGCAAGAAAGTTCGTGCGTTCAACTCCAAGGTTCTTCGGTCGCGAATAGGCTCAGTTTGGCTCGATGTGATTTGCTGGTATTTCAAGGGGACTTACGGAATTGTTCAGCATCGGAGAAAGGAATTCAAGTGCTCGAAGGATTTGTCTATGAAGCGCGGGTTTCCTATTCTAATCAGAAAGTACTGAATTGAAATGGGGGAGGGTTTAGAGAATCTAAATCTATTCTAAGGCGTGGGATATGGAGCTCAACTTTCAGCAAACTTCTAACCGGACTTCGCTTTGCCTCGCATCGGACAGCTTCCGCGGAGTCGGTGCAATCTTCAAGAGAGATGACAAAAGATGTTCAAACCACCACTTGACATAAAGATACCATCACAACGACGCATACCATTATTCAAACTGTGATTGAAGTTAAGTACATGATATTCCAGTTGACCACACAAGGCGCATTCACCATCAGCAAATACACTAGTGGTATGGATAGATGAAGTTGCTTAGATCAAACACCACATTCCACAGTTAACATCTACTTGCATGGAATAAAAATTATACTACTTAAAACTATGCTACCATTTGAATCCGAAGGACGAAGAAACCTTGCTAGCTACTCACAACAAAGACGAAATTCACCATCAATGAAAAACTCTTTTATTGAGAGAGTGTTCACAACAATTTCTTACAAAGTTTTCAAAGGGAAAACTTTCCCTCTTCTTCAAACTGCACTATCAATCTATACTAAGCTACTTCTAAGTTGCCCCTCTACTCTATGTCTATTCTAATCTTCTCTACTATCTACTGAATTACAAATGAGGGGGACTCCCCCTTTATATAGCTAGCCAAGTCCCAAAAGACGGCTAGGGTTACAATCAATAGAGTGGCTAGAATCGTGCCACCTCAGCCCTAACCCTAAAAACCACCAGAATTGGGAGTGGTACATTAAATGAATCAAAGATTCCCACTCACTCCCAAAAATAGCAAAGGCAATAAATGCCCACAATCAATCTTCTAGAAGATTCCGCTTGTAGACGCGTTCGCACTGTCCTTGATCTTCTTTCTTGACGTTGCTCTTCAACTTCGCTCGAGCTTCCATCCTTTCTTCATCTTGAGTTTTGAAAACATTTCATCTTTTTCACTTGAGCTAACACTTAGCCAATTTCTTGCAACTTTTCTTTGTTCATGTGAAACTCAAAACTTTATCTTCCTCCGAAGGTTGTAATATCATCGTGCTTCACCACTTCAAGTCATCGCCATTTGGTCTCGACGTTTCTCCTGCAAAATAAGCAAGAAGAGGAGCATTAGAACACTTCATAATATAAATTCACTTTACTTACCTGATTTCACACTCGAACTCCCGAGGGTTCATTGTCTTCACTAGCCAACTTTGCGTTCTTCATGATTTTCCAACACCTTGACTTCAACTGTATCCCCTTTACTTTTCCAGCTGAGGTGCTCGCAATTTTGATCTCGTTCATCTCTGGCTCAGGAAAATTACCTTCATGAAGAACTTGAGAAAATTCACCTAGGAAGTTCCTTTCAAATTCATCGTCTGGAGTATTTTACCTTGAAAACACATCTTCTTCACTTTGCCTTAGAAAATTTCCAAATTTTCCCTTAGGAAAACTCATCAATTCGGTGCCCATCAAAATCTTTATCCTGAAAGCTTCGGCGAAGTGTGAAAGGCTTTAAAATCAACTCCCTGTCGAGGATCCTCAATACCCAGAAGAAAATTTTCTTCAGAACGCGTCAGATTCATGGGTATACAACGAACGGGTTCATTTAATTTTCTTGAATTTTGAACCTTAGAAAAATAATTTCTCATCAAATTTAATTCATTTCTTCACCCTTGAGCGTATTTCTTTGCTCTGACTTGAAAATATTCATCAACCTTGTGAAGCTGGCACTCACTGACTTTTCCACTGGCAACTTTATTTGTGCTTCAAGAAACTTTATCCCTTCAAGTCTAGGCGCAAATGGAGGGTCACACTTCAAGTTTTACATACTTAGAATATTTTTATTTCTCCACAAATCAAAGGCGCAGTCAAGGGGTTGAGGCTCAAATTTTCCATACTTAGCATATTTTCTAGCTCAACGCCTTGGAATCTTTCACTTTGCATGCATCACGCCTTGGAATCTCCACTTGCCTTCTAATACCTTGAGGGCGCATATGGCTAGGAAAGCTTCCAGGTTTCATAACTTAGAAAATCTCAAGGACTTCCTCCCCATGACTTAGGCGTATTTAGCCCCTTGAAGTCTCATTTTCCATCACTTGATCAAATTCACCAACTTGTTTTCATCCGTTCCCAAGGGCACATTTGGACCTCTCTACTTCAAATGTTTCACACTTAGAAAATTTTCTAAGTCATCTCCTTGCTGGGCGCATTTGCTTGGTCAAGCTTCCAATTTACATGTCTTGGGTGTTTTCCAGCTCACCATCATAAGCATGGGCGCATATTGAAGGGTCACTTTCCATTTTTTTGTGACTTATAAAATCTCTCTTGCACCCTCACAAGCTGGGTGCATTTCATACCTTGCACTTCCATTTTACAACACTTAGAAAATTTCTCAACTACTGCACATTACCTTGGGCGCATTTAGGAGGTTGCACTTTCAATTTTGAACACTTAACATTTTATTCATCATCATCTCTTTCCAAGGGCGCAAATGAGGTCTTCTCCATCAAGTGTTGGAACTTGGTATTTTTCAAGGCCCCCCCACAGGCAAGTCCAGGCGCATATAGGAGGTTTGACTTTCAGATTTAAAAGACTTGGAATATATTTTCAACCTTTTCCTAGCCAGGCGCAAATCATACCCTGAGCTTCCAATTTTGGTACTTAGAAATTTTGAAGTCCCTTCAAAGAGGGGCGCATTTGACCCATGGTGCTCCAAGTTTCAACACTTAGTGAAATTTATCAATCTCTTCTTTACCTTGCGCGCTAATAAACCCTTGTACTTCAAGTTTCAAGTACTTAGAGAAATTTATCAATCTCTTTCTTGAAGCTGGGGCGCAAATGGAGGGTGGAGCTTCAAATTTCAACGACTTAGAATATTTTCTCCATGCCATCTTCATCCTAGGCGCATATGGACCCCTGAGGTTTCATTTTAAAGCACTTAGAAAATTTTTATTCTCCACATTTAACTTCAAGGGCGCATTTGGCATGCTGGGCTTCCAATTTTTCACACTTAACCATTTTTCTATCACTCCAAGCAGCTAAGGCGCAAATGAGAGGAGGGGCTTTCATTTTGAGACACTTAGAATACTCTCAGACCACCTCTTCAACTAAGGCGCATCTGGGGTCTTCTACTTCCAATTTAGAGCACTTAGTGGAATTTATACCCTTTCCTCCAGCTTGGGGCGCATTTCATGGGTGATACTTTCACTTTTTGCCACTCAGAAGCCTTTTCCATCTCCTCTCTTGAGCTGGGCGCATTTGGAGGGTCCTGCTTCAAATTTTGTATACTTAGAAAAAAATTTAATGCCACTTTCCCTCCAAGGGCGCATATATCCCATGAAGCTTTTACTTTTCATGCCTTAGAATCTTTTCAACCTCTTTCACTCCAAGGGCGCATTTCACCACTGGAGTATCAAATTTTCATGACTTAGAAATTTTTTTAGGGTCAACTCATCACCTAAGGCGCATTTGAGGCCTCCTACTTCCAATTTGGCAGACTTAGTCAAATTTCCATTACCTCCTCCTCCTCAAGGCGCATTTTGAGGCCAGAGCTTCCAATTTGTAGCACTCAGAAGATTTTCAACCTGCCTTCGGATTTTAAAGGCATTTTCACTAGCTGGACCTGAAAATTCATCAATTTCAGTGAATTTTATGCCATTTGTCAAATTTGGAGTGACTTGATCACGCTAACCCTAATATTCTATTTTTAGAAAGTTTGTCAAATTTTGCACTTCAAGCTAGTTCCAAGCTCCAAAAACGTTGGATTTTGCTTTGTTCTGAACCTCGGGATGTGGTTGAGCTGTCGGGCCCTGATATCTGCATGCACCTGCTACTTTTAGCAACTTACTAAAAATAGCAATCACTCAAAATGTCTTCAAATTTTGCGTGCCGATTGCCTGAAGGGTATTGATCGTGACTGGATGCTTCTTCTGCATGGTTGTCGTGTTCTGCCCTTGATTTTAGGAAACCCTAATTTCTCTGCCCGGCCTGCCAAAAATAGCAATTATCTGATTCTTCATCCTCTGCAACTCCGTTTGATCTGAAATTCGTGCCATAGGGTCTTCATCACTTGCTTGACTTGTACCTGCTGATGCCTTGCGCTGACCTGCTATTTATAGCATGTTTCTGGAGGTGACTTACTATTTATAGTAACTGCTTGCTTCTGAGGCTTCCACGACTCCGTTTGACTTGAAATTCGAATGACGCGCTCCTTACCACGTGACCTGCCTGCTGACATCGGCGCCTGCTGCTGACTTTCTATTTTTAGCCTGTTTCTGGAATGACTTACTATAAATAGTAAGTACTCCGTTTGCCTTCAAATTTTACCAGCAGACTCCTTGAAAGATGCTGATCGCGGTGGTTTACACCGGTTTTCAAAAATTCTGACATTTTACCCCTCTTTTTGGGTCCCGAAGCTGGAAAGCCTAATTCATCTTGCATGCATATCAAACGATCTCCGTTTGTTTTCGTTTCTGCTACATTGCGATCAGCTCGTGATTCTGAACTGCTGGGAAGCGACTGCCGGGACGCACCT
Organism: Sequoia sempervirens; assembly: GCA_007258455.2. NCBI lineage: Eukaryota > Viridiplantae > Streptophyta > Pinopsida > Cupressales > Cupressaceae > Sequoia > Sequoia sempervirens. The sequence continues at coordinate 419,784 of VDFB02253974.1, forward strand.
GCTAAAAATAGTAAGTTCCTTACTGAGTGATTATCTCTGTTTGCATGTCATACCATTGCGAAGGTCTCGAAAAACCCAGAAGGAATATGCAGACATACAAAGAAAACGCTGACATGCAAACCCTAAAAATAGCTCCGAAAGACTGAATTCTGAAAGTTGTCATCTCGCTTTGCATGTTATACCATTGCGAAGGTCTCGAAAAACCCAGAAGGAATATGCAAACATGCGTTGAAAAATTCTTCGTTTAAGCCTTGAAATCTGCTCCGGAAGTCGGACTGCTAAAAATAGTAAGTTGCCCGTTTTAGCTAAAATTTTGCACACGAGCACCTTGATGTGCTCTGGACGCAGTGTGATTGTCGGAATCTCAAAAATGCTGAAGGATTGCCTGTAATTGCACACTTACTAAAAATAGTAAGTTGCCAGAATTCAATGAAATTTTAGTGAAAGCCTGCTGGAAGCACACTGACAACAGTGTTAGTCTCAATTTTCAAGTTATTCATCTCGTTTAACTTCGGGTTGACCAGAAAGATAGAAACCCTAATTTTATAGACTTAGCCAAAATTTCAATTCAGACGGGCACATCCCGGAAAGACAGACAGCAAAAAAGAGAGACAACAACAAAATGACCGAAAAGCAAAGCCAAAATTAGGGGGTCCCCATTTGCAATGGGGCGATGTGTGAAAAACGTCACAACAGGAAGGTTCAGAGAATTCAGTGGAAGTGGTTGATCACACAGTTGAAATAATGTCAAATTCTGTAAGGAGAGATAATGAAGAGAGGGATAGAGTGGAGAAGAAGTTTGATGGGATGATAGACATGATGTCCCGATTATTGTCCAAATTGGACCAGCAAGCAGCTCAGAATATCATTCAGCCCCAAAATAACTCAAGTGGAGAAAGTAGTGGAGTTAATGGAAATAATAATAGTGGCAGTCCTGAGGTGAATACTAGAGACAGAATTGTGGGTCAGCATACTACAATTCATAGTGGGTCATCCTCTAGACCCCTTTTTCCCGTCTTCACACCTAGGGAAGAGCAACCACCAATTGAGGCTGCTCCCAACTTTGCTGATGATGCTCGTCAAGCTTACATGGAGTACGTCTCTTTACCTCTTGACTTGAGAGGTACTTGGACCTTTGATCAATTCATGAATCAAAGGAGCCGAAGAAATGGAGGAAGGACTGAACAACGTCCTATGGCACCTAGAAATGACTTCTACCAAGCATTGGGTAAAATCACTATGGAACATTTTGATGGTAGTAATAAGTGTACAGTCAGATCGTGGGTGCAGAAATTAGATAACTACCTCTCTCTCAGACCCATGCCGGAAGAAGATGCTATCAAATTTGCTACCTTGCACTTAGATGGCATAGCTCATGAATGGTGGACTCATGGTTTGGTCACTCTTGGCCATAACCTAGTTCGCACATATGGAGAATTTACCAATAAGCTGATTGAAAGATTTGACACCAAAGATCCAGAATTGAGATTTAGAGAATTGGCACAATTGAGACAGCAAGGATCTTTAGAGAGCTATGTGGCTGATTTTCAGAGGTTGTCAGTAATGGTGCCAAACATTACTGAAAGAAGACTTGTAGTTCTTTTTGCTGAAGGTTTAATGGAGCCTTTGAAGGGTTGGGTCAAAGCATTTGATCCTCCAACATTAGATGAAGCTATCAAGAAAGCTAGGAGCATGGAGTTGGCAGCCCCAAGGCCTAAATTTCACTCAAAACCATTCAGCCATAAGAAAGATAAAAAGCCTTCTTCAAATCTGCCCAAGAAGTTTCCACCAAGGCTGTCCGAAGAGCTCAAAGAACAGCTTAGAAAGGATGGAGTTTGTTACACTTGCCGTGATCCTTGGGTTAAGGGTCATCGCTGCTATGGAAGAGGCAAAGCTAATCGAATGGAGGGCTATTCTGATTATGGATCAGAATCTGATTCGTCTGATCAGCAATACGAATCAGCAAGTAGTGAAGGTGAAGAAGTTCAAGAAGACAAGTCCGAAGAGGTTGGAGATGGTAGTGCTTTTGCACAACTATCTAGTTTTCAAAAGAATGAATCTTTTAGGGTTCATGGAGTTGTAAATTCACAAAGGATAGTTGCTCTAATTGATACCGGAGCAACTCACAATTTTATTGATGAAGGGCTAGTTGCTAGAAAAGGTTTGAAGACTGAAGATTTTGATGGTTTCAAAGTAATGGTTGCTGATGGTTTCACTATGTCTTGCACAAGGAGAATTCCTAATCTATCTTTGCAATTAGGGAATCATGAAATTAAGGATGATTTTTATATGGTGGGTATAGGAGACACTGATGTTGTGTTGGGCATACAATGGCTGCGATCTCTTGGTGAGATCACATTGAATTTGCAAACCATGGAGCTGAAATTTCAGTCTAATGGAAGAAAGGTTGTTCTAAGAGGGATGTCAAATGGAGGCCCTCGAATTGTGTCTTTGAAGAGGATGGAAAGGCTAATCCGCCATGATCAGGTTGAATGGGCTGCTGAATGTATGGTTCTACCAGCTGATCCGGTTGAGGAAAAAAGGCAATATCATCCTGATATTCAAGCCTTACTTTCAAAGAAGAGCAAGGTCTTTGGAAGCTTACCTCCTGGAAGACCTCCTGAAAGAGGTTCTGAGCATGTGATTGAATTAGAAGAAGGGGCAAAACCGGTCATAACTACACCTTACCGCTATCCAAAGAGGCAGAAAGATGAGATTGAAAAAGCCATCAAGGAGCTGTTAGAAAGTGGTTTCATTAGACCAAGCAAGAGTCCATTTGCTTCTGCAGTAGTGCTGGTCAAAAAGAAAGATGGTACAATGCGTATGTGTGTTGACTACCGCGCATTAAATCAGAAAACCATCAAGAATAGATATCCTATCCCTAGGATTGATGAGCTTATTGATGAGCTCCATGGGGCAATGTTCTTCTCAAAGATTGATCTTCGTTCGGGCTATCACCAAATCAGAATGAGGGAGGAGGACATAGAGAAGACAGCATTTAGATTCCATTTTGGGCATTTTGAATTTCTTGTCATGCCTTTTGGTTTGACAAATGCTCCAGCCACATTCCAATCTTGTATGAACAAGATTTTTAGACAGCAGTTGAGGAAGTTTGTGCTCATCTTCTTCGACGATATTCTCATATTTAGTAAGTCATGGGAAGAGCACCTTAAGCATTTGGAAGAAGTGCTTAACATTTTAGAGGCGGAATGTTTATTCGCCAAAGAGTCAAAGTGTGAGTTTGGGATGGAAAGAACTTTTATACCTTGGCCACATTATCAGCTCAAAGGGTGTGAAAGTGGATCCAGAAAAGATAAGGGCCATTCTTGATTGGCCAACTCCAAAGACTATTTCTCATTTGAGAGGGTTTTTAGGGTTATGTGGATTTTATAGAAGATTTGTAAAAGGTTATTCTCATCAAGCAGCACCTTTGACAGATCTTACAAAGAAAGGAGCTTTTCTTTGGACTAAGCAAGCACAAGAGGTTTTTGATAAGTTTAAACAAATCATGAGTTCGTGTCCTGTGTTGGCACTTCCGGATTTTTCAAAACCTTTTGAATTACAATGTGATGCTTCAGGAGAAGGAGTTGGAGCTGTCCTAATGCAAGACAAACACCCTATTGTCTTCGAGAGCAGAAAGTTGAGAGGGGCAGAAAAAACTTACTCTATTTATGACAAAGAGATGCTTGCCATCATGCATGCTTTGTCTAAATTCCGTCAATACTTGGTGGGAAGTAAATTTGTTGTTAAGACTGATCACAACAGTCTTAAACATTTTATGCGCCAAAAGGAATTGAATGAAAGGCAGCAAAAATGGGTAAGTAAACTCCAAGCATATGACTTTGACATTGAATATGTCAAAGGAAAAAATAATATAGTTGCTGATGCTCTCTCTAGAAGGCCTCATTTGCAATCAATTTGTGAGTTATCAGCTGATTGGAAAGAATTAATTGCTGCTGATTATGTTAAAAATCAGTTTGCAACCAGCTTGTTAGAAGGTCATTTGGTTGATGAAAGGTATAAGTTGGTTGATGGATTAATTTATTACAAAGATAGAATCTTTTTAGTGCAAGAATCTAAGCTTAAGAAAAAGATTCTACAATCTTTTCATGATGTTCCCCTTGCTGGTCATCAAGGGATTTTCAAGACTTATAAGCAGATTCGTGAAAGATTCACTTGGAAAGGTTTGAAAGAAAGTCTTGAACTACATTAGAGAGTGTCCTATTTGTCAAAGAAATAAAAATGAACACTCTTATCCTGCTGGTCTACTTCAGCCCTTGCCCATTCCAAATCAGAAGTGGGAAAGTATTGCCATGGACTTTATCACGGGGTTGCCCAAGGTACAAGGACGTGATTGTATATTTGTTGTGGTTGATAGACTAACGAAATTTGCTCATTTCTTTGCTGTTACCACTTCATTTACAGCAGCTCAAGTAGCTGAGTTGTTTTTTAGAGAGGTGTTCCGTTTGCATGGGTTGCCTAGAACAATTGTCAGTGATAGGGACAGCAAGTTCCTAAGTGTTTTTTGGCAGGAGATCTTCAGATTGAGTGGGACAGTGCTTACTCCAAGCACAAGTTATCACCCACAAACAGATGGGCAGTCAGAAATTGTTAACAAGTGGTTAGAGGGCTACCTAAGGAACTATGTTTCAGGACAGCAGCGAGCTTGGATTAAATGGCTTCATTTAGGAGAGTATTGTTACAACTCTTCTTATCACATGTCAATTAAGATGTCTCCTTTTAAGGCACTTTATGGTTATGAGGCTACTAATTTTGTTGATTTAGTGTTTGGTGATAGTAGAGCCCCACAAGCACTGGATATGTTACAACAAAGCCAAGACATCTTGAAAACTCTTAAGGAAAATCTGCAACAAGCTCAAAATCAGCAGAAGTTATACGCTGATCAGCAGCGTGTGGAAAGGTCTTTTGAAGTTGGGGACATGGTCTATTTGAGGCTTCAGCCATATAGACAATCTTCTCTCAAGAAGAGTGGTGCAGAAAAGTTGAAGCCACGCTTTTATGGTCCTTTCAAAATCACCAAAAGGATGGTGAAGTTGCTTATGAGTTGGAACTTCCAGCTGAAAGCAAAATACATAATGTTTTTCATGTGTCTCGCCTCAAGAAGGCAATTGGACACAATGTAGTGGCTACATCAGAATTACCTCCATTGGATGAGGAAGGTCAGTTAGTGTTGATTCCAGAAGAAATCCTTGATACTAGAGAACATTCTTTGAGAAGAAGGACAATCAAAGAATATTTGGTTAGATGGAGGAATTTACCTATTGAAGATGCTACGTGGGAAGGTGAACAGATTTTGTTGCATCCATCTTTGCAGTTGCTTGAGGACAAGCAATTTCGAGGAGGGCGGACTGTAATGTCCCCTTCCTATCAGTGATCGGCATTGTAGTTCATCAGTCTATTCCGGAACCCGTAGAATGGAATGAGGTGAAAATTAGGGTTTCTTGGCTTGGAGTTTTGTGGCATTTCATATTATTTACTATTTTTAGTAAATGCTAGTTGTGGCAGTTGCAGTTGTCCATTCTTAATCCTTAGCAGTTGGAGCAGTTGTTATTTTTGGTTTGGTGTTCAGTTGGCAAAAAAATATTTAATTAATGGCATTTTGTTCTAATTCACTGTTGACCCCCACCTTGGCCTAAGGAGATAACTTAAGTTGTTTTAAAGTGGGGCCATGAAGGGGTACGCCTTCATCATAAGTTTAATTATTCTTTATTCAAATATTTCCTCATCTTGAAAAGTGGACGCCACTTTTATATTTTTGAATAAAGTGTTTTTCTTTGAGGCCTTTTGGGACGCCACCTTGTGAAGTTGAATGGTTTCTGGAAATTGAAGGGTCTTCTATGTCTTTTGGTCTGCTTCTCAGGCATTTGAAGAGTTTGTGAGCTCTTATTTATTGAAGGCTTTTGCTCCAGCATTTCATCCATGAAAATTATGCTAAAGTTATGCTGTCGAAATGACAATTGACATATTGCTTCGAGGAAGTCTACCTCCTAGCCTTTCATCCAATTTCGTGTTTGCAATATAACACCTAGTTGGCTTCATTGCTGCTTCTCAACATCAGACTAGCAGATTGAGCATCAAAGATTTATGAATTTTGAAGTATTTTACAGTTTTGAGTTCCTGGTTTTTGCTACAGCTGAAGCTAAGTTTTGTTCATATCTTTTGGAGTGAATTTATTTTTGTTCTGGGTACTTTGGCTATCCATCTGTTGACTGAAGGCGCCACCTTTCTCAAAATATTGGAATTTATTTCCAAGTATTTATTTTATACTTGCAAAATCGAACTTTCAAGGAGGCCATACTTTTTAGCTGCATTGGGAATTGTGCCAGAAATTAATGAACGTGTTTTGCTGCTGTTTCTTCCTCCTGGTTTGGTCGCCCATCTTCTGAGAATCATTTGCAACAAATTTCAGTCAATTCGGAGGCGGAATGAGTGAGTTATGAATATTTTACTGTTTCCCAGTCTGCTGTTATAAATTTCCAGAATTCTGATTTTTATATCAGATTGTTGCAATTTCCAGTTTTTGGCTTATACTTCAGTATTTGAGTGTTATATCATTGTAAAAGTTCATACTTATATCTAAGGTTCATTCCTTATCAATTGTACTTAGTAATTTGCAGAGTTTTATTTGTAAGGTTGAGATTAAGCATTACTAATCCAACCATTCTTTCATTTCTGCAATTTACTTTCTGTTCTATCATTAAATTACCCCTGGATGGTTTACCGCCAGTGTGGACAATCTATTTGTAACACTCTTATACCCACTTCATAGTGGTGAATCCCCACAGCTCTGTGGATGCCCGCCGCAGCGGATGAATTGTGCTTAATTGTAATTTTTCCCCCCACTGTTTGGTGGTAGCGAGGAAATGTTTTCTATGGCTGGTTATCCGCCTATCAGTTTATAATTTCAATTTTCTAGACTCCGTCATATGTTAGCACCTCGCCCTCAGTGGGATCTTGAGTGCACATTCTTGACGTTGAGTAGTTCTTCAATTCAAATTCAGTTTCTTCAATTTAAAGTTCAGTTTCAGTTTGAGGCTAACGCTAATCCAATCATCTATTGCTGGTTATGTTGTGTTACTTCTTCAAAAAAATTGGTTAGCATATTTCATGAAATGCGCCTCACCTTGCATAAAGACTTGAAAAAGTTTCTAACTCCTCAAAATTTGAAGCAGAGGCCTTCATATGCGCCTTGACTTGTGAAGAGGGTGATTAAAAATTTTAAGTATTGTAAATTTGAAGCACACTACCCCAAATGCGCCTTAAGAAGAGAAGGGGGTGATGAAATTTCACTAAGGCACTTAAATTTGAAGTATGATACCTCAAATGCGCCTAAGGAGAGAAAAGGGGACTTTGAATTTCACTAAGGCATTAAAACTTGAAGCATGCACCCTCATTTGCGCCTTGACTTGGAGAAGACTTAAAATGTTGCAAAGTGTTTTAAACTAGAAGTTGACCCCCTTGGATGCGCCTGGACTTGTGGAAGGTGTTAGAGAATTTTCTAAGTGTTGAAAAGTTGAAGCACACACCCTCATATGCGCCCAAAAAGAAGACAAGCATGGAAAATTTTCTAAGTATAAAAAACTTGAAGTAGAGAGGGTCATTTGTGCCTAAGGAGAGAAGAGGATACTCAAAAAATTTCTAAGGCATTTGAAATTTGAAGGAGGCCCCTCTATATGTGCCTTAATCCATTAGCAAATGTGGAAAATATTCTAAGGCATACAAACTCAAAGTAGCATATGTCATATGCGCCCAGCTAGAAGGTGAGAGTTGGAAATTTACTAAGGCGTTAGAATTTGAAGCAGCTACCCCTAAATGCGCCCTTCAGGAGGATGGGTTTAAAATTTCTCTAAGGAAAAAGCAAAGTTAGAAGTAGAAGGGTTGATATGCACCTCAGCATGCTGGAAAGAGGGGAAATGTTCTAAGGTGTGTGAATTAAAAATGAAAGTTCCCTACATCATATGCGCCTGAAAAGATGAAAGAGTTTGAAAGTTTATAAGGCTGGATAAAGTTGAAAGTATAAGACTCCAAGTGCGCCCTTGCTAGAAAATGTTGGAAATTGAAAGCTTGAAGGGTAAAATGCGCTTTCTCTTGGAGACAAACTTGAATTTATTCTATGGCGTATAAACTTGAAGCAAGCACCCCAGTATACGCCTTAGCCTTGGATGAAGAGTTGGAAATGTTTTAAGGCGTGTCAACTTGAAGGAAGCACTCCTATATGTGCTTAGAAGATGGTGACCCTAAAATTTAACTAAGGCATTAAAATTTGAAGTTCAAGGTGTCAAGTGCGCCTAACCTTGAGAAGGAAATGTTGAAAAATCAAAAGCTTGAGGGGTCAGTTGCATCTTGACTTATAAAAAAAAAAACTTTGTAAACATTATATGTTGAAGAATGAAAGTTGACTCCTTGATTGCGCCTAGCATGAAAGTTCAAATGGAAATTGTTGTGAACTTTGATAAAACTTTAAGTGTGACTAAATGATGAAATTTTTCTAAGGCGTTGGAGATGAAATAAAGTTTGCTCTAGTTAAAAAAAAAAAAAAACGCCCATGCTAGAGGAATTAAATAAAATTTGATTAAAAATATTTTTTCCAAAGTTTTAAAAATTAAACGTCCCCCTTCAATTTAGACACATGAAACTTTTTAAGTCGAGAGATATTTATCAAGGGGAAAATTTATTTTGGAAAAAGTTATGAGGGGAAAATAATTTTGCCTAGCGATTTTAAAATACTGGAGCTCATGATTGAAATATAAATTTTTTCTAAGGCACTAGCAAAGAAAATAAAATTTCTCAAGTGAAATAAAAGGCGTTGAGATTAAATTTTAAATTTTAAATATGCCATTGTTCGAAAATGAATTTTTATGCTGAAGTAAATTTTAATGAATTTCTCAAAAAATACTTCAGTCAACTGAAAATGACTTGCAGTCGAGGAGGGAAATTTTAAATTCGAACGAGGAAAGAATCTCCAATAATAGCAGATTTCTATGACGACTCTATGACAACTGGGAATATTCTCTCCTAAATAGGAAATTTTCTAAGTAGTGGGGGAGTGAATTAATGGCAACTACTAAACTAGGTGCCTGCTTTCAGTTATAAAAACTCTGAAGTTATTCATTTTTCTTCACAGAGTTGCAGAATTGAGATTGTGATAGAGCTGAAAGTAATCGCTGAGTGAGTGAGAAATTTCTAAGTTGAGAAAAATTATTTCTCTAAGTGTTGAAGTTGAGAGTGTTGAAGTTGGAGAAAATTCCGAAGTAAGAGTGTTGAGCTTGATTTTTCGAACTGCTGAAAGTGGCATTGCTGAGAGTTGTTGAAGCTTGAAGTTTAAATTTCAGTGTTACAATTCTCGAGGTTTGGAGTTGAAGTTTTAATGCTGAAGTTTTTATTTTTGAAGCCAACTCCACTTGCCAACCATCTCGCAGTAATTTTATTTTCTAAGTTAGAATTATAATGCTTGATTTTTATTTTGCAGATGGCTGAAATTCGAAGAGATGCTGCCAAAACTAGCAAGGCTACAGCCAGAGCTGGAAATGTTGAAGTTGGCAGGAGAATGCTTCCAGGCAAGCCATTATCAAACAACTAAAGAAGTCATTTATTCCTGAATCCAAGTTCGTGTCGAAGTTGGGAGGTTTGACTGATACCAACTTGGGGTCATTCAACCTCAAAGCATTCAAAAGAAGCATATATGGGCAAGGTGGTTATCCTCCATCGGTGACTTTGCACAACATCGTGAGGAGCGGGTTATATGCAGCTGCTAGTTTTCCACCAGCAATTCGATGTCCAGAGCTGATTATGGAGTGTGCAAACTACTACAATTCGGACCACCGGACAATTGTTTCTCCAAAAGGCAAGCTGCTGGCAAATTTCACACCTGAGGCAATTGGTGAAGCGTTTGGGATTCCAGTTATGGACAAAATTTTGTACAAGTCCAAGGAGAGGGCTGATAAGATGTATGCTTCATAGTCTTTTTTGTGAAATCATATGTTGTAGTTAAAACATGCTGCTCTCTTCTCCAAATGGCTAACAAATCAGATTGCAACTGCTTGCAAACATCATCATCTTCATCTAGGATTATAGACGGGATGTTGAACATATTTGTCTTCACCTTGTCTAAATGGTGTTTCCTAATTCTGGCCATGAAGCAATCGAACAATTGGATAATAAGACCATCATAATCAAACATGAGAACACATGAATGCACCTTTTCCATCAATTCTAGAATTTTGACCCTCTTATTGAAAGTAGGGCTTTTGATGTCACCTAGCCCATTAAAGCTTTCAATATTCAACTGCATGACCTCTTTTATTTTGTCATCATCATAAGGAATTTTAGGAGCTATAAACCTCATAATTTCACTTATGCAAGTGATAACCGCAAGTCTTATCTCCTCATCTTGATGCCTCATCAACTTTGGCTTGACCAATGAGTGCACCAATGGAGACATAGCTGTAGCCATTGTTTGAGAAGGTGATTTACTAACCTTGCAGAGACAACTTTTTGCTTCCTCCAAAATGTTAAGGAGAGCTGCTTTAGCCTGAGGTAAGAGTTTGAATTTCTTACCCACGAACTTTAGTCTTTCTTGAAGAACTTGGCTAATTGACTATTTTAATTAAATTAAGTGGATCATTAAATTAGTTATTTATAAGGTTATTAAACAATTAAATATAAAAGGTGACCTTATATTTAATTAATTTAATAAAGTGACTAAAATAAATATTATATTATAAAGTCACTTGAATAAAATAATACTTTATTTCTAGAAGCTTCTGGGAGATGTGGTTGAAAAAGTATAAAAGAAGCTTTGGCTAGCATTTCAGCATGGTTGAGTTGATTACTACATTTCTACATTTGGTGAGCTTAATGCTTGGAAAACTTCACTTGTGAAATATCAAGCCTAGCTGATCCTAGTTTCGCCTGTGAAATAACAAGCCTAGCTAGCTTGGAGAGGATACTTCAGTCTTCTCAGTTGCATTATAATTTTGTGGCCTTTGGCCAAATCATTATCCCTTGGAGGAAATCGATATAAGAAGATCATTGGCAGATTTTGTGTGATGAGTTTCAGTTCTGTGGAATGACGTTTTGTGGCTTGGAAGGACGGCTCAAAGGAAGATATCGACTGAGTATTGTTGGCTACACATTCCTGTGAGAAACATTCTTGTTGGGTGCATCATGCTAGGGTGTGATTTTAAGGTAGAAGGCATATAAAATTTTGAAATCATTCTAAAGGGTTTGTGGTTCATCCAGAAGATAAGGCGCATCACTTTGAAGGCAAAAGACAGTGACTACAAGAAGGAATGAATGATTACCAGTTGGCTGCGTTTTGTATCAGGCATTCCTCTTCAGCATAATGTCACCGACCTACAGCTTCAGGTTCTCATATTTTCATATTGAGTCACATCTTAAGTCATACTTCATGTAGGGTCAGACGCTGATCTAATCAGCTTGCTGATATTGTAATTACAGTCATACTATCGCAGTCATATCATGCTGTCATAGTTCAATAATATACTTTCAGTCAAGTCTAGCATTGCAATGGGGTTTTAAGTTACATATGCACTTCAGTTCAGATTGTAATCATCATCCTATTAGCACAATGTTGTTTGGAGACATATCAAGTTTGCTTACTAACTGTATGAAAAAATGTCTACTGCTGTAGATGCATGTTTTCATGAGTAGATGTCAATTATTTGCATTATTGTAATCAGATTGGAAGTCATCTTTGCAATAGAAGCATGTTTGAAGGTTGCATGCCAATTGTTTGACAAATTGTCAATTGGCTGTAGGTGGTCATTTTCATGAAGTTAAGTTATTTATTTGCATTTGAAAATACAAAAACATATTTGCACAACATCTATATTGTAGTTAGACTTATTAGCTATCAATTCCAAGCATTTAAACATCATTGTCAAGTGCCAAAAACCAAAATACAACAATCAGAAGTTTATATCAGCATATATCAGCTTTACATATCAATTGTTTGACAAAATTCCTAGGGCAGAAATTGAAGGGTTTTGAGTCAAATTTGGCAAGGCTCATTACATCTCACTCTCATATCCCTAAGCTAACAGACATCCCAGGCCATCTTTGTCTTCCAGAATGCATAATCTGAGCCATCGAATCTAGGATATTCCAAAGCAATCTTGTTCGCCATCCTAGATCTACCTCAAGTGGTTCAGCTTGAAATGAACAAAACAACTAAGAGGGTGGGTGAATCAGTTGTAGCAAATTAAACCTTCAAAACCCTCAACAGTAATCAGATCCACAAGTATTCATTAAACTCTTATTATGTTAGTATGATTAAACATGAGATGCCCATAACATAAACTAAAATCACAACACTATACACAAGAAAACACCAGATTTATGTGGAAAACCCAATGAGGGAAAAACCACGGTGAGGATTAGCTCACAATATAAGTAATCGCAAAACCGGTACAAGAGGGCTCACTGCTAGGATAAGACACACTATCCAAAAAGGGTTCACAGCTAGGGCTCACTATCACAAAAATAATACAAGAAGATGGAAGAAGAATGTTACACAAAGAACACTTCTCAATGCAACAAGGAGTCCACCACAATCGCTTTCACACTTTCACAATCTCACATGAAAGATTTTGGATGCCTTCAACTCACTGCCTTCAAGAGCCCTAACATGAAATTCGCACTGCTCTGCTCAAATTCGCATCATACACATCACTCGCATCTATCTTGCTTCTCACTTCTTTCCTTCTTTCATCAACTCACAACAATACCATACATATTTATATCAAATTCAACCTCAAAAACCTTCTCCAATGTCATGTTGGGTGAAAATTATGTAATCAGCTTTTTCAATAGATTACACAACTAGGACTTCAGCCATAGCTATGTGAGATTCAATCTCTCCTCTCAACAAGGGGAGGTTTCATTCTTACAATTAGAAACTAGCTAGAGAATTTACAAAATATTTACAGCATTTACGAAGTGGGGGGTGCATGTCGCATTCATCATTCTCTCTTTTTTCAGAGAAGATGTGTATAATGCTTCACAGCTAAAAACGTTCTTAATTCAAAGTACTAGAAACCTACCAAAAGCAGTACAACTAATTCCCTATCTTGGCAAAGCACAACTTAGAGGTATCAGATAAGATTCTAACAAAATAAAAATGGAAACAAGTAAGGCTCACGAAGGCGCAAAGTCGTTTCGTAGTCTTTTCAACTGCAGATCTGTGAGAACAATATAGTTTGTCGGATTAGAAGCACAAAGTCTTCTTAGATGCAGCAATTCATTTGAATAGCATGAGAGATTACAAGCTCAAAGTCTTGTAGATCTTTCAACCAAAACATTAAAACATAAACACAAATTCAAGTTAGAAATGTGACACAAAGTCCACAAGAATCACTTGAAGTCCTTCAAATTTCATAAACTAATCATCACCAATCTCAATCGAATTCAAGAGACAATCGATCCAACGCAAAGTATGGTATGCAATTTCTTCCTTTATTGATCAGATTTAGATTCACAAAACATGAACACAAAGTTTCACAATTTGTTGCAAATTGAGCAGCACTTCGTTGCAAAAACTAAAGGATCCCTTTATTGATCAGATTTAGATTCACAAAACATGAACACAAAGTTTCACAATTTGTTGCAAATTGAGCAGCACTTCGTTGCAAAAACTAAAGGATCCCTTTTACAATAGAAATCCCTCATATTTATAAAAGAGAGGGAAGAGTAAAATTAGTAAATCTAGGAAAGTTAGGTGAGCTAATTTAGGAAAATCTCACCTAACTTTGACTAAAGTCAAAATGTAATTTGTTTTCATGAAACTACATCTCGGATATTAGTGTAATTACATTTTGCAAAACGACATTTGAGATGTCAAAAACTATTTACAAGATGCACAAAGGGACGCATCAGAAAGTCTAACACTGGAGATCAAGAATCTTCATGGTTCCTTGCTTGGGCGCGGAAGTCTTCATATTTCTTCCTGGTCTCCTGCATGAATGTGTCATCTGGAAGAACCAAGATCAAAGGACATCAGCTTCGGGATCACTTGACGAGATCTGGAGAGAAACTGGAAGGATGGTGAATCAATAGGCATTAGCAAAAAAAGTAGCATTGGGAAGCGTGAAGTGAAAAACGATGTTGAGCAAGTGTGAAACGAGCAACTAGGCATGGAAAACAATGTGGGAGCGAAGAAACGAGGTCCGGAATGGAAATAGAGCAAGTTTGAAGAGACTAAGTTAAAAACTACCAAAAGTGTAAAGGTGTTAAAATTCAACACCATTGCACAAAAAATGACTAAGTCTGGAAAAAGTGCAAAGGTGCTAAAAATAATGCCATAGTAAAAAATTGGCTAGGTATGGAAGAAAAGTGCAAAGGTGCTAAAATTCAGCACCATTGCACAAAAAATGACTAAGTCTAGAAAAAGTGCAAAGGTGCTAAAAATAATGCCATAGTCAAAAATTGGCTAAGTCAGGAAGAAAAGTGCAAAGGTGCTAATCAGCACCATTGCACAAAAAATGATTAAGTCTGGAAAAAGTGCAAAGGTGCTAAAAATAATGCCATAGTCAAAAATTGGCTAAATTTGGAAGAAAAGTGCAAAGGTGCTAAAATTCAGCACCATTGCACAAAAAATGACTAAGTCTGGAAAAGTGCAAAGGTGCTAAAATTCAACACCATTGCAAAAAAAATGACAGTCTGGAAAAAGTGCAAAGGTGCTAAAAATAATGCCATAGTAAAAAATTGGCTAAGTCTGGAAGAAAAGTGCAAGGGCGCTAAAAATCGGCACCATTGCACCAAAACAAAAATTACTTAAGTGCAGGGGCGCTGATTTTTGGCGCCCTTGCACTTTTAACACTTAGTCAATTTTCCAAAAAGAAGTAGATCGTTGTTTTTTCAAACAACTGCACTTTTCACAATTTTACTAAGTATCAACAGTGAGAGCTCGCGAAGGTACTCGTTTCGAAGGTCTTCGCGAGGCGAATGTAGGGGGATGCTCAAACTGACTGTTTGAAGCTTTGGAATGCACTTCGAGGTGGATTGAAAATCACCTCGTTTTGCGTTCTTAAACTTCATGAACTTAGGAAACGGACAAGTTTCGTAGGGGGGTTATTCGTGGAATGAGCGCTGCTAGATTCCATGATAACATGTCGGCAACTAGTCGTTACACATACAAATTCAAAATAGGTCGGCACCTAAACATTCCTGCGGTGGATAGGAACGAAAGGCGACCTACATAAATCCTTAACTAGGACCCAAATAGATCCCAACACACTTCTACAAGCCTCACATGTAGTGTTAAACACAAGGTCAACCAACACCTGTGCAAAACACCATAAACATTAAGTACACACTTCCTTAAATTAATCCGAAATTTTTGGACAACATAATTCACTTGAAAATGATCTAGAATAATCCATGAACTACTTAAGATTCATCAAGCACTTCATCCAAGCTCGCATTATACAAACACTTCAACTCAAAACAACTAGTAACCCTTATTTTCATACTGATAAATGAAACTCACTCTATACTGCACCAAATCAAGTAAAAACTTGAATACAAAAAGATACAAGCATTATATGCAACTTCACAAATCCGCACAACCTGAAGCCAAACAATGGAGAAATGTGGAGCAAATACATTTCTCTCAGACCACAGAAAACATCACTAAAAGACTAGCTCACACATTGGTGAAAATATCTCACACTGTACAATGATCCAAAAACCCAAATTCTGAATAGAGCAACCTTTGACAACCTTGAATAACCTATAAAATCCGTACAGGCATAGCATCAACACAGAAGAAATGTGGAGCACAATATTAGAGCACATTATGAACACTCGCACAACACAGTTTACTCTATTTATCAAATTTTCTCAAAAGCACTTGGAAACCAAGTACCAGAGACATCATCTTAGCTCATTACTTCATTCCAACTCATCTTCAAACTTTGCAACAAAAAGATAGCTCCATGTACTCACAACACTTCCTCAAGATCTCAACTATACATGCACAATCTATTTTCCTCTTTTTCACAATTTTCTCAATATCCTTGACATCTTCATCCCATAGCTAACATCAATGACAACACCAGTCAATAGACTTCCTATTGACATCAATGACAACACCTTCATTCTTGCAACAAAGAAACTTTCAGAGTTTTTGTCCCTTTTGTGACAAATCTGTCCATAGGCACAAATCTCCAAAGAGAAATTAACAATCTTCTAAAAAGTGCAAATGAGCTCATAAAACTCCTTTTATAACATTTCTAGAAGATTTTTGAAATATATAATATAAAATCACTTTATAAATTAAATAAGCCTTATATCCCCGGAAAGTGACTTATTATTTAAACATTCCCAGCACCAAAAATATTTTATCAACATCCAACATTTAAAACTTTCAATTCTCATTCCAATGAGTTATTATACTAAGGTGCCCATTAAATTATTTTAATAAAATTAACAACCTTAGTAAAATTAATTAAAGTGTAGCTCATTAATACATCCAAGTTGCGAAAACTATCAAAAAGCACCAAAATCAAAATCTGATTGCATTGGAGTGACATAGATGATGAATAATGAGAATTGAACCTGACCGAGTGACTTACTATAAATAGATTCTCTCTCCAAGAATCTTGGAGAACACAACAAAAGCTGGAAATAACTTTGGAAAATGTCATATGAATCCTCTAGATCATCTATAGTAACATCAAATAACCCCTCTAATAAGGCTAGCACACACCGAGAAGGTCAGAGCCAACTGCAATGCAAGAGAACCCAAAAATGGGGACATTACACTAATGGTGTTCTTAACAAAGCTAGAGAGAACACATGGAGTCTGAAATTGGCCAATCACCATCTTGTAGAATCTCCTGGTGGTTGTGCTAAGAGAGTTTGAAATGGCACAATCACATAACCTCTAAAGAAGCAAGTTTTTAGAATAAAGTTGAGAGCCTTCCTAAATTCAACAAAGCAAAACAAAAGACTTTGGAAGACTGTTGGTGAGCCTCATCAATATTAGCTTGGAGTATGAGGATTTGATCAATAGTCTAGAAATCTCTTCTTAAATTTGTTTTCCTTTTAGCTCCAAAATTACCTATCTCCAATTACTAAGAAAGTTTCAAGAGAAGTTATGAAAATCAACTTAGGACTAAGAACCATCAATAGCAGTTTGGTCACAAAACATGACTGAAATAGTCTATGCATACTATCTCTATAACTAATCTATATTTTTGATAGCTAACCTAATGTTTGAGGGCCTATTTGTGATTACTTTCCCCTTTTATGCGGAGTTTATTATATGGAATAATTACTTTTTGGGTAACTTGTATTAAAATCTACTTGTCTTCACTTTTCCATTATCATCAACTACCTTTTACATGTAGGACAAGTAATTTTAAAGGTATCTTTACTAACTTTTGTTCTTCCAAGACTAGTAACTTGAAATATTTGTGACACCAGTGGCAGCCCTTCTAAATACAAATTGTTTTTTTTTTTTTTCCCTTTCCCCACAATGCTTTAATCAGAGCTGTTGCTTCTTATCAGGTTAGAAATAGTTGACAGATTTTAGGCATCACAATCATTTCTCTCTTCTCACTCAAACATTGGAGATAATAAATGCCTTATATTAATAATTCATGCAATGTAAACACATTTATTTTTATTCATTTTCCTTATGGTGGATTTATTCAATTGTAAGAATTAATGGAAAGTTTTTAGTAAGTTGATTACATGATGAAATGACTTATGTTAATATTTTATGCAGTGTAAGTGTGCATATATTTATTCATTTTTCTTATGGTGGATTTATTCCATGGTAAGAATTAATGGAAAGTTTTCAGTAAGTTGATAATCGAGTTTGTCATAGACAAGTAAAATAGTAAAATTGACAGCTTTTATTAAATTTGATAGGTAATAACACAAAGTCCAAACATATATTTCACTGTTAATTACATTGAGTTCTAATATATATTTGAAATTAAATATGTTTCCTGTTTATTCTTCTTAATGCAGAAAATTACATCCATACATCAATAGCTGCATATGATTGTCAAGAGTTTGATTCTGGTATTCTAGAACCATTTTGGGGTCAGATATGATAAGTTTGTCCATGGAATACTACACTAGCTGATAGATATTGTAAAATAAAATATTCTTTGTCTTGATTAAAATGAGTAGAAATTATATCTAGTTGTTATTCATATGTAATACACCTGTTAAATTTTTTCCTTATTACTTCTTTGGCATTACAAGCCATACGAGATTATACTGGAAAATAACTATTTTGAATTTTTCTTTAATATTGAAACCAGCTTACTCTGATCTTGTGAAAATCTATTTTGTTCTAATTGAATTCATAGAATAATAATTGATGCTTTACAGGCTGAAGTTAACAAGCAACGAGATTCAAATGCCAAATGCATTTCAATAATCAATGGTGATGAAAAGCCAGGGAAAGATCAAAAGGATGGAAAAGTTGGAAAAGTTGGAGATTCTGAGAGTAAGGAGCATCATCTTCTTTTACTAGAGGTATTGGAAGAAATTACCCAATAAAATTCTCTAAATAGGGTCTTTCATTTTTTTAATCTTTTGGAGGGTTATGGACATGTACGAGTTTTTTTCAGATAACATAATTAGTTAGCAATGAAAGATTTCACCATGGATATGATTTTTCTATACAGCTATGCATCTTATTACCTTTGGTTTCCTTTTGGTGGTAACTGTTGACATATCTTACAATGCAATTTAGCATTAGTGTTCTGCATAATTTTTATATCATCTTTTACTGACTTGCTTTTAATGTTCAATTCATGAAAGGTGTTTCTTCCTTGCAATTAACAATTATCATTATGTGTATATTTTTAAAAAACATCAGCTTTCTTTGTACTGGGATTAAAGTATTAAGATTATTGTCATACTTAATAAATTTGATTTGTTTGGAGAAATTTAGATATGTTGCAATAAATATCATCATTTAGCATATTATGGTTACGACTTTCTTTTTTCAGTTACTTTCTGATGAGCTTGGCTGCAAACCAGAGGAAATTTGTGATTTTGAATTGCAAGTATGTGATACACAACCAAGTGTGGTTGGTGGTGTTGAAAAGGAGTTCATATTTTCAGGCCGTCTTGACAACCTATGCATGTCGTTTTGTTCTCTCAAGGTCAGCCTCTGTTTTTTTTTTGATGCAATATTACTTTTTTTAATCATTTTCTGATATTCCTTGTTTTTTCATGGCTATTTCTTTCTATTGATTCAAAAGAAAGTATATATGTCTCGCACCAGGTTCATGCCATTACACTTGATGTTAAAATTTAGTTCTAGTATTTCTTGTGAGACTCTAAATAATGACAACTTTAATATTTGTAGAAGTAGCTTTTACATTTTAATGGTCTTTCATATTGCAATCTTCTATTCCCCTTGGAATTTGATGTTTGAGCATTTTGGTTCAAGATCAATCTTGTATCACCAAAAGACAAAATAAAGGTAGGTTGAGAGGAATTTTGGTTTTGTGTGTAGGATTTTGAAGGGATGCAATGAATGGATGAAACTAAGAGGTCAGAGCTGACTTCAGCAATAAGAGATTATTATTGTTGTACAAGATTTTTAGTCATTGTGCAAGATCTCCTAGTTGTTGTGCAAGAGTTCTTAATTGTTGTGTAAAACTTTTCAATGGCTGCACACTTTTTCTAATTATTTGCAAGACATCTTGATGGCTACGCAACTTTTCCTAGTGGTTGTGCAAGACCTTTTATTGTTGCACAAAAATTCATAGTTACAACACAAGATCTTTCAAATTTTGTGCATAAATTTCCAAATGGTTGCACAGAGGTTGTCAGTCGAATTTCTATCAAACACTTGGCATGGACATGATGATGATTGAAAGCTTTTAGTTTATCAACCATAACAAAATTTATGGATTTAGTGTAAAGTCCCACCCTAATCTGCTGTTTTTTTGTTTTGCTTTTTCTGTGTTTGCTTTTCTGATTTTGTTTTGTTTTTTGCTTGATAGGAGATGCATAAAAAACAAATTGCATAAACTAATAACAACCCAGATCAATATTTAGCATTTGAAACACAATGGAAGCATACCCATTTTCTGTTATGAAGAGTTACAGGTTTGATATTACAAAACCAACAAGCTAGAGTATACAAAATCACCCACAAATCACCAAACCCTAGCTTCTCCCTTGTAAAATTGATGTGCAGCAATACCCAAGCCCTAGGTGCCTCCAAAGGTGGTGAGAATCAGCTCAAACCCTAGGCGTTTGTCCTAGGAAGTCTCACGCCTCCCTTTATGATAGGTATGACCCCTGCTGGATGTTAGTTTTATAATCAGATTTGCAATAAACAGAAACACAGAATAATAACCAGCACATGAACAATAGAACACAGCAAGATACCCTGGGAAAGCCTCCTCGAGGGAGAAAAAACCAGCAAATAATATATCACGTATATATTGAATAATGAAGCCAACTTGCTTTTACAATGAGGCCAGTCACAAGGACAAATAACAACATTAATCTTGATACAATCTCAGATAATAATATCACACTTCTTTGATGATAATTCTGCCTTCTATTAAGACTTCGATCTGCACTTGAAGGACTTAGATCTGTTCTTTAATAAACTCGCACCTTTTATGAACTCGAAATATGAATGATGTAAAATGAATGGTGATCAACTAAATCACATCTTGTATATATACAAGTCAAGGAGGAGGTCTTCAATAATCGTGACCTTTCAAGGCACAAGGTCGGCCACCAAGGAAGGGATATGACTCTTCAAGAAGTCAGCCATTTAAACAAAAGATAATATAATAATTATGTGAAGCGCTTGTTCACAAAGGGCGTCTCCAATAATTAAATAGCTGAAAGCTATATTTAATTATTGCTTAACAAACTTGTGGCTGGAAGTAAGAGGCCCGACGCTGTAAAAACCAACACTAGAATGGTACAACCAACTTGGGATCTCCAAAATGGTCCTTTCTCTCTCAAAAATCCTGCACATATCTCTTCTATCTTTTTCACTATTCTAAATTCTTCTCCTCAAAACCCTTCAGCAATTCACTTGTATAATGGTTGTAAATTGAAAAAATCAATCACCAGCATAACCCCTAAATGGAGTCATCAACATTCAACCTTGACTTGTCTTTCAATCCTGTAGTTGAAGATCCTTGTGAGGGATTTCGTCCTCACAAAGTCAAGATTTAGTCCAACCAGAAAACCCTTCTCTATATTTTCTCCAAGAAATGAGCTAACAAAATTGCTTTTATACTCCTCAATTCCCATTCCCAAATTGGCCTTTTACTTTATTTTATTTTATTTACTTTTGTCCCCTTATAACTCCCTTAAGTTGGGTGGCCAACTTTATGATATAAAAATGTCATTAAAAACCCCTTTATAGCTCCTTAATCATAAAGTGACTTAAATAAAATAAATAACGCTAAAGTTAAATCTTTAATTTAACTTTAATATTTACGTTTTTTAAACTTAAAGTTCCACACCACGCTAACTACCAAGATAAAACTAAGGTAAGTATTCACCAACATTCCCAACATAGAAATGCTACCAAGTGACCAAGCCAGTGATCACCTCGTGGCTTACTAAAAATAGTAAGTGTGGACAAAGTGTCCAAAGAATGCTTTGGAAGGCTTCACTACAAACCCCCCTGAAATTCACTGAGCTGGAAATAACACCAATTAAAACCAAATGGTTGACTAACAAGCCACAAACTCCCTCAGAAAGGTCCCCACCACGTTAGTCTATGGGGACCAAGGTGATAGACTAACCACAATTCCTGCTTGTTGGACTTGCCGTTGCACGAAAAAGATCGACACAGTATTGCAGATACAAGCTTGGGTTAAGGCCATAGGAGGTGGTTAGACCATGTCACAACAAACCCAAAGTGCTGAATGTGCAAGGAAGACCAAAGGTCACACCTTGCAACAATCCCCTAGCACAAGCGCGGGGTTTGAACCTGTGACCAACTCTGATACCAATTGTTGGACTTGCCGTTGCACCAAAAGATCGACCTGTCAATGCCCGATACAAGCTTCAGTTAAGAACCACAGGAGGCGGTTAAAACATGTCACAAACCCAAGTGCTAGTGCTGCAAGGAAGACCAAGGGTCACACCTTGCAACATTGTTGATTGCCTAGGAAGGGGACATTACATTTAGGGATTTTCTTAAAGATAATGTGGCAAGTTTCATTTGGAATTTAAATAAACCCAAATGGGAGTTTCAAACATCAAGCAGATCTTGATTAAAATGGCCCATCATGAAAATCAGAACCGCAATGATAAACAACCAAATAGAGTTTAATGATTGAATTGTTCTTCTAGTCAATCACATTGTAGATAGATAAATTAGATATTAATTACTTTTGTTATGTTGTACAATCAATGAGAATAGTTAAGAGTCATTAACTAGGTTGAGAAGTTGGGTAGTTACTAATAGTTGAAAGTCCTTAGCAACTATTTCCAAGTTTAAATATTCCCTTGTAGTTGGAACAAGGGACCACATTGTGAATTGAGCTCCTAATCCCAAATTTTGTATGAGCTGCATTGATGAATAAGATAAACTTGTTTACTTTGCATGAATGTATGATGTTACCTAATTTAATTCTTCAAGAACAACTTTGTTTATTGTATGTTATGAATTGCTTTACCCTAACACAAGTAAACATTTGGTGCCATTTCCCTTAAGAATTCGGGTTGCAATGGAGAAATAATGGGACGACTAGTTGAAGAACATATTGAGTTGATCCACAAAAGAGAGGACAAACTCACCCAAGACTAGGTGAAATTGTCAAGCATTTCAGTTAAGAAGCACGTATGATCAAAAGCCAAGCGAAGGAAAATCCCACAAGAAGTCATGTATGGTAACCTTAGGATAAGCAAGGAGGTAGATATTCCCCTTGATCACATGCCAAGATTGCTCGCATGACACTAGATAATCTTGCAAGACCTTTGTGAGGAACATGATCATGATATTCAAAGACAGCAAACAAGGCAACGCTTCGTGGACAAAAGTTGAAGAGAAGAAAAGAGGAACACAGAGTGACATCAGATCCCTAGAAATTAATGCCCTTATACCCAAACAAAAATCAGAAGATATCAAAAAGGGGTCAAATATACAAGAAGCACTCAAGGAAAGAACTACCATACGATTCACAAGTCGGAGTCCTTCTCAAGAACAAAGTCTGAGTTGGAGTGAGCTGAAACTAGAACAACTTAGAAAATAAAAACAATTGTCCGAGTAAGGAATGGTGAGAGATAGCAAGACATTTGCCCTTACCCAATGAAGCGTGGACGGATATTTATGATCAAGTAGATAAACCTGCAAATGAAGATGAATGGTAAGAAGAATCTAATGACTATAATCAAGAATGACATCAAAAGTAGTGAATGAGTTTTGATTGAAGTAAAGGTTGTGGAAGGATTCGAACCTAAAAATCCTAGGCCAAAAAATATACAAAATCAAAGGCAACACTATTAGGAACACTCAAGTAGGAGGAGTTGTGGACTCTCACATGGTCGAGAGTGTGAGTGAAGCATCAAAGTGTGTAAATAAAATCCCCCTAATAAGTCAGTTCCAAGCATTGATGTTGTATCTAAAAAGGATGGTGACTTCCCTATCAAGTCCAAGCATTGAAAGGCAAAAATTGCCTAAATTCATAGGCAATGGGTCAAAAGACCCCACACAACATTGTAGGATCTGTGAAACAATTTGGATGGTGAATGGCTAGGGAGATAGAACCTATTGGCTATCATCCTTTCTAGCAACCTTAAGAGGAAGAGCCATTGACTAGTACATACAAGTGGAACCGGCCTCCAAAACTATTTGGGAGGGATTAAAGAATTTTGAGGAGGAATTTAGATAGCTAAGAGATGACAATGAAAGTTGTTGGCGTTTAAATTATAGCACCTCACCCGGAGTGCCTGATTATGCTTGATTGACTATTTCAAATGTTTTGCAACACTTCTTAGTTATTTAAAGAGAAGAAGTCCCTCTCTGCTGGGAGCAATGCGTAAGTAAGGGAAATGTTAACTAAAGTTCCTATCTTTTTATGCTTCAGCGGCAGGACACAAGGGTGCACAAACACAATGCGCCGTAGCTAAGCTTTTCTCTGGTTTCTGCAGATCTTAACTACGACTAACTAGCTTCTATCTATCCAATACCTTCAAGATGAACAGAGCATGAGGGTAAAGGAGCGAGAATGGGATGGTTGGATCACTTGAATTCGCCGTCTCCAGAGGATATGACCCGAGACTCACGAACTCACCGGGCTAGGGATAAAGGTTGGTACAAACAAGCGGCTCTACGGTAAACTAGATCGAGACACTGCCAGGAGGAGGGATATCGAGTATGGGCTCAAGAAATAATTTACTAGAAACAACAAAGTGTTGATGTGTTTTTCATGACCGCACCAACGCAGTTGCCAGCGGCTTCCCTATTCTCTCTTGATCAAAGTATTCCACATGCTAAGATTGCAAGAAAGTTCATGCGTTCAACTCCAAGGTTCTTTCAGTGCGAATAGGCTCAGTTTGGCTCGATGTGATTTGCTGGTATGTCAAGGGGACTTACGGAATTGTTCGGCAGCGGAGAAAGGAATTCAAATGGCTCGAAAGATTTGTCTATGAAGTTCTTGTTTCCTATTCTAACCGGAAAGTACTGAATGAAATGGTGCAGGTTTAAGAAGACTCTAATCTACTCTAAGGCGTGAGATATGGGGCTCAACTTCACAAGCTTCAACCAGGCTCTGCTTTGCCTCGCTTTGGACAGCCTCCACAGAACCGGTGCAATCTTCAAAGGAGTAGTTCAAGATGTTCATATCACAACTTAGCATGAAAATACCATCACAACGACGCATATAAACATACAAATCATGATCAAAGTTAAGTACATGATATTCCAGTTGACCACACAAGGCGCATTCACCATCAGCAAATACACTAGTGGTATGGATAGACGAAGTTGCTTAGATCAAACACCACATTCCACAATTACTATCTACTTGCATGGAATGAAAATTAGACTACGCTACTTGAAGTAGAAGGGATGAAGAAACCTCGCTAGCTATCCACAACAAAGATGAATTTCACCATCAATGAAAGATCTTTTATTATGAAAGTTTTACACGACAATTTCTTACAAAAGTTTTCAAAGGAAAACTTTCCTTCTCCTCCAACTACACTATCAATCTACTTCTAAGTTGCCTCTTTATTCTAACTCCTACTCTAATCTTCTCTACTGTCTATTGTCTACTGAAGGTACAAATGAGGGGGACTCCCCCTTTATATAGCTGGCCAAGTCGAACGGACGGCTCAGATTACAATCGGCTGGATGGCCCAGATCGTGCCACCTCAGCCCTAAACATGATTTGCCCTAAAAACCGCCACAAAGGAGAGTAATAAATGCGTCATTAATGGCCACCACCCTTCTAGAAGATTCCCGTCTACGGACGCGTTCACACTGTTCTTGATCTTCGTACTCGGCCAATTCTGATGATCGCTTGGAGGAGGGTAAAAGAGACTTTAAGATTGCCACCTCGAGTAATAGAATTTGGTAGAATCTGGAGTCCGACCGCTCTTGATTTTCTCCTTGACCCTTGCTCGAACTTCCATTCTTGAATTTGAAGGACTTCTCAGTCTTGGACTAGATCATTTCCGCTTGCCATGGGTGCACATTGGATTCTTGAGGAGAAACTCCAACACTTAGCCATTTCTTGCAACTTTCCTTCAAAACTTTATCTTCCTCCGAAGGTCGTAATATCATCGTGCTTCACCACCTCCAAACATCGTGCTCTGGCCTCGACGTTCCTCCTGCAAAACAAGCGAGGAGAAGAGTATTAGAACACTTCATAACACAAATTCACCTTACTTACCCGATTTTTCTCGCTTTGATCTTCAAGGGCTCATCGTTTTTCCTTTGCCAACTTCACGTTCAAATTCTTCGTGCCTTAGCCAAATTTTCAACCCATCCTGCATTCTGCCTGGCGCACTTCACTCTGATATTTCATTCAACTTTGGCTTGAGAAGAAATTCTTTCATTTGGAATTTGATCAAAAATCATCTAGGCAATCGCCTTCACATTCATCTGCCAAGGCGTTTTATCTTCAACAGCATCATTTATTCCTTGCCTTAGAAAAATTTTCAAATTTCCCTTAGGAAATTCATCAACCTGGTGCCCATTTAAAATTATTCACCCTGAAGGCCTCGACAAAGTGTAGAAGATTTTAAAATCCTCTCCTCATCAACAATCTTTAATACCCAGAAGAAAATTTCTCTCAGAATGCGTCGAATCCATGGGTACCCAACGAACGGGTTCTTTTAATTTTTGAATTTTTCGAACCTTAGAAAAAAAATGATTTTCATCAAATTTAATCCATTTCTTTATTTGTGAACATTTCTTTTCGCTCTGACTTGAAAATATTTTTAAATCCATCCTGCAATGCTAGCATCTTCATC
Source organism: Sequoia sempervirens (assembly GCA_007258455.2). Lineage (NCBI taxonomy): Eukaryota > Viridiplantae > Streptophyta > Pinopsida > Cupressales > Cupressaceae > Sequoia > Sequoia sempervirens. The sequence goes on from VDFB02253974.1 coordinate 446,265, forward strand.
CTCGACAAATTTTACTCATCACAGGAAATTTTTATCACCTCTCCAGACTTAGGCATTTTTCTAAGGGAGAACATTTTGTGCCTTAGAAAACTTTTTGAAAATTTCGCCCTGGAAAATTTTATACTCAACCCAACCAACTTGCCTGTGAGAAAAATTTATTTCATTTAGAAGATCTTCCCGCGAGCACATCACATTTTACTTCCGTCATCTTCAACGCCTCAGCAATATTTACCAACAACTTGTATTTCACCACGCCTAGCATATTAAACCTCTCCTCTTTTACACTTGCCACAAGACTCCACTTCCAACGCCTTAGAGAAATATTTCATCACCCTACTTACTCTTTACTTGGCGCATATGAACCATGTTGCTTGAAATTCATATTTTCTAAGTTACTTTCCTTCAAAATTCTAAGGCGCAAATTACCCTTTATGCTTTCAATTTTGAGCATGTTGAACTTTTAATTGTCAACATTACATTCTTCAAAGCTGAGCGCAAATTCAAAGTTGATCTTTCATTCCTCCACGCCTTAGAATATTTTATGTTCACTTTCTCCTTGAAGTAGGGCGCATACATGGTAGTCTCCATCTAATTTCGATATACTCCAACTTTTAATCCACTCTCTTAATTCCTTCAGGCGCGTATGAAGAGTTGAAGCTTTGGGCGCAAATCATAAGTCTTTCCTTCAATTTTGATCCCTAGGCGTAAATGACTATGCCAACTTTTAAGCGCATATAAGCCCCTATGCTCTCAATCTTAACACTTGACAAAACTTCGCTTCCTCCCCTTCTGGGCGCATTGACTAGGGTAGTTTTGAGTTTGGGGCGCACATTTCATACCATGGGTTTCAATTTATAGCTAAGGCGCAAATCACCCATGAAGCTTTCAATTTATAGCCAAGGCGCAAATCAGGCATGCAAGTTTCATTTTTGAAATTCTTTAAAAGGGAGGGCGCATTTGACCCATGATATGTTCACTTTTCACTCAGAAAAATTTCAAGTTATCCTCCTCAAGCCAGGCGCATTTAGACCCTCTAGCTTTCAGTTTAACGCCTTGGTCAATTTTTATCCTTGCTTCCTTGGGCTGGGCGCATATCATCCAACCAGCTTTCATTTTTGACACTGGGCGCATATAATGCCTTGAACTTTTAATTTTAACTTGGGCGCATTTTACCACATCAACTCTCAGTTTGTCAAGAGGGGCGCATTTGACATGGTCAACTCTCATTTTACATCTTAGGCGCATATGATAGGTTGTATTTTTAGTTTCAACGCCTTTGACAAAATGACCACCTCCTCATACTAAGGCGCACTTAACATGCTAAGCTTTCATTCTTTGACTAGGCGCAAATCACCCACCTAGCTTCCATTTTCAACACTGGGCGCATATGGCTATGTCAACTTTCACTTTTTGACTTAGGGCACATTTAAGGGTCCAAGCATTAAGTTTCATGAGGGGGGCGCATTTAGGGGGTTACACTTTTACTTAGACTTTTCCTCAACTCTCCACAGGTTAAGGCGCATATCCCACATCAAGCTTTCAATTTAACCCTTAGCAACCTTTAAGTTGACCCTGGGCGCATATAACATGGCCTACCTCCAATTCAATCACTTAGGCGCATATGAGAGGGTCTCCATCCAGTTTCAACACTTGGAGAGTTTGCACATCACCTTGGGCGCATTTGCAAGGGTCCACTTTCAATTTTGTATACTTAGAAAAATTTTCAATGCCACTTTCCCCCCAAGGGCGCATTTTACCATAGGAGGTTCCAATTTCCGTACTTAGAATATTTTTCAATCATCTTGAAGCTCAAGGGCGCATTTTACTAGTGGAGCTTCCAATTTCAGTGACTTAGAAAATTTTCAAATTTCCTTACTCCACCTTGGGCGCATTTGGACCCAGCTACTTCCAGTCTTAATGCCTTGGTAAAATTTCACCTGTCTTCAGCCTCTTATAGCAAGTTTTGGCCGGATTTGAAAAATTATCAAATTTGACTCGTTTCGTCCCTTTTGCCAAATTTAAGTTGATTTTCCTTGGTCAACCCTAATTTGCCCTGACTTTCTATTTTTAGAAAGTTCCTTAAATTTTGCGCCGTTGACTGAATTCTGACCTTGAAAAGCCCGATGTCTGCCCTGCTCTGAATTTCAACTGATTTGTGCCGTCAGTGCCTGATTCCTGTTTGCGCCTGCTATTTTTAGCAACCTGCTAAAAATAGAAATTTCTCCGAAAGTCTCCAAATTTCATGTGCTGATTGCTCGAAGCATGGTGGTCGTCACTGGATGCTGCTTCTGCGTGAATGTCGGGTCTCGCCCTTAATTTTAGGAAACCCTAACTGACCTGCTAAAAATAGCAACTGCTTGATTCCTCATTCTTTGTAACTCTGTTTGATTTGAAATTCGCGCCATAGGGTCTTCATCACATGTTTAACCTGTTTATACTGAGACTTGACTTTGACCTGCTATTTATAGCTGCTACTGAAGTGACTTACTATTTATAGTAAGTGCCCGTTTCTGAGGCTTCCTCTGCTTCGTTTGCTTTGAAATTCGGACAGTGTGCCCGTCGTTGGTGAACTTTCCTGTGTATGCTGACGCCGAGATCAACTTTCTATTTATAGCCCTTGTCCAAAATGTCCTACTAAAAATAGCAGGTTCTCCGATTGCCTTCAAATTTTGCCAGCAGATTCTCGGAAGGATGCTGATCATGATGGATACCTCAGTTTTGAACGTTTTGACCTCTGACTCCTCATTTTTAGTGCTGCGCTCGAAACCCTAATTTTGTGCATGTTGCTCAGATGAGCTCCGTTTGACCTCGTTTCAATTCGTATTGATGATCAGTTTGCGCCTGGGCGCTTATAGCCCGCGATACCGCCAAAACCGTAGCGGCCTCAAAAGTGACTAACCGTCAATTTGATGATCTTGTAGCGTCATAATTGCCCAAAAATCTCAAAAACCTTAAAGTTCCGTAAAAATCTTCAACATGTAATCGCTAAAAAATAGTAAGTCTGGGGTGGTCGCATTTGCATGTTACAATCACGCGGTTTTGAAAACCCAAAGAAATGGCGCGCCAAAGACAAGATGCAACCCCCGATATTACCGGGCGCCCACGCTGAAAGTCATCATCATGCCTTTGCATGTCATGCATCATCTAAGGTCCCTGAAACCACAAGGAATCTCCTGACATGCTTTGAAAACTCGCTCGCTTAAGCCCAAAATTGCCTCCATGCGAATCGCTTAAAATAGTGTTGTCCGTTGCTCAAATTTTGCATGCTACTTTGGCAGCCCTCGATATGCGCCCAATGCCAGTGGACTGGCTTAACTTCAAAATAGCCGGCGATTGCTCAGAATTGCATACCACGTACAGTAAGTAGTCAAACCCGATGAAACTTCAGTGAGACCGCTGGAAGCATACTAACAATGTTGTCAATTTGCAATTTGGCTCACCCCATTTGACTTCAAAGCTGGTCAGAATAATTCAAAACCCTAATTCTTCGTGACGGCCAAAATTTCAAGCTTAAACCTCAGTGACGGGCACAATCCCGGAAGGACAGACAGTAGAAAAGAGAGACAACGACAAAACAAGCGAAAAGCAAAGCCAAAATTAGGGGGGTCCCCATTTGCAATGGGGCGATGTGTGAAAAACGTCACAACAGGTAGCTGCTCAACACTCCAGAACTGCAAACTGATCACCATACAACTGAAACGGGGTCAAGTGGAGCTCATCTGAGCAACATGCACAAAATTAGGGTTTCGAGCTTCAGGGCTAAAAATGAGGAGTCAGAGGTCAAAATGTTCAAAACTGAGGTATCCATCATGGTTAGTATCCTTCAGATTGTCTCCTTGCAAAATTTGAAAACAATCGGAGAACTTACTATTTTTAGTAAGGTGTTCTCAACGCAGGCTATAAATAGAAAGTTGATCTCAGGCGCCGGCACAAATGGGCAAGTTCACCAACGAAGAGTACGCTGTCCAAATTTCAAGACAAACCGAGTTACAGAGAATGAAGAATCAGATAATTGATATTTTTAGCAGGTCAATTAGGGTTTCCTAAAATCAAGGGCGGAACCTGACATTCACACAGAAACAACATTCAGTTACGATCACCAGGCATCAGGCAATTGGCACATGAAATTTGGAGACTTTCTGAGAAGTTTCTATTTTTAGCAGGTTGCTAAAAATAGCAGAAGCATACAGGTACCGGGCACCAGTAGCTCAATCATGTCACCAGGATCCGAACAAAGCAAAATCCAGCCTTTTTGGAGCTTGAAATTAGCTTGAAGTGCGAAATTGACAAACTTTCTAAAAATAGCAAATTAGGGTTAGCATGATCAAGTCACCCTAAATTTGGCAAAGGGCACGAAATACATCAAGTTTGATAATTTTTCAAATCCGGCACCAAAACTTGCTATAAGAAGCTTGAAGGAGAATTTCTCAAAGTGTGTGAAATTGGAAGTGTGGCCCTCCAAATGCGCCCTTGAGGAAGGAGGTGACAGGAAAATTTTCTAAGTGCTTGAAACTTGAAGCACAAGGGGTGAAATGCGCCCAGCTCTGGAAGAAATTTTCTAAGTTTCAAAAATTGGAAGTAGAGGGGCCTAAATGCGCCCTAGCTTGGAGAGGGTGGAATTGAAAGTTCCTAAGACATTAAATTAAAACCTAAAGGGGATATTTGCGCCTGACTTGTATGAGTTAGTGAAACTTTTTCTAAGTGCAAAAAAAAAAAATGAAAGCTGGACCCTCCATTTGTGCCCAAGGAAATAAGGGGAGGCCTTGAAAATTTCCAAGGCTTAGAAATTGAAAGCATAAGCCTCCAAACGCGCCCTTCAAGTTGGAGGAGACTTAAAAAAATTCTGAGGCGTTAAAATAAAAAAAAAAACCACCCTCTTATATGCGCCCATAAGGAAGAAGGATGTTTTTAAAAAATTTCTAAGTCCTCAAACTGAAAGCACGTGGGCTCATATGCGCCCATCACTAGGTGGCTGGGTAAAGGAACTTCCTGAGCCATTTAAAATTGAAAGCCCTGCATGAGATATGCGCCTGGAGGAGGAAGTATTTGAAAATACTCCAAAGCACTTAAAGTGGAAGCTCTCCCCTGCAAATGCGCCCACCTCAAGGAATTAAAAGCAACATAACTCATACGCGCCCAGGAAATAAAGAGTGTTTGGAAATGGTCTAAGGCATTCGCAAATTGAAAGAAGACCCCCCCTTAAATGCGCCTGTGACTTGCATGAAGACATAAAATTTTTCCAAGTATCCAAAACTGGAAGTTCAGGGTAAAATACGAATCAGCAAGAAGAGGATCATGATATGAAATGAAAACTTGACCAAGTAAGTTCGCCCATTAAAGAGGTGATTTAGAAATGGAAGTTGGAGGCTCTAAAGTGCGCCCTTGATGGGAGATTGAAAGAAAATCTGAACATGACGAAATTAAAGGTGCAAGCTAACTATGTCACATGCGCCCAAGGGGCTGAAAATGCGCCATGAATTGGAAATGAAGGCCTCCATATGCGCCCAGATTTGAAGAAGGTATATTGACAATTTTCTAAGCGTTCTCAAGTTGGAGGCTTAACCTTTAAAATGCGCCCCTAAATGAAACCTTACCCATGAGTATGTGCCTTAAGGAGGGAATGATTTAAAAGGTTTACTAAGTGGCATCCAAACTTGAGGCTCCCCATACCAAATGCGCCACAACTTCAAGGAAGAATGAGTTTTAAAGTTTCTCTAAATATGTGAAATTAGAAATTGCCCATCTCATATGCGCCCAAGACATAAAGTGGTGAATACAGTTGATAAGTGAGAAATATTGCAAGGCGTTGATTTTTTTTAAAATACCTCCTATCAAATGCGCCCAAGGGGAAAATTTTCCTAAGTGAGTCAAAAGAATAAAAATTCTCATCACAGGAAGGATTTAAAATGAATAAAATTTCCTAAGAAAAAATTTTCAAAATGCTAAATGATTTGAAAATTTTCTAAGGCAAGGTATATTCTTCCTTAGGAAAATACGCCTAGACATGGAGGATGATGAAATTTCTTTAGACATGAATAAATTGCCAGGTGAGGAGTCAGTGGATGCCAGCTTCACAGGATCAATAAGAAATTTTAAGTCAGAGCAAGGAAATGCGCTCAAAGGTGAAGAAATGAATTAAATTTGATGAAAATTATTTTTTCTAAGGTTCAAAATTCAAAAAATTAAATGAACCCGTTCGTTGGGTACCCATGAGTTCGACACGTTCTGGAGGAAATTTTCTTCTGGGTATTGAAGATTATCGATGAGGAATGGATTTTAAAGCCTTTCACACTTCGCCGAAGCTTTCAGGATAAATATTTTGATGGGCACCGAATTGATGAGTTTTCCTAAGGGAAAATTTGAAAATTTTCTAAGGCAAAGTGAAGAAGATGTGTTTTCAAGGTAAAATACTCCAGACAATGAATTTGAAAGGAACTTCCTAGGTGAATTTTCTCAAGTTCTTCGTGAAGATAATTTTCTTGGACCTAAGATGAACGAGATCAAAATTGCTAACACCTCAGATAGAAAAGTAAAGGGGATACAGTTGAAGTCAAGATGTTGGAAAATCATGAAGGACGCAAAGTTGGCTAGTGAAGACGATGAGCCCTTGAAGATCAAAGCGCGAAAATCAGGTAAGTAAGTTAAGATTATATTATGAAATGTCCTAATACTCTTCTCCTCGCTTGTTTTGCAGGAGGAATGTCGAGGCCAGAGCACGATGACTTGAAGTGGTGAAACACGATGATATTACAACCTTCGGAGGAAGATAAAGTTACGAGTTTCAATCTCGAAGGGAGAAAGTTGCAAGAAAATAGCTAAGTGTTGAGACTTAGTATAACTCAAGTGACAAAGAAGGGAAGCTCCAGCAAAGTCGAAGGACAACGTCAAGAAGAAGATCAAGGGCAGTGTGAACACGTTTCAAGATTGGAATCTTCTAGAAGGATGGTGGATATTAATGGCTCATTTATTACCCCTCTCCTTTGTGGCGGTTTTTAGGGCAAATCTTGTTTAGGGCTAAGGTGGCGCGATCCTGGCCATCCAGCCGATTGTAATCTGAGCCGTCCGTTGGACTTGGCCAGCTATATAAAGGGGGAGTCCCCCTCATTTGTACCTTGAGTAGACAAGTAGACAGTAGGATTAGAGTAGAAGTCGGAGTAGAGAGACAACTAGGTGATAGCTTAGAGTAACTTAGAAGTAGATTGATAGTGTAGTTGGAGGAGAAGGAAAGTTTTCCTTTGAAAACTTTTGTAAGAGATTGTCATGTAAAACTTTCATAATAAAAGATCTTTCATTGATGGTGAAATTCGTCTTTGTTATGGATAGCTAGCGAGGTTTCTTCATCCCTTCTACTTCAAGTAGCGTAGAGTAGCGTAAATTTCATTTTCATGCAAGTAAATGTTAACTGTGGAATGTGGTGTTTGATCTAAGCAACTTCATCTATCCATACCACTAGTGTATTTGCTGATGGTGAATGCGCCTTGTGTGGTCAACTGGAATATCATGTACTTAACTTCAATCACATTTTGAATGATGGTATGCGTCGTTGTGATGGTATCTTCATGTCAAGTGGTGGTTTGAACATCTTTAGTCATCCCCCTTGAAGATTGCACCGACTCCGTGGAAGCTGTCCGATGCGAGGCAAAGCGAAGTCCGGTTAGAAGTTTGTTGAAGTTGAGCTCCATATCCCACACCTTAGAATGGAATTAGAATCTCTAAACCCTGCAACCCATTTAAATTCAGTACTTTTTGATTAGAATAGGAAACCCGAACTTCATAGATAAATCTTCCGAGCATTTGAATTCCTTTCTCCGCTGTTGGACAATTCCGTAAGTCCCCTTGAAATACCAGCAAATCACATCGAGCCAAACTGAGCCTATTCGCACTAAAAGAACCTTGGAGTTGAACGCACGAACTTTCTGGCAATCTTAGCGTGCGGAATACTTTGATCAAGAGAGAATAGGGAAGCCATTGGCAACTTTATTCTGCGTTGGTGCAGTCACGAAAAACACATCAACATGGAGGATGTAAGATGACTAGAGGGGCTATGGTGTTGGCTAAGGGTGTTCATATTGGCACTTTGTCTCAGCTTGATGCATGCACTGTATAGTGCAATAGTTCTTTTGATGTACCAAAGAAGAGATTTGTGGATTCTTCATCCTCACCATCAGATCATGCAGAGAAGAAGCATGTTGTAGCTCCATCCGATGGTCGTGCATTTTGGGTACCTAAGGGTGCTCATTCCATGGAAATGAAGCTTCCTATAGAGAAGACAATGTTATGGCACCAACGACTTGGTCACATTGGTGAGAAGGGTCTTAGAACCCTGAAGAACAAGAGCCTTGTTGAAGGCCTTGATGATTGTAATCTCGAGTTCAAATTTTGCAAACATTGTGTATATGGAAAACAACACCTTGTTTCTTTTTAATCTAGTTCTCATAAGTCTTCTAGGGCTTTGGACTATGTTCATTCAGATGTTTTTGGTCCTATAAATGTTCCTTCATTATCAAAATCTATATATTTTGTTTCTTTTATAGATGATTATAGTAGGACATTCATTTATTTTCTCAAAAGTAAATCTGAAGTCTTTAGTCGGTTTAAGGAGTTTAAGGCCTTGATAGAAAATCAAACTAGTAGAAAGATTAAGTGTTTGAGGACTGATAATGGTGGTGAGTTTTTTTTTGTAGAGTTTGACAAGTTTTGTAAAGAGCACAAGATTAAGAGACATAAAACTACTCCCTATACTCCACAACAAAATGGAGTTGCAAAGAGGATGAATAGAACGTTGATGGAGATGGCTAGGAGTATGTTGAGTGGTGCTAGCCTTGAGCAAAAGTTTTGGGCTGAAGCAATAGCCACTACATGTTATTTGATAAATAGATCTCATACATCAACACTTGTTGTAAAAACACCCATGGAGGCGTGGTTTGGTAAAAAGCCTTCAATGAGACATCTCAGAGTATTTGGTTGTGAAGCTTACGCTCATGTTCCAATTGAGAAGAGGTCTAAGTTGGAGAACAAGGCTATTAAGTGTAGATTTATCAGCTATGGTGTTGGTGTGAAAGGGTACAAGATTTGGGATTCAAAAACTCAAAAGGTACTCTACAACAAAAGTATGATCTTCAGAGAGATGAAACCTTCTACTATTAAGCTGCAGCCAAGAAAAGAGGAAAAATAGAATGAGGTAGTTCAGATTCCACCTACTCCAAAGAAAGAACTACGTACTCTTATTGGACCTGATGATGAGAGCTCAAGTAGCTCTGAAAGTTCTGAAGAAGGAGAACCTCAACCTCAACCTTTGAGGAGGTCTATACGAGTTAGGTAGAAACTGGAAAGGTTTGGTTATTCATTATTGGATTCCAGTTGCATTTTTTCCTTGATTACTAACACTGATGGGCCTAGGATGGTTAGAGAGGAATTGGGTATGAGTGATTTAGATTCCTAGATGCAAGCCATGGACAAAGAGATGGCTTTTTTAAAGAAAAACAAAACTTGGGATCTAGTACCTTTTCCTGTTGGACATAAACCTGTTGGTTGTAAATGGGTTTTCAAGAAAAAGCGTGGTCCTGATGGCAGTATTGAGAAGTATAAGGAACAATTGGTCGCTAAGGGGTTTTCTCAGGTGGAGGGAATTGATTATGGGGGGATATTCTCTCCTATAGCGAAGCTGACATCTATCTGACTTCTATTGTCACTTGTAGTAGCATACGACTTAGAAGTGGAACAAATGGATGTGAAGACAACATTCCTTCATGGTGACTTGGAGGAAGATATTTGCATGTCATAACCAGAGCATTTCATTGAAAAAGGTAAAAAAAATTTGGTTTGCAAACTGAAGAAGTCCTTTTATGGTTTGAAATAGTCTCCTAGAATGTGGTATCAGAAGTTCGATACCTATGTGTTGTCAATGGGATTTCAAAGATCTAAATCTGACCATTGTGTATACTTTAAAACTTATAATGGTCTCATTCTCATTATTTTCCTATATGTAGATGATATGTTGTTTATTTGGAATGGTAAAAGTATGATTTCAAATTTGAAATTTCAGTTGCCAACACAATTTGAGATGAAAGACCTAGGTGCAGCTAGGTACATTTTGGGAATGGAAATCACGAGAGACAAAGCTAGAAAAAGGCTTTGGTTAAACCAGAGCAAGTATGTGAACTCGTTGTTGGAGAGATTCAACATGGTCGATTGCAGATAGTTAGTTGTTCCTATGATGCAAGGGATGAAGTTTTCTGTGAATGATTGTCCAAAATCTCCTACTAAGATGCAGGACATGACCAAAGTACCATATGTGAGTGCAATTGGCAATCTGATGTATGTGATGATGTGTACGAAATTGGACATTTCCCAAGCAATGGGAGTCCTTAGCCGTTTTATGGCTAATCTTGGACAGGTGCATTGGAATGCGGTTAAGAGAGTGTTCAGATATTTCCAGGGTACTTTTGAGTATGCCTTGTGTTTTCATGGTTATCCTACTGGACTTCAACATTCTATGAACATTCGTAGATATGTGGATTCAGATTGGGAAGGTGACATTGACAGTAGAAGATCCACCAATGGTTACATGTTTATGATGTTTGGTGGTGCTATTAGTTAGATGATTAAGCGGCAGGCTATAGTCGCATTGTCCATGAAAGAGGCAAAGTATATGGCAGCCACTCATGCTTGTGAGGAAGCCATTTGGCTTAAGCGATTGTGTTCTGATATTATTTTAGATGCAAGATAGATTGTTGTTTGTTGTGATAGTCAAAGTGTGATTTGCTTAGCAAAGAATCATACCTTCCATGCCAAAACAAAGCACATCGATGTGCAGTATCATTTTGTTCATGATATGGTAGAGGATGGAAAGGTGAACTTGGAGAGGGTTGAAACTTTGGTAAATGTTATAGATGCACTAACAAAACTAGTGAGCACAGAGAAGTTCAGATGGTGTTCTGATTCCATGGGCCTTGAGGCCCTAAGCAAATAATTTCATATGACTCTTGGTAGGTCTTCGATAAGTGGGAGGATGTTGGGATTAAGGTGTCTCAACCTTAGAGTCCTAATATTGATTTAATTGATGTATTATTGTATTAATTTGTATTATTTAATTGCCTATCGTTTCATGTCACAAATTGGGACCCATCGGTTGGGTGGCATCCCCGTTGGAAGTGACTGGATGACACATAATCATCCCAAGTGGACATAGGTGTCCCACTTTGGAATCTTTGACCTATGACAGATTCTATGATGTTTCATAAGGCATCTTGTTGCATGGAGAAAGTTGACGACCAAGTTGGGTTATGATAGGCTATAAGGGAATTAGGTATTCTTGGTCAGTTATGATAGATTTTAAAACTATAAATGTTGTCAGCTATGACAGATTCTATGATAGATGTAAGATGTGTAAGGAATCTATCATAAGCTATTTTTAGTATATTCTAGGCGCCCAAGCTTGAGGAAGGAATCTTTGCATGTTTGACAATTGTAAGGGATGTAAGGGGATATGTTACATGTGTCCAAATGCATCTCAATGGCTCGAGATATTGTGCCATGTGGATTTGGATGCCCCTCTCCTTCTAGATGCCTCTTGAAGCTTGTATTACTCTATTTATTGCCTACCTTGCATTGTAGAATGTATAGTTTGTTTGCAAGTAGTGAAGTGTTGTCAATATCACTCCAGAACAGGTGTTTGTTTTGAAGCACTTGTAGAAGGCTTTGTACTTGAGGTTGTATTGTAATTCCTTTTGAAGCAATACAATAGTACTATGTTTTTGGAGGGTGGGGTATTTTACCCGGAAGGGCTTTCCCCACGTATATTTGGTGTCACTGTTATATGTGTTGTTGCTGTTCTATTCATTTATGCTCTATGTGCTTCTCTTATTGTAATTGTTTAAAGGTGTTAAAACAAGATTTTGTAACTCTCCCCTACTTAGATTAGTGTAGGAAGTTGTTTCCGCTCACCCAGCTTCCTTTCACCATGTTCTCGTCTCTTGACTTACTGATGATTGTGATGGTCAATGGCAGTCAGAGACTATATTGTATGTCCTCACATTATTATATCATTGACTATATTTTTACTTTCAGATTGTATCATTATTTGACTTCATCGCATGAGACCGCAGTTGTATTTTTGTTTATAATATATTATGTGCTTTTACCTAGATTATGCACTACGCATAGGAGGATGTGTTATGATATTTATTACTTAATGAAGTTGTATCATTTTTATTCCATGTTTATGAGACCATGAGTGGATTATTAATGTTTTGTGAGACTATGTTGGGTCACAATCCTTACACCATATTGTACGAAGATCATGATAGGGAGTGTGAATACCCACGAAAGCCACGCCTCTTTTTTCATTTATAGGTTTATCTCCATTGTCACTAGGGTAAGATAAAATGGAAATTTGTTCTCTTGCTCCATATTGTTATATCCCCCCTGTTTGTGCTATTTTAGATGATGGCAATAGTTCTAGTCTCCTGTCATTTATCCTCCTATTGTTCCTCCAAAAGAAAACAGAAGGCAATCTTGCTAAATTTGCTTGCTTTAGATATAAAAACAAAAGTGTGAAGCTAGAGTAGAAATGGAAAAATATCATATAACTATGATTCTCTCCTATACAATGAATCTTTGGATTATGAATTTGATGACATCACCCTCTTCATGGAAAGAAAACAACAACACCGTATAAAAGAGTTTGACAAAATTGAGTATTGTTGAAATCTAGATGGATAAATCTATGTCCTATATTTGCCCAACATTTGTGTTTTTTCATTTCAATGTTTATTGGATAACTAGTATAGTCTGCTTCCTCCTGTGAGAGATTATTCACTTTATCTATTTGCAATGCACTAGTAAACTTTCACAAAGGAAGCTGCATTCAAACCAAACAAATTTTTCGTGATATTTCCTAGGTGTGAACTGTTCAAAGAATTTTTCTGCACTTTTGATATAAATTGCAATAACCATAAAATAAGCTTTACTTTATCCATAATCTTCCACACTTCATTCACAACTTCTCCTTAGGAAACTTACAACCCACAATCCTGTCAAACATGCATAGCCATGCTTTTGAAATATTCCCCCTTAATTTTGTCCCAAAATTCAATACACAAACCAGCAACAAGTCACTGATTAGCATTAGCTCCAAAAGCAAATCAGCATGGAAGTAACTCTAACCAAGAATGTTCACCAAGATCCCAATGTGGGCGAGATGATAGCATATGGTCAGAGGATCATTAGGAGTAAACTGGAATGAAATTACAATTCATCTGCTAGTGCAGGCATCCACAAGTAGTGGGGGTACTCCACTTATTCAGTGGGTGAGATTATTACATTATTAAAGGCGGCAAACCAGCCATTTAAATCCTCACTTCCACTTATTAACGTGGGGGGAATACAGTCCACACAACCACTTATAATGTGGGGGGAAATTACAAACAAGATATATATTTATTCTAAAACTCAACCACTCAATTGTGGGAGTGTAAAACAGATATAAAATTGCAGCAAGTAAAGGAAGAGCTATTAGTACTACTAACTAGCTTTATAAAGAATAAGATTAGCTGCAAATAGAATAGATAATCTTCCAAGAACATTAAAAAGTTAGAGTATCACTTCCTCTAACATTTACAATGATATAAGATGAAGAATTGAAGCTCAAACCAACAAGTACAATTATTTAATAAGTCTGATATAGAAACAATGTCAACAGAAAATCAGACCAGCAAACTGTACATCAATGAAATATTCATAACTCTTTCAAATTACCTCCGAATGAGCTGAAACAAAGTGCAATGACTCACTAGGAGGATTGGCGCCCAATTTGCAATGATAAAACAGCATCTAAACTCAACCATTAATTTATGCACAAATCTCAATGCTCTCCAAAAAGGTATGGCCTCCTTGCAAGGGCGATTTTTGCTTGATAAAATCTAAACCTCGGAATTAAATTCTGATAACCTCCAAATATGGTCGCCTCTATCATAGAAATGCAATGATCAAGTACCCAGAACCAAATAAAATTCATACTAAAAGCTGTATACAAAAATCACTTTCAGCCATGATAAACCAACAACATGAAATTTGGAAAAATCTCACCAAAACTCCACAATAATGTTCAATATGTACTTCTGGATGAAGCACACTCTCAGTCCACCACCTAGGGAACCATAGTTTCAAGCCCGAAGAGTGGAGTAAATTTGCTAAGCTATCCCTTAGCCGGATTCTAGATTCATTCCAGTAGCATAACTTTGCTATTCAAAAATATGCATAATCAGCTCATCATAAAACATCAATATATAGGCTTTAGTTGGCAAATGAAGCAACAAAAGACTCTTCAAATTCCAAGAAGTTGAATCACTTCAACTTCCAAGAGGGATGCCACCTTTTAGCAATTTACTTTTTGAAATATTAAAATATCATTCAACTTCCCCTTTAGGCGTCCATTTCCATATTGCAACAATAAAACATTTATTAAATAATTAAATGCTCACTTGACCCCTTAATGTCCCCTTCTTTAAAACAACTTGAAGTCATCAAGCCTAGGCGTGGGGTACAACTTCAAGACATGAAAATTGACTAAGTCTAAAACTCAGTCCAAGGAGATAACCAAATACAATGCCCAAGCTGCAACTGATGAATTGCTAAAAATAGCGAACTGACAAATGCCAAACTGAACCAAGTTGATGATGATGCTTCTGCCAAAAGTGAACTTACTAAAAATAGCAAATGTCAAAAATAGTAAGTTAACTTCAAAATCAATAGAAAGCCAAATTGACTAACTAAACTGAACTGCAACTGATTGAGCTGCTGCTAGAATAATACTGCCCAAAGATAAACTTACCAAAAATAGCAAACTACTATAAATAGTAAATTTGTAAAACCTCATCTGTATGCCAATTGAGCAGTAAACAAAACTTACTAAAAATAGTAAGTGTTTCCAAATATCATTTGAGCACAAACCAGGCAGCCATCATGACTTGCTATAAATAGTAAGTGCCTGGAAAGGATGTCAGAATCAGATGCATGTTACATCACCTTGGAGGTCTCTGAAAACCCAGAAAAACCTAGAAACCTTTTACATGCAAACCCTCGAAAAAGCATCTGAAAAAGGAAACCCTAATTTTCTACTTCAGCTTAGCCTACGGATTTCCGGAAATAGGCTAAATCCAATTGAAGAGCGTAGGGCTAAAATGGGGACATTACAGTCCACCCTTCCCAAAATTGCTTGTCCTCAAGCAATGCTACCACTCTCTAAGAAATAGCTTGATCTTTACTATGCCAAGTAGGATCCCAAGGTCCGAAATCCATCTCTGTAAAGACCCACCATGCTAATGCTGCACCACTTTAATCACACAAACATAACCAATATTCCAAGACTGCTCTGTCCTCCCTCCAATCATGTGGCTTAATCTGACAGTCCTAAAAATACTGAAATCACAATCTTGGAGCATCTCATGTCCTGAAAACTCTGAGGAGTTAAAATTTGCAAAGCCAATGTCAAACACATTCTCGAGCATTAAGAAGAAAAGACTACTCAACTCATAAACATGCTCCTTGACATAACTCCTCATAGCATCAAACATAGTCACAACAACATATGTGACTCTACCAACACTTCTTGCAAAGAAAAGAGCAACTCCTTGCAAGAGATCCTCCGTCATGTCCTCAAAATTCCATGAAGATGTATAATACCTTCTTTGAAGCAAACTGATATAACTAAGATAACTCCATGAAAGACTTACAAATTTCACCTCATGAGTCTCCAACTGGTGAATGTGATGTCCCCACTCTAGTTTGTCACCTGATGTAGTGTGTTAGCCCTTTTCTTGGACCCTTGTGGGCTAACTGGTTTGGTTAGAGGGTCAGTGGTACCTTCTAGAGAGTTCGGTCGATTTCATTTTCTAAGATCGTGGATAGGCTCATTGCAGGCCTTGGCAGTACAGGAGTTTCTTTGCTTCTGACGGCACTGAATTCTGTTGAGAATTGAGAGAGATAGGCTTACTTAAGTGATTTAAGTTAATCTTTAACTTAAAGTCTTTTTATAAAGTCAACTTGACTTTATAATTCTTATATCACTTAAATGAAGTCTAAAGTGAATATTTCAAGTTATATCTTTTAATCACTTAAAGGAGGTGCCAAAAATTAAAGAGTAGACTATGGAAAGTGACTTAAGTTTATTTCCATAAATTTAAATGATCTAAAACCCTAAAATGTATGGCCTTCTTAGGTTTTTACCTCCTTTGCTTTATAAGGGATTTGGGCAATGAGAAACTCATCTTTTTGAATATTTCAACTTTGTCTTGGAGGTTTTTTCCCTTGCTTTCAGCCTATGATCAGGTTTGCAGAAAATTCACCATTGGAGAACGAAATCTCTTCAGTGTGAGCACTTGTGAGGTTGTGAGAGATCAGCTGAATTAGTGCAAATTGAGAGAGCTTCATTTCAGAAGTTCTGCAGTGCTTCAACAGATTTTTTGTAGTGTTCTTCATCAGAAATAGAGGGTTTATTGGTTTCTGTTCTTCCTTCACCATGGCAGACTTCATGGCTGTTTGGGCGCACCTTCAGAGATGGTTTCTGGTTCTTTTTGTTTGAAAGGGCGTGGCACTTGCAAAGAAGGTTTTTTTTGGCTTTTTGGAGAAATATCTTCTTTCTGAGGATCTCTCTTCATGAATTTGGGCACCCTATCTGTACTTCTCTGTGGTTTCAGTTTCAGTTTAAACTTTGCAATCTGTAACGTTCTACTCCAGTTTTCGTCAGTTCTTCACTATTTTGATCGGATTTCTTATTTAAAAAATCTGGAGGCTTTCAGGTATGTTTGTATGTTTTAAATCCATTGTTGATGATAATAAACACCTTCTACAATTTCAGTTTGATTAAATTTGCTCAAGTTTTCATTTTGTGAGCTTTTATATGATGCGCCCCTTCTCTTTTGTCTACAAAATTTCTCTAAAAAACTAAAAAACACAAATAGACTTAAGAAAAAGATAGGGGTTTGAGCAGTGAGCTAGCAAGGTTCATCACAATGAACCACATCAGTTTCCAACTTGCTGCCCCAAATATTGGTATAGGAGAAAACATAGAGGACACTGTTAAACATTAGAGAACATCCCATACATGAATTTTGGCTACACTGAAACAATCATTTTCTCATTTGAGGCTCAAAATCAGTCCTAATAGTAGACTGGAAGGTCAGAAAATGGAAATACCAACCAACTAACAGGTCTGATTTAGACTTTTTGAAATCTAATTTATGAAAAATCAGCATCCCAAACAATAAACAGCAACTGCAATATGAAAAATCTCCAACAAAGTAAGCATATATGCTTTTGAATAAGGCTAGTGGTACCCCTATCGAAGGTCCCAACGCCACCATAGACCAACTTCTGATCATATTTCCTTCCCAGAACACCAATTTATGATCAAAAATAAAGAACCAATGACAGAAAAAGAAGGTAGCAACAGTCAAAGGACTGAAATTTTGGGACTTAACTCTCCAAGAAACCTTCTTTTTATGCATACCAATCTTCATATAAATATACTTGAGATCCCATGTACTAACTTTCAATTGGAGACATTTCCCAACACATAAGCAAATAATCACAACTACATTCTGAGAATAATATGCTGGTCTATTCCCTTTAGAATTTTCAATATTACCTTCTTGCTGAATAATACCAGGATCCCAAACCAACAACAATGAAGAACCATTTCTCAGATGGAGAACTGCTCTCCTCTGAATCCTCTGATTTGCTTGTTCCATCTGAATTGATGCTTCTTGAAACTCCAAAAAATAATCAACCAACCTATGTTCGTTGAAGAAATTGAATCCAGAATCTTGTGACATGATTTTCCTAAAAGATTCTATGAATCCTTCATCAAATACAATTCTAAAATCTATCACTCTAACAGAAGATGGTGATGAACTAAAATCTGATATGAGTCTCACAAGCATCCTCATCAAAAAATAAATTAAACCTTCATCAACAAGCACATCAACTCGTTGTTGATGAACAATAAGAATGTCTTCATTTCTCTATGTTTCAAGAGTTACCAATTCTTGTTGAATGGTTGCACTAGGAGCAGCAATAGATTCAACTTCATGCAACTCACATATCAACTCTCCAATGTTGGAAGATAAACTCAAATCCCCTTCTCTAGTAATCTCTAAAGCAATTTCCTCATCATTTTCAAAGAGAGGATTTACATAAACCTTACTAACACCTTCATAAAAGAGATTGTCAAAAGCTTGAAAAACTTGAGAATTTGAATGCTTTGGTCTTTCAGGACAGCATTCCAAATCATATGTTTCTTGTATGATATCAAGCTCATCAAGAATTTCTTGAAGCTCCTCCACTCTTCTTCTGTTTTCTTGCTCCCATGAATATTGAACAACAGAAATTTGATTCTCTGCTTCAATTAGAGTCTCATGCACTTCTTGCAACTTTGCTTTGGTAAGCTCATTCCACTCCAATGCCTTGTCAGCAATATTGGCCACTATGTCTTTGTCACAAATGATGTGCAAAAGACTAGATTTAATCTCCTCCAAGGCAAATTTAATGGACTTCATGTCATCAATAGAAATGCAACGTACAACTTCTCCCCTAGGCACATCATAAATGAACTGTTCTACATGTCTATGAATTCTATCAAGATTTGACAAAATTTGAATTCAATTATCAACAATGTGTGAACTTGAGTTGCAATCATTATATACTAGTTGAGATGATATAGAACAACTTTGATGGATAAAGATTTCAAAAATGGTTTGAGTTGTACTCCTCAACTTGTCTCTCATGTGATGAACACTCTTCATCATTCCATCCATAGTGCCTTCCAATTCCTTAGCTTTTTGCCTTAGCTTGATTTCCGGTGAAGAAAAATCTGTCTTATAACTACTAGAAACTTCACCTTCCATGTTGTCTCCTACACATGATTCTAGGGAGTTAGTCAAATCAGCTTTGGAATAGGAAGTGACTACTGCTTCCTCTATCTCTTTCTCCTCTTTAGCTTGACTTTCAAACGAGCATCCTTCGGAATTGTGAAGAAGCAATTCGCTGATTGAACTCATAACTCCTGCCATCCCAACTTCTTCATTTGGATCTGCACTTATGGCCTCTTCATGCATCTCCGATTCAACTTTTGTTTCCAAAAGTTCTTTCTTTGAATCTTCAACATGAGGCTTCTTAACACCAGTCAACTCTCTATTCTCCTTTGTAGAAAACAAGAGTACCTCACTAGTCTTCAAGACTTCCACTGATACATTACATTTTTCTACAGAATGCTTGGGTACGTGCAAATTTGTGGATACCCCTTGAACTTTTGCTATGTCTTCAAATGGATTCCAACTTTCATCCTTCTCTTTAGCTTCAAAAATCTCTTCTTTATTTTCAACAATCTTCTTCAAAAGTGGTTTCAACTTATCTTCACATTGACTGAAAATTTCTTTAACTAACAAATCAGCAGTGGGAGAAATCTACTATTCACGTTTGTAAGCATCCAAGAGAAGAGTTTGGACACTTTCAGGAAGACTATCAGCTTCTTTAATTGTAGAGACCAGAACATTTATGACAGCTGCAAGCATACTCTCTTCTTGCTCACTCTAGGTCGAGGTGAAAAGATAATTAAACAATTGATAAATCTGATTCTCCATCTCCAATTCTATCAATAAGATGCAAGCACCAACTTCAGAAAATGTTTTTAAAATAACAGCTCATCTTGAAAACAATCCACTCCCAGTTTCATCCAAATCCTGGAAACTATCCACTATCATATTTAATATGATCTTCATAGTTTCATCATCATAGGGCAAATGAGGATTTACAATTCTTATTATCTCCATGAAACAAGAAGAAATCAGCAGCTTGGTGTCTTCATCAGGATGCCCCAACCAATAGGGTTGATTCAAAGAATTCACTGTAGGAGCTAGTGCCAACTCCATTTTCTCTGAAGGTGATGGCTTCACTTGTCTCAAACATTGTTCTAACAAATGAAGAATGTTCTCTTCATTTTCTCTTGACTGAAATTCCTTGTCAAGTCTCTTTCCAGCCATATACAGTGCCTCTGCCAGACCCATCTCTTCATCAGTAGCCATGCCTTAATCCGACAAATTTGGTTTCTCAAATCTTAAAGCAACTGTGCCAACTTCTGGAAACCACAAGGAGAAGAACTAGAATCTGATCTGACTTTGGGTGTAGTACCGGAGATCACTGTAACTCATCTGCCACACGAAGCACTGATCCATAGGATGGCAAGATCTTTTGCTTTGATACCACTGAAATATTCCTCCTTAATTTTTTTCCAAAATTCAATACACAAACCAGCAACAAGTCACTGATTAGCATTAGCTCCAAAAGCAAATCAGCATGGAAGTAACTCTAACCAAAAATGTTCACCAAGATCCCAATGTGGGCGAGGTGATAGCATATTGTCAGAGGATCATTAGGAGTAAACTGGAATGAAATTACAATTCATCTGCTAGTGCAGGCATCCACAAGCAGTGGGGATACTCCACTTATTCAGTGGGTGAGATTATTACATTATTAAAGGCGGCAAGCCAGCCATTTAAATCTTCACTTCCACTTATTAACGTGGAGGGAATACAATCCACACAATCACTTATAACGTGGGGGAAAATTACAAACAAGATATATGTTTATTCTAAAACTCAACCACTCAATTGTGGGAGTGTAAAACAGATATAAAATTGCAGCAAGTAAAGGAAGAGCTGTTAATACTACTAACTAGCTTTACAAAGAATAAGAACAGCTGCAAATAGAATAGATAATCTTCCAAGAACATTAAACAATTAGAGTATCACTTCCTCTAACATTTACAATGATATAAGATGAAGAATTGAAGCTCAAACCAGCAAGTACAATTATTTAATAAGTCTGATATAGAAACAATGTTAACAGAAAATCAGACCAGCAAACTGTACATCAATGAAATACTCATAACTCTTTCAAATTACCTCCGAATGAGCTAAAACAAAGTGCAATGACTCACTAGGAGGATTGGCGCCCAATTTGCAATGATAAAACATCTAAACTCAGCCATTAATTTATGCACAAATCTCAATGCTCTCCAAAAAGGTATGGCCTCCTTGCAAGGGCGATTTTTGCTTGATAAAATCTAAACCTCGGAATTAAATTCTGATAACCTCCAAATATGGTCGCCTCTATCATAGAAATGCAATGATCAAGTACCCAGAACCAAATAAAATTCATACTAAAAGCTGTATACAAAAATCACTTTCAGCCATGATAAACCAACAACATGAAATTTGGAAAAATCTCACCAAAACTCCACAATAATGTTCAATATGTACTTCTGGATGAAGCACACTCTCAGTCCACCACCTAGGGAACCATAGTTTCAAGCCCGAAGAGTGGAGTAAATTTGCTAAGCTATCCCTTAGCCGGATTCTAGATTCATTCCAGTAGCATAACTTTGCTATTCAAAAATATGCATAATCAGCTCATCATAAAACATCAATATATAGGCTTTAGTTGGCAAATGAAGCAACAAAAGACTCTTCAAATTCCAAGAAGTTGAATCACTTCAACTTCCAAGAGGGATGCCACCTTTTAGCAATTTACTTTTTGAAATATTAAAATATCATTCAACTTCCCCTTTAGGCGTCCATTTCCATATTGCAACAATAAAACATTTATTAAATAATTAAATGCTCACTTGACCCCTTAATGTCCCCTTCTTTAAAACAACTTGAAGTCATCAAGCCTAGGCGTGGGGTACAACTTCAAGACATGAAAATTGACTAAGTCTAAAACTCAGTCCAAGGAGATAACCAAATACAATGCCCAAGCTGCAACTGATGAATTGCTAAAAATAGCGAACTGACAAATGCCAAACTGAACCAAGTTGATGATGATGCTTCTGCCAAAAGTGAACTTACTAAAAATAGCAAATGTCAAAAATAGTAAGTTAACTTCAAAATCAATAGAAAGCCAAACTGACCAACCAAACTGAACTGCAACTGATTGAGCTGCTGTTAGAATAATACTGCCCAAAGATAAACTTGCCAAAAATAGCAAACTGCTATAAATAGTAAGTTTGCAAAACCTCATCTGTACGCCAACTAAGTAGTAAACAAAACTTACTAAAAATAGTAAGTGTTTCCAAATATCATTTGAGCACAAACCGGGCAGCCATCATGACTTGCTATAAATAGTAAGTGCCCAGAAAGGATGTCAGAATCAGATGCATGTTACATCACCCTGGAGGTCTCTGAAAACCCAGAAAAACCTAGAAACCTTTTACATGCAAACCCTCGAAAAAGCATCTGAAAGAGGAAACCCTAATTTTTTGCTTCAGCTTAGCCTACGGATTTTCGGAAATAAGCTAAATCCAATTGAAGAGCATAGGGCTAAAATGGGGACATTACAGCTTTCTTTTCATATCTCACACAATTTCCTCTTGACAACAATAATATACTTCATCCATTAGTCATCTAAGTTTTGGAATCATTAAGCAGTTTTGATCAGATCACGTATGAATCCAGGTTAATACTATATTGGAACTTGGACATAATAAGCTTACCATGTTTCTTTGCCATTACATCTCATTAGAATCCTACCATAAACTAAAAAGTGTTGAAACTCTTAGATTATGAATATTCAGATCCATCTTAGAGCCATGAAATTATCTCACAATCATAAATAACACTTCAATCCATAAATGACAATAAGAACCAATTACAATCCATACCTTTAGTGGAACATTACTTACTACCAATCACTAAGCCACACCATAATGGATATCCTCTCAACAACATTCCATAGAATCTTCAATGTATTTTGTTCTATAGAATACTTGACACAATATGCAACTATGATTTTATCTATCTAATTATTACTCCTTTGGATAATGGAACTATGATTCATTTAACATGAGGACGAAACCCCTCATGGCAGAAATTAAAGGACAAAAACCCTTTTATTTTCCTTGCTGAGTTTGTGGATGAAATCCCGACTTAGGCAAATTAAGAAATTACATACCAAAGGCATTAAACTATTGTAGACTTGAAGAAAATTGATAATGCTACAGAAAATATCACTTGATATAAGTTTGGGCAGATTTTTGAGTATCCAAAGTAATTTAATTTTGACTAATTATTAAATCAACAAGTTAAAAGTTGGGAATTCTTGTTAATAATCTGTCACATCCCCACCAGCCACCTCCCCGCGTAACAGTGCAAGTGTGGAAATGAATTTAAAATAAAATAATAAAATAAGATTTATGATGCAGCCCACAATCAGCAAGGAAGGAATTCATTAAATCAAAAGACAAACATCATTAAAGAGGAGAGGGACATGGGTCAAGTGGAGGGGTGTTCATGCCATTAAGAGGCATGGTGCCCCAGCTCCCAGAACCTTCTAGATGGTAGGCTGCATGGGAAAAAAAAAAGTAGAAGGTAGACTTCAAATAATCACACCCCCTTGGTCTCTCATTAATCTTGGAGTTGGGAAAAAGAGAGGGAGAAGAAATGCAGAGAACACGAAGGAGAGAGAGAGTGGAAATTATGCAAGAGAAAAAGCAACTCCTGAAAGCCTTAAGACCTAGCAACCCCTTCATCTTGATGCATGTGTTCTTTGGGATAGGATGTAGGCATGTGGAGAGGAGAGCAGAAGAGAGGGATGTGGCCAAGAAATAGTGTGGAGGTATGGAGGCATCAAAATTTTGGCAGGTACAAAGCTAACTTCCAAATCTATGTCAACATCTTCCATGTCTGCGTAGAAAGGGGGGTAGGGGAGAGAATGCAAAGGAAGCATGAGGAAAAGAGGAAATACAGAGGAAGGGAGCAGGGGAGTGGAAAAAAAGAAGAAATTATGTAGTAAGGGAAGTTAGGAATGCAAGGAAAGGTGGTGAAGAGGTTCGAACGTGAGGAGGCGAAGGGGATGGCACGCTCAGTTTGGACGAACCCCTCAAAGAAACATGGTCTCATGGAATGCAGAGGTTGCAAAATATACACAAAAGGGATTTGTGAAAAGCTTTAAAATCATTGAACCAAAGGCCACTGGTCAGTGAAAAGCTAAATTTGATAACCATTGGCAGCATCCCCTCCACTTGCAATACAATGAGAATTTTTAATGGTCTGCATAAATCCATCAAAGCCTAAGCGATAGAGGGATGAGAGAAAAATGGCGACTAGAAGGTTAAAGGAGGTATGCACATTCTCTCAGGAGGCTACCAGTAGAGATTCCAAACGAATGGAGAGATGAGCACAACTGTAGGAGTCTCTTGCAAGGTTATTTTACTCAAATCTATAAGTGGTGGTGTTGTGACCTTTTCACACATCGCCCCATTCAAGATGGGGACCCCTAATTTTTGCCCCATTCTGGTCTATTGGCTTTGGTTTTTGTCTCTCTCTCTCTCTCTGTCTCTTTTCCGGTCTACCTTTCGGGACATGCCTACCATTGAGCTTAAACATGAAATT
Organism: Sequoia sempervirens; assembly: GCA_007258455.2. NCBI lineage: Eukaryota > Viridiplantae > Streptophyta > Pinopsida > Cupressales > Cupressaceae > Sequoia > Sequoia sempervirens. The sequence continues at coordinate 470,711 of VDFB02253974.1, forward strand.
TAGTTTGAAAATTAGGGTTTGTACTTTCCTGGTTAGTTCAAGGTCACACGAGGTGAATAAATTGAAAACAGAGACTAACATTGCTGTCAGTATGCTTCCAGCAGGCCCTCACTGAAATTTCATGAAATTCCGGGTACTTACTATTTTTAGTAAGTATGCAATTTAGGGCATTCCGTCAGTATTTTTGAAATTCCGACAGTCACACTGCATTCAGAACACATCAAGCTACTCACATGCAAAATTTGAGCTAAAACAGACAACTTGCTATTTTTAGCAGTTCAGCTTCCGGAGCAGATTTCAAGGCCTATATGCAGAGTTTTTCAACGCATGTCTGGAGATTCCTTCTAGGTTTTTCGAGACCTTCGCGACATTATAACATGCAAAATGAGATGACAACTTTCAGAGTTCAGCCTTCCGAGACTATTTTTAGGGTTTGCATGTCAGGATTTTCTTTGCATGTCTGCATATTCCTTGTGGGTTTTTCGAGAGCTACATAGTGATGTGACATGCAAACAAAGATAATCACTCCTTCAGCAACTTGCTATTTTTAGCAGATTCATTCCGACAGCTACCTCCCAGCACTTCAAAATCACTAGCTGATCGCAATGCAGCAGAAACGAGGACAAACAGAGGTCATTTTATATGCATGTAGAACAAATTAGGGTTTCTAGCTTCAGGGCTTGAAAAGAGGGGTAAAAAGGTAAGAATTTTTGAAAACCAGTGTAAACCACCGCAATTAGCATCCTTCAAGCTATCTGCTGGTAAAATTTGAAGACAAACAGAGCACTTACTATTTATAATAAGTCATTTTGGAAATAGGCTAAAAATAGCAAATCAGTTGTAGGCACAGATGTCAGCAGGCAGGTCACGTGGTGAGGAGCGCATCATTCGAATTTCAAATCAAATGGAGTTGTGGAAATATTAGAAGCAGGCAGTTACTATAAATAACAAATCACCTTCAGAAATGGGCTAAAAATAGCAGGCCAACCCAAAATAACAGTGTCAACAGGTTGATGAAGTCGTGAAGATCCAGCGTTCAAAATTTCAAATCATTCTGAGCTTTTGAAGTGCAAGAATTAAAAGGCTTACTATTTATAGCAGGGCATGGATAAGCTGGCAGAAGAAGGTAAAAATGTATAAGTCTGAGTTTCATCCTGTAGACATCTCCAAATGTGCCATGCTTGCCTTCAAGGTGATGGAAAATATTCTATGAAATGAGTTCATCCTCCACCAACCCCCATTTGTGCCCATCCTCCATCAAGTTGAAAATGAGCCCAAAAAAGTCAAGGAAGTCAAAGAAACTCGTCCTCCTCCCATGGCAAAATGCGCCCATGCAGCAAGCGTGTCAAAGGGTCAACAAAGTTCGTCCACCACATATGGCAAAATGCGCCCAAGTTAAGGTCAACAAGTCAAAGCAAATCCAAAAGGTTTCTAAGTTAGAAACTCGTCCTTCTTACATGCCTAAATGCGCCCAAATGGGGCCATGTGAAGACAAAAATAAGGAAGCCCAAGGGTCATCCTTCACACATGCTAATATGCGCCCAAATTGAAGTGAGTAAAAGTGAATGTAAGGTGGTAAGCAAGGTAAAAGTGAAGATGGAAAATGAAATATGCTAGGCGTGGTAAAGTATTATTCTTCTTCAAGTGTCATATGCGCCTAGGGTGGTGAGGTAAATGCAAGGTGATATAAGTATTGTAAGGCGTTGAAAGTGCTAAGTGATGAAAATTTTTCCAAAGGAAAGATGAATATCCTTCTTCAAGTTGGATATGAGCCCAAGGTGTTGAGGTGATAATTGCTAAGGCGTTGGAGTTTTAAATGAAAATGTCTTTCAAGTGTGAAATAAAATGCAAGGTGATGAATGAAAAATAAAATGTGCTAGGCGCCTTCATAAAAAAAATTTCCAAGTGGAGTTGATAAAATTTCCACCACTGGCGAACGAATGAAGTTGAATAAAATTTTCTAAGGAAAAATTTTCAAAGTGATTCAAAATTTTTCTAAGGAAGTATTTTCTTCCTTGAGAAAATACGCCTAGACATGGGGGTGATGAAATTCTTCTTGAAGCACAAGCAAATTTTCCAGTGATGAAGTCAGAAGATGCTGGCATTGCAGGATGAATTTAAAAAAATTTCAAGTTAGGGTAACACAAGATGTTCACAGATGTGAAGAACATGATTAAAATTGATTGAATAATATTTTCTAAGGTTCAAAATTTTAAAATTTAAATGAACCCGTTCGTTGTGTACCCATGGATTCATCGCGTTTTCAAGAAAATTTTCTTCTGGGTACTGATGATCTTTGATGAGAAATGGATTTCTATGTCTTCCGCACTTCGCCAAGGCCTTCAACATGAAGAATTTGATCAGTGCTCGAATTGTGAAATTTTCCTAAGGGAGAATTTAAAATTTTCTAAGGCAAATTTGAATAAAATGGTTTTTGAAAGGAAAATGCTTCAACGATGAATTTAAAGTAAAATTGCCTAGATATTTTGGGTTGAATTCTTCACAGATGAATTTTCCAAAGCGTCAGAGGTGATTAAAATTTAAAATTTGCAAGACAAAACTTCGGCTGGCGAATGGAAATTGTTAACTTGATGAGTTTAAATTAAAAAATTTTGAAAGTGAATTCAAAAGATGCCAGTCAAAGTTGAACTTCTAGAAGAATGAGATTCCTGACGTTGAAAGACAAGTGTAAAAAATACCAGAGAGGGAAATTTGAATGTAGTGGAGATTTAATACACTAGCTAAACTTAGCCTTCTTCTAGAAATCGATTTTCCTATAAAAGCTGAGGGTCATTCACTTCTTTTTCCACAGCTGAAGAAAGTTCGATTTGCTCTGAGTTTGATATTGCAGTGAGTTGCTGAAGACTGAAGTGTTGAAAGAGTTTGAAATTTTGCTGAAGACTGAAGGTTGCTGAAGAAGTACGATTTAAAGAGGATTACTGAAGCTTATAAACATCACATTGCTAAAGCTAAGTGTTATTAAGGAAGTGCGCACTTGCTGATTTGCTGATTGAAAAAGTGCAAATTTACAAGAGTGAAGTTGCTGCAGCTAGCTAAGTTGCTGAAGTTGAAAGTTGTTGAGACTTTCTAAGTGGTTGATAATTCGAAATCTGTTGGAGAAGAAATGGCTGAGGCAAGGACAACTGGCAAGGACAACAATGGTGCATCCAGGCAAGCTGTTATAAAGAGACTGAGCAAGTCTTTCTTGCTGAAGTCAAAGCTTACTTCGAAGTTAGGCAAGCTAGCGGATACAAACTTGGGCTCTGTCAACTTAGAGACTTTCAAGAATCGAATGATGGTGATTGGTAATCATCGACGTTCGAACACTTCACACAACATCATTCGAAGTGGGTTATATGTAGTTGTTGGTTTCCCACCAGCCATTCAGTGTTCGGAGCTGATAATGGAGTGTGCCAACTGCTATGAGAAGGATCACAGGTCAATCATGTCACCAGATGGTCAAGTGCTCACCAACCTCACTCCTGCTGCCATTGGTGAAGCTTTTGGAATCCTGGTGCATAGGAACATGATTTACAAATCAAGGGAGCAAGCTGAGCTAATGCATGCTTCTGCATTCGAGAGATGTACAGAAACGATCAATACTCACTAGATGAGCAATCCCAAGCCTTCTCGTACGAAGCTGCCGAGGCAAATTATATCAGATGACTTGAAGCAAGAGTATTGTGATCTCATTATGATGTTGAGAAAAGTTGTAGGTTGCCCTCAAGCTTTTATTTTCAAGCCATGGATGTTCTATTACATCAACCTCGTGCTGGAAGGAAAGGAGTACGTCAACTGGGCTGAAATAATCAGTGACAATTTGCACGAGCAGCTCCTGAGCCTGAGAAGAACAAAGACATTTTATATGAGCTCTTATATCATTTACATGCTAGCTCGTATGACGAAATATAGAGGAATTTCATACAAGGAGCTTGTTGGTTATGGCTCTCACCAGTTCAAAATTCATGAGGCTTGTCCGCAGTTGCACTTGACTAGTACCATTCATTATAAGCATGTCAATGACGCCTTCACCATGCACATCACGAGATTGCTTCAGGAGCGGATGCATCATAGGATCTCAAGAGAGGCCCAAGAGTTGATCGAGAGGTATGGGTGCTGGTTTATACAATTTCCAAAGTTTTCCTACATAAGACTGCAAGGATTTTCATCATATCCATATAGGCTGCCTAAGTACCCAACCAACAAAATATTGATGTTAGAAATATCTAGGCAATTGGTTGCCTACGATAAGATTCAGAATAAAAAGAAGAAGGGAGGTGTTGACTTCCCAATTGTCATGGGCAATTTAGATGAAGTGTGTCCTTCATTACAGGCAGCTAGAGAAGCCGAAAGCGAGCTTCAGTTTTATCACTTTTCATATCACACCAGCTGTCAGCACTATGATCCACATAACAACATCAAATGGGTATTGTCAGAGGAATTTAAACATAAGACAAATATTAAGGATTATTGGGCTGATGCATAAGACGAGGCTGAAGTCAAGAAAAGAATGTTCTCTCGGTTACCAATAAACATGATCAGGGAGTGTGAAGTCATTCCGGTACCAGACCAGGTAAATGAGAACATGGACATTGTCCATCCAGATTATGAAGCAGTGAGAGATACTCCACTTCCACTCCCGGATTGGTCAGAACCAGAGGTTGCTGACTTGGACCCACTTTCCATTCTAGTCTTGACATTTACCAGGGCATGGGTTGACAGGTGTTTGAGCAGGTTGAAGAGTAGGTCGATTGCAGTGACTTACAATTTGATGGGAGATCACAGAACGCCTACCACTAGCAGGAAGAAACAAATCACACGAGGTCCAGAATCTAGAAGGAAAGAGCCAGTTCGGCAGGAGCCTGTTCAGCCGGAACCTCCAAGAGTTGTAGTCGAATCACCCACGCCACTGGAGACACGTTCTCCAAGCATACATGAGGTTTCTTTATTTGCTGATCAAAGAGATGTGTTGAATCAGGTGCAAGCGGTACAGGAAAATAATCAGCCACCACGGGAGAGCCAGTTGGCCAGAGCGTCAACGCACCTACTAGAGATGATCAGCAAGATGACGAGGGGACTACTACTAGCCCTCAATTTCAGCAAGAATTAGAGACAACTTTGGAGAATGATGATATAGTTTCAGGAGATACTCAGCCACTTGAGGACGATGAGCCTCACCAGAATGATATAGAAGTTGAACAAGTCTGTGAAGTAGAGGCACAAGAACAACAGCCATTTGATATACAGTATACAGTACCTGATTGGCTCAGGGATAGGATGAGAAGAAGCCCTAGCGAAGAGATTGATCCAACAGTTGAAATGGAAGAGTTTTTGAACAAGATCAGTGCACCTCCACAGAAGAAGAGAGCACGAAAGTTTTCAAAGATATCAACTGATGAGGATGGTTCCTGCACCCTTCACATGGCAGTTCCATAGGTTGATTGTGACCGAGATGAAGCAGTACCCGAAAACTATGTGGTCACAACTCTGGAGATAGGACGCCCCACAGGTGCACAGATTGTAGAGGATTGTGATAACTCCTATCACGCCCTCAAGGACAGATTGTTTAGGAAGGAAGAAAAATATAAGAGGTTGAAAAGAGAGCATAAGGCTTTGATAGGATATGTGCAGCAGTTGTCCCGTCCTCGTGGGCAGGAGATTCCAGCGATAGAACTTCCAGCTGACATACCTAGAGAGTCAATCAGTGGCTTGTTGGAGTTAGGTAAGATGGCACAGGAGGCAGACAAGTGGGTCACGGGAGTTCGTGTTGAGACAGAAAAATTTATGGAAGACCTTGCTCTTGCTTTTCAACAGGCTTCTAGTATTTTGGCACAGATGGAGGTAGTTGATCAAGCCTGGGGTGATGCTTTTGTTTATCAGAGCAAAGTTATTCAACATCTTGAGGCATTGAGACATGTTCCTTTGCAATTGTTGATTGATGGAGGGGTCATTCAGGAGAATGATAGGTATGATTTTTCTAGATAGTATTCTTCAGCAATCACGGGATGTGGTTTTTTCGACGTAGCACATGCGGATTCAACTAGAGTATGGAAGGCTATGGCCAATATCATTGATGGAGTCCAGAATACTTTCGAGGCTATATTTGCTAGGCGGTTGAATCTAGATGAGGTGACTGTTGATAATTTGAGGGGTAGGCTGGTGCCTTTCTTTTTAGAGGTGAAGACCTTCATACAAGATGACTTTGAGAACACTTCTACTTTCTCTAGCTTGATCTAGAGCATGCAGGATTCCTTAGTTGCTTGGAGAAAATCTTGTGCAAGGCATGAACAATCAGTTACGGTGTTAGAGTTCCAGCTTGATTGCATTCCACCCATTTCAGTTCAGGAGGTTGAGGCTATACTTGCTAGATTCATTGAGTTTGCAGCCAGAGAGAAGGAGAATGGGAATGCACTACTGGACGATGATCTTCTAGAAGATTGATTGTGGGCATTAATTGCCTTTACTATTTTGCGAGTGAGTGGGAATCTTTGATTCATTTAATGTACCACTCCCCATTCTGGCAATTTTTAGGGTTAGGACTGAGGTGGCTTAATCTTAGCCATTCTTTTGGTTGTAACCCTAGCCATCCTTTGGACCAGGCTATCTATAAAAGGGGGAGTCCCCCTCATTTGTAAGGCATTAGAATTAGAATCAAAACTAGAGATTGGAGATCAGACTAAAGAGTAAAGCAGAGTAGACATTTTGCTTGATAGTTTAGCATAGTTTGGAGGAGGAGGAAAACTTTTGTAAGAAATTGTTGTGTAATACTTTCATAATAGAAGATCTTTTCATTGATGGTGAAATTTATCTTCATTGTGGATAGCTAGCAAGGTTTCTTCATCCCTTTGAATCCAAGTAGCGTAAAGTAGTTTAAGAGTAGCATTTTCATTTCATGCAAATAGATAGTAGATGTGGATGTGTGGCATTGATCAAGGCACTTTGTTTCATTCCATACCGCTAGCGGCTTGCTGACGGCAAGTTTGCCTTGCGTGGTCTACTGGAGTATTTCATAAACTTAACTTCAGTTGTAGCTCATGTCTTGGTATGCATCGTTTTGACGGTATCTTGATGTTGGGTTGTGACTTGAAAATTACTCGCTATCCCTTTGAAGATTGCACCTACTTTGTGTAAGCTATCCAGCGTGAGGCGAAGCAGAGTTTGGTTGAAGCTGTTAAGATTGATCCCACGTCTCACCTTAGAGTAGAATCTAGAACCTTCTCATCCTTACACTCATTTACTTAACGTACTTATTGCTAAATCATCCGCATTGCACAAATCCTTTCCAATCATCCATTTACTGTTAACTGCAAGTATCCTGAACAATTGTGTAAGTCCCCTCGTGAAGATAGCAATTCACATCAAACCAACTGAGGGTATTCCAAGTATTTCGGAACCTTGGAGTTGAACGTGCGAAATTTCTCACAATCTTAGCGCACGGAATACTTTGATCAAGAGAGAATGGAGTAGCCTTCGGACAATTTCATTCTCCTAATTGGTGCGGTCACAAAAATCACATCAACAGGTGGTTTCTACCTTACCTTGTTTGCTTTTGTGAATCTGTTGTTAGCTATTTATTAAGAGGAAAGCATCAGAAAATTGGTATTTACCTAAAACACAGCTAAAGTAAACTAAATCATTATCATCTTAATCTGTGTTGGGAAAATAAATAACATCAGTCCTCTCCAATATAACGTCAAACCACTCCAGAAAGATAGTTCCCATTGAGTGAAAATGGACTCAACACTGGTGGGCTGTGGTGAAAATCTTGAAGAAGGTACATTCTTAAGTTAGCATGAAATAGAGAACAAATTGTATAAAGAATACTTGACACAATATGCAACTAGGACACAATGTGTCCTCATCAATATGAACCCTCTACTAATATGGCTATGAAATAGTAGGGGAAAGTTTTAACCAAAATATGAAAAGGGAGAATGTTAGGTAACTGTTAATGAATAAAATAAATTCTCTCTCTCCACACCTATATGATATGTATGTATATTTGGAAGCCTAGACAAAACACATGAAATGTTTGATAAAATGACTTAAAGAAATGTGGCCTCAATGAACGCCATAGTAGTAGAATTGTTCAAAATGGGTTATCAAAAAGGGCTTAGAAAAATAATATACAGACCAGCATCTTGCCTATCTACATATAAATTGGAAGTTGGGAAGAAAGTATGGATGCCATCAAAGAATAATTAAAAAGGATTTTTGTGCAATGTTATACATGGAAGGGCCACTTCATACCAACATAATCTTTACAAAAAAATAAAACTCATGCAAAAAGAATTTATGCCCAAACTCTATCTTGAATCATTTCAAATTATGATTAATTCTCTATGTGGCTCATATTGTGTGCATTCTATGATTAAGGCTCTTTGAAAACACTTTCAATGTTCTTAGGATACGATATTTTAGAAATTGTATGGAACCTAAACTAAATTTATCTTGTAATGAAACTCTATCATTCAACCATGTTCAAATTTATAGATTTCACGGTTTTTGGTTTTCCAATTCATGACTATAGCAAAGCCAGCTGGAATAAGTGACACACCAACTTAGAGGGTTTTAAGTCGGGTATATTATAATGATATTAGAAATGATTTATGGTAGATGATTATAATGACATCATGACTATATTCTCATGTAAAATTGTTAGTCGTATGATGAACTAAGAATAATAAGAGTAAATATGGTGGTGGTGTTAAAAACACTATAATGAGCATATTTTGAAAGTGATATTTTGGGTATTCAAGTTATGGAGTAGGGTTTTATACACCTACATGATGTCTACAAACCTCTTAAGTATAAAAACCCCATCATGGGAACTCATAGATGAACTAAGGGACTTGCACCATATTGTTGCAATGTGAAGATATTATGATTGCTATCTGGTGATTTGATATGACTAAACTCATTATAGTGTTGCACACCCATTATTTTGACTATATTGTTAAGAATTAATAAATGTAGTATTCATTCTTTGAGGGAAACTCTAAAGGGTTGAATGCTTCTATGTTGAGGTATATGTGACTAGTAAACTTTTCAAGATGGGAAATTATTTGACATTGGGCATATACCCTTAAGACTATTATATCTTTCCATCTTACTATGGCTTTTCATTCTTAGCTGGAAGCTATAGAGATGTTATAAAGTTCATTCATTGACCCCTTACTTATCTTAACATGAGGAGTTGAATTGGAAATTACTCTTGAAAGTTTGAGTAGAGGGAGAGTTATACATTACTAGTCATAATGTGATCATGTAGGTCCAAAGATAATTTTTTATTAAGTAATAAGCCTAGCCCCTAAGTCAATGAGATGAACCTATAAGAGATTTGGGATGTGCAAACTGGATTTAAATAAGAAGGTTGGAGTTTGATCCAAGACCTTCATACCCTTAAGTGGAAGTTTTATCAAAACCTTGATTATGGGAAACCTGTGTGTAGGTCCTTTGAGAGACCTTGTAAGGAGAACTGCGTGTGACTTTGACCCATTTGGAAGCGGAAACGTAGGTGGTCCTTAGGCGAAGGATACCCCTGTGACTTCAAATCCGTAGTGGGAGGGTTTAGAGCAGGAATAACTCCAAGGGTTGGGGTTGTTCCTAATTGGTATGACGTTCTCTCTTTAGTAGGCTTTAGTTTAAGGTTGAATGGGTACCAGATGGGTATGAATGAGTTAAGGGAATCTAATATTGTGTATTTAATACATAATATGCTTTTATATAACAAGAGAATATTGACTACTTTATAATAGGTATTTGATTATATGTATATGATGGGTAAGTCCATTTCGTGTTGGTTCCATGTATCTCTTATGTGTCTATGTAATTCAACTCTGTATCTATGTGTTTATGTATAGGCCCATGTATTTGTGGATTGAGATTGTGATTCATGTTATGTATGACCCACCCAAGATTGAACCTCTGGGATATTTGAGCAGTGATAGGTAGTCATTGGACCATGGCAATGACCAATGTATGGGCTACTGCTAGGGATTAGTTAGCATTCACCTGGTTCACGGAGGTGAAGGTAGCAGGCTACCCTAGTTATGATATGACTGTAGCGATTGCACGAGTAGGGATCCATCTGTGCGGGTAATGGTAATCCGGGGCTAACCGCATACAAAGAGTGTTCATTGGCTGTCACTAGTAAGCATGAAAGTGACCAATGCCAAGTGTTACCCAGGATTGTGAAGAAAATAGCTAACAATATCACTAAGGTCACAAAGTGTTATATGTCAGGAGCTACTTCTTCCTGTGTGGATAGACTTGTCACCGGTGGCCTATAGACAATTAAAGCCGGAATCCACAGAGTTTGGTAGGTTCACTACTTGGGGAAACCCTTGGGATGGTGGACGGATCCACGGTGTAGTATGGGATGCACCAAATCCCCTCCCAATTGTTAGACAATGTACTTAGCCTTGTGGGGTTGAGGATGGACCTGCGGTGTAGTATGGGATGCACCGAATCCTCTTCCCATTTGTCCAATGGTGTAGAAGACCAGTGGAAAGGATAGGATCCGCAGTGTAGTGTGCAATGCACTAATATTCTTTCTATCTAGGATGCATTATAGACTTGTGTTAGTCAGCCATTGTTATTATGTTATGTGATGTATGGTGGAGCTCGTCACTATTTTCATGTGATATATGATGGAGCTTGTCACTGTGTATTTGCGATATATGTTGGAGCCAGTCACTAATGTAATTGTGATATGCGAATGAGATAATATTTGTGGTGCTTGTGATGTACATATGAGCTAATCACTGTTGTACTTGTGATCTGTTTATGATCCAGTCACTGTTATACTTGTGATCTATGCATGATCCAATCACTATTGAACTTGTGACCTATGTATAATCCAATCATTGTTGTACTTGTACTGTGTATGAGCTATTCAGCTTGTGTATATTGGTGGCATGCTCATAACGACCATTGTGTAAAATCTTTGAGTTATGGTATGAATGATCTCTTGTGAATATTGTGAATGTTTGTATAATAATGTTTGGTAATGATTGGTATGAACCCAACACTTGATGGCAAGTTATTATCATTATATTATAATTGACTATGTTAATAGCTTACATGTACTAAATTAATAATTCTAGGTTAAAAGTGAGATAATAGATCTCATACAAGAGGAGAGATTGAACTCCCTTTGTCATTGTGGGGCAAACTACGATGCCTCTAATTCCCACGAGGGGATACGTAGGCAAGGTCATCACGAACCCTTGAGGCTTAGGTTGTAGGTCTAGGAAAGACCTTGTTCTTGGGACCTTACCATAGGTCTAAGTGTAAGCATATAAGTAGTGGTGTTGATTTTGCTGCCACCTTGGTGAATGTAGAGCTATTGAAATTAACATTTCTAATTTAGGATGGAATATGTTTGATCAGTTAAGTTGGTAGTTAATGCAAACTGAATTAAAAAAAAATGTTGTGCCCGAGATGGGGATTTTACATTGGTATTCTATGTTTTAGGGCTTGAAACTAAAGAAACTAAAAAGGGGATATTACAATTGGTATCAAAGTCATTTATCTTGGCAACTTGCAAGGTAGGAAACTTATATCTAAGTACATATCTACTATGGACACATGAATAAATGGAACTTCAAAGAAAGAACATGGATTGGCGACCTAAGTTCTTACCAAAAGAAAAAGACATGAATCCTATCCAAGAAGTGCAGACAAAGAGTCAAGATTCTAAAAACCAAATTTAGAGCAATTTTGTAGCAACCAAAGAACTCTAAACTCACTAAGCAAAAAAAGACAAGATGATCCAGTTCGAAGGGTAGTAGAGGATCAATTGAAAAGGGATGAGTGCAAACTTATTGCCTTCTGTAAATATGATAAAAGTCTACTGTTTATAAATCTTATGTTACTTATGAGGAATGCTTGGAGATATTCAAAAGAGAAAGAAGGAAGGAATTGATGAAGAAATAATCAAAATCAAAAGGAGAGGCTAAGAAAGTGATAAGGGAGCAAGAGGAATAATTGAATTCAGAGAAACAAGACATCATGGAGCAAGAACAAGAGGAACCTAAAAAGAAAGTTGAAGATAAAGATTCCTTGGTAGGACAAGATGCTTTATTGGTTTGTAATGATGGCATGTGTCACCATAATATCAATGAAGGGAAGGCAAAAGGGTTTCCACTTGTTGAACGAGAAGATTTCAAGTTGAAGGAAGATGCACCAAATCATGCACTATCTTTCAAACTTCCACATGGTGAGTCATTGATTGATTTTTAGAAGAGCATTGAGGATGAATATGCATTTGAAAACATCTTGATTAGCCCAAATTCAGAAGTTTTGAGTTATAAAATGATAGTTTTGAGGATATCTCAACAACCGCTTAACAGATTTTTGACTTCAATTGTGTGGAATATTTTTCTCCTCAAGCTCTCAGCTATCATTCTGATGATAGATCATAGAGTGTGATCCAAAACGTTGATGCAAAAATATTTCACACAATCGAAGCCAAAAATCTGTTAAGCAATTATCACTATGGATTGTGGAAACTTATTATCATTGATATCTCAACAAACTTTTTTTTGGCATATGAGGATAAGCATTTTGTTCACAGCCTAAGGTATGAGAATATTTCAGACTTGGTGCTTCCTATGTCATTACAAAACTCTTGTCACCATGGAAAACATGCAAAGAGGGGTGATATAGTAAGGAATACAACTTGCTGTATAGGGCATGTGGACTCTTTGTTTCAAGTTCCAAACTATTTTAGCACGTGGAATCTGAGTGATCTCTTGAGGATCAAAGTGGATAAAGGCATTGAATATTCAAAGGAAAACTTTAACCGGAACCTTTCTAAACCCGATCAAGAAAGTTGGCAATGTTCCAATTCTATAGAATGGAAAAATGGCAAGTCTAAAACTATTCAAGGGTATTTAAAAAAAATACAGAGTTTCAAATGCGTTTAAAAACACAAAGAAAAGATCTCACAGATATAACAGTTCTATTACAAAAAATAAGGGAAGCTTTCCAAGACAAAATGAATCATCAAGCAAAATTGCTTGAAGACAAGAAAAACAAAGTTGTTCAGCAAGACTTAGCAATAGATAGGCAATTAACAAAATACATTGCATCATTAGAGAGATTCATAATATTTCCAAGATTGATTTGAGATCCTGGTATCTTCAAAAAGGTTCGGTCAAGTGAAAAAGAAATTCTAAGAGTATCCTAGTTTGTGATTGCTTGAGGGCAAACAATCTTGGGACGAGTGGACTATAATGTCCCCTTTTTGAAATGGTGTTGTAATAATAATAAATAATTATAGTAATAAATTAAAATATAAAATATAAAATTGAAGTTTAATTTTATCAAAGGTCAAGGGGCATGGGAAGAAACATAACTATTGAAGGAAAAAAATATATATATATAAGAGACACCAAACAAGGAGAAGTAGGCACCATATGAAGAATATGTCTTTCATTATTTGATTATTACTCCTCTAGAGCATAGAACTGTGGTTCATTTAACATGAGGTTGAAACCCCTCATTTGCAGAAATTCAACGACAAAAACCCTTTTATTTTCCTTGCTGAGTTTGTGGACGAAAACCCCTAACTCACGCAAATTAAGAAATTACTTACCAAAGGCATTAAACTATTGTAGACTTGAAAAAAATTGACAACACTAAAAAAAATATTACCTGTTATAATTCTAGGCAGATTTCTGAGTATCCAAAGCAATTTAATAAATCTAATTTTGACAGTAATTATTAAATCAACAAGTTAAAAATCAGGAATTCTTATTTATTATCAATTGTGCAAGTTTATATTATGTGTGCTAAGGCTTGAAACTAAAGAAATTAGAAAGGAGACATTACACATGAAGCATACCGTCGGGATGCATAGCTCATTCGTAACAACAAAATATGATTTCCCTGTGCCAACAGCTCCTTCACCATATCCCCGTACACTATTAAAGCCTCCAATTGGGAACGCACCATGAGGAGCTAAATCTCCATTTACAGTGCCAAATGAGATGCTGCATCAAAAAATAAGGTGTGCAGGGCAAAACATTGGTTATTTTCAACATAAATCAGATATTTTTGTCATAGAGACTGAATAGCGGATTTGGTAATATGACCTACCTTGACAAGCCAAAAATTGGTCCTAGTTTAACTCCCTCCCTTCTGCAGGCCTCAAATCGTGTAAAATGTAGCCAGTGGGGTGAAATAGGTATACCATGCTCCACTAGGACATTGTACTGCAAACATGATTTTAATTATAATAGTTATTCAACCAAAATTAATTACGTACAGCCTTCTAGGCATGCAAATAAAAGAGTTATACAACTGTGTCTTTTAATATTGAGATCAGATTTTCAAGACATATAATTTCTCAGTATGGAGTCACTAACTTGCAAAAAGAATCTGTCATTAGATTCAAGGTATTCTGTCCCCATCTTGCCAACAAGCATTCTATCATATGGGTTTCCACTGCATAACCAGAGTTCACTCAGTGTGGTTATTGCTCAATAAATGCACATAGACAGTTTCAACATATGGTCAATACAAATTTAGTACTACACCTAGATCATGCTTTTGTACTATATATCTTTCTTTATTTTCTATCTGTAGTTAACTTTTGCCTTGGATTTTTTCAGATTAAAATGTGGTAGATGTCAACCAATATCATATACCTGAATGTGATTGGACAACCATATGAATCTGTACGTATAGGATGGCCATTATCACCAATGGGGCCAACTTGCTGAAGCAGTGCAACCACACAAATCAGAAAGGTTCATCAAAACAGAAGTACATGAGATTCTGAAATAACTAGCAATCTTTGCTTGGGATGTGGGCTACAAGTCATGGATAAACTTTAGTATGAAAGGCATACTAAGAATACAGGATTTTAATTTGGTATTTGGCATAAATGCAGTGCATCTGGGCCTATACACAAATTCAATCTGGATTCGCCCCCATAGATGTTCATTGTTTCTTATGAACACATTGCTTGTATAACATACAAGTTTGTGATACTGGGTTCACAAACAGCAAAACTGCTTTCCTCATTACATTTAAGTATCTTGAAGTATAATAGAGCTTTTAGTGTTCATGCTCACCTCAAATCTCATGCCCATTATTTTGGTCAATTTTGAGTCTGAGGCCCATTTTTCATCTATTTCTATGGCAAGCCTCTGTAATCTAATGCCTCCATGTACAGAGCCAAATGAATCGGTAGCAATGCCATGGACAGAAGTTGCAGGTGTCAGTGT
This sequence comes from Sequoia sempervirens, assembly GCA_007258455.2. Classification (NCBI taxonomy): domain Eukaryota; kingdom Viridiplantae; phylum Streptophyta; class Pinopsida; order Cupressales; family Cupressaceae; genus Sequoia; species Sequoia sempervirens. The sequence continues at coordinate 485,950 of VDFB02253974.1, forward strand.
ATTCTGCACATATGATTCCAATGTTGGGAGAGAATTAAACTCGTTTGCAAGTGATAAGATGTTGCAATATATTCTTGATCGGTGATCCAATGTCATACCAGATCATATTTAGCCTACAACATCACATTGATTCATGTTATGAGGCCAGATGATCTTTGAAATTCAAATTTATCCATTACACAGTTGTGTCCAGACATATGACATTATGTTTACCTGTGAAAATCTAAAATCTTTGATACAATTTTTGATAAGCTCATGCAAGATTTTAAGAATTGAATTAGGTTCCAGAGGGTCAAACTTGCTTGAGAATTAAACTGGTGATAACTGTGAAGTATGTCCTGTTCTAAGAGACGCTGAACCAAAATAACGTCCTAACTTGAATCCCCGCATATGAATGTAAGAGCGAGAATAGTTTTGCTTACCTGGAAGGTAATGGATTTTTGATGTCTGTCTCCATCAAAACTTGGTCGTCTAAAATTCACTCGATAGCTTGAATAATTGACAGCCTTCTCCAGTAAAATGTCTAATCTTTCATCTCCTCCAAAAATATTATTCTGTCTTAAAAAAACGCTGCAAGAGCTTGCTGAATACATGTTAGAGTTTACATATTGAGATTGCAGCTATAGAATTTCAACCATTTTACCAATGATAAGAATTAATTTCAGCAACTTCAACTTGGATAAAGAATGAGAGCTCACCTTCCAACGAGGGCTGATAGAGGACTGCTTGAAGCCCTAAAATAAATTAAAGTTTTATATTATGACAACAAGAAAAAAAAATATAAAAAAAATTGCACATTAGGAATCGCAGGCATATATAACCTACTCGTTGGCCAAGCAATCTGCTGATGATAGTCCTCGACCCAAAGGATGTAACCAATCTAACTTGAAGTCAATTTTTCCTGCATTACAGAATTTTTTAAGGATTACAAAGGAATAAAATTGCAAATCACCATCATAATGATGATTCTCAGGAGGGAGATCAAAATTCAGGGCTTCCATGCTGTCAAACCGCAATTTATTTGCCCAAAAACAGCTGTTATAGCCTTCCAAATGTAACCAGAGTAGCCCTGTTTATAAACTACTGAAGTGGTAGTGCTAAGTGGTCCAAATATGAGAAAATAAGGAATGAAAAATAATATACAGAATTCTTTTCAAGATAGTATATCTCAAAGCACATAAAACTACCTTCAACATATAAAATTTAATTTAGAGTCGATTAAAGGTCTAAAGAAAACAAAAAACTGACCCGCTTCAAGAGAAGGAAGAGAAAAAACAACTGAGATTTTTTTTCAAGAATTTTTTTTGCTATCATGTTTCTGACCTCAAGAAAACGCATGCCAATTTTGCAAATCTACAATTGAATTGGAAAAAGCATTTCTATTTGGAGGTCTTTAACATCATCAAATACAACAATCTATATAAAATAAACAAATGCTTACCTTGGCCAATGCTTTTATGCATGCTTGAGTAAACTCCCATCCTCATAAATCCCTGTAAAACCAAATGGGTCTCCTCTGATACTCATTAATCAATTTATAAGCAATGAGATTTGGAACTAACATTGTTTACAGCGTCAACCCATCTATACTTCATGGCATTTTCTTTCCCATGATATTATTTAATGTGTTTTTAGCTGCATCTCTGTACTATATTATCCTTCTCTCTGGGACTTACAGATGCTTGTTTGTGGTGTGGATCTCCTGGCCTTGTTGTAAATATATTTTAAAAAATTAGAAGATTATTCTGAACAAAGCGACACATTCCTTGTTGGCTGAACCGTCGAATTTATATTGAAATTCCCTCCTTTAGAAACAGGGAACTAAAATTCTATCAATTATGTCCCCGATTTCACTACCACCAAAAGATTTCAGCACTCTTCTTGTACTGGTTTATCTGATTTTGTTTAACCATTTTACGAAATGAAAAAACTAATTGTGATTTTTGCAGGACTGAGAAACTTTGTCGAGTATCGATATTTTTAGATTTTGGATTTATTTCGAAAATGGGAAGAACTCACTGGGTATAGATTCTTCTTCAAATTTAACAATACGGAAACAAGTTTAGAATATGTGTTTCTTGTCTTAAGGTCTACCAGTTAATATCTGGTGGTACGATTTTAAATCCAAGACACGCAAGAATTTATTCAGGTCAGGTTTAAGGTTATTGAGTTTAAAATTAGGAGTTCTACAAAATCATCATCCTTGCAAAGGTTATTTTTCATATAAAGACTCATCAAATTTCAATTTTATTAGTAGTATCTTAAATATATTTTATTAGTTCTTGCCGGTAGGCAGGAATACTTATGCATTCGTCCGAAATGCTTTTAACCAGCAGCATTGGCCAATCACATTTCGCCATTTAACATTTTTTTTTTTTTTGTATAGTTTGAATTTGGAGAGCTATTTTATATATTGAAAAATTAGCATTTATCTATTTTTCTATTCGTCCGAGTAGCTTTATAAATTATTTTAGTTTTAAAAATTCGAGAAAATGCGAACACATAAATTAATTAAATAAATTTAAGCAAAGACATAGTTTAAAAGTTGGCGGCTAGAGGTACGTAATCCGTGAATGCAGATTAAATGCATTAAAATATTAGGAAAATGTGAGCGCATAAATTGATTAATTAAATTTAAGCAAAGACATAGTTTATAAAACTGGCGGGTAGACGTACGTAATGCATGAATATAAATTAAATGCATTGAATGGCATCTGGCTCGAGGTGAAGGCGTTGGAATGGCTTGGAGGCCACACGTGGCCAAGGTACTTTGGTCATTTAATATAGAGTTAAGTCACTTGCTATGCATTTCTATTAATTTGCGTGTGTTGTTTTTGTCTTCTGTAAGCGCCTATTCTGAGGAAGAGTTTGTAGCGACTGAGCAGGAGATGTTATAGTTGCAGAGTCCAGACCCAGAAACGAGTTATTTGAGGTGATAATTTGGTAATTTTCAGAGTTTCGTTACATTAAAGTGCATAAGGAAGCTGTATTTCATAGTGCTCTATTGTGTGGCCGAGCAAGGTATTTTGTAGTTGCAGAGTTGCACACTGGACAACAAGAGACAAATTGCTTGAGGTCAGAAGAGGTAACTTTTCGTTGTTTTCGTTTATTTGATACAAGAAATGCAAGTAGGGTTTCATAGTGCTTTAAGGCATTCTTATACTTTGATTATAAATTCATATTTTAAACTACTTTAGTATTATTTATTGGAATTTCTTGTTGAAATGCGAAAGTTTCATCTGCGTTTGATAGGAATTATGTAGAAATCCTTTTGTCCATTTTACTTCATGCATGTGAGCCCTGTAAAGTTTGTATATTTTTTATTACTGCAAAGTGGTCCCATAAAGAAGGCTTTCGAACCAAAATTATATCAATGTGTGCGATAATGAGAGCTTTCGAACAATGAGTCGACAGTGTGTTGCTTTGAGATTTTCTATTGTCATCAAAGCATAAAGGATAGAGGGGTTCTGTTAAAAGTCGTGGTTGTTGTCCTCGTAGGTATAAATTCGTATTTTAAACTACTTTTAGTATTATCTATTCGAATTTCTTGTTGAAATGCGAAGGTTTCATCTGCGTTTGATAGGTATTATGTAGAAATCCTCTTGTTCATTTTACTTCATGCATGTGAGCCCTGTAAAGTTTGTATTTTTTTGATTGCTGCAAAGTGGTCCCATAAAGAGGGCTTTGGAACAAAAATTATGTCAACGTGTGCGATAATGAGAGCTTTTGAACAAGGAGTCGACAGTGTGTTGCTTTGAGCTTTCCGTTGTCATGAAAGCATAAAGGATAGAGGGATTCTATTAAAAGTCGCGGTTGTTGTCCTCGTAGGCATAAATGCAAATAATGGGAGCATAAAGAATGTAGTAGAAACCTATTTTCTGCTAACAAGCATTAAAATTTTGTCAGATGTCGTTGTTACTGTTCTCATAGGTAGACATGTAAAATACGAAAGCATTTATAGGGCAAGTGAACTGTTTTACAAAACTCCTCAAGGAAATGGGCCTCCGGGGAATGCAATGAGTATTAAATCTAGACACCTTGATATTCACATGTTAACTTTGGTATTTTTATGGAGTTGGTAGCTCTGATTTACTCTTCTTTCATCTGATATCTAATTAATTGGGTGGTTGTTAACTAGTCTTTAAATACATAATAATAAAATGAAAGAAATATTATAAATATCCTTGTGGACATTTTAATTATGGGTTGTGATTTGTACTTGCATGTAGATGGATTAAGCACTCAAAAGTCACAGTATATGTAGCGTGTCAACTAATAGGTCCATGTGATGTTTCAGTCATGGTAAAGTAGTCAGTTCCATATTTGTTATTTATCCTTGTTTCATTAGATAACTAATTAATTAGGTAGCTATTAATTAGTCTTTAAATACACAGTAATAAAGAGAGAAAAAATTACAATTATCCTTGTGTACATTATACCTAGTGATCAAATTCAAGGTACAGACATACAAAGCAAACAGCAATTTGAGGTTTTGTAGTTGAAAAATTTAGACTGAATGCTTAGGAAGTTAGAAGATTGTATCTTGGGGTTATAAAAAACTATGTCAAATATGTTGTAAAATCCAAATTGTAATGTTGCCATGGAGCAGTTAAGTAATATTGCTTGATAGAATAGTTTTAGGTTTCATGCAAAAGAGCAGTCAAATTCATTGCTAGAAGGTTTGTGGTCCAATAACCTGTGGCAATTAGTTTGTGTAGTTAATCTGATCTACATTTGTACTTGTGTCTCTTGAATCTAAAAATGCTTGCTAGTGTTTTAATGGTTTTGGCTATTAGTATCCATCGCAGTAGGAGTATTATATATTGCTATTCTTTTAGAAAAACAAACACATGGTTTTTTTTTTCTAATCAAAGCTTTTTACATGGTGCAATGCTTTTGATTGGAAGAAAAGAGGTGGTGTAGCGGCCCAGCTGTAGCAAATTCTTCAAGCAAAAAGTACAAGGTGAGTTTCTAGAATGAACCTTCTCCTTTGTTTACAATTGCATATAATAGACAGAGAAAAAGGTTAATTCAAGATTCTCACTATATTGATTGTACTTGTAGTCATATCGTTGCTTTTTGTTACAAGGACAATCTTTACAAATGGGTATTGTGAGTGGCATATGCTATATGGTTCATAAAAATTAAGCAATTGGGGTTCAAAAGTAGATCTTCGTTGTAGTGGCATGACATCAGAAATGCAATTATTATCCAATCAATTTTTTGGGTGGCTGATTGCACTTTATAATTTTAACCTATTCTTTTTAATTTTGAGAGTTTGATTTTGAATCCATATGCATACTTTGATTAAAACTACTAGCTGAAGGTGCATAATTTATTGATGCAAAATCAATGCATTTAATGACATCTGACTAGAGGCGAGGCTGTTTGGATTGCTAATTAGTCTTTGAATGTATAACAATTAAAAGAGATAAATAAGTATAATTATCCTTGGCCACATTTCACATTTTGACATTTCAATCAAAGTCAATTAACAAAGTAGCAGTTAGACCTAAAGAAGGTTCAAGGACTATCCTGGTAGAAAACCATATTTTGGACAATGGCTAGACAATCTGTTGAAATTGCTTTACAAACTTTGAAGCAAATGCATTTTTCCTTCTGTTTACTTTCATTGTACATCTTAAATGGAAGTTGGGTTTCGCATTGTTGCAATGCATTTGGATACTTTGATTGTAAAATCATAGTTTAGATCATTTTAAGTGTTATCGATTCAAATCTTTCCTTGAAATACCAAGGATTCATCTGAGTCTTGGAGGCAATGTACAGCTGTCTATAATTATCCTTGGCCACATTTCACATTTTGACCTTTCAATCAAAGCCAATTAACAAAGTAGCAGTTAGACCTAAAGAAGATTCAAGGACTATGCTGATAGAAAACCATATTTTGGACAATGGCTAGATAATCTGTTGAAATTGCTTTACAAACTTTAAAGCAAATGCATTTTTCCTTCTATTTACTTTCATTGTACATCTTAAATGGAACTTGGGTTTTGCATTGTTGCAATGCATTTGGATACTTTGATTGTAAAATCATAGTTTAGATCATTTTAAGTGTTATCGATTCAAATCTTTCCTTGAAATACCAAGGATTCATCTGAGTCTTGGAGGCAATGTACAGCTGTCTATAATTATCCTTGGCCACATTTCACATTTTGACCTTTCAATCAAAGCCAATTAACAAAGTAGCAGTTAGACCTAAAGAAGATTCAAGGAATATGCTGATAGAAAACCATATTTTGGACAATGGCTAGATAATCTGTTGAAATTGCTTTACAAACTTTAAAGCAAATGCATTTTTCCTTCTATTTACTTTCATTGTACATCTTAAATGGAACTTGGGTTTCGCATTGTTGCAATGCATTTGGATACTTTGATTGTAAAATCATAGTTTAGATCATTTTAAGTGTTATCGATTCAAATCTTTCCTTGAAATACCAAGGATTCATCTGAGTCTTGGAGGCAATGTACAACTATCCTATAAAGAGAGCTTAGGAACCAATGAGCTGTCATAAAGGATAGAGGAATATTGTCAAATATTGTGGTTATTGTCCTCATAGGCACACATGCAAAATATGGAAGCATATAGAAAGCAAGTGAACTTTTTAATAATCCCATGAAATATAGTCTTTGTATGCATCCATGCATACAGGTTTGCATGTATATATGTGTGCATGTAATTATGTATATATGAATGCATGTATCTATGTTTCCATGTATGTATGTGTGTATATAACAGATTACTATTGCATTTGCTTTAAATGCTTTTTTGTGGATGGCGCCAGCTAGCCATCCAGTCATATTGTGATTATTGTACATATTGCTTTTTAAGATATATGATCTCAATTTCGTGAGTTATATTTCATATTGGTAGATTGCCATTTATCTATTTTTGGAACCCATGGGAGTGGCTTTTTGAATCGTGATTGTTTTAAAATGCTCGTGAAAATGCAAATGCATAGATTCATTGATGGCTATGTGCTTTCATGCATATATGCATATTTATAGGATTTATTGCTATTATGTAAAGGTCACATAAATATTCATTCCCCAAGTCCATGTAGTCATTTGAATATGTGCATATATTAAGGGATCTATTGATACATGGATATGTGCATCCATGGATACATGAATGCATATATATATGTATGTGTGTGATCATGTATGTATGTATACATGTATATATGTGTACATCCATGCATGTATGTATGCATCTGTGCATTGAAGCATGTGTGCAGCTATGTGTCTATGAATACATTTTATCCAGCAATCAATGTCAATTAATAGACTAGAACTTGTACCTAGAGAATGTTCAAGGATTGTGATGATAGAAAACCATATGCATATCAATATGTTAGAGAGCATGTATCTATGCATAGGTGTGTATAGATGCTAATTGTTCTGAATTCTAGTTGCATGTGATTGCATTAAACAATTAAGAATAAGTGCTAGATAATTGAAGTAAAATGACCCCATTTAGTTGGCAGATCAATTTTTTTCAGCCCTTTACATGTTAACTGAGAGTTTTGAAGCTTTTGTTGTTCATTGGCAGTCTTTGAAGCTTAAATGTCACAGTATATGTAGCATATTACCCAATAGCTCTATCTCACATTTCATTCATGATGATTTAGGCAAGTTCATATTTCCTCATTCATCCTTGTATCGTCTCATATCTAAATAATTAGGCAACTGCTAATTAGCCTTTAAGTACATAGCAATTCAAAGAAAGAAATAATTGCAATTATCCTTGTGTACATTTGAACTATTAATCAAAGGAAATTAATAAACTAGCCCTAGAAAACCATGTGTGTGTTAATGTGTTGAATAACATGTATTTGTGCATGGGTGTATATGGATGCTATGAGTTGTGATTTCTACCATTATGTAGCGCTTACTATTACTTGTACAGCCAAGCCACATGCAAGTAGAATTCATAATTCATAGCATCTAGATACATTCAAGGACAAATACAAATCAAGGTTGTTGGCATCCTGATAAGAAAGATGATGAGATACATCCAATTAATGTATGTCACAACATCTTATTGAATAAAGATGATTTGGTTAGGTAGGTTATAGATGAGAATCCTTATTGGTGTGTGGCTAATGCTCTTTTTGATTGAAGACTTGTCAAGAAAATTACATGCCAGTACTATTAGAAAACAGGTAGAATTAGATTAATTGATTGACTATGATTGATTGACTATAATTTTGGTTCCAAAGCCCTCTTTATGGGACCACTTTGTAGTAATCAAAAAAATACAAACTTTATAGAGCTCACATGCATGAAGTAAAATGAACAAGAGGATTTCTACATAATACCTATCAAACATAGATGAAACCTTCGCATTTCAACAAGAAATTAGAATGGATAATACTAAAAGTAGTTTAAAATACAAATTTATGCCTACGAGGACAACAACCACGACTTTTAACAGAACCCCTCTATCGTTTATGCTTTGATGACAACGGAAAAGCTCAAAGCAACACACTGTCGACTCATTGTTTGAAAGCTCTCATTATTGCACACATTGACATAATTTTGGTTCCAAAGCCCTCTTTATGGGACCACTTTGCAGTAATAAAAAATATACAAACTTTATAGGGCTCACATGCATGAAGTAAAATGGACAAGAGGATTTCTACATAATTCCTATCAAACGCAGATGAAACCCTCACATTTCAACAAGAAATTTGAATAAATAATACTAAAAGTAGTTTAAAATATGAATTTGTAATCAAAGTATAAGAATGCCTTAAAGCACTACGAAACCCTACTTGCATTTATGTTTGCATGTACCTGGTTTAAACATTTAATAATTGGTTCTTGATAATGGAATGAAATGAACTTGGGAAAATGGAAATAGAATGACCCCATGGAATCGGAACATCAATGTTTACATGGCTTTAACATGATAGTAGATTTGTGTGCATGAGACTTATTTGAATCTCAAATGCCATATTGTATGTGGCGTATTAGCTAGTTGACTTAACATGATAGCTTTCAAACAAGTTAATTCAGCGATCAATCAAGCTAATTGGCTGATGAATTAATTGTGTTCCATGGTTAGTCATAGCTAATTATTAGTCATCTTTATCCTCCAAATTAGTTAAATCAATCTTGCTTATTCAAATTCATAGATACACAATCTTTATAAACATTTTGCGTGCTTTTAATAGAATAGGAGCTTTAGAATAGGATATGTACATTCATCTAAGCATGATAAGACGTGGATTTCTGACAGATATAATGGTTTGAAATGTTGTCATGAATATGCATACCAAATATGGAAGCACAAGCAAAAACATTTAAACTGTTTGACAGACTTCCTCGAAGAAATGTTGGCTCTTGGTGTGTAGTGATTGCAAATTATGCAAAGAATTATTTGTTGAGAAAGCTTTTTGCAAAAATTCAAGCAAATCAACTAAATAGCTGATCAAATTAACTGTGAATCAAGTTACTTGACTAATCAATGAAACTAGTTCATTGATAGATCAGTTTTCTTGAATAGTTAATTATAGTTAATTAAAAAACATCTTTAAACACCAAATCAATTAAACCAATCATGGCCATTCATATGCAAAAAAGGAATTTTTTGAAAAGGCTTTATAGACAAGGAAGCAAATGCAATTGCTAGGTGTAAACCAAAATTGCAAAACCTTCGCCAACATCTTCCTTTTTGTTTCTTGTGCTACAAATATTCAACAAGCTATAGCTATCCATATTAATTGTATCCCTTCATCTATGTTGAAGCCATCTGTTTATTCTATTGCTTTCGCTATTATTTCATGAAAGCTCAAATGTCATAGTATATGTGGTGTAGCAGCTAATAAGTCCATCTCACATTTTGCTCATGACAATTTAATTTGTCTCATCTCTCTCTGAAACATTAATCAAAGTCAATTAACAAACAAGTCAATCTTACACTTGACTAATGCAAATTAAGTCAATTCTATCTTTTACACATTAATGAAATTAACTAATCAGCTTAACAAGATAGCTTTCAAACAAGTTAGGTCAGTGATCAATCAAGCTGTTTGACTGATGAGTCAATTGAGTTCAATAGTTAATCATAGTAATAGCAAACAAATCCTTGTTAGATGATGTCATTGTTGAATTTGCTTTTGTGTCCCTGTCTGCACTTTTTCTATAGCTTGAAGCAATGATGCTTTATGGTTCAAGTATTAAGTGTGATTAGAAACCTTTCTTGACTTAAATTCATTGAATTAAATCTGTTTGGAAACCATACTTATAGTGGTTCTTTAGGCTCAATGCAAAACAACAATATAGTTAAAATGCATAGCAAAAGCCTGTAGAGAACCATGCTCGCACTTGTGCATTTGGAATTCAAGAACCTATGATAAATAGTCTACTAGGTTAATTTGTTTTCAATTGATTCTTGTTTCTATTGAATCTAAAAAAAAACTTGCTGGTCTATTTCAGTGTTTTGACTATTAGTATCCATTACACTATCACTGTCATCCATTGCAATTATAATTTTGGGAGTTGTTTGCACAAATGTGTTTTGATGCATTGGGAAACCCAACTTGCATTTCTGGGATAAAATGAAGCAAAATAAATAAAAGTAGCAATTTGTTGCCTTGAGTAACTCGTCTCTTGGTGTTCATTCAACGAGCACAACAGCTTTTGCTCTGTCACTATAAACGTCCCCTTTGTATTGATAAAAGTTGTCAGTTTTCTAATCTATGTCTTTGCTTAAATTTATTTGTATATGGAGTAACATTGTTTTCAAATACATGACTGATAATAGCACGTATATTAGAAAAATTTGAATCAAAATACACAAATCATTTAAAAAATAGTATTTCTCTCTTTGTCTTATATTGCTACAGATAGAGCTTTTTATTATACTGGTACAAATAGAGATTCTTACTCCAAACAAGAGGGAATAGAAACATAAGATGCAACTGTTAGCCAGGTCCTTCAGTGCTCCCTTCCTATTGGTAGATATCACTGAAAAGTAAAAACCTATTTCTAAGATGACAATGAATTTAAGGCACTTAAAATAAGTTTGTCTCTATAATATTGTCCACACTTATTTATCCCCAGCAGCTATGTATTGGCTTATAGGTAGATATAATAGTTCAAAATGCTATCATAGACATATATTCACAATGTGGAAATATAGACAAGGTCTAGGAATTGGAAACAAGGAATACATAGGAAACATAAGCTATGAAATACAATGACGTGTAGCATAAACAAGTAGCAGTTTAAACTCCAGTAATCCGTGAAAAAACTTTTATGGACATTGTTTTTTTATCAAAATACTTTTGCAAAATACACATGCAATGATGCAAAAAGGGTTTTTGGTAATTTTGCTATCAATTCATATCACCCAAGAATTGCTTCCAACAGAGAGACACTTCCTCCTCCATCTGTTTTAGTTTAGCAGAATCTGGTCAAGAACTTTATTTTGTTAAATGAAACAATCAAAAATTTGGAATACAGAAAAAACAATGGATTGTTGAGCTTTCTAATTCATCATGATTTTTTAATTTTTTTACCCCACTTTTACAGCATACTGAATAACAAGTAACTAAAAACAACATTCATAACTCTATAATGCTCTTGTAGAATGAGAACACAAACAAGTATTCAAGGGTACCTATGCTGTTTACTTCTGCTCCAAACTCTAAAAGAAGGCTCACACAGTCTTTGTATCTATTTTCTATTGCAATGTGTTAAACTCAGGACATCAAAAAAAATTGTCATCTTGTTCCGAACTCTCAATAAAAAAAGAATCTCCATATTCTACCATCAAAGAAAATGCATTAACGTCAAAGGAGTTTGAAATTGAAGATAACAAACCTAATAGCACTTACTTGGATAAACTGTTTTCTATAGTGTCAATTTTATTGGTTCCTAGCGTCAAGGCAAGAATACTCATGCATTCGGTTGAAATGCTTTTAACTGGCAACATTGGGCAATCACATTTCGCCATTTAATATATTGCTTATTTTTTTGTATAGTTTGAATTTGGAGAGCTATTTTATATATTGGAAAATTAGCATTTATCTATTTTTCTATTTGGCCAAGTGGCTTTATAAATCATTTTCGTTTAAAAAATTCAGGAAAATGCAAACGCATAAATTGATTAAATAAATTTAAGCAAAGGCATAGTTTAAAAGTTAGCGGCTAGAGGTACGTAATCCATGAATGCAGATTGAATGCATTAAAATATCAAGAAAATGGGAGCGCATAAATCGATTAATTAAATTTAAGCAAAGGCATAGTTTAAAAAACTGGTGGGTAGATGTACATAATGCATGAATATAAATTAAATGCATTGAATGGCATCTGGCTCGATGTGAAGATGCTGGAATGGCTTGGAGGCCACGCGTGGCCAGGGTACTTTGGTCATTTAATATAGAGTTAAGTCACTTGCTATGCATTTCTATTACTTTGCATGTGTTGTTTTTGTCTTCTGTAAGCGCTTGTTCTGAGGAAGAGTTTGTAGCAACTGAGCAAGAGATGTAATATTTGTAGAGTCTAGACCCAAAAATGAGTTACTTGAGGTGATAATTTGTTATTTTCCATAGTTTCTTTCCATTAAAGTGCATAATGAAGCTATGTTTCATAGTGCTTTAGTTCACTATCACTATCACTTTGTACCTGATGTGTTAGTGCATGTATGTATGTATGCATGTCTCTATGTACATACACATTTACCTATGTGCATATCTATGTAGACATTTGTAGATGCATATATGCATGTATGCATGTGACTCTGGATATATCTATGCATATATGTAGTTATGCATATATGTATGTGTGTATAGATGCATCTATGTGTATATGCATGCAAGCATATGGATGCATATATGTTTATGTCCATACACACATTCTTGTGTGTTTACATGGATGTATCTGTACATATATATACATATGTATACATATATGTGTGTTTCTATATGTCTTTTCTAGGAAAGATTTTACAGTGACAGGGCAAAGGTTGTCATGGTTCCAAAAAGGACACTTGCAAACAAGTTACTCCAGGCAATAAATAGTTATTTTCATCAGTTTTCTTTTATTTTAAAGTCCATAGGCAGATTGGGTTTCACAATGCTTAGCCTACGCTAATCTTCAGAGACTAGTTCCTCGGACAAGCAATTGTCTTTTGTCCAATGTACAATATGGGAGCTTAACAATAACTTGGTGCTTATGAGTCCTCTAAAGATTGAATATCCTCAATTACTGCAGAACTGTTTCATAGTGCAAGCTTTAGAGCCATTGTGCTGTTAGCATGTCCCATAATGGGACCTATCAAACAATATGTGGACAATGTGTTGAGAGGACTTTACAAACTGTCAGGCAAATGCAATTTACAGATATAAGCCTAAACTTCACAATTGCTTTTAGCTCTCTCGTTGTCATTAAAGCATAAAGCAAAGAGGATTTTTTCCCAACTTCTAATTTTTGTACTTTTACATGATAATTCACCTTATTGATTAATGAATCAAATTATCTTAATTAATTAATTTTCTTTTCCCTTCCGTCATTTCATATCTAATTAATTAGGTAACTATTAAATAGTATTTATATACATAATAATTAAAACAAAGAAATAATTATAACTATCCTTATGCACATTTGACCCATCAAACAAAGTTAATTAAAAAATCTGATTCCACTTGTTTACTGATAGTATTGACATGCAATTTCCTTGAAAAGTCTTGAAAAAGAGGATTACTCACACAACAATAAGGATTCTCATTTGTAACGTTCCTATCCAAATCATCTTCATTGAATAAAACGTTGTGGCATACATTAATTGGATGTATCTCATCATCTTTCTTATCAGGATGCCAACAACCTTGGTTTGTATTTCTCCTTGGGTGTATCTAAAGACCATGAGTTATGAATTCTACTTGCATGTGGCTTGATTGCACAAGTAATAATAAGTGCTACATAATGGTACAAAATAAACTTATGCATATGGAAATGAAATGACCCCATTTAGTTAGAAAATCAATATTTATTTGGCTTTCACTATTAAGTGATAGCTGGTTTGGCATTAAACAATAGCTAGAAATTGTTTTTACCAGAACTTAACAGTGCTAGCACAAGTCTGTGTTGTTTTTTGGCTTAATATTGACAAGTTTCCATGGCCTATTTACATTTCTTTAGGCGCTTAAGAAAATATGGGATCTATTCCATTGATTGCTCTTAAAGAGCTTATGCCACCATTGCAATAACAGAATTACACTAATACATGCATATGCAAAATATGTTCTATATTATAGGGTGCACAAATAACAATAAGTATTTAAAAATTATAAAATGCAATTTGCATTTTAGAAACAAAAGTTCTTACTTAGGTTATTTCTCGTTGAAATGAATCTACATAAGAATTTTGTTTTGTTTTTTATGAATAGCATAGCATATGTCACTCATTGTACTCATTTGTCTAAATTGTCCTTGTAACAGGGATCAGTGCTTTCAACTGTATTTAAACAGTCACGCACAAACTACAACGTGAGGTTAGCATATTAACCTTCTCCTTTTTAAAAAAAAAAAACAATGCAAAGTTTTCCAAATATGTGCTTCTAGGAAGATTTCCCATGGTTGTAGATGAAATAGTATATGTTTCTACAGTTTGCTCACTTCTCAATTTTGTCATTGTACTAGGAAAAATTACTTGTGCCTATAATAACAGCTAGAATTCATACATTGCTACAAGTATACTTGATCATTCAATAGCAGATTGCAAGGTCAGTTTTCCAAATTGTCTTTCTGCTTTTCTTGAAATGCAATTGAAATTCTTCAATATAATAACTACATAAAGTTCTTTTCCATGTATTCATTTTGTCATCTTGTATTCCTCATTTCTTTGAACATAAATGATTTAAAAGACTGCTTCCACATATACAAATAGGGAAACGCATTTCCCACAATTGCAATAGTAATTTGTCTTCGAAAAATAGAACAGGTTTTGCTTATGTGTTAATTAGTTATACTTCCTCTATACAATATCCATAAAATAGAATGAACTGCTAGAATGCAATTTTTAAACCCTGTTTGCAGTTTCAAATAGCCTATAGAGTCATAAGTCTTTGTTTTATGTCAACTGGTTTTTACCTATATGCATTTAAGGCAATTTTGTTCATAAGACTACTTATATCTGTGGCAAGTTGCTATGCAGTGTGCAAGTGAACATATGTTTAATCTTCCTGTATTACAAAAAAAGACCACAAAGTTAATTTCAAAACCTGACATGGCACATGAGTACAATGAATGATGTACTACGTTACTCATAGACATGACGCAATATTTTTCCATGGTCTTGTTTACATGCAAAATGACATTAACCACAATTTTTTTTGCTCACATTGCCAATTTCACTGTGTGCTTTAAACCTCTAAAGTAAGAGAAAACTGAGGAAAGAAACTATTTATTGCCTCAAGTAACTCGTTTCTGGTTCTGGACACTGTAACTATAACAAAGTCTGCTCAATCACTGTAAACTCTCCTAGAACAAAGACTTGTAGAATAGAAAAACAATTTGTGCAAAGTAATAGTCATGGTTAACAACTGACTTAAGTCTATAACAAATGAACAAAGCAGCCTGGCTATACATGTCCACCAAGCCATTCCAGCAGTTTCTCATCCACCAACATGCTATTTAATGCATTTGCTTTGCATTTATGCACTGTGTGCCTGCACCTCTGAGTTTCAATCTCTTTTTTTAATTATTTAATCAATCTATGCCTTCACTTTTGCTCAATGGACCTATGCCTTTGCATTTTCCTCAAATTTTAAAAATGCAAATGATTTTTAAAGCTATTCCCACAAATAAGAAAAGCCATAGATCTTCTTTGATCAAACAATGCTTTTGCATTTCCCTGATTTTCTTTAAACATAAATGATTTCTGAAACTATTCTCTACATGCCACTTAATTCATGTTTATCTGAATAGCTTTTAAAATCATTTGTTCTTTGAAAAAATCAGTCGCTTAGAAGTACATAGAAACAAAGGAATCCAATTACACAAAACATTTAAATACCATAGACTGAGATTGACAATGTGAGCAAAAAAGATTCTTATCGACCATTTGTTGCATGTAAACAAAGCTACCTGAAAATATTGTTTTGTGTTTGTGGCATTGAAAGTATACATCATGCATTGTACTCATTTATCCAATTTGTCAATGTAACAGGAATAAGTACATACAATCCTGCTGGGGGACAATGGATAACAAGGTCAGGTTGAAGAATTAATACTATTTTTCCCTTGTGCTTCTATTAAATTGTTTGTTGTATGGTATGTCACGTAGGCTTCTGCTACTACTCAAGATCCATTTTCCAACATATATAGAGATTATTAACTTCCAAGATGCTCGACAACATGATTAATACTATAGAATGCTATTGAGTAAAAGCACATAGGCGACGATGTAAAAAACTATAGATTTTGTAATCTAGATGATAGCATTTGATGCTATTCATACATAACATTTGCTATTCTCAAACACATTAGGATACATGAGAAACAAAGAAAATGATAGACGTTGACACCTATGAATTAACAAAGCGCCCCCAAATATCAAACATTGACTATGTGCTTAAGAGTGAGGGACTTTGCATATTGGGTACTTTTGCATACAATGTTGGTGATTGTTTGTTTGACTCATTACAGCTATTGCTTAACAATCGCTACACATCAATTCAACTACGAAATGGAGCTATAGATTACTTCTTGAGTTTCCTTCAAAACAAGGACAAAGAAGCAATAAAATCATACAACTATGAACTAGACCCTGATACTCTATATACATTGCACGAAGTACATGATCTGCAAACATATTTCTGCAAAATGCGATTATCTGCAAAGCCAC
The DNA here is from genome assembly GCA_007258455.2 of Sequoia sempervirens. Taxonomy (NCBI): domain Eukaryota; kingdom Viridiplantae; phylum Streptophyta; class Pinopsida; order Cupressales; family Cupressaceae; genus Sequoia; species Sequoia sempervirens. The sequence goes on from VDFB02253974.1 coordinate 502,826, forward strand.
AAGAAAATTGCGCTGAAAGTGGATTATGGGGTGACCTATTTTGCTTTCATTGGATATCCAAATGGTTGAATGTACAAATATGCCTTTGGTCAAGAACAACAGCAAGAAGGTACTTACAGTTCAATAGTTCTGATTACACAGAATCAGTCTCTATACTATTTCATGACATGAATTCTTTAAGTGGACACTTTGAACCATTGTTAAAAATTGAAACACAAAACATAACTTCAAAATAGCCCATAGGTTCACATGAAATTAAAAAACTGTGCACAAAGTATTCTCCAATATCAAACATTGACAATGTCCTTAGAGCTGGAGGCCTTTGTAGATTAAGCACATTTGCATACAATGTTGGCGATTGTTTGTTTGACTTGCTCCAAGTACTACTTAACAATCAGTACACCTCAACCCAATTACACAATGGAGCTATAGATTATTTCCTAACTTGCCTTCAAAATAAGGACAAAGAAGCAATTAAATCATATAACAATGAACTAAATCCTAATACTCTATATACATTGCACAAAGTGCATGATCAAGAAACATACTTCCGCAAAATGCGATTGTTTGCAAGACCATGCAGAGACCATAGCGAATGTAGATTGTGGGGTGACTTGTTCTGCATTCACTGGATATCCAAATGGTTAAAAATACAAATAAGCCTTTGGTCATTGACAACATCAAGAAAGTACTTAGATTTCAATGATTCTGGATATACAAAATTAGTCTCTATACTGTTCCATGATACAAACCCTCTGGCTGGACATTTTGAGCCGCTTCTAAGAGTCAAAGCCCAAAATCTAACTCGCCAATGCTCAACAAGCTTACTCCAACTTAAAAAGTTGATCAAAATTCATCCACAATACAAAATTACTTACTTGACCAAGACACATGCTTTGCCTAAAAACAAGAAAAATTTGACACCACTTGTCATAGCAAACAATTTTAAACATAAATCAACAATAAGACTTAATCACCTGAAGAACTTGATTAGAAAAGAAAAACAAAAAGAAAGTGTACCTACCAGTCCAAAGAAAAAAAAAACATTGACACCAATAGAAATTTATAAAACAGCAATACAAGATACACCAAAATACCCATGTGCAATTTGCCAAGTGCTCTGTTTGAACAAGGACATCAGGATATTCAAAGAAAAACAAAAAAAACTATACTGTAAGCTATTACAATCAGATTCCTTACCATTCACAGATTTCATATGCCATGTATGCTACTTTGCATTGAAACAGTCCACTATTCCAAAGTATGCTACACCATAGAAAATAAGAACTAATAGACCATTGTGCTATGTGCAAAATTTTACTCAGCTAGAAGAACGACTTGTCTCACTTAGAATTTCATTTGCACAAATTTGGGAACTAGGGTTCAAAAGGTCTCAAATAGGCCTAACAGGTTCTATTATAAATGTTCCTGTTGACATGAGCATTGTACAAAGAGCATTACCACAATCAATTAACAACACACAAACAATTGTTGTTTCATTGAAAAGGCGCTTAAACTACAAAAATGCATTTCAAAAAGGCATGGTGCGCCCAAATGTCATCATGCAAGCTTTGACTCAATTAACAAGGACACCATTATACAAAATGCACAAAATCCACATAAACCAAGATTGGCAAGAAGTTCTCCAATGCACTAAGAAAATGAAGACAATAGTCCACAAAATACAAGTGAAACAGAATCAGATAGTGAAATGGAAAATGAAAACCCATCAGAAACATTGATACATGGATTTACTGAGTCTAGAAGTATCCATAACATGGAAGACAAGATTATTGAAATTGCACTTGCAAAGCACAAGTATCCAATCGGAATATTTAAGGACATCTATGTTGAAGAAATGAATTTCCCAACTTTATTCTTTGGCAAACCAGTGATAATGACATTGTAAAAAACTTTACGTATCAGAAAATAGTACGTTGGGAGCTCTTACAGTCACAAAGACAATTTGCATATCATACAACAAACATTTTTTTCAAAGCTATAAAGGTACTAATACAACAAGTACTGTCTACAATGACAATAAGAATCCGAAAAGGCAGTTAAAAGAATGAAAGCTATTTGCAAAAGACGTTAAACACAAACCAAATCTAGAAAAAATTCTTAAATCAGATATTGGATATGTTGATTTCAAAAGAATTAGAATCTCTCCAAACTATTCACAACAACTTAAGAAAAATGTTTTTGCTATGATTCGACAACTAGGACCACCGACATTTTTCATCACTTTCACTAGTGCTGAGCAAAATTGGGATCCACTAATTCAAACATTACAAGAGCTGCACAATCTACACCAATCAGCACAAAACCGTCAAGAATCTAATGACCCAACACACATTGACAAATTTGAACTAATCAAGAAAGATCCTATCACTTGTGCATGTTACTATAAACATAGAATCAATGCAATAAAAAAATTGATACTTACAGATGACTCTTTCTTTGGAAATGTCATTGATTACTTCTCAGTCACTGAGTTCCAAAATCGAGGAAATGAACATGATCATTTCCTCATATGGGTTAAAAATGCACCAATCTACACAGAAAATAACAACATAGACATCATAGCTTTTGTTGATAAGTATATTACTTGCGACACCGAAAATTTGGAACCTCCTTTGGTAATGCTACACAAACAACATCATACAAAGAAATGCAAGAGATCAAGAAAACAACTTTGTAGATACAATTTTCCTTTCCCACCAATGCAAAAGTCAACTATACTTTTACCAATACTCCAAAAGACTGAAGTGATAACTGCAAATGCCACTGACATCTTTTCAAAACTCCAAAAGCAAACTATGACAAAACATTCACTTTTCAAATGTTCTTAAAAGAGTTAAACTTAACTGACAATGAATACATTGAAGCTTTGAGCTCAACATTAAACAGGCCTATGCTTTTCTTACAAAGAAAACCATCACAAATATGGAACAACAGTTTTTCAAGGAAAATTCCAGATCTTTGGAAGGCTAATATAGATGCACAATTTGTCCTCAATGCATATGCTGCTGCAATGTATTGTAGCTCATATATTGCAAAAGTAGACAAGTCAATGAAATATGCATTCAAAAGAATACGTATAGACCACAAGCAAGGAAATATTGATGCAATACGAATGGTAAGTAAACTTGGAAATGCCATGCTTAACTTGCAACAAATGTCATCACAATAGGATGCACATATTATTCTGTCATTGCCATTAAATTACAGCTCAAGAAAATGTATATTCATTGATACACGATCTAACAATGATCGCACATTTATACTAAAATTTGTTAAACAATTAAGCAATGAGCCAGATGAATTAGAAAATGTTCTTGCAAAATCTATTATAGACTACTATTTAAAACGCCCTGAAACAATGGTGGACATATGTCTTGCAGAATTTGTTTCAAGATACAATACGGTGCTACAATTGAACCAAAGGCCAAACCCAATGTGGTACGGTTTATCAATTTCAACAAACACTTTGATATAGAGAATCATTGTAGAGAGCAATTGGTTCTCTATGTTCCATTTACCATTAATGAGCATACACTCAAACAAAACTTTGACTCTTGGGAACATGCATACATGTACCATGGACAAACCATTCAAACAAACAGTGCAAAGTTCATCCACAACACAAACTCCGCATGGGGTGACATTGACAAAGCTATAAATGATCTTCAGTCTCTTGAAGATGAAAAGCTCATTGACCTGCCAATGCAAGCAAAGCTTTGCCAAAAAGAACTATATGACATAGAAGCAGACCTTCCAAACATAGGTCATTCTAACCCAAATACCATGTATTCCAATGGATTTGAAATTACAAAGCACCCACAAATTATAGATAACAATGAATACTACAAGTTAAGATGAATGTTAAATAAAGAACAAGAAGCAATTGTTAAAGATGTTCTCATAAAAAAGATGAAAAATCCACAAAAGCCATTGCACTTGTTTTCGACTAGGGGAGTTGGAACAGGAAATATTTTTACAGCAAAGGCCATCTACCAAGCTCTCATTCGCATGTATAGCAATTATGTTGACAATAATCCAAACAAACCCAAGGGCTTATTAACTGCATATACAGGTAAAGCAGCATATAACATAGGGGGATTCACATTACATTCAACATTTCACATACCTTTTAATACATCAGAATTCCTGCCACTGAACACTGAAGTGCTTGACACTATGTCAAAGCACTATGATCAATTACGCATACTTCTTATAGACGAGATATCATTAGTTGGCTCAACATTCCTACGGTATATTGATAGAAGACTATGAGACATAATTCAAATGCCTACAACATACTTTGGAAACCTTGATACCATATTTTGTGGTGACCTTTACTAGGCACAATCTGTCCTTGACTCTGTGGTTTTTGAAAGTAGGCCTACTCCAATTGAATTAATGCCTTATAGTTTTTGGAAAGACCACATAAAATGTTATTCATTGGTGACTACCATGAGACAAAAAGATGAAATATTTATTTCAATCCTTAATAGACTATGAGTAGGAATTCAAACAACTCATGACATAGACTATATCAACAAAATTTTCTTTCGTCCTGTACCATTTGATCCATTGCTTCCGCACCTTTTCTATAGGAGAATAGACGTTCAAACACATAACAAAAAAATGCTATCAATCATTCCAACCCAAATGATAGTGCTAGATGCAATAGATGAACTTGACGAGGACCTTAATGCAATACGAGTATACAGTCACACAACGACACTTCCATCACAAATATGCTTGAAACTAAACATTCTTGTTGAACTTTATGCATGCAATTACAATGTTCAAGATGGCCTCGTCAACAGTTCAAATGGAATTTTTAAAGCATATACAACACAAAACAATATTGATATTGTCTGGATTAAATTTAATGACCCATCAATTAGACATCACCAGCACACAAAACTAGCACAATGCTATTCTACTATCATTGACAAAGACTGGGTGCCTATACAATGCATTGCTAGGCCAATCCAGAAAATAGTAACAAACAAGAAAATTACAATTAGAAAACAATTCCTAGTACAAGTAGCATGTGCATGAACCATACATCGATCCCAAGGATTAACAATGGAGGCCTTGGATTTTGATCCCACAGGAATTAGACAACATGGACTAACCTATACAGCTCTATCATGAACAAAATCAGTAGAATCATTATTTCTGTTACAACCATTAACTACAAAAAACTTCAAAGTTAAAGACAAAATACAACTAGAAATGTCTCATCTCCAGACATGTGCACAATGGCAATTTGATAATCTAAGCACATGTTCAGAAAACAAATCACATATTCTCCTATGTACATTGAACACTCGTAGCTTGAAAGCACATGTAGAAGACATTGTCAATGACTATGGCATAATGCAATCCAATATCTTGTGTCTCCAAGAAACACACATGCATCCCTTTGAGCTAAATACCTTGCTGCAGTATTTTGATAGCTTCTCTGTACATAACATACATGGCATAGCAACTTTAACCAAGAAACATTTACTCCTGTCAAAAACAAAACAACATGAAACCTCAAATATTGAAGCCATCACATCAATAGTAATGCTATCTAACAATGAACTCAATGTTTGTAATATTTTTGCAAGACCTGCAATTGCCATAGATGAAGTAATCACAATCTTGCAAATAATTATTGCATCCACAAATTCAGAAAACATGTACATTTTAGGCAATTTGAATGTCAACATGTTTTCAGAAAGCAGAAGCAAAAAAATACTTCACAGTTATATGCAACAAAACAATATACAATTTATGTTGAACCAACAACACAGCATGGGAAACTCAGTCATTGATCACATTTGGTCCAACACGACTACAAATATATGCTCTATCTATAAATTAGAAGCATATTGGACTGATCACAATCCAATTTTCCTAAAATTGCATGTTTCCCAATAGACAAATTCAACTTTATAGAACTTATAGCCTTATATCACTTTTATGCTTTGAAATGTCTTTTCAATGCTATATCCATTATTTGCAGGAGATCTATGGATGAAACTAAAAGACAGTCAAAGCAAATACAAACCACACAAGAAGAATCAGCACAATGGTAAAGCACTCATAGTATTATTCCTTCATACTCATTCACCCAAATCACAAATATTCAAATAACATTGTTCCAATTCTTTGTAGGTCACCAAAAGATGTATCAAAAAGACAGGCAAAACAAGTGCAAATTGCACAGGAAGAGTCAGCACAACGGTAAAGTGCTTGGTTCTTCATTATACTACCATTTTCCCAGCTTGCTAATATTAAATTAGCATTCAATTGACATTATCCTTGTTCCTTGTAGGACAAGATTCAAGAAACCTAAGATTGTTTCAATCGAATAGCTAAATGCAAAAAGAGCTGGAGACACCTTCCAAGGTGATGTGCTTGTTGTCTACAAAGCATCATTGGATAAGGCCAACAAAACATGGGAATACTACATATTGATCTAACAGATCACAAAGTAGAAATGACAATCATGTTAAATGTTAGTGGAAACCTTGTGTATAAACATGAGCCTAAAATAGTCCCGGGGTCAACTATTTCAATCTCAGATTTTCAAGTTGCACCTAGGACAGATTATGACAGAGGTGACTATGATTGCATTTTGATTTTAACAGACATAAGCACCACTGAAAACATCCCACGCCTCTGTCAAGAGTACAAATTCATTCCAAGTACGACTATCAGCCAATTGCTAACAACTATAAATAAGTACCCAGCTAGCACAATAGCTGCACTAGTAGTTGGTGCCAGGAAAATGGGTACCCAATTTGCAGTTGACATCAAAGATGGCCACACTGACATAGACAGAGCACAGGTATTTCGGTCTATAGAACTTTTACCTGTTCTTTCAGTTTCAACCTTTTTTTGTTCTACAGTGGTCTCTATAACAATTTCTGTAACAATATCTAATTCTCTCATTGAATTGCAGCTACTATTATGGTCAACATATGAGCAACAATACTTTGCAATCAAAGACTAGTTGCATACAAATAAAACACCTGCAATGCTTTTCAAGAATGTTGTAAGGAAAATAGATCAAAAGAACACATTTCACACATGTCGGTCAACATTCATCTATAACTTGAATGACAAAAGAAGCTTGGAAAAACTCAACAGCCTACTACATTCAACTTTTAAGGTAACGACATTCATTTTTTAAAAAACTAGTGCATCCAAACTTGTATTTTTGTCTCCTCTAACAATTTTCAACCATATTCTATAGGTTTCTGGTACTCTAAAAGCAGCAAATGCATTTTCCAATCCATTTCATGCATGTTGTCCAAAATGCAAATTCAAATTCACTGCTTATGGCACACTCCCAGAAAAAATTGCTCACTGCAAATAGTGCAAACAGCAAGTCAATTATACATTCTGTTTACAACTTAAAACTACCATAAAAACTTATGAAAATCAAACAATTTAGTCTTCAATTGACCAGGTCACCATGCATCGTCTATTGCCCACACTGCAAAAGCTCAGCTATGAAGACTATATCAAGGACAAGTCAGCAGTGATATTCATCCTACGAGACTTCAGCGCTGAAGGAAATTTTAGCCTTGACCAAAACAATGCCATTGTTGAAGCCATTTGCATTGACAAATAGACAAGAAACATCACCAGAAGGTAATAAAGTCATTCATATGTAAACTTTTTCTCTTGTGAACCAGCACCTCAAATCACTATCCATACAAACTATGTTTCTAATCCATAGCATTTTCTTGGCTTTACAGGAAACTAGGAATACAGGAGTACATATTTACGTTGTTCAAACTTTAACTTTTTTGCCTTTCCATGCTCCAAGACATTTCACTAGTTTTCACATGTTAAAGACATCTTTGGTTTTAAAATACTCTATTGTTATTATACATTTAGACACTTTTATAGGTTACTATGTTAAAGTCTTCTTGAATATGGACATCTGAAACTCTAATTTTGTTTTTGCACCTACGAAGACAATGGTTCTCTATGTACATCCAACATATATGTTCAATAATTATTACCCCTCTATGCATAATGCCATTCAAACTATATAGTTTAAATGTTTACTTTTGCATTCTGCTGTTCCTAGCTTTTCCAATATTTGCTCTCTAATTCTTATGTTTTCAAGAGTTTATGGTGACTGAGTAGAACTTATTATGGTTGCACACTCTAGACCCATTAACAAGTTACTTGAGACAATAAATAGTTATTTTCCTCTGGCTTTTTTCATTTTATGTTGTTAATGCAACCAAGTCTCGAACCTACTTTTATGCATTGTACTTTATAGTCACTTTTCCATCACGCATTCTAATGTATAAAGTACACTCCTGTATACACAAATCCATTTGTTGCTTTCGCTACATATATGCATATTTACATGTATATATGCCTCTATGTCCATATGCACATATGCACATATTCATGTATGCATGTATTCATCTAAGCTTCTACGTATCCCTGTATGCAATTGCGTATACATGCGTCCATGTATTTATGGATGTGCCACTCTAGCCTTGTACCAATTTATTATGTTCTATGGATATCACATATAGGAACACTAATTAGCTCTTTCACCGTAGATAGCAGTTGTTTTCATAAATGCCAAATTGAGCTTATATGTATCAGGATACATATATACTCACACTTAAAACTACTGATTTATGATCTCTGTTGTTCCATTTTCATAGACATGTTACTATTGCAATCAAATGTGTAAAGAATTCATGTCCAAAGAAATTAGAAACAGGAGTGGAAATATGTTACACAACCTTGTGTTATGCCTTTATAGCAGTTTTTTCATTGCATTTCAAGAAAACCAGAAACTAAAATTTTATTCATATTATTTCATCTATGGCATTTACAGCTTTTCCAATAATTATTACAAGCATAGAGTTCAATGTTGAATAGTTCTATTGTTCATGTCATGGCTTCAACATTGCTCATGTCAAATTGCATTATCTGACAAAGTTAACATGTGAAAACCAAAGTGTCCATTGTGAACACTTATTGCATTCCATGGGACCACATTTCTTTGAGGAGTTTTTTTGAACAATTCGCTTCCCTTGTATATGCTTCCATATTTTGCATATGTGCCTATGAGCACGTTAACTATAATAGTTCACAAAATTCCTTTATTCTGTATGCTTTCATCATAGCAAAAAATCTCAAAGCAATTGCAGAATTTAGGTTTTGAGAACACAGGCTTACAAAACACAAAAACAACACACACAAAGTAATAAAGATGCATAACAAGTGGCTTAAATCTATATTAAATGACCAAAGTACCCTATCCATGCATGGTCACCAAGCCACTCTAGCACATTCACCTCTAGCTAGATGCCATTTAATGCATTTAATTTGCATTCATGCATTGCGCTCACAATTTCCTGATTTTCTAATGCATTTAATCTGTATTCATGGATTACGTATTTCTAGCCACCAAATTTTAAACTATGCCTTTGCTTAAATTTATTTAATCAATTTATGCATTTGCATTTTCCCGAGTTTTTAAAACAAAAAATGATTTATAAAGCTACTCGGATGAATAGAAAAATAGATATATGCTAATTTTCCAACATATAAAATAGCTCTCCAAATTCAAACTGTACAAAAAAATAAGTAATATGTTAAATGGCGAAATGTGATTGGCCAATGCTTCCAGTTAAAAGCATTCCAGGCAAATGCATACGCAAATTAAAAATGGGTTAACAGGAAAGAGATTTTGATTATGAATCCATATGCATACTTTGATTAAAACTAGTGGCTGAAGGTACATAGTCCACTGATGCAAACTCAAAGCATTGAATGGCATTTGACTAAAGGAGACGTTGTTTGGATTGCTAGTTACTCTTTGAATATATAACAAGGTTCAAGGAAAAACTCTCATTATCACACATGTTGACATAATTTTGGTTCCAAAGCTCTCTTTATGAGACCGCTTTGCAGTAATCAAAAATATACAAACTTTATAGGGCTCACATGCATCCATGCATCCTGTCCAGAGATACACATATACATGCATCCATGTGTATTGCAATACATGCATGTATGTACACATGCAGCCATGGATATATGTATCTATGCGACTTCATATGCAATCCATGGATATTTCCATACATGTATATTTAAGCATTATGTATCCAACTATGCATCTATCTATCTATCCATGCAACTATGTTTCTATGTATTCTTCTACCTGTAGATGCATCCACGCATATATGTATCTGTGTTTCTATGTGCAAATGTATACATGCATCTATCCATATATGTGTCGATGTATATATGAATACATCTATTCATAGATACATGTATCTACGCATCTATGGATACCATGATAGATGTCCACATCCATGTATCTATGGATACATGTATCAAGTAGCTTAGTTCTGGGTCTTGACTCTACAACAACAACATCTACCGTGACTACATAGATCTGCAGAATAACAAAAAATGAAATGCTCAAAGTAATCACAATGCATCTCTAGTCACTTAAATCTATATTACATGATAAATCCACATTCTGTTTAATGCATTCACTTTGAAACACAATCAAGAAAACAATTAAATACCACTTTCCAAATTAAAAAAACAACTTTGGAAACATCAACTTCTAGAATTAAATACCAATATGCACAAAGTGATCATATTACCCTAACTAAATGACTATGAAGCACATGTTACCTATGCAATCTAAAATCTAAAGATACATACCATCCTTATGCACCTATGCACAAATACATATTGTCTAACATATATACATAATTACATGTAGACATATATACATGCAAACCTGTATGCATGGATGCATACAAAGACTATGTTTCATGGGATTATTAAAGAGTTCACTTGCTTTCTATATGGTTCCATACTTTGCATGTGTGCCTATGAGGACAATAATCACAATATTTGACAATATTCCTCTATCCTTTATGACAGCTCATTGGTTCCAAAGCTCTCTTTATAGGACAGTTGTGCATTGCCTCCAAGACTTAGATGAATCCTTAGTATTTCAAGGAAAGATTCAATTGGATAACACTAAAAATGATCTAAACTATGATTTTATAATCAAAGTATCCAAATGCATTGCAGCAATGCGAAACCCAACTTCCATTTAAGATGTACAATGAAAGTAAACAGAAGGAAAAATGCATTTGCTTCAAAGTTTGTAAAGCAATTTCAACAGATTGTCTAGCCATTGTCCAAAATATGGTTTTCTATTAGCATAGTCCTTGAACCTTCTTTAGGTCTGACTACTACTTTGTTAATTGACTTTGATTGAAAGGTCAAAATGTGAAATGTGCCCAAGGATAATTATACTTATTTATCTCTTTTAATTGTTATATAGTCAAAGACTAATTAGCAATCCAAACAGCCTCCCCTTTAGTCAGATGCAATTCAATGCATTAATTTTGTATCAATGAATTATGTACTTTCAGCCACTAGTTTTAATCAAAGTATGCATATGGATTCAGAATCAAACTCTCAAAATAAATGCATATATAAATGTGTCTTTTTCTTCATTTCATTATGTATCTGTGTATCCATAGATGCAATCATGTATATATCAATTTATGCATATATGTCACCATCTCTTTATGCATCTGTCTATATATGTATGGATGTATCTATGGCTACATGTATACATCAATTTATGCATATATGCACCTATGGATTGCGCACACATCCATGTATATATGCATCCTATTCAGTGCTTGCATGGATGCATAATATGCATCTATGGACTCATGCACCCATGTATATATGACAGCTCATTGGTTCCAAAGCTCTCTTTATAGGATAGTTGTGCATTGCCTCCAAGACTCAGATGAATCCTTGGTATTTCAAGGAAAGATTCAAATGGATAACACTTAAAATGATCTAAATTATGATTTTATAATCAAAGTATCCAAATACATTGCAGCAATGCAAAACCTGACTTCCATTTAAGATGTACAATGAAAGTAAACAGAAGCAAAAATGTATTTGCTTCAAAGTTTGTAAAGCAATTTCAACAGATTGTCTAGCCATTGTCCAAAATATGGTTTTCTATCAGCATAGTCCTTGAACCTTCTTTATGTCTGACTGCTACTTTGTTAATTGACTTTGATTGAAAGGTCAAAATGTGAAATGTGCCCAAGGATACTTATACTCATTTATCTCTTTAATTGTTATGTATTCAAAGACTAATTAGCAATCCAAACAGTCTCCCCTTTAGCCAGATGCCATTCAATGCATTAATTTTGTATCAATGAATTATGTACCTTCAACCACTAGTTTTAATCAAAGTATGCATATGGATTCATAATCAAACTCTCAAAATAAATGCATATATAAATGTGTCTTTTTCTCCATTTCATTATGTATCTATGTATCCATAAATGCAATCATGAATATATCAATTTATGCATATCTTGCCATCTCTCCATGCATCTGTCTATGTATGTATGACTATATCTATGGGTGCATGTATACATTGATTTATGCATATATGCACCTATGAATTGCATACACACATCCATGTATATATGCATCTATTGATATTTTGCATGGATACATGTATATATGCATGTATGGACTCATGCACCCATGTATTTGTCTTTGTCTCTGCCCATCTGCAGATGCATATATGTATATTTCTACACATCCATGTATCTGTACACCTCTCTCTGTAACATATCTATCTCTATCTCCATACATGTGTCTATGCATCCATGTGTGCATGTACTACATGCACATATGCATTTCTGCATGTGTATACACTACTCTTCCTTAGAACACAAGCATCTACAACAAAATACAGAGTCCACAAAGCAGCTGTGATTGATTGCAACTGGCTTAAATCTATATTAAATGGCCAAAGTATCCTAGCCACCCATGGCCGCCAAGCAATTCCAATGCCTTCCCCACCAGCCACATGCCATTAAATGCATTTGCTTCAATTATTTTGACCTCTCCAAGTGTTCGCATTTTGCTGATATTTCAATGCATTTAATTTGCACTCATGGATTACGTATCTCTACTCGCCAATTTTATAAACTATGCCTTTGCTTAAATTTATTTAATCAATCTATGCGATCGCATTTCACTGATTTTCAATAACAACAATGATTTATAAAGCTATTCTCATAAATAGAAATAGATAAATGCTAATTTTCCAATATAAATTTATCAGAATAATGCTAGTTTTCCAATATAACAAAATTAAAAGTTATATGTTGACATACATTCATGCATATTGTCCATACATGCACATATACATATATGCCTTCATCCATATTTGCATGTGTATATGAATACATCCTTCCATGTAACATATGCATTTGTATCTATATGCAAATATGCATGCATCCATTTATAAATGTGTTCATTTCTCCATCTGTCCATGTAGTTCTGTTTTCTGTGTATACATGTGTCTGTTGATGCATCCATGCATATATCTATGAATAGCTCTATGTATTTCTCTCTCCATGTATTTAATGTTCTCCACTACATCAACATTTGCATCTTTTCAGTTTCATAATCTTCCATATTTTTTTTTTTCATAGTATATGGGCACCACTTTTAAATGCCGAACGTCCACTTCGGCTCATGGTGCATATATTTATTTCCTGTTTGAAGCTCGGGGATCTTTGACAGGTAGGGGTAGAAATACGTTCTTTACCTTCTGAACATATTTATTTCGATTTTCAAAGCGCAACCAGCAACAGCTTTATACGTTTGTGCACTTTGGAAGGCAATGCTTATACCCTGTTGGAGTTAAATTCGTTTCCGTTTCGCGCGCGCGTATTAACTGCTTTATAAAGTCGATACGTTTCAAAGAATGTTTTCATACCGTCATGTTGCGTTCTTTCGTTCAAATCCATTCTCTCGTTGTTTTTGTTTCATTGTTCCGGTGCGGCGCCTTTAAAGTGATACGGTCGCGCCGTTTGCGTTTGGGTGTTCTCCATGTCGCTCCATCGCGCATCCATGTCAGGCCGCTTGACGGCTTTATTTAATGCGTATGCCGTTCCAATTTAAAATAACGTTTTCATCAACAATTTAACGGCCTCAAGCGTAACATATGCTTTCGATAACGCAAAATTCCATGCAGCAAAGTTCGCGACGAAAGCCTTTGAAGAATATCAAGGTTATGCAAATAAACATTGAGGGCTTCGAAAATAACACTCATAACATAGAGTTGTATTCAAGAGTTATTTTCAAAACATCTTTTCTAAACCTTGTTTATTATAGATCCTTAAAAGCGCATATAACAGTTTCTTAAAGCCTATAATGTGTAATCAGATTTAACAAATATTTACATGTATCCATGCATTCAAATGCATCATTAGATATCCTTTATACACTTGTTCAAAAAACAATAATGTATATGTTTCAAATGAAAATTGTTCCTAACATTTGTGGCTTTATGCACACAGACATTTATAGGTTCTTCTTTATGTACCAAATTACATGGACACATGTATACATCCATGCATGCATAAATGTTTACATGGATCCATATATTTATGCATTCCTTAGATATATGCATTGCTGATATATAGTTTGTTTTCCCTATTTTTCTTTCGTTTACTACTGCAAATGCTAGTTGAGTCTCAATGTGCTTTGACAAATTTGTATTTCTACTCGATTTTAGTGTTTTCCATTCAAATTTCTCGTTCACATGTCATGTATGCTTTTCACTCTTCTATGAATTTTGTACACATGGATACATGTATACATAGATGCCTCAAGCATTGTTACAAATGTTTAAGATTATTTGCATTTAATAATTGAAACAAAATAATAATACATTTTTGCTTCCTGAATAAGATCATAAAGGAAATTTGTTAATGCAAATGTAAACATACACCCATGTAAAAGTAAAAGTATTCATTGGTGTATCTATCAAAAAGTCCACATATTTATTCTCTTCATAGTATATGCATAACAACTTTTGCTTTATTTTCTCTTTTGACTCTTGTATCCTTAAATATCATTATATTTTTATATCTATTCTTCTCTTGTCACATTTTGAGGAAGCTCAAGGATCTTGGCACTTTTTTTAGTACGAAGGAGAGTGAGAAATGGGACATCAGTCTTTCTTTTGTATTTGTATTGAGACACTCAACCCTATGATGATTTTAAAAAGCATAACCAATAACGAAATAGACATTCTTCCACCCTTTCTTGGAACAAATGTTCACTTCATACTCTATTGAATCCACTCATTTCCATTTCCACCCGTGCACATCATTTCTTCTCAAATCAAATACATTTCAAAATCCATTTATATGCTTGCCTTGCATCACACCAATGTGTTGCATTCCTTTTTTGTTTCAATCCAGCTCACTCATTCAAATTTTTATATCTTGCATTTAATTTTAAGCGTAAAACTCAAAAATGACAAATTCATACCATTTACATTCCATTCATTCTCATATCCAATTTCACATATCCTTGCTTCCCATATCTAATACTTTCCATAAGGCATTCATATACCTTACTTGCATATCATCATTCTCTCAATTCCTTCTCTTTGTTGCACTTACATTGCTCATTCTTCTTTACCACCCTTACATATCTTTATCTATCTATAGCTCAAATATACCTTCATCCATCAGAACAAAATTCACACCATACCAAAGAAAAAAATGAAGAAAATATCAAGGTTATGCAATTAAACACTGAGGGCTTTGAAAATAACTATCATAACATAGAGTTGTATTCAAGACTTCCTTTCAAAATGTTTTTTTCTAAATCCTGTTTATTGCAGATAACTAAGAGCACATATCATAGTTTCTTGGAGACTAAAATGTATAATCAGATTTCATAAATATTTACATGTATCCATGCATTCAAATGCATCGTTAGATATCCTTAATACACTTGGTCAAAAAACAATAATGTAAATTATTCTTTTGTTTCCATCATACATGTTTTTTGTATATCTTTCAAATGCAAATTGTTTATGACATTTTCTAACTTTGTGCACACAGGCATATATAGATTCTTGTTTACTTACCAAATTACATGGACACATGTACACATCAATGCATGCATAAATGTTTACCTTCATCCATACATTTACGCATTCCTTCGATATATGCATTGCTAATAAATAGTTAATTTTCCCTGTTTTCTTTCATTTAATACTGCAAATGCAAATTGAGTCTCATTGTTAACATAGAGTTGTATTCAAGAGTTCTTTTCAAAATGTCTTTTTCTAAATCCTGTTTCTTACAGATTCCTAAAAGCACATATGACAGTTCCCCAAAGGCTAAAATGTATATTCAAATTTCACAAATATTTACATCTATCCATGCATTCAAATGCATCATTAGATATACTTTATACACTTTTTCCACAAACACTAATGTATTGCTGCTTTGTTTCAATCAGTAATGTTTTTTTAGTTCTTGTTTAAAATGCAAACTATTTCTAACATTTCTAACTTTATGGACGCAGGCATATATAGATTCTTCTTAACATACAAAATTACATGGACACATGTACACATCCATGCATGCATAAATGTTTACATGGATCCATATTTTAATGCTTTCCTTTGATATATGCATTCATACTAACTAGTTTATTTCTCTTGTTTTCTTTCATTTAATACTGCAAATGCAACTTCAGTCTCATCATGCTTTCACGCTATTTCAAATGCCAAGGATGCTTTTCACTCTTCTATGCATTATGTGCACGTCGATACATGTATACATGCATCCATGTATACTTAAATTCTTCAAGCATTGTTACAAATGTTTCTCTCTCAATAATTTGGACGCAAAGTGCTATAAACATGTAAATTATTTTGTACTGTACCTACATTTTATCTTACGTAATAAGGTTCTTTATATCTTTTCAAATTATTTTTTGTTTAAAATATATACACAAAAAAATATTTATTCGTATTACATTAACAACATTCAAATCTAATTTATAATAAAATCAATACCTTTGTACTGGTTCATCTAAGAATTTATCGTAACATTTATTTCACTTATTACATTTTAATAAGTCAAATTATTATATTTTATTTTATATATACACAAATTTTATCTTAGGTAATAAGGTTCTTTATTATATCTTTGCAAATTACTTTTTGTTTATTATATATACACAAATTTTTAATCATATTACATAAACAAGATTAAAATCTTATTTATAATAAAATCAATAGCTTTCTAGTGATTCATCTAAGAATTTATTGTAATATAATTACATTGTTCTATACACAAAAATATGTTTTTGTATTACATAGACAGGATTAAAATCTTATTTATAATAAAATCAATAGCTTTATATAATAGTAACCTTCATACTACATTAAAAAAAAGATTGATTAATCTTAGAAAAGTTTATACTCAAATAAGCTACCTCTATCAATCTTCCACCTAACACTACTATTTCTATTGGCACTTGCATATTGTGATATGATAAACTAAAATAACTTAGTTGTATTAATTAACATAGCATGTGTTTTAGAACAATACACTAAACATAATTTTATTTACAAATAGACATAGAAGCAAAAAAAGAGATATGGTAAACTTTGTTTCACCATGCATATAAATATGGGTCATGTAAAGAATGCATTTTCCTTTTTTGCCCACACACATGTTTTTTGTAAATAGTTGCAAATGATATTTGATGCTTTAGAAATATTCCTACATCAAAACTTTCTTCCAATTAAAATGACTAATGAATTTATCGAGCAAAAGGTTTTTAAAAATAAAAAATAAAAAATAGTGCATTGGTCATAAATAGTTTATTTCTCCTATTTTCTTTCATTTAATACTTCAAATGTGAGCTGAGTCTCCTCGTGCTTTAAGACTCATTCAGATGTCGACGATGATTTTCACTCTTCTATGCATTGTGTGCATGTGGATACATGTATACATGCATACATGTATACATAGATGTCTCAAGCATTATTACAAATGTTTCAAATTGTTTGCATTCAATGATTAATACAAATTAATAATGCATTCTTGCTTCCTAATTAAGATCATAAAGAATCTTCCTTCTCACAAATGTATACATACACACATAAAAATACAAGTATTCATTGCTATATCTATAAAAAAAGTCCACGTACGCATGGTACCCATAAATACAATTTTGCATGCATCCATCCACACATGTTAACTGTTCACATGTCTATATGGACCACGTTGCCCATGCACCCTAAAAATTCCATGCATTAGTGCGCCATTGAAAATTACTTCAAAATTTTATAGCTATTTTTAATACATTTATATTCTTATCTCCTATCTAATTACTTTTTCTAACTCATAGCTACATGCCTTTTACCTCTCAGCAGGAACTCGACGCTTGTGTCACTTGTTTTCATATAAAATCTATTTAAAAGTTTTTTAATTTTAAAATTATTTAAATTTTATTTTATTTTATTTACATTTAAAAATATGTTGTTTTCACATTGAAATAATTTTTGGATTAAATTGTGTTGAGTTATTTATAAAATCAACATTTCAAATTATTGTCTATGATTAAATAGGTATAAATATCAAATAGGAAGAACAAGAAAGACCAAAAAAAAGTATGAGTTATTTTTTATTTATTTAGAAGTTTTTAATTCAAAATTTTTTATATTTTATTTTATTTTTATTTCAAGATTAAATAGGTATAAATATCAAACAAGAAAAACATGGAAGAAAAGATTAAAAAAAGAGTAAAAAGTAAAATTATAAAAGAAAAGAGAGAAAGAAAGAAAGATACAAAAGATTATAAAAGAAAAAAATTATAAGTATTGAACCAATAAATAAAAATAATTAAACAAAACAAAAAAGACCACAAAAATAAATAAAATATCAAAAATAAAATAATTATATATAATAGTGTATATAATAAAAAAGAATATTTTCGTCATGTGAATAGATATATGTAACTATAAAAATGAATAATAAATAATAATGAATATATAAAATGTCAATAGTGGCATAGTGTGATGGTTAAGTTGTGGCATTGTTCTTATTGAATGTTTATATTAGGGATGAGGTTTCGTTTGTACCTCACTGATTCATAGCTTGAGGTCAAAAGTGTTCACCCCTTTTAAAAATATATGTGTAAAATAAATTAAATTAAAAATTATAATACAAAAATAATGTAATAGTATTATATAATGGTATATAATGGGTTGATGCAAGAAGTTGAGTCCACAAAAAGTTTAAAAAGTGGAAGTGTTTTTCTTGTTTTTCAAAATTTTACACTTGAAAATTTGAAAATTTGAAGCACTTACACATTGAATTTTAAAAAATTGAATAATATGAAAATTAGTATTTTGAATCTAGTTTCCAAATATATAATTTATTCTAATATTAAGTTGATACAAATTAATTTTTAATAGGCATGTATAAAAACCATTTTTTAAAAGTCATTTTTTCTTACCATACCATGCATGTGTACAGACACCATAATTTGACTTAAATAAAAGTATTTTCCTAATTCCTTTTAGGAAAAGATATGCAACAACTTGAAGAAGGAAGAAGGTTTAGTGAAGGGCCTTAGTCATTCTCTGACATGAATTGGATGCTTAAGGATGACTCAACCCACTCCTCAAATTCCAAAGCTGGTGAGGAAGAGGTGACCCAGAGCAAGAAAGACAAGGACAGGGACTTTTGCATGCTGCAATAGCAGGTTATTAAACTAAAATGAAAATTCAATAATCTAGCTCGATTCACTATTAAAATGATTCACAGATCAGTCATCACACTTTCAGATGTCATCAAGGAGAAAGTAGACAAGAATACTACGGGTGAAGGTCACAACTAGATTGGGGATGATGTTTTAAATCTCCTTGTCCAAAAATGGGAAAGTGTGGACAGTTAGTGGATGGGTATGTGTTGTGTTGGGTTTTCGCAGTCAGTGTGATGTGTCTTTGTCCTATTTCCATTATTTTTTCCATAATCTTTATGATGTTTTTGATGAACTTGGTTTAGTTTTTGCCTTGCAAGCTTTTTGTGTAAAGGGTACAACGTCCTGCAAATGTTGCTTATATAATTTAAAACAACCTAAAGATTGATGAGGATTTTTTTGTCAATATTTTTTTATTGATTTTTTATTGGCAATAATTGTTGTTTTTAAAAATCAACATGTACAAACACCATAATTTGACCTAAGCTAATCATTTTTTGAAAAAAAAGTCATTGTGTAGAGAATTTTTTGAAGATTGATGTCATATAATTTTTTTACAAAAAAATTAATAGTTTACAAATTGTTAAAAAATAAAAAAACTTAATATTTCAAGTTTATGGACCAATTTGCTTAGAAATTAATTAAAAATAGAAAACTTAATCAAATATTTAAAAAATTATATATTTGAAAACCAAACATCGTGATCTATAATGGGTTTTAATTTCATAAATTAATTCTGAAAAAAGTCCATCAGCTATATTCCCAAATTTGGACATTTCACTTGAATCTGCCTTAGTTTTTTAGTTGTAGATCAAAGACTAAGGGTCAGGTTGCCAAACCTTTCTCAATCCTAAAACCAAAGCAAAAAGTGGCTTGGGGATTCTAGCTTTAAGGAATGGGTACCCATTCTAAAATAGGAATGGGTACTCATTTCAAAATGGGTATCCGTTCTATTTTAGAACAGGATCTCATTCTAAAATAGAAGGGAGGGTACCGATCCCATTCTAAAATAGAACAGGTACCTATTTCTATTAGGAAAAATTGAATCACCACCCTTTTTTTGCAACATTCATTTTCTACAATACGAACAAACAACAATATTTTTTGCTATATTTTATTTAATTTTGTCTTGTGCAATCTCTTCTCTTCAATTTTTTGAAGGAGACAATCATAAATTGAATATTTTGAAGTGGAATCAAGTACAAGGACTTTTCTCAAGAGAAAATGGGAAAAAAAAAGGATTTTTGGTATATTCATATTTATTTGTACTTCAAATTTTATAGAACAGAAGATCTCCATATATAGTTTTATTTCAAAATTTCAAGGAGGTAGCAATTTGAAAATAGGTTAAAAGTCATTTTTTTTATCAAGCAAGTTTGATAATCATGGGATCAAAACAAAGACAAAGAAAAAATGTAGGAAGTTAATGACACTCGAAGAAATTGAAGCAAATAGAGAGATGGAAGCAAAAATATAAAGAGATAGAAGAACAAGGATTCTTGAAATGAAAAATATTGAAGCATCTAGTTTCATGAATCTTGAAGAGGAAACCATGAAGGATGGGATGAATGTAGATGAAGTAAATGCGGAAATGGTGAATATGGAAGAAAATGTGATTATAGAGATAAACCCAACTATGCCTATAAACTCAACTTTGAATGACATGCAAACAACTTGGGGTATGTCTTCAAATCTACCCTTCAATGATATGGAAAATGTACCTATTCAAACAAATCCAAATATGTCTTCAAACCCATATTTTGATGATATGGATATTAATTCTTTAAATGAAGCTAAATACACTAATAACAATATCAATTATACTACTGAAATAATGGAAAAAAAAAATAAGGATGAAATATCTTGTATGAATGAAAATGTGAATGGAATCCCTTGTATTGATGAAAATGAGAATGAAATCTCTTGTATGGTTGAAAATGAAGATGAAATCCCTTGTATGAATGAAAATGAAAATATTATTTTTACAATTGAAAGAGATGTCTTAGATAACCTTCCTGGTAAAATCTATAGGAGACAAATGAGAACTTGTGGAAATAGATTATATATGATGTTTTTTATAAAAAAAACTAGGATTTTAATGTCAACTCATGATGCAATTGATGAAAATGTGAAACATGTGAAAAGTGATGAAAAATTAGGCATTTTTTAAAACAAAAAAAAATATAATTTAATAGAACAAGTCATATATAGCACTTTTTGCTAATGTTATTGATTCTATAGGGGAAAAAATTGATATAAAGATAAGAATGCAACACATGCAATAACAATTGCTTTAGTTAATAAATCAACTTCAAATAAAAGAATGTTTTTTATACGATAAGCAACATTTATAGGGTGTTGTACCCTTTACATAGCAAGCCACAAGGGCCAAAAAAGATCAAGTCCAAAAAACATAAACAACTAGCCAAAAAAACATAGACACAATGGACCAACAACTGATAGACACACCACACAATAGTAGTAGATTAACTAGCATTCTCCCAATTCTGAGAGAGGAGATTGATAACATCATCCCCGACCCATTTGAGGCATTCTTCCATATTCTTCTTATCCATCTTGTCCTTCATCACAACAGAGAGGGTGTTGGTACCATAGTGGACTAACTTGATAGTGAAACAGGTCAATCCACTGAACTTCTTCTCCATCTTTCCCATCCTTTCCTGTAGCTCATGAAGATCCTCCCCTTTATCCACATTCTTCACCATATTAGCACACTCCACATCCAGAGGGTTAGAGGACTGGGAAGATGAGTTCTCTTTATGCACTTTGTTGAAGTCTGAAATGTTGTGGGGACCTTCAGCATACTCCTCCTCACCATCCCCAAACTCCTCCACATCCCTAATATCTTTGTTGTCAGACCGCTCCTCATCAGAATCCATTTCATTAATCTGCACTTTCTTGTTATTTTTTGCCAACCTACCAGACCTCCTAATATTGGTATTTTTGACACCTATCTCAATCATAGCAGTGACCATAGTATCCCCTTGGAATCCCTTTCCACCACATTTTTTCCTCTGTTGTCTGTGGCCAATGGCTCCATCAAACCCTTTCCTTCATCCTTCACTTTCTTTTTAGTGGTAGGTTTGTTGACAGACTTGGCAAGGGAAAACTTAAGCTCATAGAGACCAGTTGCAACACTAGACTGGGCAATCCTTGTACTCCCCTTAAACTTCTTGGTGACTAGTTTAGGCTTATGAGTTTTAGCAGTAACCGGAGGGTTTTTTCTTATGGGACCCTTGGACTCAATTGGGGAGATATTGGTCAAAATAGGGGGTTCAATTTCCTCAACAAAAATAATAGAAATAGGCTTGGGCGGGCATAACACAAGATGAAAGTGTTAGAGCCTCAAAATGAGGCCTTGGTGTAGTGACAGGGGAGGAGGATCCTCTAGGTTTTGGCTAGCAGACTCAATGTACTTTTCAATAGATCTTTCCAAATCCTTAAGTAATAAAAAAGGGAAGCTTAACAAAATTTTGTGGTGGAGGTGATTCAAAAGAGGAAAGTGATAGAAATAGTAGGTTTTGTATCTACCTTCTAAGGTAACGTACTTCGTGAGAGTGAAGCAGACCTGATCCCAAGGTTGTGGGAGAGCTTCTCTTTCAAACCCCGACTGGTTATGAAAAGGTTTTTTATTACCCACAAAGAAGGAATTTAGGCTTTCATTGTCATGGGAAAATAAAAGAATGTTAAGTAAGATTAGTAAATATATAAAAGGAAATCCTAAAACTTTGATAAGAGTAGTTAAGAGAATAGAAAGTATTGAAAATAATCCAATTAATCAATGTTGGAGTTTTAGTGGTAGAATCTCAAGGTCAAACATGAAATTAACTAATGAAATCAAATGTTTAATTGAAAAATATTGGCATGATAATACAAGCTCGTATCATATAATATTAGAGATGTTTCAAAATTGAGGGTGGGATAAAAAAATATGTGACCCTCATCCAAAACATTTATTAGATATGACTTAAATTGAATTTTATAAAACTAATTTAGATGATTCAATCTTACCAAATATTATCATAATTCAAAGATCATTTGAAAAATGTAAATCTTGGTATGTTAGAATTAATAAACAAAAAATATTTTGTTGTTGTAGAAATCATGTACTTGGTTTTGTTATTATTATGATATTTTTTTATTTATATGTTGCACTTTTCATACTAATGAAATTATGTAGGAATCATGTGGCATTAATATGACAGGTCTAAAACAATCAATGATTTAAAAGTAGTTTTGTTTTGTGAACCATCTAATGGACACTTATTTATGTAAATGCATGTATTTTTGGATAATGCAATAGATGTGACAACCTTTCATTGTTAGGAGGATGTATGCATGAAATTAGTTTACATGAATTTGGACAAAAATTAATGGATGTTGAAAAACTCAAAAATGTTGAACACTCTTTAGAGGATGGAAAAATTGGAAAATATTGTGAGCTAATCATAGAAAAAATGAGTGCATGCATTCATTAGAGAATTTAAAGATAAGATTGTGCCCAAATATGTCAAACACTCTCAATATGCTTGATGGATTGATGGTCAATTTCGTACATGTAAAAACATATTTCCAATTGGAACTATATTGTCTTGATTGTTGATTTTGCATAAAACTATACTCTTGCTCCACAAGAAGAAATCCTATCCCAATATTCTAGTTCAGTGTAGGTAGCCATATTTTTCTATATTGTATATCGACATACAAATTATAGTACAGAAGATAGTAGAATTTTTTTGAGAGAGTACCATTTTTATGTGAGTGATAATTGATTACACTCATCAGTGTTTGTTCAATACAGTTTTAATATATTTTATAAAAAATTAAAAGAAAGTGAAATTCAAATGAGAGAACATCTCATATGGTCAGATAATTGTACGGGGAAATTCAAGAATACTGGAATGTTTAATTAGTTATGTAGAGCTCACAAAGAAAATAATATCCAACACATGTGGAGTTTTTTTGAATTGAAGATGGTAAAGGGGAACATGATGGAACATGTGGATGTGTGAAAAGAGCTCTTGCTAGAGAGCAACTAAAATTGAGAATGCAATGAAATTAAAAAATGCATGTGTAATTGTAGATTGGTGTAATACAAAGTTATCTACAAGAACAAGTAAGAACTCAATAATTTGATGCTTCTTTTGGTTAGTTGAAGAAGAAAATATTCTTACTCAACAAGATTGAGAAACAATTAATGGATCAACAAAATGGAATTTGTTTAAGAGTTCAAATGCAAACACATGGACAATATGGACAAGGGAGCTTGCATGCTTTTGTCAATTTTGTATTGTAAGTGATTGGGTGCATGTGAAAATATAGAATGGGTTGAAGAATGACACAAAGAGCCTTAGCACCTACATTAGCACATGATCAACATGAAACAACAATTGAAGAAGATAATCAAGTGTTTGCATCAGATGATTATGATCATTTTTCAAACCTTGTACAAGAAGGTATTAAATTGAATTCAATTTTTTTTATTATATTATTTTGTAATATATATAATTTTATATGTATGCATGTTTATTGTGAATTATATGTCACTCTTTATTGATTTTTTTTGATAGGACATGTGTGTGTTGTTGCACCTGAGGGGAATGAAGAGGAGACAAAGTATTGGTTGGCTATATGTGTTGAGAGAAAACATAATTTGGTACATCCTAGAGTAGATGATGATAACTATGAGTATCCAACTGGTTCTATGGTTGTCATTGGCACCTGGCTACAAAATACATCTAATAAGAAAGAATGGTTTTCCTGCATTTGAAGACTATGGAAGACAAAAGAAGATTATACATTACTCACATTTGATTGTGGAAACTAATATAAAACTAGTTAGATATCAAGGGAGGCCTACTAATAAAGTGTTGTGGAAACTTTCAATGGATGAACATGAGACAATCATAGATGCATTGCAAAATAGAGAGGATGCAAACAAAATAAATAAATACAAGTAATTATATAGTTGTATATATTTAATTGATAGTCTATATATATAGTTAAAAATTTCTCACATAACTTAGAGTCAAGGTTCATGTGTATCTCCCATTAATCCTTCTTCTTATGTTAATCTTAAGTCATTTCCTAATTATAGTTAAATCATTTTTTGTTTTAGGTCTCCCAAAACTAGATGCATTACAAAAAAGAGAGGATGCATATGTTACAATGGGATTTGAATAAATACAAGTAACTATATAGTTCTATACATTAATTGATAGTCAAAATATAAAGTTAAATAATTCATTTCCATTTTATAAGAAATTTAGAATTGATTGCATATCCCCTTAATTCATATCCTCTTAGACCCCCTTAAGTCGTCCTTGATTATATACCCTTTTAAGCCATCTCCTATTTATAGAACTAATAAATTCTCACATGACACATAATTTGAGTCAGTGCTCTTGTATCTCTCCTTAATCCATCCTCTTAGGACCCCTTAATCCATCCTCTTAAGACCCCTTGAGTCATCCTCTTAGCTACCCTAAATCCATCTTCTTGCATCCCCTTAAGTCATTATCTTAACTCCCCTAAATCCATCCTCTTAGGACCCCTTAAGTCATTATTTTAAATCCCCTTAATCCATCCTCTTGCATCCCCTTAATACATTGTCTTAACTCCCATTAATCCATCCTCTTAGCTACCCTAGATCTATCATATTGCATCCCCTTAATTCATTCTCTTAAATCCCCTTAATTCATTCTTTTAACTCCCCTTAATCCATCCTCTTATGTTAGTCTTAATCTAGCCACTTAAGTACCATAAATCCTATATTATGTACCCTTAAATCCATCCTATTGCATTCCCTTAAGTCATTTTCTAATTATTGTTAATCATTTTTCGTTTCAAGCCTCCCACAAGTAGATGTGCTACAAGAAAGAGAGGATGTAGATGTTACAATGGAATTTGAATAAATACAAGTAACTATATAGTTATATACATTTAATTGATAGTCAAAATATAATGCTAATTAATTCATTGTCGTTTTATAAAAAGTTTAGAATTGATTTCCATACCTCTTAGGTCCCCTTAAGTCATCCTAGATTGTGTACCCTTAAATCCATCATCTTCCATCCCCTTAAGTAATTTCCTAATTATAGTTAATCATTTTTTATTTTAGGTCTCCCACAAGTAGATGTGTTACAAAAAAAGAGGATATAAATGTTACAATAGAATCTGAATAAATATAGGTAACTATATAGTTCTATAAATTTAATTGATAGTCAAAATATAAAGCTAATTAATTCATTGTCATTTTATAGAAAGTTTAAAATCGATTGCATATTCCCTTAAGTCATATCCTTTTAGGCCCCCTTAAGCCATCCCAGATTGTGTACCCTTAAATCCATCCTCTTGCATCCCCTTAAGTAATTTTCTAATTATATAGTTAATCATTTTCGTTTTAGGTCTCCCACAACTAGATGGCATTGGTGACCACTACTTGTGCATTCAAAATTCATGATAGATAATTTTCCTGATGGTAAGCATCACTTGAATTTGTAAGGAATTTCTAAGATCCAATTTTCTAACTTTTATTACAATGTTCTTTCCTTGCATGACTTGGAGTTATGACTCATAAAATGTATAGTTAATTTGTACTTACATTCATTGTTTTTACATTTCCCCTCCTAGTAGGTCCACCCTAGTTGTCACTACAAATTTTTATCATAAATGTATTACAAAAATAGAGGATGTAGAGGTTACAATAGAATTTGAATAAATGCAGGTAACTATATAGTTTTATATATTTAACTTATAGTCAAAATATAAAGTTAATTAGTTTATTTTCATTTTATAAATTTTTTAGAAGTGATTGTGTGTCCCTTTAATTCATACCCTCTTAGGTCTCCTTAAGGCATCCTAGATTACTTGCCCTTTTAACCCATCTTGTAATTATAGAACTAATTTTCTTACATGACACGTAATTTAAGTCAAGGATCTTGTATCTCCCCTTAATCCATCTAAGTCTTAGGACCCCTTAGGTCATTTGCCTCTTAATTCATCTTCTAATTATAGCTAAATTTATCACATGAATTTGTTTCAAGGCTCATGTGTATCTCCCCTTAATCCTTCATCTTATGTCAACTTAAGGCATTTCATAATTTTCTCACATGACACATAATTTGAGTCAACGCTCTTGTAGGACCCCTTAAGTCATCCTCTTATCTACCCTAATTTCATCGTCATATGTCCCCTTAAGTCATCCCCCACTTAATTCATCTTCTAATTATAACTAAATTTCTCACATGAATTTGATTCAAGGCTCATGTGTATCTCCTCTTAATCCCTCCTCTTATGTCACCTTAAGTCATTTCATAATTTTATCACATGACAGATGGTTTGAGTCAACGCTCTTGTATTTCCCCTTAAGCCATCCTATTAGGAACCCTTAAGTCATCATCTTATCTAGCCTAATTTCATCGTCTTACATCCCCTTAAGTCATCCATTTAACTCCCCTTAAGGAATTTGTAAGACATATTTGTAACTTTATTTAAATTCTATTAATTTCTTGCATGAATTGGAGTTAAATGACATAAAATATATAGTTAATTTACTTACATTCATTATTTTTGTAGGTTCCTATCAAGTCAATCCACCATGATTGTCAATGTAAAAAAAATTCATCATAGATTACTCGAAAAGAGAGATATGGAGGACCTCATGAAACAGAGTTCAAATTTTGCCATTAACGGTAACTTTTCAAAAATTTCTGCTCATTCTGTAAAGGCCAAGGGCTTTCATGGGGCATGAAAGGCTTCATCAACTACTATTCCCAATGTTAATGGCACCCCTTCCAATGGATCAATTTTTGGTTACTATGGACAGACATCTTCATTGGCCAAAAAATAATTTTTTTGGTAGTTTTAAAGGTTCTAAGGGCTTTCCTGGTCATGTTTTCCATAATGGTTCTTGGATCCCTAATCAGAAAGCTTCCATGTTCCCTAATAGAAAGATGAAGCAAGCACCTTTTGACATTTGTGTCTCCGATTTAGAAGGCCTTGCATATTCTTCAAGTTTCGCTCGCTCTTGGGCAGATGTGGCTTCTGGTTGTTTTGATTCCCATTCTCCTATGGATGTTTAAGTTATGGTGTCCTTCCCAAATAATATTCCTCTGAAGATATCATTTCCTAATAATATTGTGTTAGATATTGATCTTTATCAGCGACACTTGATGAAGCTAATGATTTCATAGTCATAGAAGTTTAATTCATCTATGGCAACATTCCCAAATAATATTACTTTAGGCTAGGGTTTTCATAGTCCTTTGTTAGATGTGAGCAATCAGGATCAGCTGAAGAATAACAAGTGGGTGATAGTAGGTAAGCTCTTTAACAGTTCTTCTTCCACAAGTAATTGTGTAATGCTACTTGAGGTTTTGTTGAGAGCGCAATCTCATGATCTGCAACATACTACACTTATTTATAAGTTCTAGAGTTTTTCTCCTCCTATTTTCAATCTCCAATCCTTACTTTTCCATGATTGGGAAGGGTTCTCTAAATTTTTTTACATTGATAATGGAAATGGTTTTTTGTAGTATTGTTTTCCTCGAAAAAGTTTAGGGATTTGGTTTATAAAGTTAAATCTTGGGTCTATGGGGGGTCTGGCTTGTCTATTTAGCCATGGCATCAGAATTTTAATCCTCAAAAGGCTATTATCTGGTTTATTCCTTTTTGGGTTCAAATGCATTCTTTACCTTTGGAATATAGAGAGCCGGACAGTATAGAAATTTTGGCAAATCATTTTGGTATTTTCTTGAAGCATGATTTATCCTTTTTTTAAAACCTTCATCTTCATGTTTGAGTTTGTGCTTTGCTAGACACGACTTGACCTTTCTCGAATGATGTTAAAATCAAATCTAAAGCATGATTTTTTACTCAGGTTGTGTTCATAGAGACTCCTTTTAATGTTTGTAAAAGCTGCCATATTCTGGGTCACAAGACTGTTGGGTGAAAATTATGTAATCAACTTTTTGATAGATTACACAACTAGGACTTCAGCCACATCTATGTGAGATATAAATCTCTCCTCTCAGAAAGGGGAGGTGCCCTTCTTATTACTAACATAAGATATAGTAAAAAAAATAAATTAATTACAGAATGTACACAATACTTACGAAGTGGGGGGGTGTGTCACATTCATCCTTCTCTCTTTTTTCAAAGAAGATGTTTACAATGATTCACTGTTGGAAGTTCTAGATTCACAATAACCTTAAACATTCAACGAGCAGTAATACCAATACCTCTATCTTTTCAAAGCAAAGCGTAGAGATACTAGAAGTGATTAATGATAAACAAGTAAAATAAAACAGAAAGCTCACAAAGGCACAAAGTCATTTCGTAGCTTTTTCAAAGGTAGATCTATGGGAGACGTATCATTTGTTGCATTAGAAGCACAAAGTCTTCTTAGAAACAACAATTCCTCGAACAGTATGAACAATTACAAGTGTAAAGTCTTGTAGATCATCCAACCAAAGTATCCAAAGAGCATGAACAATTACAAGCACAAAGTCTTGTAGATCATTCAACAATAGTTAAACAAAACACAAATGTAAATCCAAGTAAAGGATGTAACACAAAGTTTACATGAATTACTTAGAGTCTTTTAGATATAACTTACTAATCACCACCAAAAGAAACCAATTCACAAGACTATCAAATCCAACACAAAGTATGGTTTGCAATCTTCTTCTTTATTGATCAGATTTCGTTCGCAAAGCAAGAACACAAAGTTTCACAATTTTTTTAAAAAAGGTCAGCACTTCGTTGCAAAATACTAAAAGATAAACAATACAAAGGAAATCCCTCATATATATGGAAAGAGGGAAGAGAAAAATTAGGAAACTAATTGAGAAAATCAAGGAAAGTTGGGTGAACGATTCTAAGAGACCTCACCTAACTTTGACCAAAGTCAAAGTGTAATTTTTCTTAATGAAATTACATCTTGAACTTGGTGCAATTACAATTTACAAAAATACATATAAAATGTCAGGAAATATTTACAAGATGCATAATGGGAAGCATAAAAAATTTCTAATATTGGAGATTAGGAACCTTCAGGTTTCCTTGCTTTAGGCGCTAAAGTCTTCATATTTCTTCCTGGTCTCCTACACGAACTTCTCATCTAGACCAACAGTGTAATCCGTAATGGCTTGAATTCTCATGATTGATCTCATGGCAGATGAGTGAACCTTCTTGCACCTATCAAGATATATTTTTAGGTTATCCAATGTGAGCCTTGTATCACAAATGATGTTCAGAGAGGCTTCTGAAAATTCTACGTTGTCAATCAACTTCGTGATGGCTTCTTTGAAGATCTGGGTTATTTTTGTGGTTGGCAGGAAGATACGATTTCCTCAAGAAGTTGTCCTGGTAACTCTTTGATACCTTTTTCAATAATCACATGATTCCCTTCAACATCTTCCTACACTTGGTGGAGATCCTCTGTAAGAGATTGAATTACTTGAATTTAATGTTTCAAGGATTCTCTTACCTCAATGAATTTTTCTTTATCAGGAATTACCCCAACTTCCACCAATTTACTGAGCTTTTCCTACATCTATGACCATGACAACATGCATTTTTCCATATCTCTACACTCCTGGGAAAGTACATTTTTCTCCTTATCAAGCTCTGTGGTGAGCTTGGCCAATAGAGTAGTTTTCTCGTCTGCAGCCATTATAATCTGAGATCCGTGTTCTATGATCTTTTCAATGAAATCATACAACACCCTACCTTTGGAGGTGAACTTCTTAGCTTTCTTGATAGTTGGGTCCTCAATACTTACCATTTCTAACAGTTGTGCATTAGTTGAAGATCCTACAAGTCTCTTTACAACAGTGGCATAATGCTCTGCCCTCTGTTTGTACATATTGTAAGCTTGCTCCCTTTTATCCAGTCTTCCAGCCAAGATGTCCAATGTCACTTGTGCATCTTCTTTTGCACTTTCATTGGTAACTTTTCCAAGCTAGACTCTTGTTACTGTATAGTCCTCCATATTGACATCTCCTTCTTCTTGCGGTGGTATGCCAATCTCCGCATACTTATGACTAGTCTTGTCGACATTTAGTCTTGAGTATACTTTCACCTTTTTCTTCCCTTTAGCTTATGGAGGGACTATCTCTTCAAGGTTGAGCTCCTTTGGAGAAATCATTTGTTTCTTCCGCTTTGATACTTGAGATATCAGCCAAGGGAGAAGAAAGGAGGTGTGAACTTCTGGATTCACTATCAACTCTATCATCATTGTCACTTTTGAAGTCATTGTCACTTCTGATGTTACCATGGGTATTGTGACAATGGGCGAAGTGTCTGTCATCATTGCTCCTATAGACTACACATTGAGCTGATCACGTATTGATTCATTCATGAACTGATTGAACTCAATTTTAGAAGTGGTATCATATTTCGGTGAAAACAGGCTAGGAATGGATGATGGAGGACTTGACAGAATATCAACCATGTGAATGCTTGTCACCAAGGGAGTATCAAGCAAGGTCGATGCTGCAGGAATAGTGGATACCTCTGCTATAGGAATGCCTGTGGTAGGAATAGGTGATGAAAGAATAGGAGGTGGAGGAGTACTCAGATTCAGAGGAGTATGAGGAACACTAGAAATCATAGGCGATGACATTCTAGGAATTTCCTCAACTAGATTCTCAGGTGGAGACATAGTTCTTTCTTGATCATGCCTAGGTTCCTGTTGATCACCCTATTGTCTCTTCGATTCTGGTTCACCTTTGGAATCACCTTCAAATTCTTCTTCAAAATATTCTTTAGACTCTTGTCCACTTTTAGAAACTTCTTCCCCATTGAAGTCTGCTTTTGTTGAGTCTTCATCTTCAGCAGATTGGTCACTGGAAATACCTTCTTCATCAAAATATATCTCCTCTGAAACAACCCTTTTATCTTTAGAGCGAGATGGTTCAAATTCTACGGTTTCTCCTTCTGGGACGACCTGGCTATCTTTCTTACCAATAGTAAACTTGATTCTAGGAACTCTTCGTGAAGAAGTGGGAACAACCGTTGATCTGTGTAGGATCTAGACTAGATTGCAGTATTTAAATGCTTAACTTTTACAATGCTTTACAATGATTATTTCAAGTTAATTAAAACAAAATTAACTTAAGGAAATAACATAAAGAACGTAATAACAAGGTGATTATAACAGAAAGAAAGGAATTGAGAGATAGAAAGAGAGAGAAGAAGAGAAGTGCAAACAACGCTTGATAACGGAGTTCGTCACAGAATGTGACTACGTCTCCGGGTCCACTCCAATAGAGAGACCGATCCGATTAACTCCAAAATCGATTACAATAGCACCACCATTCTTCAAGCAATTCGACAGCGTAACGATGCTCTGATATGCAAGAATGATTTGAAAACTCTTCAACAAGACTCCTCTTCCGTCACTTCAGCATCAGGACTTCATCACCTGAAAAAAAAACTTGATTCCAATCCTCACCTCAAGCCCCCTTTTTATACAAATAATTTTCTCAAATTGGCCTTTAACCAATTGATTTGAGAATATCTCCCTTATCTCTCCAAATACATAAAAATCATTAAAAATCTCCCATTTTTTACATAAAAGATCTTAATAATCTCTCTTATTTTTATATTAGGATTATTAGGTAATCCTAATTAATCCTTTCAAACTAATTGAGCCCTTCCACTTATCCTTTCGGGCTTCTATTAGTTTGTAAGATTTTAACTAATCCTAAAGAAGGATTATTGTTTCTTAAATATGGAGAGATTTTGTTTAATTTTGAAGGCATTCGGTATTAGACTGTTGACAAATTAAATCGATGCCAAACATACTTTGAACCTGCGCGTGGCTTACCGGTAGCCTTACCTTTTAATAGGCCGGCGGTCGCGGGTTCCAACCCGGCCGCTGGCTTTTAAATAGCCATCCGCCAAATTTTCTCTAACAAAAAGAACCGGTGCTATTTATAGTTTAGAGCGAGCGTTTTGGTCCATTGGCAGAGCGGAATTTTGGAGATGAGCGGTCGGCAGTTCGAAACCGTCCAACAAAATTTTTAAACAAACTTATCAACGCTAACAGCCGGATGGAGGAGGGAAACCGTGGGGCCACGTGGCACGCCGAGAAGGTGCCACGTGGCGAAAACTGATTCGCCAACTACGCTGACTGGTGTCGACGTGTCCGCTGACTCATGCCAACTGTCGCTGATGTGTACGCTGACGTGGATAACAGCTGTGCAGCTGACGAAGCCGCCACGTGTCATTCTACCATTCGCCGGATATGCTGACGAGGCAGACGATGTGTCGCTGACTAGAGTGCCACGTGGAATGCCGACTGTCCTGCCGTACGCTGAGCTGTCTGCTGACTGGACTGCCAACTGTACCTGCCACGTCGATGCTGACTGTGTGTATGGATGTACGTACTGCCATGTGTCGCTCTGCGATTGGACCGTACCATGATGACGTCATCGTATGGATGACACGTGTCAATCGCGGATTGGTCCATTTTGATATGCGCAAATGCCGACGTCATCATGTATGGATGCTGACGTCATCACTGTACCTTCAGTCCATAAGTCAAACCTGAAACTTTGACCAGCTGTATCTTGAGCCTCCGATGTCGGATTTCGACGAAACGAACGTCGTCAGAATCATCTCGACGAGCTCTTCGACTTGACGCTGCTTCCATCAATTTTCAAAACAATCATTTTTTCCGCTTCCTGGACGCCCCTGATTCCAGTTTGACCAAAGGTTTGACTGGCCATAACTCGTGCAAACGGACTCCTTTTCGCTCCGTTCGAGTTGCGTTGAAACCAGGACACTGAGCTCTTCCTGATGGTGTAGATTTTGGAGAAAAATGAGACACTTCAATTTTCACTGAAAAATGTCCACCGGATCAGGCCTCCCCACTGAAGACCTTTTGGACCTCCAAAAGTGACATTTACTCTGAAAATAAGTGAGGACTTGGCCTCCCCACTTGTCCTGTATCCTCTGTACATCTGAAAACCTGGCTCACAAGCACAATGAAGACTGCAGAAATATTGTTGATCATAAACATAACTTTATCACTTCCATAAGCTTCTACATCAAATGTCGTAGCCACTAACCAACAAAAATTGACTAGCATCAAGCTGAACATCAATGCAGAAATGAATGAAACTAAGTCAACAACATATCGATCCTTCACAACAGGACCATTTTTACCCAAGGATCCATCAATGCTTTCAATCATCTTTTTCTCATGCTGTACTGCAAATGCATCCTGCAACATCTGATCCTGGTTAGCTACTCCAAGTTCATGTTTAGAACCACCTGTACTGACAGACATAAGAGTTAACTCTTTACTTGCATTAATTACCCTCTTTAACTGTCCTGTGTTTGCAAAAGATTGATCAGTCTTAATCCTGTGAGAATGTACTATGTACTGAATGCCATCTTTAAACAAGTGATAATGATTCTTTTCCCTGTAGAAAATAGCTTTCCTGTCATATAAATAAGGGCTTCCAAGCACTATTCCACAGATATCCAGTGGAACTACATCAAATTGAACTTCATCCGCAAATTTACTGGTGATTGTGAACCTTAAGGTGCATTGTTTTAGTTACTTGCAGCTTATCATTTTCACAAATCCAGCCTAGTGGATAAGGTTTCTTAAGTTGTGTAGTTTTTAACCCCAAGTTCTTTACAACACTTTCTGAAATCAGATTAACCTGAGATCCACTATCTATGAGTGCATCAATTTTATTGTTCTTAGCCATAACCCTTAAATGAAACAACTCATTCCTTTTTGCATCTTCAGATAAACCATTAACTGTAGAAGAAGAAGCACAACTAGCAACAGAAACACCAGAAATAGAAGCTTTACCTTTTAGACCCATCGCTGTTATCTTAGTCTCATCATCTGAATCTGAACCAAGATCCATAACAACATTCATGGATTTGTCCTTACCTTTCTGTTTCTGATTACGTCTTTGAGCCCACTTAGGCCTCAATTCGGGATGCAACCTCCAACAGTGTTCTTCATCATGACCTTCCTTGTCACAATGAGTGCAAGAAAGTTTATCATCCTTCTTAACTGTAGCTGCCTTCTTTCCTTTCCCTGTCTCTGCATTCTTGGAAGATTTCTTTACATCATTATCAATAAAAGATCCTTTACCCCTTGACTCTAAGTGTGTAGCTTGAACAGACACTTCATCCAAGTTACAAGGGTTCAATACCAAAATGGAATGCCTAAGGTAGGAATGTAGACCTCCTATGTACTTCAACAACGTGTCCTGGGTATACAAAGGAACATTCAAAGAAATAGCCCTTTTCCTGAATTCATGGGTGTACTCTTGGACAGTTTGACCTTTCCCTTGCCTAAACATTTGCCAATCCATCATTAATTGTTGCATATGTCCTAAGGGATAAAACTGCTTCTTAAGTGCATTAATAAATTCTGCCCAAGTTAAACCGACTCTACCATGTTGTGAAACTTCTGCCTTAGACTTACTCTACCATGTGTCAACCGCGGATTGGTCCATTTTGATCTGCGCAAATGCCGACGTCATCATGTACGGATGCTGACGTCATCACTGTACCTTCAGTCCATAAGTCAAACCTGAAACTTTGACCAGCTGTATCTTGAGCCTCCGATGTCGGATTTCGATGAAACGAACGTCGTCGGAATCATCTCGACGAGCTCTTCGACTTGAAGCTGCTTCCATCAATTTTTGAAAGAATCATTTTTTCCGCTTCCTGGACGCCCCTGATTCCAGTTTGACCAAAGGTTTGACTGGCCATAACTCGTGCAAACAGACTCCTTTTCGCTTCGTTCGAGTTGCGTTGAAACCAGGACACTGAGCTCTTCCTGATGGTGCAAATTTTGGAGAAAAATGAGACACTTCCATTTTCACTGAAAAATGTCCACCGGATCAACCGTTGATTTATTTTTCACGTAGATTTCTTGCTGTCGGCGAGCTTCTGCTTTGGATTCTTCTCCTTTTGAATATTTTCTGAAACTTTTCATTTCAAAACCATGCTTGTGTAACCATTCTGCGGTGGTGGATAAGATTGGTGCCAATCTCTCTCTGATGCTAGTACTTTCTTTTCTAGACCATTGAATTGTAGGCAACGACTTCTTAGAAATCTCTTGTTCATTATAGACGACATTCATAATATCACCAGGATCTATAAAATCCTTTGGTAGGTCAACAATATCAAGGTCTTTGATCTATTGTATGGTCAACCTACAATAATCCATTTTGCAGATGGCTTCTTCATCTCTACAATCAGCCTAGATGTCCTCAAAATGGTACTTGTGATGATGATCCTTTTGCAATTTCCTTTTAACATCCTGTTAATCAAAATCAAACCTATACCTATAGGTCCTGATTGTCATGATTTGCATCTCAACATAAATAGATTTGGATTTTTGTACAGTCGAGATAGTATATCTACCAATTGTCAGTGGGAACTTGAATCCACGCTTGTGAATATTTCTTTGTTCTTTGTGCACTGAAATCAGCTGTTTGCACATCTCCATGAGAACCCATTTGTTTGAAGGATATCATGGCAACATGCAAGGGCAACCAATGTAGCACCCCACTCTCAAATAAGTAAATGTTGGGAATTGTAGAAATATGCATTCAACTTTACTTACTGTCTTATAGGCCTCATCAGATACCCTTCTCTCGAGAGTCAGATCAAAATTGAAAAGCAAAGGCATGAAGAAAGAATCAATAACCCTCCTAAAATGATGGAAGCTTTCCTTCAACTCTAGTTGATAGAAAAATTTATACACAGGTACTAGCATTCAATTCCCTTTCATGGATAGACCTAGAAATTTCCTCATTATAGCTATTGCATACACCAGATAAGAAGTCATAGAATTTTAATGTAGAAGGCACATTGATCAGTTGTTCATGTATTTCATTGCTGATTTGTTTACCCCAATCAATGTGAACTTTTTGTCTTCTTATGATTATGATGTATTCATACATCCAGTCATGAAAAGTGGATGATTTAGGCAAGCCCTTCACTCTGCTCAAGAACATGATCATATCTTTGACATCATCTTTAAAATCACTTCACATTAGTCACTTTGGCCATCTGGAAATAGTTTGCCTAGGATTCTTTAACCATTGGCTATTTATCAAATTTTTAGCCTTATTGGGATCAACTTCATAGAATTCTTGTACTTTTTGTATCGAGATATCAATGTACTTCTCCATCTATAGAAATTTAAACACAATATCAAAGAAGTCAGAGTCGAGTCTTCAAATATCATGCCCAGTAGAATCAATCACACTTATTCTCTCCTTAATGTAGTGGGATGCAACTTGAAGGACAAATTTTGTATTGTATGAAGCAGTAGGGAACATAGATACCAAATGCAGGTTACTTTGTACAATTGCTCTCATAGAATTAGGAAGAGGCTTCTCAATTTTCTCTGCCAAATCAACCAAGTCTTGGTGACTAACCTCTGTGTCTTTTATTTCTTCCACCTTGGAGACCACTACAGTCAGTGGATAGATACCTTGATATTTATACTTCATTTTGTCTTTAGCTTTTGAAGATGACAGAGGTTTTCTGGTAGTCATCAGAGAGCAACTGAATCTTCTTTGAGGATCTTGAAAAGAGACTGCAAGTTGTGGAGTTAGAGCAAAAATTAGTCAAAAAACAACATGGGGATGCATGAAGCATGCAACGATGATGAGCAAGCGTGGAGCGAGTGACAAGGCACACAAAAAAATGCACAAAGTGGAAGGAGCGAGGTTCGAGATGAAACTGGAAAGTTTTGAAGTGTTTAGGAACAAAAATTGGGAAAAGTGTAAGGGCGCTGAAAATCAGCACCCTTGCACTTAGGAGAAAACTAACTTTGGTGCAAGGGTGCTAAAAAACAACACTCCTACACTAAAGTGTTTAAAACAAGTTTCATTATGTCAAGGCGCTGAAATTTAGCGCCCTGACATTTACTTCTTAGAAGTTTCATATGCAAGTGTAATGGCATTAAGTTTAAGCACTTCAGCATTGTGAAGAATGAAACATGTGCAATAATGGATAAAAAGTCCACTTGGACATGGAAAATTTGGACCATTTGGAGATTTGGAAAACTAAAAATTGGTTTAGTGTATAGGCCTCCAATTTCAATGCCACAATATAGAGAATAAAGCTCATTCAAAGATTTGAAGAATTTCTTTCTTTAGAAACCTGGAAATAATGAACATTTCTCTCCATAGAAGACAAAAAAATGATGGGGAATCAAGAGGCAATTGGAAAAAAAAGTGGAGAGGATAGTGATACAAAAACAACCAAAAATGTGCATCTAAACAAGAGGAAAGATCAACATGAACAACAGAGGTCCCTTGGAAAGAAATGCTTTTTTAAGAGCATAAAACTCACACGTTGGAGGAGCATGAAACCCGTGTGCTTGGTGTAATAACCCATCCATAACCCAAAATTTACACCTACTTTTTTTTTGTTTCTTGATTGTTATCTCATTATGTGTTTATTCAATTATATACTTAGGTACTTCTATCCATACAGGATAGGAATCCATCCATTCGGGACAGGCATGCAACCATATGGGTTAGGAATTTTTCCATATGGGACAAGGGTTCATCTATCCATTTGGGATAGGCATCTACCCAAACGGGGTAGGCATCTATCCATAAAAGATAGGAATGTGCTCTAGCCAGAGACTTAGACTCATCGAGACCATCCAGGTCTTGAGTCACTCACTAAAGACTACACTTCCCCTTGGAGGTGCACCGAGGTTGTCGTCCTTAGGAGTATGTAATATTAATTATATAGCTTGAGTCTTGCCTCGAAATTCGGCCTAAGGCCTCGGGGAGTCAAGAGAATCCATTCGGGATTCCTTTCGAGTATATAAAGAACGTGTTTTAATCTTACTTTTATATTACACATTATTAACCCCCCTTAACAATCAAGTGATTCTCTTGAATTATTAATTATTAATTTATTTTTAATCTAACTTTTCCTAACCCCATCCCCGAACACCTGAGGTACTAGGATCATTCTTCGTTTCCCAGACCGCCTACATACCCTGCTTCCAAATAGGATCAAGGCATAAAATATGTAGTTTTGTTTTCTAAACTATGTTTGATGTGAATTTTTTTGTGGGTACACAGCCCTTTCTAGGGTCCCATTTCCCCAGACAGTTCCTCTTCGACTGCTACCCACGAAGGGGAGCAATGAAAATATAAGTAGAGTCTCTGAGACTATTTACTTGTTTCCTAAATATCTAAATCCTAATTCCTAATGACGTCTCCCTTGAACCCATTTGAGATTCAATTACCTTTCAATTAACATATCTTCAAAATAAATTCTATCAATCCTACAATGGGGTTTTCTAGGTTTGAACTAGCGATTTTTCGTTCATTTACAATTATCTTATTAAATTATTGATCCAAGAGAGATTACCCGTCTCTTGGATTTTAATACATCAGATGTTCCTTATTACTCCCCGACGATTTAAAAGGATGGTGCCACAGATGCCGTTGTTGCAGCTGTATTAGGCTATGGATGCAGTAGCTCAAGCGTGACGACATTACTCGTAAATGTGAGCTAGAGGCACTACTGATACCGAACGCTGCTAGGTTTTAGTTTCAACTCTTGGTTAATGTTTACCTAGCTAAGAAAGAAAATAACAACTAACTAATTACTTCTTGCAAGATAACATACTTTTGAAAATGAAATGAACATTATTACATACTAACTATACCATGGCCAGTAAATTTTGAGATACTAATATACTTTTTCAAAAAAATAATAAATTGGGATTAACCATTTCATACATAAGGAAAGTAAATAATTACTAAGGATTAATGCAATGCCATCATTTAATAATTATCCTCTTTAAGGAAATTTATCTATCGTTTAATTCATCAATCATTAAACAATATATATGTACATAATAACATTAATTTATCACAAATTCACTAAGTGAAAAGAAAAAATAAATAAGTTGAAGTAAGGCATTAAAAATTAAAGGAAACTTGATAAGTAATTAAATAAAAGAAATTCTAATCCATTTTGTAAAATTAGATAATAATAATTATTTGAGGATTGTAAACTATTTTAGTTTCTTACATTACGAATCTTATGATAAATTAAAACAATGAGTACATTAAAATTTATTGTGTCAAAGTTAAATAAGCTAGCTTAATATTAATTATATGAAAAAGAAAATAATAATAATAATAATAATAATAATAATAATAATAATAATAATAATAATAATAATAATTTTACTCATTACTTTACTAACTAAAGAAAAGTATCCATTTTCACAAATAAAATTAAATTAATATTTCTAAAAAGAAAGAATTATAACTAATTTAGACGTAAATAATGAATTAAAACAAACAAATCTGATTTTGTGCTTTAAAATTTTTATTTTGTACAATTTGTTTAGATTTGCTCATCAATCTATAAATCTATTTTTCTTTATAAAAGAAATCCCCTTTTTTCCCTTAATTTATTGCTATAGTTTCTCCTTTTAAACGATTTGTTGAAAAATCAAAAGATTATGTCCTTTTGTTTTAGTTTCCAAATTTAAAATTATTGTTTAAGAAACATTTCCAAAAAACATCAAAAGAATATTTCTTTAAGTTTCCAATTTTAATATTACCAATATTCTCTTTAAGTTTCTATAATTATTTCCCTCTTTCCTATATAAGCTTGATAAACTATCTCTTTAATTAACTAACTATAATCTTAGTTTTAATATTTAAAATATAGGTTAATTAATTTAATCTTTCCAATAATAATAAATACAAATTTTCAAATAAAATTATTAACAAAAATTAAT
This sequence comes from Sequoia sempervirens, assembly GCA_007258455.2. Lineage (NCBI taxonomy): Eukaryota > Viridiplantae > Streptophyta > Pinopsida > Cupressales > Cupressaceae > Sequoia > Sequoia sempervirens. The sequence continues at coordinate 544,293 of VDFB02253974.1, forward strand.
TAAATTTTTAAATCACTAAAATTTATTATATAATTAGTAACAATTTATATTGTAAGGAAAAGACCAAAAAAAAAAGTTAATAAAAATTACACTCTAAAATTTTGAAGAAATTTGATAAGGTTTTTAATATTCTACCTTATAAACTTAAGATGTTTTATACATGTTTTGTATATATATTTTAATTAAAACTTTTTAGCAATTTAATTAAAAATGTTAGTAAATAATTTATTTATTTATAATGTGAAAGTTACATTAATTTTTTTTAAGTAAAATTTGAAAATATAACATCAATGAATCTTTTGAAAAATAATATTTTTAGAGTAAAAATTTTTAAAATAAAATTTCAATAAATTTTTAGAAAATTCTCATTATGTTTTCAATAATTTGTTTTTTTTTATTAATAAGAATTCAAGCATGAATTGAGTAAATTTTAATCTAATTAGACAATATTCAAATGACAATAAAAGATGAATTTCCAGAGAGAAGAATGAAATAATTTATTTATTTATTATTAATAAGATTTGATAAATAAGATAAATTTTTAGAAAGTAATTTTTTTCAATTAATTTTCTTTAGATAAGATTTAAGTTCTCTTTTAAAAGAATTTTCTTTTTACTTATTCTTCAATAGAATTTTAAAAAATAAAAATAAAAAAATGTTTTATCAATTTTAAATCTTAGCATAAGTAAATATTCTTTTATAAATTTTAAATCTTAGCATAAAACTTAATCTTTCCTATAAAATTATTATCAAATTTAAATCTAACTCATTTGAAAGCAAGATTGACATGGAGTAAAAGAAATTTCTCTAAATCAATTAAGGGAGAAGGAAGCATCATTGATGCCTACCTGTAACACAATTTTTCCAACTCCTTTCTCTGTTGAATCTGCGCTCTTTGATCCTTCTAATTTCTTTGCTCTTCTACAACCAGGCACGAAAAGAACCTCCTCCTCCTACTTCCTATCTTTCCTAAGAACTTACTATGCAAAGAAAGGTATGGAATCAAGAATGATAATCAATGTTTTTGAATTTATTTTTTTCCTCCTCTAAAAAGAGGCTAGAGAGCCATATTTATAGCAAATTGCATACTATTTCAATGGTTGAGCTTTGATGGTAAAAATCAGTGGTCAAGATTTAATGGTGAAAATCAACGGTTGAGATCAGGAAAGTGAAGAGAAAGTTTCTATTCTAACTCATGAGGGGATAATAATAAAATTTTAATTTTAGAATTATGGATAAAGATGTACTTGAAGTTTCTTATTTTACATATAGTTATAAAATGATGTTTCCAAAAGAAAAAATAGTTGATTGATAAGGGAAGATTTAATTCCAAAATGAGTGGGGAAAAAAATAGAATGATGAAGTAAGAAAATATGTAAACTTTTTAAATAAATTAGAATTTAATTATTATTTCATTTATAATTTGAAAAAGATTCTTATTTCTAAAATTAAATTTTGCATTGCAAGTTTATTTATTTATTTTATTTTTTTATAAAGTAACTATTTTATTTTCTCAATAATTTAATTTATAACTTTAACTTTATTATTATTATTATTACATTTTTTTGTTAAGTTTTGATAAAATAAAACAATAATTACCATCAAACCATCTTAATTTAATAATCAAAGAGTCTCATTCCAAATGTTCTAGAAGGAGGGTTGTGACACTTGGAAGGGCAAGAAAGAAAACATGTTTTGATTTAAAGAAATCAAGAGCATGACTTGGAAAATGCATTAACAAACCTAGCAAACAAAACGCAGACACAAAGAGAAGTAAAGAAAAGAGAAAAGAAAAACAACATACATGAGAAAAGAAATCAAAATCCCAGCTCGACCAAGAAAGAGGTTTGCATAAAAACGCTTTTTTGGATGAAGTTGATGTGTGCCCAACAAAGAGAAAATGGGGTGGAGACCAAGAATGCTAAAAATGAAACATAAAATCAATTTTAAGTGATTGAGAAATTCCAAAGACCTAACTTAAGTCGCTCATTAAATTGAGGCATAAAAGATGGCACGATAAGCGAAAAATGCAAAAGACTTGAAAAAGTGCACCTAAGCCAATTTTTGGCTAAGTCTGGGAAAAAGATGTAAAGGCACACTTTTTAAGCACTTCTGCATCTTCAAACAATCACCTTTGTGCAAGGGAACTAATTTTTGGCACCCCTGCACTTTCAAAACTTAGCCAAATTTATGGATGTGAGTTGGAGCATTATTTTTGGGCACAACTACACATTTAAAAATTTCACTAAGTATTGATAGTGAGACTTCGTGAAAGAGCTCGTTTCAAAGGTCTTCACGAGGTGGACATAGGAGGATGCTCAAACTAACTATTTGAGGCTTTGGAATGCATTTTTAGGTGGCTTGAAAATCACCTTGTTTTTCATGCTTGAACTTCATGAACCTAGGAAACAGACAAGTTTCATAGGGGGGTTATCCGTGGAACGAGCGCTGCTAGATTCCGTGATAATAAAGACCAGGTTTTGTAAGGGAAAAAAAGGATTTGAGCAGAATATTTTAACTTCAATTGGTAATCCTTCTTTAAGCTTTCAGGGTAATGAAACTTCTAGCATTTCTCAGGATCTTCCATCTTTTATGAAAATGGAAAAGGGTTTGGAAAAATTGTCCTATGCTGATATTTCTCCTTCTAGTTCTCATTTGGTGGATCCATTGTTAGGACTTCAAACACTTGGTCTATATCTTAGACACATAGTACTGGTTTGGATCTTGTAGGCAAGATTGCTGCAGGAAAGCGTTTTGTTAATATTCCTCCTTTTGTACCTCGCTTTTCTCAGTTGTTTGCCTTGGTCTGATCCTTGCACCTTCATCTTCCAAATTTAGTGGTCTCTTTTCAGCAAGTTTTCTCTATTGCAACCTCATTGCTTTTTGATTCAACTAATAGTAAGCAACTCGCCTTGGCAAGTTCCACTACTATTGGTGGGGATGATCTATCTTTTGGTCCTCTTGATTTGGAAATTCAAACTTTGTTAGAAGATGGTAATCTTGATGTACTCTCTCCTAATTCACTTTCCTTGATGGTCGCTCCTTGTGACGATATTGTCGAGGAATCTGGGGTAGATCCAGTCTCTAATAAAGTTATGTTTCATCTGGTTTATTACCCAAATATCAAGGGGAGAAGGTTATCTCAAGTAAAGTGGTGTCTTTTAGTAATGAGTTGGAATTGGGGAAGAGTTCTATAGATTTTGATTTTTCACAAAAATTTTCAATATTTCAAAACTCCTGCCCTTTCTTTATCTGCTCAAAAATCTCCAAGTAAAAGGGGTAGGAAGTCAAATGCAGTTAAATTTTAGGAGGAGATTGAAATGGGTAGGAAATTGACTTTGGATGGTTGTAATGTAAAGGATTTTCTCAATGTTTTGGTTTCTTTCGCAAATGAGTTGGTGAATTTTAATGGTTTTGATCACCTTGTTGTAACAAACAATATTCTTCCAACTATATCCGTTGTTAAACGAGGAAGGAAAACAAATTCTTTTAAGCTGCAAGAGGATAAAGCTATGGGGAGGTCCACTGAAGTTGATTCTTCTTCTAATGTTTTGGAGATTATAAGGGATCAGGTTGATTTGGATTTAATTCAAAGTCCTTCTCCATTGTCTTAGAAATCTTTGAGTAAAATAGGAAGGAAACCAAATAGTGTTAAGCTGTAAGAGGAGTTAGTCATTGGAGGTCAAATTACTTTGGATGGTAGCATTAAAAAAATATTGAGGGGAGCGACTTGTTCCTTGAAGTTTGAATGAAAATTATAACATGGAATGTTAGGGGCATTAATGACCCTAACAAAAGAGCTTGTATCAAGCATCAAATTAATGCTTGTGGAGCTAACATAGTGTTACTTCAAGAATCTAAGTTGTCGCAAGAAAGTTTTGATTTCTTCATTAAAAAATGGGTGAGGTGGAATTCATGTTTCTCAGTTGCTCAAGGAGCCTTAGGGGGTTTGATTTGCCTATGGAATCATAAGACTATATTAGTGGAAGCTTCAACAAATAATCAACATTGACGGTTTTTGAAGGTTACTCATTTTGATTTGAGTTTTGGTCTATTTAATGTTTATGCTCCTAATTCTACTGGGGGTAAGAAACAGTTGTGAGATGAGCTAAATCAATCTTTGAGCCAATTAGATTCTAAAAATATGATTCTAGCAGGGGATTTTAATGCCATCCTTAGTCTTTCTGATAAAAAGGCTGGTATTATTCCTCCTGAGAAATCATTGGAGGATTTTAATGACTTTGTACATAACAATGCAATGCCTAATATAAAGCCAAGTAATGGAAATTATACTTGGACAAAAAAGTGTAAATATTTTCTTCAAATTGTTGTGCATTTGGATAGATTTCTAAATTCTCCTACTTGGATCAATGAAACAGTTGCTTTATCTTCATAAATTTTTCCTTGGGTGGGAACTGATCACTTTCCTTTATTGTTACATATTGATAATAAAAATGTTGTATCTACCAAATCTTCTTTTAAATTTGAAACGATGTGGTTTAGGCATCTTGATTTTGTTAATCTGTTGTGTGAATGGTGGATCAAGGATCCTATGGTGGATGGCACTTTCATGTTTCGTTTCTCTCGTAAGCTTAGGTATGTCAAGGGGAAGATAAAACATTGGAATGCTACTATTTTTAAGAATGTTTTTCATCAAAAGTAAGTTTTTAAAAGAAAACTTATGAATTTTAATGTTGAGATTATTCAAAATGGTATGAATCTAGTCTCTTTTGAATTACAAAACAAACTTCAAGAGGAATGGGAAGAAATTGCAGCTAGAGAAGAGGTTTATTGGTGTAAGAAGTATAGGGATTTGTGGTTAAGAGAAGGGGATAAAAATGCAAAGTTCTTTCATAGGTCAGCCCAGGTTATTAAGTCTAAGAATGCAATATTTTCTATCATGGATAATCAAACAGGGGAAAATATAGCCAAGGAAGAAGATATCCAGTGTGAAGGGATAGCTTTATTTTCAAAATTGTTATCAACATCAGATAGAAAATCAAATCAAATTGATTTGGCTAAAAATGAATTGTTGAATACTATTCCAACCCTTGTATCTCAAGAGGACAATGCTCAATTGCTTAAGCCTTTTACTTTAACTAAGTTAAGATCAATAGTTTTTTATATGTCTCTTGATAAAGCACTTGGGCCAGATGGATTTACAACTATTTTTTTAGAAATGTTGGGACTTTATTGCAAATGATTTGTTAAGAGCATTGGAAGAATATAGAACTTTGAGTAATATGTTGAAGCAATTCAATGTGACCCACATAGCTCTTATTCCAAAAGTGAATAATCTTTCTTCTTTTGCTAATTTTAGGCCTATTTCTCTTTGTAACATAGTTTACAAAATTTTCACCAAAGCAATTTATAGGAGATTGTTGCACATTATTCGAAGAATTATTCCCATTGAGCAGGGTGGTTTTGTCCCTGGTAGAGAAACAGTTGAAGGTGCTTTAGTAGCTCATGAAGTGTTGCATTCCATATCCACTCATTCTATGTCAGATTTAATCATTAAGCTGGATATGTTGAAGGCCTATGATAGAGTAAACTGGGATTTTTTATTACAAATTTTGAGAAAGTTTGGTTTTCAAGAAAATGGTGTAAATGGATCTATTCTTTGTTTTCTGGGGAAAATTTTTCAGTCTTGTTCAATGGTACTTCTTCAGGTTTCTTCAGTTCAAGTCAAGGGGTGAGACAAGGTGACTCGTTGTCTCCTTTTCTATTTATTATTTTCGCTGAAGCTTTAAGTAGAGCAATAAACTATGCTCGTTCACAAAATTTGGTTAGAGAAATCAAGATTCCTTCTACAGATATAACAATGACCCACTCTTTGTTTGTTGATGATACACTTCTTTTTGGTCTAGCTACAATTTCAGAAGCAAAGCATATTAAGGTTTTGTTAGACAAGTATACCTTGGCTTCAGGTCAGTGTGTAAATGCAATAAATCTAAAGTTTATGTACTTAATACTAAGCCTTTGGTGAAAGATAAAATAATTTAGCTTTTGGGTTTTCAAGAAGCTGATCTTCCATGTAAATATTTGGGAATTCCTTTCTTTTCTAGTCCCAATAGGATCTCATACTAGGATAAGGTTATTAGTAGTATTCAATCTAGAATTGCAAACTAGAAAGGGTGTTGCATTTCTTTTCAGGGAGAATATTATTGATCAAGTCTGTTCTATCTTCAATTCCCAATTATTTTATGGTAGTTTTGAAGGCTCCTAGATCTATAATAATTTTGATTGAGAAACTAATTATCTCTTTTTTATGGAAGGGAAATATGGATTGTAAAAAGAAAATTTTGCTTATTTCTTTGGAAAATATCTATAGGGATAAAATGAAAGGTGGGGCAGGAGTTCACAATATGGCTTCAAGAAATATGGTTTTGGGGGAAACGTTAGTTTGGCACATGCATGACAAACCACATTCTAAATGGTGTAAGATCATGCAATCTAAATACTTAGATTATGGGGATTTAGAGCGTATTTTCACAACTTCTAATCCTCCACAAGGTTTTGCAATGTGGATTTCATGTTGGTATGTAGAAAAGTGATTACTCCTCATTTAACTTGGGAAATTCATGATGGGTTGAAAGCTAATTTCTAGAGAGATTCTTGGAATGGATATCCCCCTCTATATTCTCAGTATGATTTCCAATCAACAAAGTTACATTGGTCACAATGTTTGGGTTGGAAAGTTAGTGATTATATCCACAAATTTGATTCACATTCAAGGAGAGCTATATGGAAAGATTTGAAACATTCCTCTATTTCCACCATTCAACAATTGGAGTTAATCAGGATATTAGGAGATAGAGTTGTATTTGGGTTAGACAAATCTAATATACTCATTTGGGCACTTCAAAAATAGGGAAATATTTAGTTAAATTGGGGTACAAGGCAATCATGAATATTGAAGCACAAGTTCAACCTCAAAGGGCTATGTATTTTTGTTGGAATCCAATGGTACTTCCTAAGGCAGGTTGTTTCTTATGGCTAGCTTTGAAACACAAGGTTTTGTCAAGTGACAAGTTGGTGAAATTAGGAATTGCTGCACCTTTCAATTGTGTGCTTTGTGATGCAATATTAGAAGAGGTTGACCATCTTTTCTTGCAATGCCCATTTACAAACGCTTGTTGGGATTTTGTGAAGAATAAGTTAGGTTGGTTTTCTCCTTCTCCTTTTACAATCTGGGAAATGTTCACAAGTTGGCCTGTGTTGTACAAACAATCTTTGTTTGCAAGTTTATGGAAAGTTAATCCTTCTTTAATGGTTTGGTGTCTTTTGTGTGAATGAAATAAAAGGATATTTCGTAAAGAAATATCAAGTCTTGAACAAGTATTGATGAGGTTGGAAAAATCAATATGTGAGGTTGTTAATACTTATGTTCTTAATTCAAAGCATGTTGGCTCAATTTTTTTTGATTGGGATTCCAAGCAGTTAAAGGCTTGGCCTTCATTATTCATCCCTTTCAAAGGTAATAGGAAATCAAAGGTGGACATTAAACATGATAGGAAAAAGGTGGTGTGGACTCCCCCGGTGGTAGGATTTGTAAAATTAAATTTTGATGGTGCATCTCGGGGGAATCCCAGTCAATCAGGTGCAGGGGTTGTTGTTAGAAATCATGCTGGTGAACTCATTGGAACAAAGTCAGTTCACCTTTCTATTGGTACTAATAATCAAGCAGAATTTCAAGCTCTGTGTATGGGGTTACAATTTATAAAACACCTCAAGTTTCAAAATTCCTTATTGAAGGAGACCCTTTAATCATTATAAATGCTTACAGAGTTAGAGGGTCTTCAAATTGGAAGTTGCAATATGTTTTGGATCAAGTTTGGGGATACTCAATTCTCTAGAAGCTTTTGAATTAAACCACATCTATAGAGAAGGAAATCATGTGGTGGATCATCTTGCAAGCCTTGGATGCGAATAGCATGAAAGTGAAATATCCTACGGGGTGGACTCAACTTTGTGCAATAAACCACTCCAATATTTAATCAATCTGGAGAAAAACAGGTTTTCATAACCTGGATATATCTTTTTCTAATGATGTTTTTTGTTGATTGTAGGAGCTATGGTATTGAAATTTAAATATTTCAATGAATGTAACATCTTTAATTATTAAAAATGCTTGCTTTAACCTTCTTCATTGCCTAGGATTCAAAAAATTTGGAGGCACGAATACTATTAATGTTAATTTTTGAAGGATGGTAGAGGCATGCTTGATAAAGACTGGCAGAGGCATGATTGTGTAAGCGAGTTGGTGAGATTTTGATGAGACTGAAGGAGTCAGCCTATGAAATGTGAGCTGGTTTTTTTTTCTGAGGTGGCATTATAGTTGTAGGGGATTTAGTATTTTTCATGCTAGAGGCTAGAATGTTCATGTTTCAAGTTTATGTAATCTGCAACTAAAACCATTACTCCTTATGCTCGGTGAAGTTTAGTTAGCATGTGGTACTTGCATGAAGGTTTTATGTGTGTTAAATCTCAACTTCCTATGTTGGTCATAATTTTTTGATATTAGGTGAATGATGGAATTAAATGGGACTTTGCAATAACCTTTAATCATGTATTGCAATGAGGCTTCTCAAACATGCAAAATTTCTTTCAAAATATATGCTTTCACACTCCTTCAAACACTTTGTATTCTTTATATAACACTTTCCTTTTCCTTTTTTTTGCATCTGTTTGTCGAATCTTTGTCAACAAGTGCAGGGTTTCTGTGGCCGAGCTTCATCAAATTACAGGGAATGGTTTTGCAATCTTTTAGAGCTACGATGGTAAATTTAAGTTTTGTATTTCTTCTCTACAAAATTTTTCCAAGATTTATGTGTTTTCATCTAGAATATTTAGAGTGAATGTGCCTTGTCTTTGGTTGGGTGCGTTGTGTTTGGGGGATTTATGCTGTGGTTTTGTTCACTCAATATTCTAGCACTATGGTGTATATCATTGTCCTTCTCTGCGTTCTGTGATTTGGTGTTGGCTCCTTATTTTAATTCTCAGAAATTTTGGGTATTTTTCAAAAGTTGTCAATGGAATACATTGTCAAAAACTTCAAGGTTCCTATGCAAATTAAACAAGGGGAACGTCCATTTTCTGAGGAAATAAGGGATTTTGAATTATCCTTTATTTTCAAGGTTTCATGTCCTAATATGGTTGACAGTATTAGGGATGTCATTGGAGAACATTTTCTAAGTCCAAGTGCTCCAAGAATACTTTTTCCATCTCAAATTATTTCTATTTTTCTGTCGAATGCATTAGATCTTTTGCAGTCTTTGGATTTGCTCAAAGTTTTTGTTGATACAATGATACAACCAAATGTGTTGGGTGAGGAGGAACTTCTTCAATGTGTGCATGCATATAATTTGGATAGAGGAATAGGTTTCATAGGTGGTCTCTTTCCAAGGAAATATCTCAAATCAAAACAATATTATAGGGCAGCTTTTGAGGCAGTAAGAAATGGCTTAAAAAATGATGATCCTTGGGCTTTGAAAAGAGTTTTAAGTTTGGTTTCTAAGGAATTGAGGATTCCAATGGTGGAAAATATTATGGAAAATTACTATGCTTTATCTTATCTGCTAAATCATCATGTCAGGCATGGCCGTCCACTTCAGCTCAATTTCAATCTTCACAATCAAAATGGTCTAGATGATGAAGAACAGGGTAAGAAGGAAAATCAACAAGAAGGTGAGGGGGAAAAATATTATGAAGATAATCAAGATGTGGAGCAAGGATGGAAGAAAAATGCAAAGCATGGTGATAAAGGCTCAAAGGCAGAGGCATCTGATATGGAAGAATAAATAGGTCATATGCTCCTACAAATTTTGTATGATATAAACAATGCAAACTTTTTAACTGTTTCAATTAGGCATATAGTTAGGAAATATTATAAAGGTGAAGCATATGTTTGTTTTTGGATAAAACTATACTAGTTCTATGGTAGAAGTGTCATATACATGAGACATAGTTTTGTTGGTGCTATATCTTAGTTCACTATTATCATGATGAAGCTAAATGTAAAGTGAAGATGTCCTATAATGTTAGACACAATTTTGAATATTTTGGCATCTTGTTAATCAATACTATAAATCTGATTAATCATGTAAAGTTTATTATGATATTATTATAAATAGTTAGGCCTTGGCCTTTTGTCTAAAAAAAATAATAATAAAAAAATTCCATCATATAAATTATGTTATATCAATTTTGTGATGTTGAACTAAAAGTGGACAAGCTAATTATATTTATATGTGCATATATTTCATCATGTTATAGTTGTATTAAACACCATTTGTTAAAGGTGTCTTCGATGTATAAACTTTGATTAACTTATAAATCATATTTTATATTGTTCCAACTTTATCTTATGTACAAATTGTCTTTGATATATATATATATTGTTTTATTCTTATAACTGGAAAAGAGGTATGATAAGAACGCCTATTAAAGTGATGTGATAATTTTACATTAAATGGCATATATGTTGCATAGATTTTTGTCTAGTGATGAATAAATTTTCTAATTGGAACATAGTTAAAACTTGGCCCTTAGTTTATTGTCTTTGATAAACTATAAGGAATCTATTAAATTGTCACATTTAACCAATATTTAGTTTAGCATTGGTTAAATCACCTAACCATGTGATTTTATTGAACTTTGAGAGTTAATCATTTTTTTCATATTAAATGATGTGTTCAATTGGAGCCTATTCACTTACAATTTATAACATGTACACATTATAAATCTAACGATTAATGCAAGATGTGGATATATAAGGTGCATAAGAGGAGTTATTTTCTATCCAAGATACATGTATTTAATTGTGACAAATAAAATTATAGTTTAAATTAAAATATTGAAAACTTCATTGAACAATGACATCTGCATATTATAATTTGATTTAAATACATGAATTTATAGTGCATACTTAAAAAGTCTAAAATATATATGTGAGTGCATTTAATCAACATAATGAACATAATGTACGTGAGTGCATAATCAACTATCAAAGTCCACATGAAATGATAGATATCTAGAGCTAGTATGGAATTAAACATGTATGAAAATGTATCTACAAAAATATTAAAGTTAGCAAATATATAAATATAGATGATAATATCTAGAACTCATGAAATATACTAAAATATATGTCTAGAAGTGGACATCAAATAGCATGTGAAATGTAAATAGTCATAAATAGTCAAGTGGCACATATATAAATAAAATATACATATACACATGTGTATGTATACATATAGTCCATAAAATAAAACTATCCTAGATGTCAGGATCATCAGTAACATCAAGAGTCCTCTTTGTTCCACGTGAACTAGATGGACCTATAGATTCATGTTGTAGAAGAGTTCAAGAAACTTGAAATTAGATAAAAAAAAATTAAAGAAATTTTAATTTAATTTAACTTAACTGAAAAAATCATGAAATCAAAATTTTAAATCTAAACTAGAAAGTATACATAAATTACCATTTGATCATGTGAAACTATTAACACATTTTATTCAACAGGTGGGATAATGGACAAATGAAAACCAAATGTATGAGATGTTAATTCTTGGATATTCAAATAAAGCAAACAATAGGTTAAAAAATATTAGTGATGAAAAATGATTTTAATCATATATATATTTAAAAGACCTAAAAATTGTACATAGGAAATTTAATAAAGTTTAGGACCTCAAATGGCATGGATGACTCATGAAAATGACCTTGACCAGGAACCTAGCTAGCACCTATCAAGATGCTACTAACATTCTACATATACATATATATGAAACACATATATTTAAATCTAAATCTAAATTTAATTTTTCTAAATATAAATTTAATTTTAAAATTTTAAAATAATTGGCTATCTAGTGAATTTTTAAAGTACATGTGTAAATTTCAAACTTAAATAGCTTTTGAATTTACACATACCAGAGATGGCCCATGCATAACAATTTATGATGGCTTAGGAGTGCTCGCCACACCTTGTGGTTGGTTGGTCATGGATATCGCATGACCTTCCTACATAGATACAATATTGTTTCCCACATGTGTACAGTTGAATTCAATTATATGGACTTACATTAAAATATATTTAAATAATAAATTAAATGACACCTTTAAATTAAAACTAGATCTATACATATGTAATTTTCTAGGGCCAATATATATAAATTAGTTTACCTGATTGTAAGGTGTGCCCACTTGTACAACTATCAATGTAAGACAAATATTATGAAATCGTGATGATGTCCTAAAGTCATGCATCTACACCAAACACTTTAAACTAATATTACATATATAATTTCATGTTTAATTAAACATGAATTTTGATACATGTAAATGTTACACATTTCAAACAAATTAAAATGTGACTTGATGTACATGCCTATGTAGCATGGTCATCAGAACATAGTAAATCCACAAATGACTCCACATCTGATGTAGGTGCATCTAAAGTGGATGTCTAAGTAGGGCCATAACATGGATGACTGCAACTTTGACAAAAATGTGGTTATGGCACATGAGAGCTGCTAGGACCATCTCCTCCATACTCTCTACCACCAAATTTAGATGCCACATGGGTAGCCTGATCAGTGAGATCTCCTGAGAGTGAACTCAATGCTCCTAATATCGAAGTCACTTAGTGCTAAAATGGTGTCAGAATATCAGGAGATGGAGGAGAAAAAATGGGTGGAATCAAAGTATGTCGATTAGGATCAATACATGCTCCTAGTCTATGTTGGGGCATGCCATGCCCAATTGCTTGAAATGACCTCATATCAAAATAATTGGGCTTTAAATCCATCTCAAACTCTTCCCATAATTTTATAAAAAAATAAAGGGGTGCCTCACAATTAGTGTGTGGTGGATGATCAAAGGCCATCTACCATCACTCCTAAAAATGTGTGCCTATCTAAGGGTGCCTACAGCATCTAACTAAGATTCTTTCTTATTTGGAGGAATATGCTGATTAGTATGAGGGTCAATGAAATATGAGGAAATTGTTTGTTTGGTAATGTGGAGATCTAAGATTTCCCTATATGATAGTTCATCTAAATAAAATTGTCTCTTCTCCTCTCTCCATTGACATAAACTATCTAAATTTGCATTGATAGATAGAATAAAGTCGGCAGTAGTTTGTATCGAAGATGCAAAATGTGCTAAGTGAGGGGACATATTAGGCTCATTTTTTATCAAATTAATCTTTTCTTGAATAATGTTTATGTTTGCATTGATGTTTGCTCATAATTGGGCCTCATCAAATGAAGGGGGTGGGGGGTTGGGAGGTGGGGGGTTTTGAGGTGGGGGGCTATGAGGCAGAGAGTGTGGAGATGATGGGTTTTGATGCTAAGGGTATAAAATATCATCAGTAAAAAAACTCATCACCTGATGGTATTTTTTCCATCATGGGCCACTGCATGATAAACAATAGAAGAAAAAAATCAACAAACTAATTACACATAACATGAAGCATTGAATCTACTAATTTATTAAATATAAAATATTTAAATAATTTTTTATACAAGTGTTTCAAATTTTTGTTTCATTAAGTAATGTGTATAATTTGAGCTAAAAATCACATCGAACATATTCAAAATACATCATTTATACACATGTTCAAATTTAACATAAATGTACAACATGAATTTGGACTAATTTATAATTTTTTTATACATTAAAATTAAACATATATAAAATTAAACCACATGTTACATCAAGTGAACATGGCTATAATTACTTTGTGATTTTGATAGTGACATCTCTTATATCAAATAAAGAAAATAATGTTCCTAATGAGTTAAGAAAATGATTATATCTTATGCCTAAAATAACTAGTCTACAATTTGAATTGACAAATAAGATTATTCCAAATAGTATAAATTTGATTCATTTTATTAGGAAATTAGTACTTTATCTAAATTTTAAATGGAAAAATGATGATATATTATTTTGTTGTAATTAGATTATCAGGATATTAGGGATGCATTTATGTCATAGAAAATAAAAAATTTAAGGCATATAATCATGTATGAGGCACATAATACACCATCATGTATGAGGCACATAATACACCATCTCATACTCATTTTGGAATAGAAACATATTGCATAATTTGTTCAAGAATGCTTTTTTGGCACAAAAATAAGGAAAATGTTTAACTTCATGACTAGATATTTAGAGTTTCAAAAGGTGAAGGTAGAAAATGCACACCCTAGTGGTATATCAAGTAATTACATGAAATTTTGGGCCATTAGTGGTTGAAAATTTAGTATGAATATCATTTCAAGTTTTCTTGAAAATTGGAATTAATCTATCCTAACATTTTATATTAATCATGAATTTATCCTAATAAATAGTTTCTTTATGAGGGATATATACATGATGATCATCATTAGGTGTATACTTAAATTATCTCCATTTCCTAAATGTGATGATGATGTTGAAGTTAATGGAAAAAAGGGAAATTTTCACTTATATATAATGATGTCTAGAGATAAGGTGGATGTGCCTCAATATAGTAGGTTGAAAAAGTACTCAATCTTTTCTAGATATTTTAAAGATATCTTAGAGTTAATGTATATATTGTTTGGTAACAAGTATTACACTCATTTTATTGGAGATAGTGTCCTATAGTTACAAATTACTTTAGAGAAATAAGTTATTCCAAACTATATTAGAATCTTATTTTTGTAACTCTTAATAAATAATTTCTAAAGGATAAAAATGGAGAATAATTTGTAGCATATTGATGAGATGCGAGTAGCATACTCTTCTTTGATTTTTTCACTCATTTGAAGGGTTTTCACTAGTATTTTTTTCTTATGTAGAATACATGTCTTCTTCATTTTTTAATTCTATGACATTCCTTATATTTCTAAAAAAGGAGATTATAAAGTACATATGGCTTCCATGAATGAATGTTATGATTACCATATTATATTATGTCTTCTATTTCTCATCCTTTACATGGTAACATAATTATTTTTGCTTTGTTATTTATGGTTTTCATTTTATGCTATTGAATCATTTTAGGCATAAGAAACTAGTCTCCTTCCCTTATTATCTACTTCTTTCATTGGAAAATGGGATAAATGAGCATCATAAGAACACTAATAATGCAATCCGTCATGAGGGTTTAATTATTTTGATAATGAAATATGCAAAATCATATTATGTCCCTAAAGCACCCAAAAAACTAGCCAAATCTCGTGTTAAGGTCTCTCCAGGTTATGATACAAGAAGTGATTTTGGGGATAAGAATTGGGATAAGGATTTGAATCAATGGAAGATTACTCAAACCCCCCAGAGGATTTTGACCAATTGCCTAGGAAACGAGCAAAGAAGGCCCCCATACTTCTTGGTCTAGGGGCTCCCAAACTGACATGGGTGGTCATGAACCCCCTTTAGTAGCTATCAAAGGTAAATAAAATAAATTGAAAGCCCTAGTGGATGAGAAGGTTGTGGTTTCCTCAAAAAAGAAAGGGAGTCAAAATGTTCTTAAGAAGGGAAATGTGACCAAAAAGGGGGAGATTTTTGAACCTTCAAGGGATTGTAAGAGGAAGAACCTTAAACCTGTAATGAAGGGTGCCAAGGGTGCTAAAGACAAGGGATCTATAGCTAAGATTTTTTTTTAAATGGTGGTGACAAGGAATAGGGGGTAAACATTGTTGTTGGAAGGACAATCAACAAAGAAAATGAGTAGGGGGTTAATGAACCTAAGAAAGTGGTGGAGACTGGCAAGAATTGTGGTGTTGATAGGTCTAGGAATGAGATTATGGAGATGCCTAACTCCCTAAATATAGTTATGGATATGCCTAACTCCCTAAATATAGTAATGTTGATAAAGGGAAAGATAAAGTGGAGCAGGGTAATTTTCATCATGAGGCTTAGTTTAGGGAGGCTGACAACTTGTCTACTAATACTAATATTTTTAATTGTAACAAGGAAGAAATTAGTAACATTTTGGGTGTGGCTAAGGATGGTGCTATGAAATTTTTAAGCTTTTTAAATGGGTTTTTAATGAAGTCAACCAACCACTAGTACAAAAACAACAATAAACTACTAAAAATTTCTTGTAAATGACTACAATAGGTCACATGACCACTAGTAGTTTATTTCCAGTCATATATAACGTAACTAGATTGATGAATAAACCATTTTTAGTCATTTATTAGTTGTTTTGATTGATCGATTTGGTAGTATATTTAGTCATTGATTTAGTCATTCATTATTGCGATCTGGTCACTTATTTAGTCACTTTTTTTTTCCAATGATATATCTAGTCATTGATTTAGCCATTGATTGCTATAATCTGGTCACTTATTTAGTCATTTTTTATTCACTAATATATTTAACTAGTCACTTATTTACTTGTTGATTTAGTCATTGATTGTTGTAATTTGGTCACTTATTTAGTCATTGTTTTATTCATTGATTTCACTGGTCATATATCTAGTCATATTTTATTCACTGTTCATTGATTTATATCAATTGGTAGTATATTTAGTCAATTTAATTATTAATTGATATCAATTAGTAGTATATTTAGTCATTTTAATTAACTAATATTTGAGGATTTAAGCATAAAAAATGAATATACACATCAATCATCAATTGCACACAATAAGACAGTCATTGAGAAGGAAAAACTAATGAAATTTATTAATAAAAGAAAGGCGTTCTAGTTGTAGCTTAGAAATAGAGTATTACAATTGTTATTTTCAGTCAAAAGAATGAAAATATGAGTTACAATATTGCAGAGAAATGACTGCAAGAAAAAAACTTCTCCAAAATACTTTTGCAATGATGGAAACACATGCTTGAAGCCCTTCAATGCAAGCACATGCCCCTTTCATCTCTTAAAACTTCTACAACATGGGAAATCTTCCTAGAGAATTTTGTAATGTGTAGAATCCAAGGAGAGTGTTGATCATGTCCCATATATGAAGCTATCTCCTTTAATGCAGTCAACAATAACACTACTAGAATATTTCCTCCTTTATATGAAATGTGCCATCTGATATGAGCAAATGGGTGTTGCTTTTTCTACCATGGATGAAGTTTTTCCTCAATACAACCAACAAAATTAATATTAGTCTAAATTCATAAAGAATAAAAGTGCATTGTCTATTGCAAGTTTACAAAAAAAAGTCCAAACACAACAGAAAGATAAATAAATCAAAAAACTATAGCCTTTCAACAAATGCCTTAAATAGAGTGTTCAACATAGGCCTAGAATATGCATATTAAACCCTTGATTATAGAACCTTGTGCAAAATTTAAGAAAGATGATACACTTAGATTATAGAATGAAGGCTATCAACACTAACCAAACTGGAATAACATTATCAATAGAAATTTCTTGGAAACCAAGCCTAAGAATGCCATTAGACTTGGACAACAAAAATGTCAACCCTGGTTCATATGTTGTCTCAATAAAGACCTGCACCATTAAAGAATCCATTTATACATAAATTCCAAATTAAGTTGATGAGAAAAGATCTTTGATATCCAACTGGGAATACTCAACATCCAAAAATTACTAACCTGATGTTTCACAACAAGTTTCCCAAATGTGACATCATCTTCCTTGTTCACTTTACAAGCACTACCCAATTCAACTTTTGAAGGCACAAACACATAAGGTACTTTCTACAACAATAATTTTAAAACTAATGATTAATAACAAAACTTAAGGCATCCATTAAACTTATAAGAAAAAAACTACTTGAACAAATACACAGAAGAATCACCAAATGGTTCAAAACTCATTGTCAGTATAAGTCCAAAAAATTGATGTTCCTGTGAAAGTTAATTAGATTTATTCTCTTACAATTCATCAAAATTAGAAAAAAGGGTAGCAAGTTAGGGGATTTGATCGTGGGAAAACTTCACAGTTAAAAGGTTTTTGTAATATGTCAAACATCATTTCATTAGTTTCAATCCCAACATTTTACCCATGTGATTACTGCCCTATACAATAAGAATCAAACTGTGTTCATTTTATTGGTTTTGATCCCTTCAATCCACCTTTGCAACATCTACATGATGTAAAGATTGCCAGTGAATAGTTGAAACATATCAGAGATGATTGAAGGAAAGCCTCTCACAAATTAAGGAACGATTCAAGTATTACACATCACATGGAGTTAACCTAAAAATGTTGCAATTCCCATCTGACATCTTAAGAGGTTGCAATAATGTTGAAATTCAAAATGGTACAAGGAGAGAGAAAAAATCAATACCTTATCTTTGGCCAATGAAATCAAAGGATCAAGAATGGCAGGAAGATCTATATTAGCCACAATAACTATAAACTCTGATGTTCTAATGTAGTACCCCTCCGCTTTTGGTCCTTTGCGTCATATGAGTAAGTTGTGCATTTGCGACTTGCGAGATCTTGCTGCCTTTTGTCATACAGGTATTGTTTTGAATTTTGTTGCTCATAATAGCAACATTAGTTTAATTAAAGTATTAAATTAAATTATTAAATTTAATAATTAATTATTAAGCTTATTTGAAGGTGATAATGATCTAATAGATTACATTATTTCCTTATTAAATACGAAATCATAAATTACAATTATAAATGATGAGTATTTTAAATTTAATATGGATTAATAATCCACTTATTATTAAAGTTTATTTATAAATTTAAAATACTTCATGAATATGTAAATAAAAATATAAAATTTTAATTATAAATAATGTTTATTTTGAAATTAAATATAATGGATTAATCATCCATTTAAAATGAAGTTTATTTATAAATTTTGAATTATTTGGATAAAGAGGTGAATGAAAGGTAAACAAAAGATAATTATGTTATTTCTATTTATTTTATGTAAGAATAAATATATAAACATATACATATATGAAATTGATATAATAATAATAAACTTGTGCAAGAAGCGAAAGTCTACACCTGCCACTTGCATGTACTCTCCACTTGCTTCAAGGAAACTCCTTCAACGTACCACATGCCCTGTGTTTGCCTCCTCTTTTGTGCATGTTCAGTGCTTGGCATTCTTTCGGAGAGAGGTGGTCTTTTTGGGGAAAATGATCTGGCAGGTGTGCATTGCTTCCCAGGCGGGGAACCACATTTCTGGAGGGATTTCCATATCTTGTTCGATAGTTCCTAATACGAGGGAGTAGAAGGAGGGAAGTGTGGAAGAGCTCATGCAAAGTTTTGAGGTAAGTATCTGCCATGGTTTTTGGAACTTCGGTGGTTTTCTGTTGGAATCTACACATAGTCAGACCATTCTTCTATTATGTTTTACTTCATTCTAAAACTGTTCAGTTGTTACCTGTTAAATGGGAGTAAAGGCTTATGTTTATGAGCTACGACTGTTATTCCCCACTCATTGCAGACCATGTGACCACATCCCTTTCAAGCATTATGTTAAGCACTTCACGTGCCTTGACTGTGCTTGCACCTTTTGCGTCGATGCCTGCCAGGGCACTTGCAATCACAATGTGGCCAACTTCCCCTTTGATATGCTTGATGAATGGACATACCTTGTTCCAAGCACCCAGTTTGTGTGCACCCTGCAACGTTTGATTTCCATGATTTCACATTTCTTTGAGACATTCTGTCAAACAGTCTCGAGCCTTGCCACGTTTTAGAGTGCTTCATGGATTCACAGATTTTGAGAGCTTCCTTGTAAAATCCGTTTTGTCCATATTCTGCAATTGTTGCCTTCATCCCATGGGAAACCTATCAGTGCCGCAGTAATTGGAAAATGGAGGGTGTATAAATTTAAATAATGTCCCTAATGCCTTTTTGCATCCTGCCACAGCGGCAACACTTGAAAATAGAATGTTGTAGAGGTTTAAATAATCTCTCTGATTTCATTGTCAACCTGTCTCAGCTGCGGCGCCTGAACACAATAGGAAGATTAAAAGTTTAAAATAGTCTGCCTGTATTTTGTTTACTGGAAATCTGCCGTAGTTGAAGCCCTTGAATATAGAAGGGTGTAAAAGTTTAAATAACCTCCCTGGTTCTTTTGGCGTTACCTACCAAATGCTTTTGCTTGAAAGTTTCTAAAGCTTTTTTCAGAAAATCCGTTCTGTATATTTATCCTGCAACTTTTGCATTCCAAAAGATCGTATCTCTTGAGGCAAGCTGTAAAATAATTCACACGCCTTGTTCTACTCCCTCGGTTCCTTTGCAGCCATTGTTTACCAGAGTAGTCACAAATTCGACATTTCACAGAATTCCTCTATCCTTTGGACTTTGATGGCGTCTTTAAACTGTTCCACAGCTCCCAATCCAACATAGGAAGGCAAGATGTTGGTAAAGGTAATGGAAATTTCCTTTCAAAAGTGTCTTGAACTATTCCTTCAAATCCATCTTGTGCATACGTTGCTGTAATTGCAGCCCCTGAGATCACCTGTTCGTTGAGGCATTTCTGTCAAACAATTAACATTCCTTGTTTATGACTTTCACATTTTGCGTACATTGCTATTAGTGCAGTTGCAACTATAACTTCTGACAGAATCCCTTCACCAACTTTTAGCTTGAAATTCCTTTAGAAACCGGCCTTACATATTGAAGGTATGTGCATCACAGGAGCCTCCTGAAAATCACTATTCAAGTAGGATATATTTCATGATTTGTACTCTGACATTACGTTTTCATTTGCTCCTTATACTCTGTCCGAGAATAATCTATCGTAATAGGTTACTTACGAAATAAACTTTAGAGCATGGTTATAATATTCTTTAATATCGATGCACCTTAAGTGTAGTCTTCATTTTATTCTATCTTAATTACATTTTCATAGACTAATTACTTTTATATCGATCTTAAGGTACTATCACCATAGATAGCTTTAAGAGATAGATCCTTCTTTTAAGGGCCACGTATTTATCCTCTTAAAAAGCCTTTCCTAAATAAATAGTTTCCCCCTTGATTTTCTTTAATAGTAAAGCTACTTTTTCATGGTATGGAAAAAGAAGAAGAAGAAAGGCCTTAATTTTAAAAGAATTCAAATAAAATAGGAATTTAGGGGTATTAGATTTTAAAGAGAGGAAAAATAAAGCATCCAATGTGTATTTCTTTCTATGGAATATATATATATTTAGATATATTTAATCATATGAATATATTTTCACCTAGTACAGAGAAAAATAAAAATAAAATAAAATAAAATTTCAATATATATATAAATAATGGTATGAGTAAAAGAATAAATAATCAAATAAATAAATAATAGTTAAATATGAATAAGGATGTATGTAATATGAATGATAATAAATAATTTTAGAATTTGCTATCGTGTTAATGAATTCAAAATTGTTGGCTTCAGTTATTGGTATTAGGTATTAACAACGCTATGATGATAATTAGAGATTAAGTTATTGTCTAAGAAGGTGCATTGAGTTATCTATAAGAGTATGACGTTAATAGGGAAATGTATATAAACACGTTTATGCAATTGCTCTAATTATTCAAATGATTTCTTAACGAGTAAAAAGTTAAAGTATCATGATTATCGTTTTAACTATGTTAGTTTAATGTTATTGTTGTGTTTGTGTTAGTAAAAGTGGATTGATGTTAGGATATACCTTAGATATTGTTATTTGTGACTTTTATAGCCTCAAAATTTGAGTAAAGAAATTGATAAGTTGTTTAACTTAAATAATTTGATCTATTGATGGATGACTTAGTATTTGAAATGTGGAAGTGATGTCTTTATTTGATATTGTGAGAGTGAACTTTCATGGTTGTTGTGATTGCTTGCTCGTGATGGATTAACGGATATTCTTGATGGTTCTACCTTGACATGACTTCCTCTTGAGTTGGAGTTATTTTGACTAGATTCAATATGTGAGCTTGAGTATTAATGTGTAAGTGAGTCAATGGTTAAGTATTGAGTTTTAGGAAGTGGCAGAATAATGCCTCTTGGCTATCTTGGTTGTTGATCGAATATTGTGTTTGTTGATATTGAGTTGAATTTTGATTATTGTTTTGGAGTATACCTTGTTTGCATTAATTTGGTTATTGTTCAAAGTGGAAGTGATATTGAGTATTCATGTAAGGGTTGCTTGAACTGAAACCCATGTTGATTGGGTATTGTTTCGATGTTTGGAACGTTATTTTTTTATTTTAGATATTATGAAGGATCTTGACTTATAGTTGGTTCTGATTATTGCCTTTTCTAGAAGGAGTCCGTTGTGTCCAAAAAGGTTATTGAAAATATTTTGATCTTTGCAATTAATTATGCAATGAGTTGATTATGTTATCTTGATTAAGTTTGAAGGTCAGTTATGAGATTGCCTCTTTTATTCCTCTCTTATCATTTTGCGATTGTGGAAGTTATATAGTCAATTTGTGGTTCAAGTTATGAGTCTTTCTCTTGTGTTAAGACTTTCTTGTAGTCACTTTTGAGATGGTTGGGAACTCGAGGAGTTGAATTACCTTCAGTGGAAGTATGTTGTTTTTTGATATTTTAGGCTCCCAGAGGCAATGGAGAAATTTGATTTATAATGATGCTCTACGGTTGGACCGTTGTGATTTATTGATCTTATTTTGGATTCTGAGCTTTTGGGTATTACCTTATACTATGGTGTTGACCTTTGATGTGGTGGGTGGTACCTCCTTGTTCTTCTTTAGTAATATGGAATGGTTTGCGAGATGGTTCTTGCCTCGCATTTGTGAGTTATGCACAATTGATTTTTATGTGAGATGAGGTACACCCCTTGCATGTTTTGTTTTGGTACCCGTAGGGAGAGTGGCTCTTCATGGGGGCCGGCGCACAAAGGGGCTGTTTGGGTAACCCATGGAAGAGTTTCTTAATCAAGTGATAATGTAATTAATTAACTAGTAGGTTGGGTAGATAAACACTAAACAAGATTAATTATGAGCCTCACCCATACCGTTAGTGCTTTCACAGACTAAGGATGGGATGAGAAGACCTGGTTGGTAAGATCACTGCCTTGTCCTCACGAAAGGTAAGTGGTTCCGCATGAGTCACCCTATGGAGCGGTCGCCTTGAGATAGGCAGCCTGGATAACCATAGATGGAAGCGGTACCTTGTGATAGGTTTCCTGGAAAATCCATGTAAGGCCATGCGATGACACTCTCCTATAGTACCCGTTTATCTTCCTTTGTTTGGTAGCCTCTGGGAGTGTTGTTTGAATTGTTGATGTTGTTGAACCAATTGGTTCTTGGTGATTATTTTTGAAGCCTCCAAGTTCTATCTTTTAGTGTTGCATACATGCCTCATGGCAACTTGTTTAATGTTAATGAAAGGTTCCCTTGATATTTATTGTTGGTTGATATTGCAATTTAATTTGAAGGCTTGGATCTTATTGTTGTTGGCACCTCTTATGGTTATTTATTGTTGAGCTATAATCTTGGCATTTGGTTATGTTGGACTTTTCATTATTTTATTTTGGCTAAGTGGTGGCAATGTTGTGGCTTGCTATCTCATGTTGATGATATCCTTGTTGTGGAGTCTGGTTTGCTATTGGTTCATTTGATTGTTTTGGAATACGGTATGGGGATCTTTCTTGTCAACTCCTAGCATGGGGGGTGGACTTCCGAGTCCACGTGGTCGGGTGGAACATGCTATGCACCCCATTGGGTCCCCAACCAAGGATCGAGTTGTGCAGATATGTGCCTCTTGCGGTGACTCTAGGATTGTCCCTGAGTCGGAGCTGATCTTGTTACTTTGTATTCACCTTTTTAGTTGTATTAATCTATCTTATTGTATTGTTCCTGTATATGTTGAGGAACACATTTGTATCATTGTATCTCTTATACGATGTAACTTTTATTATCATTGTAATGATTGTAATCCTTGACCTTAATTTATGATCTCTGATGGATGTTTGTCGTTCATGAAATGTATATAAATACTTAGTACTTTTATGTGTTAACGTTTCATAGTATGTAATTCTAAATGGTGTTGTATCTATGGAAATATACTCCACAATTGGCATATTGAACTATTAATAAAATGTTATATGTATCTTTTTCATCTCTTTTGATCATGGATGGTTGGATGTTATCTTTATGTAATATTGATTCGTTCGTTATCATTATGGTATTAGTTTTAGGACTTCGTGATGCCATCTCGTGTACCCCAGAGGACGTAATGGTCATTGCGATTGTAGAATTGCTTTATATGCAATATATGTTCATGTTTATCTTATGAATTTTTCTTCTTTTAAAAAAAAAAAAAATGGTGTGGTAATTTGTGTTTCTGTTGTCCTTTGGGGTTTGCATGGAGGGGTGTTACATCTAAAAGTATAAAGTCTTAGTTGTTGCAACACCCAAAACTCTTTCAGTATTAGCAAAAAAGAAACCGAATATTGATCCACTACCATATTGGATCTCACAGGATTCTCCTTCACAAACAACAAATGATATATATTAATTGTTTAGCAACTTCCTTAATATCCCCATCTAAGTAGACTAAACTAAGTGAGGTTGAGGGTTTGAAGTAGAGTACCATCTTCTTGGTATGTGCTTGACTTTGATCATGATTTGTATCTTGAATGAAAATAGCAAGCTAGTTGCACTGTAAAATCATTGTTAGAAAAATAACCCCAAAATCCTCGCTAATTAAAATAATCCTTCTAGATATTTCAAGACAAGATATTTCAGTTAATTTCTAAGAGAGCTAATTTCACTATCCAAACATCCATCAATCTATTTACTGTATATAATTTCCCATAATTTAGAATTTGAATGTGATGAAACTAACCATAATTACCAAAGATTTGACACCAAAATGTAGTACAAAATGAATTGTTTGACAACAAATGTGTTTTGATAAACTAAATATACCCTTGATATATTGATTTAAATAACAAGGAAAGTTCAAATTGGAGATAGCAAGATAACATTCATTAATTCACTTCAACGAAAAAATGAAACCAGAATTCAACCACCAATTATAACTTCATTCTATTGATCTTCAAAAACAATTTAAAACACATTTCAAAATTTTTTCCTAACTAACATGTCAAAAAGTGTCTTGTCAGTTACCCACTTTTAACACAAATCAAAAAGTCCTAATTATTTTTGTTTACATAGGATTACATAAAACTTTAAAAGCAATGAAAGATGAGAAGTGAAGAGAATTTATAATATGTTGAAGTCCACGACACTCGCAAGATACGAAAGTTCCTTACTCATTGTAAGGTACCCATGATCATTCAGATCTGGCAAGGTCCTCTATCCATGATAGTATCTACAAGGCTTGGTACTTCACTGCAAGGCCTATTCTTCTGGGGGAGCTAGATATGTCTCCTCCCATTGGTACACTATGTAATCATGAGGCCATTTGTACTCTTATATTTTTTTTGTGTTGGCTAAGTGACTCTTCCATCTACTATCTAATAACCCTTTGGTATTCATGATGAATTTTGAGTACCCAACATCTAATGCAATTATTCCATCCAAGGTTAAACTGAGGAGGTGAATATTTATGTCACCATCCTTCTGTATATTAGTGAGGTAGTTGGGAACAATTTTGCTAAACTCATTTTTCCAATCCTTGGAGCCTTTTAGTTGATCATCATCCCTTAGTATCTTAGGCACGAACCACCACTTTAGCGTGTGAAATGAATCTATTATTGCCTTAATATTTTTCTCTTCTACAAACATGTATTGAAATTCATTTGTGACCATTCAAACCATTTGATCAGTAGGATTTAAATTTGTGGGGGCCTCAACACTCCTTTGTAAAATTCTGCACAAAGTTGTTAAGGTATGATGTACAAGTTGCCATTTCTTCAATAAGGGGTCCAATATAGGTACATGGGCCTTTATCTGATCAACTGCTTGTGACAAGGAGACATAACATTCATACACATTTTCCAATTTTCCCACAATTAGTTTAACCTTATGCTCCAAGATTTTTTCCAATACCCTAAGGGTTTCTCTCTTTGCTCTTTCCTTTGCTTCTTCATTACTCTTTTTCAACTTCTCAATTTCTTGTTTTAGCACATTAACTTGTTCAATGGTGATTGCACCTATATCAGTCTAGATGGTAGGGGACTGGTATACTATTAATTTTGTGCTTTGGGAAGGACCTTCTCCCTTTAACTATTGTTTCAATTTCACATTTTCTTTGAATAACCTATTCACTTCATAATTTAGATTAGTTTGTGCTTTCTCATATTCTACCAATCTAAGCTCCATAGATTAACCACATCCCTAGTAAACATTGTTGAGTGCATTTTCATAGTAGCTACCTCCAATGCTGATGTGTCTTGAAGTGTCTTTACCATGGTAGTCCCTCTCATTTCTTTTACAACATCAAGCAATCTTGGTTTTTCTGTTGTTTTTTGCTTTGTCCAAAAGGCTAGGGTTTCAAGTATTGGATTGTAACATGTGCCACTCATTCCCTCATCTAAATCGAATTCAAAAATCAACATGGGATCTTCTTGGATTCTTACTTGATCCAATAAGAATATATTTTTTAACTCCATCCTAGGAATAATTAGTATATTGCTTTCTAAGACCAATTTTCTTACTTCTTGGGGGCTAATAGTAATTTCATTAATCCTAATTTCTTGAAGAGTCTGGGAAACAATATGGTCATGTTGCAACTCAATCCTTAGTGCCCATATTATTAATTTGGAGTCTCTCCTCAAATTCATTCATTTTCATCTTAAATAAAAAATCCTTAAACTCGAGAGTTTGAATAAATTCATCATCTTCAATAAATCTAAGGGAAACAATCACCCTTTCATCATCATGTACTTCTTGATCATTATGCCCATGTACATCCACTCTTTCTTCTAGTTTGTGAGCATTAGTTGCACGCTTAGGTGGTGGTTGATCAACTTCAGCATCTTTAAAATTAAAAAGTACATCGGCTACCTCTTTAGTATCCCCTACTCCTTCACTTATTTCATATGCCACTAAGGGGGCCACTCCATGTGTCTTCTACCTATTAGGACTTGGTTGCTAAGGGGATGCTTTTGATTGTATTGTGATAGTTTCTGGTAGGGGCTCTATGATTACAATACCACTTGGTTTGATGGGAAGCTTGGAGGGTTTTGAAGATTGACCCTCTGGTTTCTTTTCTGGTTCAACATATAATCTTTCAAAGTTGTCAATTATTACATTCATCCTTTTGATAAGATCCCTTTCTTCAAAATAGAATCCTTGGAATCTAGTGTCCCTTTTCTTCTTCTCCTCCTCAAGCCTCTTTATGATTTCCCACTTCCTCTTCCTTTGAAAAACCTCATTAAGTGTAAAGAAATTTCTTATTACATCTTCATAATCCATTACATGGGTAATCCCAACTCTAGTGAGAAGCATCTATTTTATAAAATTAATATACCCTTCAGAATCAAAGATCCTTTCTCCTTGTGACTTTAATGAATACCGCATCTTCAAATAGTTTTGTAGTTCTTCAAGAGTGTCAAACCCTACAAATAGCTCCTCACATTCAGTTAGGTCAGGGAGGAATGTCCCCTTTTCTGTCTTTTCATAACATCCTGCTCCATCCATAAAAATTGTCACATAAATTCTAAAAATGCAATTCGAATAGAAATTTTTTTAGGTAAAACATGTGGGGCTTGAGGACACCCATAGATCCTTATAACTGTTTGGTTTGCTAAGAAGAACCAATCACAAAATTGTGAGTGAGTCCCTGCTCTGGCTTCAATACTAAAGGTCTTAATACTTGTATGATTTTATTAGGTAATATTGGTGAAATATGACCAAGAGTGGCCATGACCTTTACTACGAAATCATTATAAAATATTACATAATCACCATTTTTACATCTACTATCCCAGATGTAACACCAATTTTGTATAGGAAACCTATTCCCTTCATCATTTTTCATTCCCAAACACATCCTTTTAGTCCATTTGTTTATGTTTTGGTATAATATTAAATGACACAACAAAGAGTATTTCCTAAAAGTGATGGGAGCTAAGTTCTCTCTTGTGAAAATCCCTCATGTAGCCCTTTCTCAATTTCAGCAACAAAGTCACACTCAATTTTAACTTCAAGATTTTGTATCCTCATTGCCATCATTATGAGATAGGTTGGCATCCTCTCTTCAGCATCTATTCCAAGCACTTGGTACAAAGCAAAATAAGTTCTTTTGAAATATACTTGGAAGTATTCTATGGAAAATGACTCATTTTGGGAGGGGGAGATAGGTATACTCCTATTGGTTACACCCTTTTTCATGTGTAAAGGAAGTTCATCACTCCTATAGGTTTTTCTCAATCTCCTATAATCCTCCTCACTTTTGTCCAAGTCGATCTTAATTATAGCTTGCTTGTTTAATATAAAACACTCTATAATTGCTTCTTTAGTCAGCACCACTAATGGTGAACTATCTGACATTCTTATAGTCCTGGTAGTTGGGTGATAATATTGTGCCAATACTTTAATAAACTCAACATCTACAAAGATATTTGGGACTATCAATTTGGCCAAATCTAAGGTCCAAAGATTCAAAACTGGAATCTTCTCGAGCCTTTTTCATAGAAGTACGAAATAGATCCCACACTGAGATAGGGATAATTGGGTCTCTTCCATGGGTTGTATCTTTAAACACCTTTTTGGATCTTTTGTCTACAAAATTAGGTAACACATCTAAAATGGATTGTTGTAGAAACCTCTTCTTTGATTTAGAAACTATGGACTCTTCCTTTTTACTCACAAGTTGACTTATTTTGGGTGGCATGATGAAGAATTTACTCCTACTTGATTTTTTAAGTGTCTACTTGTAGAAGCAAATTCAATTCTTATACACTTGCTACAGAGGGTTTCTGTGAACTTACTCAATGAAATAATAGTTGTAGAATTTTCCTGCTTGAACTCCCCTGCCTCTAGTATGTTGAGCTTTGTGAATGGTTGTCAAAATGTCATCAAGTCCCAAGCAATATTTGCTATTGAGCTCGGTCACCTCACTGTTAATGTGAATTCGTACAAAATATTTCATAATCTTCCCATATTTTGAGTTGGAATACATGTCATTGATATTAAGAAATTGAATGGTGTAATCATTTAATGCTTTGATAGCTTGTATTGCTCAGTCATTTCAAGATAGGTGTGGGTTAGCACTAGCAGTACCACCACCCCACACACACCCTTTGGACTCCCATGAGATGACAAGTTAATTCTAGCAGTTGAGTGACTATTTGCTACCATACCGCTCTATCATATCAAGACCGTTGCGGGGTACTAGTAGTAGTATCGCCAAACTACGCACACCCCTTTATACTCCCACGAGATAGTGGGTTAATTCTAGCAATTGAGTGATTGTTCACCACCATACCGCAGTGTCACTATTTACCCCTTGCGGGGCTATGGTTTACTTTAGTTGTTAACATGTTCTCACCACCACCCCACAATATTCATATTTGGTTGTCGCGGTATTGCAGTAAGTATTTTTACATTGACCTATATGTCCCACCATCCTGTGCATACCTCTATTGACTGCTGAGGTAGTGCGGTATTAGATTTTATTATGAATGTAGTATTTTAGATATCATTTTATTGAAAAGATTGAACACTTTTCTAATTTTCCAGTCTCTCAGTTTTAGTTTTTAGTCACTCAGACCTAAGATATCATTCTTTTTTTGTAATGGGGAGGCTTAGTTCACCTAATGTTAAGATATCTATATGCATTATTAAATCACAGATGTTCATTATATGTTTGCATAAAGAAAACATATAGGACATATAAGAAATTACATTCTAACTAAACAAAATTAATTTCAAAATTTCAACCAAAGTAAGAAAACTAAGAAGAATGATTGAACCTAACTTTAAATGCACTTCAAATCAGTAGTGAACATCTCAGATTTTGTATACAATGGACCATCAGAATAATGATGATTATTTTCAAAAATGTATCAGTAAAACAATAGTGAATAATCATACCTATAATCAGATATTTATTACATTCAATAATAAATTACACCATTTATAACCAAAGTTTAGGTGACAAGCTAACCTCTTAAGGTGACAAAACATCATCATAATCATCTGCATTTCTAGTAAGATCAAAATCCTAATCATTTTTGTTTGCATCTTCTTGATTTTCTTCCTCATCCTCATTTGTGACATGGAATGCATTCTCTCTCCCAATCTCTTCATTGGCAATCAAAATGTCTTCTTCAAACACTCCATCATTGTCTTCATCCACTTCTTCAAATGTTTCTTATAAATTAACATATTTCCCATTAATAATTATATCAAAAATTTCCATGATTTTTCATTTTGAATGAGACTCTATTCGAATGACATACGACCATCTAGGGCTTCTTACACCATCAATTAGAAATGATTGGTTAATTTGAAGAAGGGAAACATGCGGATCATATGTCTCTGATAAAAAAATTTCTTCTATTTACACGTACAAATCCATACTCATAAAATTGTACTGCAGATGGTCGGATCCACTTACATTTTAATAATATAAGACTATTTTCACCACAGTCCAATAGAATAATTTTTTGGATGAATCCAACTAAAATTTCTTCTCAGTTTTGTGAAGAAATTCAGCACTAACAACACAATCATAATTTATCTTTCCTTTGTCTTTTTCTTCCACTCTTAAATGACTACCATAGGCCCACATTCCACTGAAACATGTAGCCCATAAATGTGGAGATTGTGAAAGCTCACTTTCCTCTATTGTTATATCTTGGTCTTCTTCTTTTGCATCCTTGACTGCATTGGCAATATATTCTTCAAATTTTAGAAAAGAATCACCTCCAATCAAATCATTGCGCCTTTGAGGTCAATGTTGCATCCAAGCTTGATTGTCTTCTTCATATTTTCTACATAGAATATTAACAAATAAATAGTAAGAATGATAATATAAATGTGTAAATGCAATTGAGTAAATAAATTATTATGCTAATTTTTTTTTACCTACGCCACTTATTGAACGAAGATGTGTTTTGAAGAATATAGACATGTATCACACTTCTTTCTTGATGTGATAGCTTCAAGCAACATCCATTTCCTTCTAATACTTCACCTGCAATTGTGTCTTCTTCGTCATCATCCCATACATGTCAATTGAAATTTTTAAAATCCTTCATATATTATGTGCAAAATCCCATAGCCTCTTGCATTGAATATCCCTCAAACATGTTGCCTTCTAATTTTTCCCTAGTACGAACAATTTTTTTTAAAACTTTCATATATCATTCTATAGGATATGTCCATCTTGTTCTTATCGGGCCACAATGCTTTAGTTCATATTGTATATGTATCAAAAGATGCATAGAAATGTTAAAGATTGTTGGTGGAAATTCCTGTTCCAATAGACAAAGGACTTCAACAACCTCCTCCCTCAAACTATCAAAGTTTGAAGGATCTAATACATGTAAACTCATTCTCTTTAATATTAGGCCCAACCTTATAATTTCCAATCTTGGCCCCTTTGGAAAACTTAATATATTTACCACAATAGGTAAAATATTCTCCATTATGACATGATAGTCATGGGTCTTGAGGTCTCTTAATCCATTAATGTTAGTTTGGTTTCTAATACTACTTGATGGACAAAATTATGGATCGGGACTTGGGATCAACTATAAAAATTTTACATTAACTTCCTCAGTTTGTTCCTAAAATGTCAATTCTCCATCATAGACTTGCAAAAGGTATTGGCTATCTGCCGAAGGGATGAAGATAGTGAGCTAAATGGGGATCACATGCAACTAGAAAATAAACCTACAATAATCAAAACAACTTTGGCGACATAAATTGTCACTTCCTGGCAATAGGAACAACAACAATAATAATTCCAGAAATTAAACTCACAACTTTGAAGCAAGATACTTTAGAAATCATAAAGTGATATACAACATTAAAATCTAATCTAAGAAAATAATATCACAATTCATAATCAATAAGAAACAAACCACACTTTAGATAACATAAAAATAATGAAAATAAACACACTACTAAATAAACATAAATCAACAAACGCTCAAAGGAGTGGGCCTTGCCTCCTCAATGCATCTGGTGATGGAACATGAATATCTTCTACGTTGTTTTGATCAAGATAAATGATATTTTATTTACCAAAAGGGTGATACAAAGTCTTTGTATAATATTTTGCTATAGAAAATCTGCCTACAGAAACCTACGTATATAATAATCTATCCCTGTAGCTTATATTATGCTACATATATATACATATAGATATACATACATATATATACATACATTATATATATATATACATGTATATGTATATGTATATGTATATGTATATATATGTGTGTGTGTGTGTGTGTGTGAAGTCTATAACAACTATGTGCAAGAATAGACTACTTGTTTTGGCTTGTAGCCAACAAAATAATGGTCTACACAAGGCCTTAAGTTATGACCACATAATAAAAATGTATCAGTTACAATATCAACTAGAAATAACATATTTCAATTTCCTTTACATAGCAAATACTTTATCAAAAATCCGTACAAAATGATAGTGCTGAGGTGGTAATAAAAAGGAGAGAATCACATGGTCAAAGAAGGAACTAAAATCCATTGTATAGCTTGGTCATTTGATCACAAACTACTTCGTTATAAAAACAACCAAATATAGAAAACATGAAGATCTACGAGTTCCTCCAACACCATATCTCCACCATGAGTTTTTCATCAGAAATTTTAGTCTGTTGTAATCAACATAGAAATAGCACATGAAGAATATTGGTTTGGTTCTTTGTGCTTATTTTAGATCTAGGACACAGTCAACATCAATGCCACCTTGGAGGTTGATGTCATCTTTTGAAAAGATGATAGAATATTGCTGGTTGAAAAGTAATATGCAAAATTCCTAACCAGAAAGTGACAATAGGTTATGTATGAGAAGAAGTTTGCATGCTGCAAAATACATTTTCCAAGGTTCAAAATAACAACATTTATTAGTAAAAACAATCATAATTATTTTCCATATTTTAATCTTAAAACTATATTAAATATGACTTATATACATTTAATCATATGCAACATGAAACAGTAAAATGATATGGAATGGCATGAAAATGAATTGTTAGAATGAGACTTAAGGCATATAAAAAAAGGCTAAAATGTGGCATAAAATGAGACATGAATAGCTCTTATCATTCCCCCCTAGCTTAGCATATTGCATGTCCTTGTGCAATCATTATTTTTAATAGGTTCTAATTTGTAATGGTAACCTTTGGATTGCATCGCCTTTTCCCTTGACTATTATAGCGCTTTTGTCAATCAGATTGCACCTGAATGCTTGAATATTGAAATTCAACAATCTGTTGAAACATTGGAACTAATTCCAGGCTGTGGGTATCCTATAAGGAATTAGACCTCCAGATTCTAGGCTGGTTCCTATTTAATTTTTTGGTTAATAACTGAGTGATTTGCTGAAAAAAAGAGAAAGACTAAATCTAAATGAAAGAAAACTGTAAATTGAAGGTGATGCACCTAATTGATAAAGATTTGCAATTTTGATTCACAATAAACCTCAAAAAACTAACCACACAAGTCAATTTTGACAGTTTCACCACAAAAATTGATTCTAAGGCTTTTGAATAAATCAGCTTTGAAGGAAAACAGGATTTTCACAACAAAGAAGAATATTATTCATTTACACAAACTTAGACCTGTGACTGTAACTATTTGAATGCATGCAAATATAAATGAGACAAATATTTTAAAGGTTATGATATTTAAACACAATAAAATTTCATCAAATCATTCATAAAGACAACCAAATGACAAGGCAGACTTTGATTTTACTATAATTTGAAGGAATCTTTTCCAAAAAACATAAGTAAATCTGTAAAAACACTACTATATTAATTTGAAAGTTGAGTTACATGACCATTCGCTTTGCAGTATGCAAAGGCTAAATAACAAGAACTGACTGAAAAAGATAAACTTTTTCTATATATACAATATGAATGCACTTCAAAGTGCATGAATAAGCAACTGAAAGTCAATTTCAGTGAGAAAGTGATAACTCCAAGGTGAAATCCGAGCAGAAGCAAAAAACCCTGAAAATAAGGTTCAAACTCATGCAAAAATGAGTGAACTTAGTCTTGAACCCACAGTCAACTCATCATTGAACTATAAAGCACTCAAATTGAACTAAAAATCCCTGGAAAAGTGGGCTAAAGCATGCAAAAATCTCTTTGTTTATATCAATCCGCCCATGCACATCAAAACTCTATGTCTAAATTAATCATGTATGAGTGATCCCAGCTAACTCAACCTTCCTTCTAAAATAGTTTATTTAAATAGTTATTAAAAAACAATCAATAAAAATTGTTTTAATAATGCTAAATAAGCTTTACAAATAATATGGAAGGCTTAAAAAAGTTTATTTGATAAAAATATCATATCACTCCTTATATCTCCCGACCCCATCCCTAACTCAATGCTTTAATAAATAATTTATATTCTTGGCATATAACTTTATCACCTCCATTTGCATGATTAAGTCACTGACTTCACAATTCAAGACCATTGAAATGATTTATCTTTGAAAACATAAGGTCAAAATATCCCATCATAAAATATGAAGAAAGCCCATGAAAAGCAAAGGAAAAGGGCGAGTAAATAATGGAACCCTAATCATTCATAAGTATTTTCACTTTGTATTTCTTTGAAGTTTATGTTGCACTGCCATGGAGTAGGGTTTCAAAGAAAATACTTGATCTGGAACTTTTCTACACCATACATCAATGTTCTTGATGATTTCCAGAGGAATTCCTTGAAACAATGCACGGTAAGTTCACTTTTTCCACCATTCTAAACATTTTGATCTATTTCAAGGGCACTTTTAGGCTTTTATAGCTACAACCATAATCAATTTTCTGATGTATTCTTTAAATTTTGAATTTGTATCTCCTTTGAATAGAACAAACAAAACCTTTTATTATTTTGTGGCTATGGCTTAGATATGTTGCATTTTTCAATGACCTTTGTACTCTCTTTATTTCTTTGGGTGCCGCCATAAGACATTGGTTATGAGCTCTTTGAGAGAAAGATCTGTTTGAAAGTCCATGCCCTCTCATTCTTTTCAACAGTGGAACTTGTTTATATACTGGGCTGGTGCGCCATGGCAAGTGTTCTTAATTTACTTTTCTTACAAAGCCTAAGACTTTGACCCACATGTGCATTTATTCTAGAATTTTTTTTTTATGCTCCCTCATTTCCTCCACACTTACCAGCCGCAACTATACAAGCATCCTAGGTTTTTCCTTAATATTGTTTCTTCTGAATGATTCTTGACTTTACATAGCCTTTACAGGCTGCCCTTGGTCTTATCCCTGTCAGTACTCCTATAGAAGGATAAAAATGTTGACAATAATAAGCCACGATTGTGAAACTTTCAAAACTTTGCGTTATGCATAACCATCATGGGACTGTGTTGTGCTTATGGACTATAGTTATGAGATTACTTCCAATGATAAAACTACTGAGTTCTGTCTTTTCATTGGACTATCCTCTTAGTTGAAGCTTCTATATATTACTGCCCATGTTGCAAGATTTGCACTATCTTGTTGTGATAATTTTATCAGGCTCGTAGGATGCAATATATCGTTGATGACCATTATTTTGATGCACTTCACTTATTTTTAACATTATTGACTCATTGAATGCAGCTATAATGACTTTGCATCTGCGAGACAAAGAACTATCATTTGCACTTACAGGTTCTGACATAGGTTCTGACATACTTAGTGATGTTTTGTTTAGATTGCTACAATCATGACCATTCTATTGATGCTTCTCAATGTTAAATTATTGCTCCATCATGAACATGATACCTCCTTTATATGGATAGACTTTTGACTCTATCACTGTTGTGATGTTCAGCTGTAGTTTGATAGTGTACACTTGTAGCTTTCATCATTCCTCATACTATGAATGTTGTTGCTATCTTTTATATTCCTTGACTATATAATGCATATAGTGAACATTGTCATTCTCTTGAAAATCTCAACCACTGTCTGATATGCATTGTCACCTCAACTGCCTCCTCTTCTATTTGACTGTGTTGTTCATTTTATGATAGTTTTTGCTCATTAACGAGGCTTGAATTGGATCTTCGTGTAAGATTCTAAAATCTACTGCATCTTACCTTTAACAATGAACTCAAAAGATCTAAAATCTCTCATTAAGATGCGATTTTGAATGCAAGGTGAAGCTTTGAACTTTGGATGATGTTTTGTCCTGATTCTTTCATATAGCAATGCTCTTATTATAGTCTTGTAGACTTGTAACTTTCTATGTTATCAACACTTGCTGATCTATTGCCCTTCATGATGCACTCACCTTGTATCTTGTGCTTTGGTATGCTGAAAACTGACTTTCACTGTATTTGTTACTATCCAATAAATACCTTGAGTTGCATACATAATGCTCTATAGATAGCAACCTCTCCTTAGCATTGCTTATTCAGATTTACATTATATTAAATTGCTTTTATTTTGAACAATGGCTGTCTTTTATATTCTTGCATATGCTTGAAAAGGTCAAGGCATTATTGGTGTACATTCTTTTGATGATGTCTCTTGATTATGATTTGCAAAAATTCTCTCATACAGTCATATAAACTTCCCTTTTGGTAACTATGTAGACATTTCACTTGATGATAAAGCTCCATTTCCTGTGTCAAGATAACTTTAAACTCTGTCAAGCTTGTATTATGTAATGTATCCTTGACTGTACATGCAAGGCCTTTTGATGACTATTCCTTCCACTGTCAATGTGTTGCTCTACATGACTATTATGATCTTCGCATTGATGTTTTCTAAATATTTAATTAGATTGCTGCTTCATTGATGTTTTGATTCCTTCGTGTAAGGAATGCCTGCATCATATTTCTTAATAGCATAACAAGAAGGAATGACAACAAATTTTTGATGTGAGACCATGATGTACAAGATGGATTTTATTCTAATTTGCAAACTACTTGAGCATATTAAGAGCCATTGTTAATTTGTGTTTTCTCTCCTCATTATACTTGCATTTGACTGCCATAAATGATCAATGCTTGAGGTTTACATAGATACTTTATGAGTTGTTCCTTCAAATGACGAGCAACAATATGCTTTGCTTGATCTGTTTTACCATGCTATTATACTGCTTGATGACAGTCCTAAATGATGATTGTTTCTTTGATGCTTGATGACTCATATATGAACGTTGAATGAGAGAATATCTTCATACTTCCTTGATATGCTGGGATCGACCCTTATGGGAGCCCGTTTTGCCCCACATATCTGATGAAAATAATCTCAAACATGATGAACATGTTCCTACACATTGAAATAAACAAGTTAGCAAAAATAAAAGAAGCTGAAATCTTTCCTCTTGAGTTTTATGCCTTTGAAATTTGAAATCATCTGATGGATGCTTGATCAAATGTATACTATATTTCTATTGGTAGCATAGGAATATGATAGGATACGATTTGTCATTGCTTAGAGACCATCTCTAATACCATATCTCATCATTCTTGCAGATGATTTTGGAGCTTGGAGTTCCTTTGTCTAAGATTTGCATAATAACACTTGAAATTCATAAGTAATCAAAGTTTTGGAACATAATGAATACTTAAGCAGAAAATTTTTGTACCTTCTTTGATGGATGCAATTCAACTCTACCTGTTTTGAGCTGGTAGTGAAAAATAGGTAAAAAGCGCATCATATTTTTTCCTATCATCTTCACTTCATATCAACCTCCTTCAACTTTTTTATTTCTTCATCATTATTTCTCATATATATTTTTTCAAAATTTGTTATTTCTCATTATTTTAAGAGCATTTTGTTTTGTTTTTGAAATGTTATATATATAGGAGTTATCAAGAAAAACTTATCTCTATATTTATGAGCTATGCAAAATAGGCAATATGAAGGGTGAAATGATAGGCACTATTCATGAGCTATGAATGGTTATGAAGGGTGAAATAATGGATACTATAATAGGATGATAAGGATAATGAAAAATAATGGGTGAGGAGATGGGTAGTAAGGATAATGGATGGTGAACCTCCTCCCCCCAACTTAAGGGTTGACCATCCTTGGGAAATAAGGAGAAAGTAAGTGGGAAAGTTGCTTATATGATCAATATAATAAGAAATATTAATAAAGTTAAAAGATAAAACAATGAAAAATAAAATTGAATATTTTACCAACTTACATGTCCATGTATGCTTGGGTCTAGTAACCAAAAGGACTCAGCAATTGTGAATTACCAACAAGGAAGGAACCACGTACTACACCAAGAACTACATCATCACCAAACATTTTGAGCTGACTGGAGCACTATAGAACATACTGCTAGTAGCTAATTCTATCTTTACTTTTTGAGCACCTCAACTAAATGTGTAAGGCATGCCATAGGTGATCAAAATTGTGTAGACCAAAACAAACTAGAGCATAGTGCACAAGTGAGCAACGGGAGGTGCTAGAGGCACTTAGATAGAGGGAACCCATGGACGTGGTTGAGTACTTGAAAATAATTAGCTCAAAGAAAGAACAAATTATTACATTTTTTTCTTTCTTTTTTTCTTTTTTTTATTTTTGTTTTTTTCAATTTTGATAACGATAACAAATCACTGGTATCCTGGTTTTCAACTTGTCACCACCTAGAGGTGCTGAAAATTTGGTTTTCACCTCTAAGTTTATTTTGAAGTTAATATCCACCGAAATCCAGTTTTCAAATACTAACTAGCCAACAACACCCAAAGCTTTTCATTGTTGGATCTTTTATTGCTTTTTGTCTTCCTTTTTTTCATTTGTCAATTTTTTCATTTTTGAATAACTACATATAATGACCAAAGAAAAATAAACCCTTATATGGATGATGAAAATGATACCATCCAAAGCATAGAGTTTTGTAAGAAGCCTATTAATGAATGCCATTGTTGAAACTGGTTACATGATGGAGAGCTTGAAATGATGACCAATGACAAGAAATATACTTCATCAAGAGTGACCATGCATATGTGCATAATAGAATTGCATAATATGATCCAATTTAGCACATGCTACCATATCTGAAAGTTGACTGTAGAAGTTTGGAATACATGCCCAATTGCTTAGTTGAAAGAATTACTCACAAGAGAAGCAATTTTCCAAAGATAAGGCAATGTAGTGAAAGACCAATGGTAGTCTTTCAAATGATCCATATAGTTGTAGATAGGTAGATGAATCAATCCTAATGATGAAGTGAAATGATCTGCATTAGAATATGCTCAAGCTCCTTGTATGACCTCCATGTGTCTTCAAGCTATCTCTGGATGTGTGTCTTGTGAAGAATTAGCCACATTTCATTTTGTCCTCTAGTAGTACAAATGGTGGAAAAGAGAATTTATGTCCATTAATGTTGAACACTTTGGCATAAAACCCTCCCCAGATCTCTAAGAGTGAAGCACAAAAGAAACTTTCTCTTGACCATCTATTTAGCAAGGCCAAGAAAGTGTGGCTATGGATTCCCATGTAGAGAAACATCATCAACTGGAATTGGTGCAAAAATATTGAGTAACCTCAACAAGAAACATGTAACCATGTTCTCATGACCAAGCATATCAAGTATAGTAATGTACAATATCATCCATTAATAACTCCACCATTAAGTAATTTATTCATTTGTTTAAATGAAGGTAGAGTTATTAATATGAATAAATACTTGACAATAAAATGAATGAATTACAATTAATTCTTGGGTGAATATAATATAAATTCAATGCGAGCAAACACAAGAATATAAATCTTGATTTGTTCCAAAGCACACACAGGTGGTTTTATTTAGAAGCAATGATCATTAAAGAAATTATCAAGAATTAATCAATGATTTCTCGAATTAAAGGGATTTCCCCCCCAACTTAATTTCATGCTACAAAAGTATGAGGGAATTAGCACAATACAAATAATTCATATAAACAATAATATAATAATTCCTTAAGCCTTTTCAATGAATGGTCATCTTAAGATAATTCAAATAATTAAGAATGACAAGGATGTATATAGATTAAAACATTAATCCTTTTGAATGAACGTTCATCCCTTAGGGAAATATTTTTAGTATGCATTCAAACCCATCTAATTTTGCTTAAGCATAAAATCAATTTATGTTGGGCCTAAATCAATAAGTGTGTGAGGAATACACATTTTTACTATAGGCCTCCAATGATCCATATGGATGAGTATGAAAATATTAAAAGATATATCTTGTAGGTTGTGATTGTTCAATTCACCAATTTCTTGAATGATTAATGTATGAATTATAACACTTCTTAATGCATGATAAATTTCAGCATACACACTTATTAATTCAATGATCAAAATAGGCTCAAATTGGAGTGCTTCTTATATGTGTAAATATACGTTAAAGGTTGTGGTTTTCCAAGTAAATAAGAAGAACTAATGTAAATATCGTTCAATTGATCACATTGTTCTTCTAATTTAACTAAATCAAAATCACATCCCTCACTTGCATTAATGTATTTCAATTGTAATTCACCAATTCCAAGCACATTGTCAGAATGTAAAGGGATCCATGAATATGCATTATTATATGCAGTTTCAACCACCTTATTATACAATATTTCAATAGGCATCATGGTTTCCTTTGGTGGATATTGTGAATTGGATTGTATATGATATGAATGGGGCAATGAAAATTGTAATAATTATTGTGGATATAGAGTGGTTGGTAATAGAGAGTATGGATAAAATGGAGATGATAGTGATGGGTATAGTGGTTGTTGTGAAATTTCATTATTCCATTCACCACATATACCAGGTGAAGAAATATTTTGTGACAAAACATATTATATTTTTAATCCAATTGAATCATAAGACATTTCAAAATCATTAACCATACCTTGATCTTTCCTAATTGATGTATGAAGTTGTTCTTGAGTTACAAAGAAGACTCGTGCATGTTTACCATTGTTTTGTTGAGGCTTGCTTACAATGTCTATCTCCTTCATCATGTCAACTTGGCATGTGCACTTATCTTCTTCCTTGCAAAAAAGAGAATAAAAAGTGGTCAAATCTTCATCAAATGATTCATTTTCAAAAATTCATTGTCCTAAAAATTCATCAATTATGTGTTCTTGCTCATCTATAGGAATAAGATTTGTAGATGAATTTTGACAATGGTGATGAAAGATCAAGATATTCTAAGTTGCATTCATTGGGTAGAGGGGATATAGAAACATCACCTTGGTTT
Organism: Sequoia sempervirens; assembly: GCA_007258455.2. NCBI lineage: Eukaryota > Viridiplantae > Streptophyta > Pinopsida > Cupressales > Cupressaceae > Sequoia > Sequoia sempervirens. The sequence goes on from VDFB02253974.1 coordinate 585,487, forward strand.
GACGTGATTTCCCCACCAATTTCTTCTTTTGTTTTTAAATTCAAAAGTGGGGGTCTAGGGGCGGCAACCCCTAGTGGGGTCAAGGGGCAATGCCCCTTGTGGGGTCCCAGGGCACACTCCTTGTTGCGGTATAGGGCGGGGTTGAGGTGCAACACCCCCACCACCAAGCACATTTTCCCTCTTGCATGACCTTTATATTCTTTATTTTTGAAGCATTTTTCTCCCAAAATTGACATGTCTCCACTACCTTAAAAATGCAACATTTTTGACATTTTTGTGTTGTTTCTTCAATATTACTTTTTTCTTATCAATGACTCACAACAACTAGTGATAATATATAAATGGTAAACTATCTTCTGAGATCTACCTACAAAATCTAACAATGCATCTATATGATTTAAAACAAAGCAAACCAAGGTTAATCATCTAAACAAGGTTGACTATTGCGTAGATTTTCATTGAGGCGCAATGGTCCTAACTTAGCCCACTATGATTTTAAGCCTTTAACACCTCTCCCCGACAACAGTGTCAAAATGATGGACAAAATTGTGGATTGGGACTTGGGATCAAATTGTGATGAGGGGAACACCACCCAAAACCCACAAAAATCACAACAAATAACAACATAGAAGATGCGAGACAGAGAAATGATTCACTTTCAATTGTTTTCAGAAAATGAAGTTATAGATTCAAAGCTTACATGGGCTTGATTTATTACAACTAAATCAACTTTGAAAAGAAAATATACTATTCAGAGCCACCGTCTGCACTATCAGAACCACCTTCTATAACCCCCACTTAACCCTTTTTATTTTCCCCAATAACCACCCTAGAATGCTCTAGAAAGTACAAATTTCCCCTTTTTGTTTTGGTGCCAAAAGTCCCACTAATTGATTTTTGGCTTGGAAGAATTTTTTATGAAATTCATTTTTTAGAGTACCAACTTCACGAGGCCATAACTTTTGATCCAAGCGTCTGATTCACTATTATTGCATATCATCATAAATCTATCGATGAGCTCTACAACATGTGAACCTACCATAGGTCTGTTTGGCCACCTTTGAGCTATTTCAGGGCCTCTAAAGTTTTATATTTGAATTTGAAGCTATATTGGAGAAATTTCCTGAGACAAAAACTTTAATTTCTCCCAAACTGTGCAGGGTATTGAGGTGATACTTTCGCGACTAGAATTTTTTTCTGCTCTGCTCCTTGGGGTAAATTTCCACATCCATACAAGCCCATTTAGGTTGAATTACTAAAAATAGCAAGTGCCCATTTTTCGCTATTTTTGATGCTTGCCAGTCTTATGCCCCTGAATGTCATCATGAGACTCAAAACAACTAAAGGAAATAAAGGAAAACAATTTTTTTGGGTGATGCAAGATTGCTCTACACCGTTGGATGCTCCTGCATTAGAAACCCAAGGTAATTTGAAAAGTGACCCTGTCACTTCTCAAGAGTTAGAGGGAAACCAAGATGGTTAACCTCAACCTCCAACAACCATGATGAATCTTCAATAGGAATTCCTCTCCATTTCACCAAGTACTGTACATATTGCCTGTTTCTTGTGCTTCTACCCACACAACTATCTCAGATTTCTTCTATCTCTTCCTTCTCTGAAGTGGGTGCTGGAATTTTCAATTGTTCATTTATCGAACTCTCTTCTATATCACCTTCATGATACTCTATCAAATCAAAAATTTTGAACATAGGATAAATATTTATTCCACTAGGAAACTCTACCTCATAAGCATTTCTTGAATCATAGTTCTTTAGGATCTTGCATGGTCCAAACTTCTTCATCTTTAACTTGTTGTATGTACCAACTAGTAGCCTTTCCTTTCACAAATGAATCATGACTTCATCTCCTACCTAAAACTCCTTATACATCCTTTTATGATTTGTTTGAACCTTATATTGTGAGTTCATCTTATTGATATGTTTCTTCACCTCTTCATGCAAATTCTTCAGATACTCAGCAAAATCTCTAGCCTCCACATTACTCTTCTCCCCCTTATCCATATTTCTCAGTGCATAATAAGTTCTTGGACTACTCCCATATACAATTTGGAATGGTGATTTACTAGTGCTCCGATTGATATACTTTTTGTAAGAAAATTTTGCCTGTGGTATAATCAAATCCCATCCCTTGGGCTTATCTCCAACTAAGAATCTTAGTAGGTTGCCAAAAATCCTATTCACCACCTCTGTTTGTCCATCAATCTGTGGATGGTGTGCAAAATTGAAATTGTCTTCAACTTCTTCCATAATCTCCTCCAGAAATAACCAACAAATTTGGTATCTTTGTCTAAAACTATACTCTTTGGTAGACCATATAGTCTCACCACCTCTCTGAGAAAAAACTCTGCAACACAAACAGCATCACTGGTCTTATGACATAGAATGAAATGTTTCATCTTAGAAAATCTATTCACCACCACAAATATGGAATCATGCCCTCTCTATGTCCTTGGTAAGCCAAGAACAAAATTCATGCTAATATCCTCCCATTGCCTCTCAGGTACAGGTAATGGCTGATACAATCTAGTATTATGACTTGTTCCTTTCACCATCTGACATACTCTACAACTTTGTACAAAATTCTTCACATCTTGCTGTAACTGTGGCCAACAATAATTCTCACTGACAAGAGCAATGGTCTTATCTCAACCAAAATTTCCATCCAATCCTCCACTATGCTTCTCCTTGATTAGATTCTCTCTCATACAATTCCTTGGAATGCACAATTGGATTCCTCTAAACAAAATCCCATCTTGGATTCAGAAATCCAACCATCTCGTCCTATCCAATGTAATAGGTTCCAAACAATCCTTCCAAGATTCTACAAAGTCTAGATCTTTTGGATACAAACTCTTGATAGTTCATTTAACCCAACAACCTCTACGTTCATTTCTATCAAAAAAAAATTCCTTCTACTTAAGGCATATACAACTTTGTTTGACCTTCCACTCCTATGCTTCAAAACAAAGGTATAAATCTGCAAAAACTCAACTCATTTTAAGTTCCTTGGATTCAACTTTCCTTGACTATTGAGATACTGCAAAGCCGGGTGATTAGTATACAAAACAAATTCTTTTGGAAACAAATAGTGCCTCCATTTCTTCAAAGCATGAACTATAGCATAAAACTCTTGATCATAGATGAATATTTCTTCTTAGCGTCATTTAACTTCTCATTAAAATAGGCAACAGGCTTACCTTCTTTACTTAGAATAGCTCCTATGGCAATGCCACTAGCATCACAATCTACTTGAAAAACCTTATTGAAATTTGGAAGTGCCAAAACAAGTTGCTCAATAACTTTCTTCAACATGTCAAAAAATTTGGCTGCTCTTGTGGTCCACTTAAACTCTTTTCTATCCCCTCTCATCACTTCAGTTAGAGGTGCACAAATACTACTAAAATTCTTAATAAAATTTTTGTAAAAACTTGCTAGACCATGAAATGATCTTACCTCTGTAACACTCCTTGGGGTAGGCCATTCAATGATAGCCCTCACCTTCTCTAGATCCATTTTAAGACCCTCTACTGAGACAAAAAATCCTAGATACACCAAGTCTCTCTTCACAAAACTACATTTCTTCAAATTAGTCAACAACTTCTCCTCCTTTAGCTTCTCAAAAACTCTTTGGATATGCATCAAGTGCCCCTCCAATGTCTTACTAGAAATCAAAATATCATCCAAGTAAACAACAAATTTTCCTAAGAATTCTTTCAATACCTCATTCATAAGTTGCATAAATGTGCGCGGTGCATTGGTTAGCCCAAAAGGCATGACTAACCACTCGTACAAGCCCTCCTTGGTTTTGAAGGTTGTCTTCCATTCATCTCCTTCTCTAATTCATATATGGTAATATCCACTCTTTAGATCTATCTTCGTGAAGTACTCAACTCCACTCAAACAATCCATATTGTCATCCATTCATGGCAAGGGGAATTTGTACTTAATGGTGATCTTGTTGATGGCTCTAGAATCTATACACATCCGCCATTCCCCATCCTTCTTTGGTGCTAGTACTGTAGGTACTGCACATGGACTCAAACTCTCTCTGATCAATCCCTTCCGCAACAACTCTTGCACTTGTCTATTCAACTCTTCACTCTCTGTTGGAGTCACACTATGAGCTGCCTTATTCAACAAACTGGCTCCAAGAATCAGGTCCATCTAATGACTAATATTTCTTATAGGAGGCAAACCTTCAAGTACATTATTAGAAATAATAGCTTAAAACTCATTTAAAAAATTTGAAACCTATAAAGGTACCTCAGTAGCATCTTCTTTATCAACTCTAGGGATCAATGCAAAACACATATACTCATTCTTCATCCCTTGTAGTGAACTTTCTTCCATCAACCAAACAAATTCTTGCATTACTGCATACCTTTTCATCTACCTCCTTTAAGGGCTTCAACTTATGACAAACCCCATCCTTTATCAAAGAATAGGTGTTGGCATGTCCATCATGTATTGCTCACCGATCAAACTGCCATGGTCTGCCTAACAACATATGACAAACATCCATAGGCATAATATCACATAATACCTCATCATGGTAATTTCCAATCTTGAAATTTACTAGACATTGTTCATTTACCAAGGCTTTATGGTCCTTTTGCAACCAAGCAATCCGGTATGGGTTCATATGCCTTCTTCTCTCAAACTACAACTTACTAACCATTTCTTTTGAAACAAGGTTATCAGTACTACCTCCATCAATAATAACATTGCAAACTTTACCTTCACACTTACATCTAGTGTGAAACAAATTCTTCCTTTGAGTTGGCTCATTCTCCTCATTCATCAAGGATCTTCTAGTAACAAGAACCTCTCCTCTTTCTACATCCTCAGAATGTGAAGACTCAACATCTTCATCAACATGTGCAACTCGTGCATTACCCTCAGGTCTTCTATTTGTTCTTCCTTGATGTTGAGGACACTCATAGGCTCTATGTCCTTCTCCACATTGGAAAAAAGTTCCACGAAAGCCTCCTCTTCCTGGTCCTCATCCAGATCTTCCTCTTCCTCTTTGGTCTCCATTATTCTAATCACAAGGATAGTAGGTGTTATCTCCTTTCTAGTTTTGGCTCCTTCTGGATCCTTCACCCTTCTTTTGATCTTCATTTCAACCTCCATAAGACCACCCACTAGTATTTCCTCTATGGCCTCCACCTTGTTGTTTGTTCTCAAACCTCTTGTTCAGTCATTCTTCAACCTTTAGAGAAAAATGATAAGCATCCTCAATGGTGGTCATTCTTACCAATGCTAATTCTTCCTGTATGATCAACTCCAACCCATTAATATAATGAGCAACTTTCTCTTTATTTGCCTCAGAATGTCCTATTCGAATTAGGACCTTGTGAAATTCCTCTGTGTATTCTTTCACTATCCTTGTCCCTTGCCTCAAGCTCTGCATCTTCTTGAGCAGATCCAATTCGTAATCAACTGGAATAAGTTTTTTCTTCAATTTGACACCATTTTGTCCCATCTGGAAATTTTATCTTTCCCCTATCTTCCTCTTTCTAACAGGAACTCTTTCCACCATATACTAGTGCGACCTTTCAATTTTTTCTTTGCAAACCTCACTCTATGAGGATCTTCAATCTCCTCAAACTCAAAAAATTCCTCCATGTCATTGATCTAATCAATCAATTCTTCAAGATTCAAATTTCCACTAAAACTTGAAACCTCCATTTTAGGTCTCTTCCCAATGCTTGAGATCACTCGCAACAATCTTCTTTCTCCAGGATCCATTGGATCTTACTCTTTCTCTTCCATTTCCTCTTTTGTTTCATCTTCACTATCATCTCTATCTTGTTGCACATCTCTTCTTCGAACCTCTTGTTGCAAGGCTTCTAATTTCCTTCTAAGGGCTCTGATTTCATCTCTACGTGGACCTCCTCCACCTCTACCATTCTGGGCATGTCTTGGAGCCATCTTGAATTCAACCCACACTCACAAGTCCTGCTACAACTGCCTCACATTTGATGCTCTGTTGCAGGTTGAGGAACTCCTGCTCTAATACCACTTGATGAGAGGTAGACCACCCAAAACCCACAAAAATCACATCAAAAAATAACAACACAAAAGATGTGAGACAGAGAAATGATTCACTTTCAATTATTTTCAGAAAATGAAGTTATAGATTCAAAGCTTACATGCTACATCCTCATAGGCTTGATTTATTACAACTAAATCAACTCTAAAAATAAAATCTACTATTCAGAGCCACCATTTGTACTATCAAAACCACCTTCTATAACCCCCACTTAACCCTTTTTATTTTCCCCAATAACTGCCCTAGAATGTTCTAGAAAGTACAAATTTCCCCTTTTTGTTTTGGAGCCAAAAGTCCTGCCAATTGATTTCTGGCTTGGAAGATTTTTTTATGAAATTCACTTTTTAGAGCACCAACTTCACGAGGCCATAACTTTTGATCCAGGTGTCCAATTTGCTATTATTGCATATCATCAGAAAGCTCTCGACGAGTTTTGCAATGTGCGAACCTATTGTAGGTCGGCTTGACCACCTTTTGAGCTGTTTCATAGCCTCTAAAGTTTTATATTTGAATTTGAACCTGTATTGGAGAAATTTTCTGGGATGGAAACTTTAATTTCTCCCAAACCATGCAAGGTATTGAGGTGATTCTTTTGTGATCAGAAATATTTTTTTGCTCTGCTCCTTGGGGTAAATTTCCACATCCATACAAGCCCATTTAGGTCAACTTACTAAAAATAGCAAGTGCCCATTTTTCACTATTTTTTACGCCTAACAGTCTTATACCCCTAAAATGTCATCATGGGACTCAAAACAACTAAAGGAAATAAAGAAAAAACAATTTTTTCAGGTGATGCAAGATTGCTCTGCACCATTGGATGCTCCTGCATCAAATTGCTATAAAATTTTTACATTAACTTCCTCAGTTTTTTCCTAAAATTTCAATCTGGGGATCGTAGACTTGCAAAAGGTATTGTGGCTATCTATCGAAGGGATGAAGATAGTGAGTTGAGTGGGGATGACATGCAACTAGAAAATAAACCTATAGAAAATCAAAACAACTCTAGCAAAAAAACTATCACTTCCTGGTGACAAGAACAACAACAACAATAATTCCAGAAATTAAACTCACAACTTTGAAGCAAGCTATTTTAGAAATCATAAAGTGATATACAACATTAACATTTAATCTAAAAAAATAATATCACAATTCATAATCAATTTAAAATCAATAAGAAACAAACCACACTTATAGATAACATAAAAATAATGGAAATAAACATAAATCACCAAATGTTTGAAGGAGTGGGCCCTGCCTCCTCAATACATCGGGTGATGGAACATGAATATCTTCCACAAAAAATCCATGTACAAAAACTTGTGTATATAATAATCTATCCTTGTAGCTTATATTATGCGCTATATATATATGTGTACTCTATAACAACTGTGTGCAAGAATAGACTACCTATTTTGGTTCGTAGCCAACAAACTAATTTTCTACACAAGGCCTTAAGTTATGGCCACATAATAAAAATGTATCAATTACAATAGCAACCAAAAATAACATATTACGATTTCCTTTACACAACAAATAATTGATCACAAATTCGTACAAAATGATAGTGCTGAGGTGGTGATCAAAAGGAGAGAATCACGTGGTCAAAGAAGGAACTAAAATCCATTGTATAGCTTGTTCGTTTGGTCACAAACTACTCGCTTATAACAACAACCAAATATAGCAAACATGAAGATCTGCGAGTTCCTCCAACACCATATCTCCACCATAGATTTTTTATCATAAATTTTAGTCCATTGTAGTCAACATAGAAATAACACATGAGGAATATTGGTTGGATTCTTTATGCTTATTTTAGATTTGGCACACAGTCAACATCAATGCCACCTTGGAGGTTGATGTCATATTTTGAAAAGATGATAGAATATTGCTGGTTGAAAAGTAATACAAAAAAGTTCTTGACCAGAAAGTGACAGTAGGTTTTGTATGATAGAAAGTTTGCATGCTGCAAAATACATTTTCCAAGGATCAAAATAACAAAATTTATTAGTAAAAACAATCAATAATTATTTTCCGTATTTTAATCTTAAAACTATATTAAATATGACTTATATACATTTAATCATATGCAACATGAAGTGGTAAAATGATATGGAATGACATGAAAATGAAATGTTAGAATGAGACTTAAGGCATATAAAAAAAGGATAAAATGTGGCATAAAATGAGACATGAATAGCTCTCATCACTACTACTTACATATCTAGTGGGAAAGTGAATATGAGACATCAAATGTAAGTGCATGTTGTTCCTTTGCCCAAACATAAGGAGCACTAGGTTTTCTATATTTTTCATCATCATATTTTTCAACCCAAAGATTTCAACGAATATTTAGTTGTCGAAAGTATTCACATGATGAAATAGTTTCAAAATCACCAAAAAGAGTTTCTATAATAGCATAGGCTATATTTTTCTCAGTATGCCTAAAGTCAATAGTATTCCTAATGGCTATATCCTTAAATTATGGAAAATTATAGAATATGCACAACCTTTTTACACTTCTTTCATTACATGGATCATATCTACTACTAATAATCCCATCATTTTCAATAAATGAAAATATTTTTTGTCCATTCTCAATAACGTAATCACCTGTTATTAGCAATGGTGCTTCACAATTCTCTTCTTCACCATTGAACCATGTTTTTTGTTGATGATATGGATGATCGATTTTAAGGTAAGCATGATGTCCACAATAAATACACTTACACAAACTTCTTGAGTGCCTCAAAAAATCCTTAAAGTTGCAAGTAGGGCATCCGTGGTATCCATGAACATTGAGACCAAAAAATGTGTCATATGCAGGAAGATCATGAAACGTAAACAAAAATGAAGCTCTTAAAGTGAATTTAATTGAATGACCATCCCTTAAAGATTGAATTGCTTCAATTCCTTTCCACAATTCTATTAGCTCATTATATAATGGCTCTAGATAAGCATCAATTGTATTTGAAGTCACACTTTTCTTTCCTGGTATAATCAATGATAGCATTAAGAAAAATGGTTTAGTTTCTAACCATGGAGGCAAGTTATAATTTATTAAAAACACTGGCCAAGTTGACCATTTAGTAATATGATTTGAGAATGGGTTCACCCCATCTAGAGGAAAACCCAACCTTATATTATGAGGATCTTGAGAAAAATTAGGCCATCTGTTATCAAATTCCATCCACGTCTTAGAATTAGGCACATTTCACTATTTTCCATCTTTGCTCTTATTTTGGGCATGGCATTGCATAAGTTCAACAATGTCTCTACACCTATACATTTAGAGTAATCGCGGGATTATCAAAAAGTGGTGAAGAACCTTTCTAGGAACCTGTTATGCACCAAATTTGCACCCTACTGAGATTTTCAAGCTCAGCAATCTGGCATAACATGGGACTCAAATTCTACATGTGGGATATGCAATACTGAAAATGAGACCTCCGGATTCTAGGCCGGTTCCTGTTGAATAAATATCTATTTTTGCTCTTCAAACCTAAAGACTTTAGAGGGAAAAGGGGAAGAAAAGGGATAAAAATAACTTGCAGATTTAAACTAATTAATGGGTGATACACCAAAATCACTTTCCTTAGCACAGAATGAACCTACAGCCATTTATATGATGATACAATAACTGGTAAAACCCTCAACACATAAATATTTCAAAGGAAGATCTGAAATCAGAATGATATTTAAAGGATATTAATCACAGTAAATATATCTAAAAATTGATACAACCCTTAACCTGTGAAGAGAATTCCTAGTCACAAAGATGCCAAAATGAGACAAACTTAAAAGGTTTCAGATAAGAAACACAGAAAAGAAAGATCAATCACCAATCTGCATACAAACATGACACCAGAAATAGATCCAAAATGTTGTATAAAGGCCCTCAAAGGCTCTGAAAATACATACTCCAAAGTCTGATACAAAGCTTGGAACAAAATAGCACCATGTCCTTCAGAAAGTACAAAGCCTCTTCCACTCCAGAATTTTTTATCCTTTTAAAAAAAAGAAAAGAGGAAGAGAATAAATAAGCTCAATCTCTTCACCCTAACCCTAGAAAAAAGGGCCCCACCTTGGATAAGGGGTCGGATTTGGTAAAAATGCCCTAAAAGAAGGCTCTCAAACTTTCCAACAACTTACCCAAAATAGGAAAAAGTCTCCCAGACCCGGATAGGAACAAAAATCCTCATAAATAGGACTCAAAAGTCTCCAAAAAAGGTGTCACATCAGTCAAAAACTCCTCCCCTGAATCCAACAACCCAAAACCTCCACTTGGCATAAACAGACTGTCATATCTCCAAGATTTAATGCTCCACTTAAAGGCTCCTCTTGTCATATCTCAAATATCTTCAACTTGCATTAATAACATTTATTTTTCAGAAGTGATTTATAATTGATCACTTTAAAAAATAAAGTTTACAATAAAAAAAACTGCAAGTTGGAATACCACCTAGCAAGATCAAAATTTTAATTCTGCATTTAAATATCATTTATTAAAAATGATTAACAAATCATTTTAATAAAGATTTACATCTGCTTTTAAAATGCAAAAAATTAAAATAAGTCTCCAAGCACTAACTTTGCATTTTTTAAATAAAATCATTTATTAAAATGATTTGTCAATCAATTTTAATAAAGATCTTACATTTTGATTTTTTTTTAAATGCAAAATTAAAAGATTTCCTAAGCATTCATTTAAATTTAAAAAAAACCTTAGCTTATTGACTTGAAGGAATAAAGCTAAGAGGAAAAGGAAAATGAGGGCGAACACTTAGGGTTCGAACCCTAAAAGAAGACAAAGGCATTCATTTGCATTTTATTTGTTTGCTTCTCCTTTGCTGGGCGCCGCCACTCCTCAAACCCTAGCCACGAATTTGATTTGTTCTGGTATTTTCTGCCATGAGGAACTTCGAATCTGGTCATTTCTGAGCCGAAATAAGAGCATGACATTTTTTGAAAAAATGTTGAGTATATGAGGCGGATTTTCTTGCTTTTATATGATCTCTCTCATCAGAGCCTTTGCTGAATTTGGGCACGACCGCTTCTTTACTTTCGCCACCATGACCGGAAATTTTAACTGTGAGAGATCTTTCAACCGGTAAAAATATGAAGATTTCAAGAGGTATTTATAGATAAAAAGTTTTTTTCTTCTTTGTGCTTAATCAAGCAATGAATTTGTATTTTGGTCGAAGTCTTCATTCTCGTCGACATTAACTTTGAATTCATTATTATTATTATTTATTTATTTTACTCCTGATCTAGCCTTTTCTCTAACCGCAATATTTCTCTCAGGGTCACAACTTGAAGTTCTTTGAAGTGATTTCCTTTAAAAATAAAAAATAAACTTACTAGTTTCTTTTGGATCTGCAACACTCTTACCAACAAGCCGCACCATGATGATTTATTTTTGATTTTTTGCAAAGAATGTAGTATTTTCTTTGTATTACAGCCACGCCATGATTTCTTTGAAGCATTTCTTTCCAGAAATGAAGAAACAAACTTGATAAAAACTCGAAACTGCTCTTTGAATCTTTTCAATCTGCAATATTTTTTCCTTTGCAAGTTGCGCCATGAGCATTTCTTGAAGTATTTTCTATAAACAAAGAACAAACTTTGTTTATAACTTCGAATCTGGTATTTGCCTGTTTGAATCTGCAATAAAAATACTTTGCTAGCTGCAAACTAATGTTTTCTTTCAGATCTCTGCAAAAACATTCCATTTAAACTCTTAAGAGCTAAAGAACTTCGAAATCTGTTTTCTGTTCTTTTTGAATCTGCAATAAAAATACTTTGCTAGCTGCACCATGAGCATAAAATTCTGATTTTGAAGCTACAACAGACAAAATACTTCATTTTTTGTAGAAAATACAGCCACGTTTTTCAAATCTGGGCATTTTAAAACTCATAGAAATCTTATTTCTATTTTAAAAGGCAAGCTTTTCTCAGATTTAAAAAAAAAAACACTCTAGTTTAGTGTTAATTTTTTTCTCACTGTATATGGCTGCATTTTTTGTCTCTATTGGCTGAAGCTGGTTTATAACTATATCATCATGCTGCAATCCTGGATAAAATCCCCATGAGCCATAGATTACCTATCTCTCAAAAGAGTTAACAACACCATCATCATTGTTGGATGACTGAGATGGATAGATGCAAACTTGAAATCTGAGAATTGATGCTCTGGCACTTGTAACTTTTCTTGATATGCATACATTATGAGTTTATCGTGCTATCACTACTGCTCTTGACAAAAGAAACTTGTAACATTGTATGCCTGTTTGATAAAAGATAATGCATATATGTATCTTTCATTACTCTTAAATGCTGATTTAGAACATATTTGCCACTTACTGTTGAAGAACTCGTAGAAAAATGAATCGTTGCAAATATGTCCTGTACTTGAATACTCTGTTAATGTGACTTTAATTTGATAGGGCAGTGTCATTGTTATGAAATTGTTCAAAACTTGGCTTAAACATATGAATTGAACATTGCTGCTATGAGTTGCTTTTATGACAGCTTTCTTATTTCAGACCATAGATGATATCAATGACTCCCATGTATGATGTGAATGAGAGGTATTTACCTGATATGCCGAGCTCTACCCTTGTGGGAGCCTGTTTTACTCCACATATCTGATAAATGAACATGATGAACCTGTTCCTGCACACTGAAACAAACATGTCAGCAAGATATAAGAAGCTGAAAGCTTCCATTGAATTACATGCTTTATTTTCTAATTTTTTTGCAGTTATCTGATGAATGCTTGATCGACTGCATGTTATATTTCTGTTGGTAGCGTAGATATATGATAGGATCTGGTCTGTTATTGCTTAGAGATAATCTCTAACGTCATCTTTCATATTCCTTGTAGATGCTTTTGGAGCTGGAACGGAAGCTACAACTGAAATTGGAGCTAGAGTTGACGTCTTCAACTGTCAACGATTCGTCATTCCAGGCAATGACGAATCACCTCCTACCCTATGTTTCCGTTATTTTCAGTTGTATAGCATACAGTTTATTTATGCATTCTTCCTTTGATCGTAAGAATCAGAAAAGTTACTTCCACGGCTTGTGTGGAATTCAACATTTTTACAGAATGAATAAAAGCATTATTATGCAAATCTTTTCAATTTTCTGTTTCAGACGTTTGCACAATAAACTATGATTCACATGCAAAATGGTCTCAATGATGATTACTGAACATTCAATCAGCAAAACATGAAAATTTTTGTACCTTAAAATGATGAACTTCATCCAGTTTTACTTGTTTTAACTCAGAGTGAAAAATTGAAGAAAAATGCTGGGCTTCGTTGAATTAAACCAATAAATCTAACTTGACTGAAGCTAAAATAAAAAAAGTGGGCAACAAGAACCACAACTGATTTCAACCCTTCTCTAGACCTCACTTCATGACATTTCAAATATTCACTCTCACTTGCAAGATTCTTGTGAAATAATACACAACTATTCACACATGTGTGGATGTTTTCATACTCTAAGCCTAGCTTAGTGATTTCCTTTCTACATTGACTTTGTTTTGTTGGAAATGTGGATTGAGGTGGTAACAATGAACTTATTAATTCCAATAACATATCTACACTCTCATTTGTCCATCCAAACACCACTTGCAAGTTGAGAATTTGAAGGATTGTTGTCAAATGACTTAACTTGCAATTAGCATACAAAGGCTTTGAAGCATCATCCATCAACTTGGTCCAATCATTGTTTAGACCCTCATTCAACATTCTATCAACTTCAAACCCTTCATCTAACATTGATGCCTCTTCATCTATGTTTGGTGCCACTTCATCTATGTTTGTTGCCTCTTCATCTCTCACACTCTTCCATTCTATCATATCTTTATAATAATTTGCATTCTAAGGGCTTATACCACTATGCCCATATCTTATCATATGTCGATAAATTTGACTTATTTTTTTCACCTTTCTAGCAAGACAGTCATTACATGGACATGGATATTTTTCCATGTCACTCTCATTGGATATTCTCTCATCAAATGCATGGTATTTCAACCTTTGATGTTGATCCATCTATAATGTTCTACACATAGCAACAAAAAATCATAGACTAAGAGACAATTTTTTTTTCATTGAAAGGAATTTCCATAGCAATAGAGTTATAGAGAGAAAATAAACTAAAGAGTTTAACTAATGAATTATAGAAAATAGTTTTTGTATTTTATATTCAAATTGTTGATTACATTGCATTGCACATCTTTCAAACTCAAAGCATTACTTCAAATTGCATAACTAATAACTAGATGTTGATGTTGGCCTATGGATTTGAAGAGATTATTTTTGGCTACTTGTGTTGTCATTGATGGCAATTAGAGTCAACAATATGGTCCATAGTGTTAGTATTGCTCCTACCAGAAAGGGAAGTAAGATTCTATAATCTATCAGTAGA